>OY987255.1:67439778-67608497 GCA_963920725.1 Rhamphomyia laevipes
AGGAATTTGAACGTGAGTAGGATCGTCCTGGTTGACCCTCGCCCACCAAGCTGAGGTATTAGCCGGCACACTTCTTGGAGGAAGTCCCAAAACGATCCAGGAACACTACTGACTAATAAACTTGGTCTTAATAATTGTTATGATTTTTCTTGTTATCGGTCACCTATCTTGAAAAAAAGCTTCTAACTTGGGGAGCAGATAACTCATAGTTATGTTTAACCGCGATTTATGTCCAAAAGATTTGTGTAATTAACATTAACTTTGTAACAAACAGAGCTTTGTTAACATCTTTATTATTTATTGATTTAGAAATTAATAATTTTATATATTTTTTTTTATATTTAATTATAACGAAAATAATAAATAATATAGTTAAAATAACTATAATAAATATGCGTAGTCACGAATCCCACCTGTGCACAAAATTTCATTAAATCGGATAATGTTTACCATATGATCTAGACTAGAACATAAGAAAGAGTAATCGGAAATTTAAGCATAGACACACTAAATCTAGTTACATCTATCTTGGTCAGCACATGCGTAATCACGTCCCAACCTGTGTTCAAAATTTCATTGAAATGGGATAATATTTACCTTATGATCTAAAAAACATTAAATATTACTTAGAAATTTTAGTACGAACCCTCTCATGCTACTAACTTCTACCCCAGTCTAAGTCTACACATGCGTAATCACGAATGCAACTTGTGTACAAAATTTCATTCAAATTGGATAATATTTACCATATGATCTAGAACATTATAAATATTAAAAATATGAGTCTACATAAGTCTACACATGCGTAATTATGAATCCAACCTATGCACTAAATTTCATTGAAATTGGATAATATTTACCATATAATCTAGAACATATTGAATATTAGTCGGAAATTGTAGCATGGCCCCCTCAGGCTACTAACTTCTACCTTAGTCTACACATGCGTATTCACGAATGCAACCAATGTACACAATATGATTGAAATTAGTTAATATCTACGATATGATCTAGAACATTTGAAATATTAATCGGAAATTTTATATTAGTAATTGAGTTTCTTATCAAAAAAAGAAGGTTTTTTATCATCGAACGCAATCAAACTGTCTCTACATGCTGACAATTTTTTTTACTATCCGCAATGGATTAAGCTTAATACACATAGACATACAGATTATTTAATGATTAGCAACCACCTGCTTAGTACAAGCAATAGATATTTTGAAAATCAAAACAAATTTTTAATATAATAATAGATAGATGTCCAAGCAAAAAGAAGTAATACAAATTATTAATTTATTAACAATTGAAACATAAGATTTGAAAGCACTCAAAGTAGTAAATTCTGCGTAAAAAAAATGCATTAAATTATTGTACAATGACTGGATCAGTAGACTACCACTTGCTTCGGGCTTCATAGTTCTGAAAAGAACGTTACTACTTTCTTTAGCCGCCATCTATTGATTCAGTATAAATGCTTGAATTAAAGATCAATTATAAGTGCCATAAATCAACAAATTAACACCTGCTTCAGGTTTCACAGTTCTGAAAAGAACGTTACTGCTTCCTTCCACGTCATCTGTTTTGGCTATCTTAATGCAAAATTAAATTAATTACTCATAGCATGGTGCAATTGTCAAAGTAAATAAGAAAAACACAAACGTACAAACTAAATATTGTAAAATAGTTGTTAATCTTAAGCATGCAGAAGCTAATTGTCAAAAACAAAAAGTAAAAACAAAAAACAGAAATATTTACAAAAAACTTTACGTGTATTATGCCCAGCAGCGGCTCGTCCTAATGGGCTAGGTGGGCTAAGCCCACCCTAAGAAATCTTAATTTAAACTCCACAAAATATCTTCCAAAATAAAAAAAAAAAAATTTCGTATAAAAAAAATATTTTCATATTATGTACGATATTTGGTCTGCCTACCCTATAAAATATACGTATTTTCATATAGTATTTATGTAATAGAAATGAAGGAAAAGAAAACGAAAAAATTCTTGCGGACTTAGTCCGAAAAATACATTAAATTTGCTTTGCAATTTTTTTTATATTTATTGTTTTCTAATATACCACGGTTGGGCTAAAAAATAGTAGCCCACTGCATATATGTTTCCACTATAGAATAAAAATTTGAATATAAACATTTATTAAATGTATTTATGTATACAAACATTTATTTTCCATATGCATGCACGACGATTTTATATATAAATTTTTTGTATTGAGAATTTTCTTATATGCATATTGCATATAGTAGGCGAGAATAATTTATATGGTAAATAAAAAATAAAATAAAAATCTCTGAAAGAAATGCATGAACGACGATTTTTTTTTTCTATTGAGAATTTTAATCTATAGGCGAGAATAAATTTATATAGTAATAGTAATAGTAAAGCAAATATAAAAAAAAAAAATTCTCTGAGAGAAATGATTTATTGGAATTTTTTTACAGCAAAAATGTTATAAATATGTTTCTATACTGTTTTGCTTCTGTTACTTTAATGTTAGGGGCTATTTAACAGTAGCCCGTAGTACATAATATTTTTCCTGAAAAAAAATTAACAGCATAATGCTTATTTTTTTATACATTGTCTGTTAAAAAAAAAATGGAAAAAGCAATAGAAGAATATAGTCAAGTGCGTATATCGTGTATGCGAATAGTTGTTTTACTATTGCTATACATAAGTATAAAAAAACTATTACGTATGTATTATCGTATAGCATTGTTTTAAAGATTTGAATGCTTTTCATAATTCTAATTTGAATTTAATGGTGTGGTTGTCGGAAAATTAAAAAGGAAGTTTTTGATATAGAGTTTAGTAATAAAATAATTTATAAAAAATTTCATTTTAAGTGTTATTGCTAGTTTGATCCGCTGTTTTGCTATTT
The DNA here is from genome assembly GCA_963920725.1 of Rhamphomyia laevipes. Lineage (NCBI taxonomy): Eukaryota > Metazoa > Arthropoda > Insecta > Diptera > Empididae > Rhamphomyia > Rhamphomyia laevipes. The sequence goes on from OY987255.1 coordinate 67,442,675, forward strand.
TTACGGTAGCCAGAAGTTTTCAGGCAGTTAGTATTTTGTATTTTTGTAGTTAAATTTTAAAATTATATATATTTTATATTATACACGTATATATATGTATTATATTTATTTATAATTTTCATATTACATATAAATATAGTTTTCATATTATATATAGCATTTTCCGGTCAAATTAGTCTTTTTACACATAAAGATAGTCTTTTAAAAAATCAAATTAGTCTTTATAAATTTCAAGTTAGTCTTTTAAAATTTCAAATTAGTCTTTTTACATTTAAAATTAACCTTTTAACACTTCGAAATAGTCTTTCAAAATTAAAATTTCTGTGTTTTAAACCTATTATTTAAGTAGAAACAAATAATATTATTTTTTTTAAAATTTTGTTCAAATTAAAATTTTATGAATAAGAAGCATTTAAATTCACCCAAAAATCTTAACGATATTTTTTAATTTTTTTTTCCAAAAGATAAATGTTTTGTTCGGCAGCTGTTAAGTGTACCAAGAGACCATAACTTGGTAAATGCAATTGCACAAGGTGTTTCAACATTGACCGATCAGGATTGTCGAAATTATTTTTTAAATATGACGCTAAAAATACCAGGTGCTATTCTATTGCTGGCGAAGAATTACATTAAAATTATATTATCGCTTAATAAAATTTTAATTTGAACAAAATTAAAAAAAAAAAAATTTATTTGTTTGTACTTAAATAATAGGTTTGAAACACATAGAAATTTTATTTTTAAAAGACTAATTTGAAATTTAAAAAGACTAACTTGAAATTTAAAAAGACTAACTTGAAATTTAAAAAGACTAATTCGAACTGATTTTTTAAAAGACTATCTTGATGTGTAAAAAGCCTAATTTGATCGGAAAATGCTATATATTGTATATAATTGTCATATTATTTTTTGCTATATATATGAATTTTTAAATATATGCTCTAATGATAAATGGAATAGATTACTTATTGGAGCATCCATTTAAATTAGAGGTTAAGGTTAAAATTAAAGAATTAGGATTACATCAGCCAATCGATTTTGTTTTGTGTTGAGGAACCTGGACACTAAATTCCAGTTAACGCTTTGAGTGTAGTACCTCATGTTAAAGTGGAAACCTGCACAATGTCTTTTCTTAATTTAAAAAAAAAAATTATCCCACCCAGAATTTTACAGCACGAACCGCCACTGATTATGCCACAACCTATGTTATTCACATTTGACCATTTAGTACATGTTTTAGTTTAATCTTAATAAAGTAAAAATCAAAATGCGTTACGTTAGAGTTTACTTCGCAGAGAATTCTTGTTAAAGGCTCATTTTTCCCGTAGTCCGTGCCGTGAAAATTAACTTTAAAAAGCGAAATAGATCTGAGTGATCTAAAGTTAATATTGAGGCATTTTCGCTTTAGAAGGGTAGATGAGTTAATATACCCTGAAAAAAATTGATGAACGAAAACAATATCTGCTATTTCCCTGCGCCACTGCAGTGATTGAAGATTAATTAGTTGTAGACGGTCAGAGTATTGGAGCAAGTTATAATAATCCACCCACGGTAATCCACGTAGTTACAAGATGAGAGCGATACTTTTAGTGGGACCATGTTATATTTCCCCATTTATGTGGGAACCTATGTTTGTTTGTTCTGCGGAAAAATGTAAAAAAAAATTTCATGTCTCAGGTTTGGATGATATTTGGCATGTAGGTTGGTGTCATGATAGTAGTCTAAATCCCCCTTTGGCTATATTTAGTGTAAACCCTTTATGTAACCCCTTTAGTTCTACAAATGAATGCTATAATGTGTTATAAAAATGCATTAAATTATTACGGGGTATAGAGAGATGGTATGATTTTTAAGTCGTTTGATAGGCTTAAACAAGTTTTTTTGTGGGCATGTACCTGGTAGAATAATAAGAAAACCTGTAAAACTGTTGTGCGCCCCGTAGAGTAAATTCTTTGTTTTCTCTGTTGTTTTCATATAACAAAGTAAAACTGTTGTGCCCGCGGTAGAGTAAATTCGTTGTTTTCTCTGATATATGAAAAGATTGCAGCATAAATGTTTTCATATAACAAAGTAAAACTGTTGTGCCTCCGGTAGAGTAAATTCGTTGTTTTCTCTGTTATATGAAAAGAATGCAGTGTAAATGAGCAATGTTTATGACTGATTAAATCTGTAAATAAAATGTTATTGCTGGCGTTGTTTTTGAAATACACGAACATGTGTACTGTAAAAACTGGTATAGCACATATTTTCTTTCGGTAAGTTCCGCCTTTGTAAACAACTAAAAAAAACACATGTGTTTTGTTTTTTCTCTAGTGAGCATACACAACTATTTTATAAAGTAACTCCGCCTGTGTAAAAAAATGAATATTCAAATGTAAACAAATAATAAAATTAGCAGGAGAAGAAGCAATTTCAGAGAATAATTTTTTCTTGACTTAATATATGCATTTATGTATTACGTAAATTTTTATATTCAAGTTCATTAACAATGATTCAATTCAAGTTTATTTTCAGTTTTATTTATTCAAAAATAAAAAAAAAAATGATGTTTGTGCATAACAAAGCACACAAAGATATAAATGTATATAAATATATAAGATGATTATGTGTAATATGTAAACTACATAATTTCTTATTTGTGTTTCTCTATCATTTAAACCACGAACATCCAGACCCCAGTTTTTTATCCATAGTTCTTTTGTTTTGTACTCTTCGGTAAATATAAAACAATTAGGAGAACATTTCTTATGCTCGTCCGCAATTTTATCGTCCTTTAACCAATAAAATATCTGAGCGTTACAAAAATAACATTGTACAATATCACCAGAGTTTAAATAATAAATTCCATTTGATGCTAACTCTTTTTTATTGATAAAAGTTTTAGGCCATTCTATATTTGTTGCTGAGCAAGGGGTTTGTAAATATGTTCAACTTAATCTCGATTGTCGAACCAATCTTGATTAACCCCCGGTACGAATTGCTTTCAGAAAACTTAATTTCTGATACTGATGACTGACAGGCCTAGCTATATTGGTCTAGCTAGCTCGCCTATTTGGGGGGGATCTTGTCATCCATTCGTACTCGACAAAATATTAATTTTGCGTGTCATAATGTGGCTGAAGAAAAAATCAGATTTTTTTCTTTACCATTTTCAAAAAAAAAATCACCACTCAATTAATTTATACAGTGGATGAGCATTTATATCATATAAAATAATTCGTAGTTTTTTTTGTATTATATTGATGGTATAAGGTACCGCGCGATTTACCCTTTCTTTATCCGCACCCTAATACGGATCCATGAAAATTTTACGCATTCTTTAATTGTTTACAATTTGTAAATAATTAAATGAAAATAATTTTCCCCAATAAATTTATTCTTCAATAATTATTGCGCCATACTACCCCATTTGCCGGTACTCTCCAATATATTGCAAAAAAAATATAATTAGCCGATCATCTGTTTGCCATTTTTATTGTTTAAATCTAACTCCAAATCAATGACCGTGGCCGCCATGTTAGTTATAGTGACGTCAATACCGAAATTTCTCTTTTTCGAAGATCAACGGATTTGATAAGGGAATTCTCCGTGTCATCAAAAAATTATATTTCTTTTCTTTCCTTTTTTTTTTAAAAAAAATTATATTTATTTTATATATAATAATATGGAAAAAAATTATAATGGGGTATCCCGAATATTATAGGGAATCCCGCAGATATTCTTCGATAAATTATTAATTAATTTTTAAGTTTTTTTTTCTTTTTATAAAAAAAATATAATTTTCAAGTCATAAGATTTATTTATCTCTATGATCTATGGCTGGTTAGTACCATTACTCTTCCATGGTAACACCGCGGACTTAGAAACAGCCAAAAATTAAACGAAATACAATTAGTTAAATTTTTTTTCAATTTTTATAAAAACAATTTCTTTTATATCATTATTTATAATTTTTAGCAAATCAATTTTATTTAATATTAAAATTCTTTTAAGTCTTTAACACTTAAAAGTATCTTTATATGACTTTCATCATTATCGTCAGCAAAAATATAAAAATCAGGTTTTTAAAATGTTAGTATAATTCTTATATCAACATACTTTATCAATAGTGTAGGTTGATTAAACATATCGACATGAAGTTTACCCATCAATTCAACAACCCTACTATTATAGTATATGGTTTTTTACGTTCTGATGCCCCACTATTTCAAGATTTTCCTACATCGTGTTTACCAACCAGCACATTCCAAATGTGTAGATGCCGCATCACTTCCATAATTAAGTAAAGATTCAAGGTATGCTCTGTAATTATAAATGTTGTTGGATGAAGTAATATTTTTACCATTTCGTTGAACCATCGAATTGTTTAATTAGAATGTAGTAAATTGTTAACAATTGATGGTTGAGGTATTGTTCTTGGAGGTGTAGAAGTATCTTTGCCGTCATTCCACACAGATCCGTCTTTCTTTAAAATTTGTACTTTTTGTTTTAGATATGTTGATGATAGATCGCTATACGTATTTCCATGCCCCAGAGAAACAAATTCAATATTTGACAAATTATCTATCGAAGCTATTGGGATTATAGGCTACTTCTGCTGATTTTAAAATACTTGATTGAATAGGCGGTGAATTAAATATATTCCACACAGATTTCATAAATTATTTATTTATTTATTTCTGTTTAATCCAAACAACTTACAATTTCTTTAATATACTATATAAATACATAACATTATAAAAAAAAAAAATATATATAAATACAATAGTTAATAACTAAGTTAAAATTTAATACTTAATATATATTATTAATTCTATATAAATAAAAATATAATATTGTCAAGATTTAATTTAATTTTTAATTTAATTTAATACAAATTATTAATTCTATAAAAGTATAGATATAATATTAAATATTACCAAATAATAAATGGATTAATTAATTAACTTCAATTAACTACAGTCTCCATTTGAGCAGACTACTTAAATATTACATACTAACTATTAAATACTAAATAGTATTAAAAGAATAATAATACTAGTAATAATGGTTAATAGAATATATAACAATCAATTACCTATAATTAGCTTTTTTAAGTTATTTTTTGAAGTTGATATTCTATAATTCGATTTTGAAATTTATTGCCTAATATTTGCATCCGGTTAATGGGTTCAAATTTACCATATGTAATCCTATGGAAAGCTATTCTGAATAAATTTGGAGATCTAGATCGATAATTGTTCGTAAATTCTATTTTATTTAAAATGAATGATGAACCAATTTGCAAGTTTATAACTTCAGTTAAGAAAATAACATCAGCCAATTCACGTCTTTTTCCTAATGAAGCCAAATGTATTAAATTCAGCCTATCTAAATATGGCGGTAATATTAATGGTTTCAGCCACTGAAATTGACGTAAAGCATACCTAATGAAATTTCTTTGAATTGACTCTATTCGACGTACATAAATATCAAAATATTGGTTCCATACTTGGCTAGCATATTCCAAATTAGGACGAACAAGACATGTAAATAACGATTTTAGTATATAAGGATCAGAAAATTCTTTTGACCATCGTTTTATAAAACCTAACATTGAATTTGCTTTATTAATGATGTAATTGTAGTGCAATTTAAAGTTTAATTTTGAATCAAATTAAACACCTAAATCTTTAAAAACTTCTACTCTTGATACAGTTTCTTCATTAAGTTTATATGAAAAGTGATTAGGCGAATGTTGACGCGAAAACGTCATAATTGCGCACTTATCCACATTTAATTTGAGAAAATTCAAACTACACCATATTGCAAAACGATCTAAATCATATTGAAGCAAATGTGAATCGTTCAAAGAGGTAATCCTTTTATAAATTTTCATATCATCAGCGTATATATTTAAATCGCTATTTTTAATTATGGAGACTACATCATTTATCGATATGATAAATAATAATGGTCCAAGGTGACTACCTTGAGGCACACCAGTATTAGCTTCAAAAAATGATGATATTACCGTTCTAAGATTTAATCCAATTAATGAAGTAAACTGGAAATCCCAATTTCTTTAGTTTAAATAAAATAATGCTATGAGGTAGTAGATCAAATGCTTTACTGAGGTCACTATATAAAACATCCGTTTGAAATCCTGCTTCCATATTATTAATAATATTCAAAGTTGATTCAATCAAATTAGTTACCGTCGATCTGTGTTTCATGAATCCATGCTGATTAGGCACTAAAAAATTTACGCAGTGTTCATAAATAGAATAAAAAACCATTAGTTGGAATAATTTCGGTATACTTGACAATTTAGCTATAGGACGATAGTTAGTTACTTCCATTTTAGAGCCCTTCTTATGGATTGGTCTTATATACGATTTTTTTCAAAAATCAGTAAATATACCCGTTGATAGAGAGCGTTTAAATAAAATAGATAATGGTAACTTTAATGAGCTAGAGCATTTTTTTATGATAATTTCCGGTATACCATCCGGTCCAGCTGACGAATTATCCCCAAGCTTATCCAAGTATGACTTAATTAAAGAGTCATCAAAACTAATATCCTGGAGAGTGGTCTTTGGAAAAGAGTCCATATGGTCAAAGTAACCTTCATTAATTTGAAAATCTGAGTTCACATACGAATCTGAAAAATGATCACGAAAATAATTTGATATAACAGAAGCATCATTACTTAAGTGACCGTTAAAACTCATAAAAGTAGGGAATTCATCAGATTTTCTTTTTGAATTAACAAAATTCCAGAATAATTTTGGATTATCAATGAGCTTAAATGACATTTCATCAACATAATTATTATATGTTAAATCAACTTTTTGTTTTAAAGTATTAAATAAGTTTGCAAAATTAATGTAATACACGTTATTTTTAGATTTAAGAAATTTATGCCATGCTTTATTTTTAATATTTTTAAGCTTCCTAAGTTCATAAGAAAACTTAGGCGGACTATTGTTAATCCCTTTATTAATAATTTTGGGTACATACATATTAAATCCAAATAAGACTACGTTATAAAACTTTTCTATAACAAAATTAAAGTCAACGTTATTAAGTAGTGTATTAAAGTTGATTGAATTTAAATAAGTATTTAGACCATAAAAATCAGTCTTGTTAAAATTGAATCTATATGACGTAGCGTGGGTATTTAACACAGGCGCATTATAACAATATGATATCGTGATTGGAGGATGAAATTGATCAATATTAACTAGAGAAGACTCAAATTGTGAAATTATTATATTTTCCCAATCAGAAGTAAAAATAAGATCCAGTTGTCTGGACTGAAAGTTTTTAATATCTGATATTTATTGTAGGAAATTAACATTTAAATTATCACAAAAAGAACATTCAATTTCACTAGTTATATTTTTTGGAAGTAAATAACATTCCTCATCATGTTGCACCCAATTAATATTAGGGTGATTAAAGTCACCACAAATTACTAATTTATCTGAAGAAGTCATTTCCAAGGATATAGAACCAATTACATTGTTAAAATTTCCATATATTTCATTGCTAGAATTAGGTGGAATATAACAACATATAATAATGAGATTTTTCGAAGCTAAATTCACTTTAATACCAATTATTTCTAATGAATCAGAGAGTGGTATATCAATTTCCGATTCCCGTCGAGTTCATCGAAAACGAGTTCATCGAAAACAAGTTCATCGAAAACGAGTTCATCGAATGCAAGTTCATCGAATGCAAGTTCATCGAAAACGAGTTCATCGAATGATCAATTCATCGAATTACAAGTTCATCGAAAAAGAAGTATTTTTTAACTATAAACTATCATGACAGATTTTGAAGTTGCAATGATCAAAATATAAAATGTTATTTAAAGTACTTATAGAAATTTATTTTATAAAAATATACATTAATTTTTAAATGAAATTCAAATGAAAAAAATTTAGTATGATACATTATGTGCTATTGATCTTAAATATTCACAAACATTTATATCTGGATTCCAACGACTGACGACACGTTGCTAGAGATACTCTCGCCGCTGGTGCCGCGATGACGCTATGCCGAGCTGTCAAATAAAAATTCAGATATATAGAAATATATGAAAGCAGATAAACTCGCCGCTGGGCTGCCGGTGCCGCAACAATGTTGGTTCAATTTCAACTTTTTGCCGCGGTGATGGTTTGGAATGTCAGTTTTTTATATTGTTAATCTCATAAAAAAAAATTGTTAAAGAAGTAAGATGAGTTTTACAGAAAAATTAATTAGTAAAAACTAATGAAATTAAATATAAAAATTTTATAAAACATAACATTTTATATAAAAAAAATAAAAATGTTTGGTTATGTTTTTGTGACGCTCTGCCGCTTTGAGAGTATCTACTCAAAAATTCTACAACCATCACAGCCATCATTTGACAATTCAAATCGGCTAATCGTCGAGTGCGGCGCGGCGAGAGTATCTCTAGCATAAGCATTCATAAAGTTAAGAACAGGGAATTCCAGGCATTATATATTTATTTTATTTTTTATTTATTTGAAAACAATAAATCGAAAATGATTACTGGGAAAGTTTTTATTAATTAGTACTGTTTTCATTAATAAGTACATATAAGTTTGCATTAATATGTAGGTAAACGTAAACTCCTTATGACCTCAGTAACAGCGTGCGTAAAATGTATATATAAAATAAATAGGTAAAAGAAGGTAATAAGTAGTCAGTAAGTGTGAAAAATTTATCATTTTCATTAATCTGGGTAATAATCAGGGAAAACCCTACGAAAAGAATCAAAAATAAAAAAGAATTATAAAAAATTCAAGAAAAACTTGCTGTTATATCATTTTCTGTTTAGTCATGGAACACGTATTTTTCATTATCTATAATCAGAAAAAATAATATAGTTAAAAAATAATTTTTTTTTCGATGAACTTGTAATTCGATGAATTGATCATTCGATGAACTCGTTTTCGATGAACTTGCATTCGATGAACTTGTATTCGATGAACTCGTTTTCGATGAACTTGTTTTCGATGAACTCGTTTTCGATGAACTCGTCGGTTACCTCAATTTCCGATACATTAAAATTGGATTTGATTGTAATTAAAACGCCACCTCCTTTAGTTAATTGCGTAGCAATCAATGGATCTTGTAAGTGATATCTATCTTTTCTAAAAACTGAGTACGATTGATTAAATAATTCAAGACTGTTAATTGTAGGATTCAACCATGTTTCAGTTAGCGCATAGATATCGAAGTCCATAGATAATGAATTTGAATGTACAATTTTAGTTTTTGTATGAAGGCCTCTAACATTTTGATAATAAATTTTTAAGTCAGTAAAATTTTATTTATTTATTAAAATTAAATTGGAATTACTTGACTTAACATTATCAGAAACATGGCTTAAAATACTTATTATTAGTGTCTCGTACTCTTTGAAGGTCCTCTCTCCTTCTATTATTTACATAATTAGAATAGGGATTCAAATCAGTTTTAATATCAGCTTCAGGTATACCAAGATCATCATGAAATTTAATAAAAAGTTTAGTAAGTTCTTTATGATCTATAGGCAAACCTACTGACTTTATAAAAGCTTTAATGCTGGTAATTGTATGACCAAGTACACAAACTGAAGTAGGTTCATCATGTAGATACGCTAGAAACAGCCTAACATTATCATAAATTTTATTAAGATAGACTGGTGTTACATTTTTACAGATTATATCTGTAATACCAAAATTCAAAGTAATGAAGTTTTTTAACCACCCAACGTCCGAGTTGAATGGAGATATCTTCACATAGATTGAACATCGTTTCACAAAATCATTACCAACTATCGATGTTAAAGGTCGAGTTTTTGAATTATCTGTATTATTGATTTGTAACTCTTCAAACAACGAACTTTTCACAGGTTCAATAGATTCATTCAAGTTAATTGGTATCTTGAGACATTTCAATTCGTCTATAATGTCCTTAAGACATTGATTATTAGTTTTAATTTCATCTCTAACAAAAGACAAATAAGATTGTACTTCATCAAATTTGTGATCAGTAGTTACATTATTTAGTGTGCCAATCTTTTGTTTGAAGGAATCTAAATTTTCAGTAATTAATTTAACAGAAGTTTGAAAAAACGTTGAATTATTTTGAGAAATGATAGAAAATTTCTTTAGAGTTGAATAAATTGAATCTAATTGAAAATTCATCTTCATTTGTCCAGATTTCAATTCATCCAAATTTATTTGAGATTCTTTAATAGAAGCAACATTTTTGGACAACATATCTAATTTATTAGAAAATAAATCAATATTTTCTGCGCGAAAATTGGTCTTTTTTTTCAATTTTGTCAAAATGGCAACTCAAATCATCAACATGCTGCAAAATCAACTCAACCTTTTCAGTTGTCTTAACTGACTTTTTATCATTCATAAGTAGAGTTTTTTTTTATTGATTCTAAGGAATCAGAAAATGATTTTAACACATCATTATTCGACTTTAATGCGAGCATGATGTGAGAAAGACTTATTGTTTTGCACTCATTACAATAAAGTGAAAATGATTTATTATATTAATTGCAGTATTTAAGTGCAGTACGTGAAAGACCTATACATTGTTGATGAAAAAATTTGGAGCAAATTCCGCTACAAGCTATTAAATGCTTCGTTATAATAGAATCTTCGTTATAATAGCAGTTTGAACTATTGCACATATTGAACTATTGCACACATTCCAACATATTTATTCGAAATACCTAATTCTTGCTTCTTAGGTATTTTAACTTTTTTAACTTTACGTCTCTTCAGTTTGATATGTGAATGAGCTGTTTTTAAAGGTTTTTTCCTTTTTATAGCTCTTTTCTTTCCGGAACCATACATTGCATGTAATTTATTTACAGCTCCTCGTCTTAAATTCTTCAATGCTTCTTTTCCTCTGTTTTGAAGAACTTCTTTGGGACTTGCTCCAGAAGCAATATCTGATAATGCACATATTCCACTTAAAAGTGCTTCATTTTTGAAAAAATGTATACCAGATGATAAAAGTGGTTTTATATAGCGAAATAATGCTCCAAAAATGTCTCCTAAACCGCGACCCCTTTGATAATTTACTGCTGAATGAAACAAGGGACCTATTTCCTCAATATTACTACCTGTTTGAGATAAGTAGTATTTTATATAATGGCGGTTCATTGTTTAATAGCTAACAATGTAATCGTTTATCTTTATTTATATAGAAAATTTTATAAAATGTAATAATATCTTTGTAGGTATTACACTTCTGCTGAAATTTATATCATATCCGAATTTATCAGTTAACTTAATGGATATGTTATCAAAATCTTTTTGCTCCACATTATGGTGTTGTACGTTATAATATTTGATTATTGTTGAATCATAAGCGTTTATGGTTTCAATAGTTTTAGCAACTCTTACTTTTGAATCGCCAACAAAACATGGTTCTATTATATCTGTATAAATATTTATCATAGATGATTTTGTTATTGAAGTAAATCCACTTAGAAAAACTTCAAAATCTTTTAAAAGTTTTTCTTTATGTAATTTAATATTTTTCACTTGGTCAAAAAAACTTTTAAAAAACCCTTGACTGTATATGATCTTTGTATTTGTATTTTTACATCAATTTTAACACTGCTTGTACTAATACACATGGATACATATTTAGTATCTTTAATTTCTAGACTTTAAGTTGGCTTTTTATAAATATAATTATTGTCATTTGCTAAATAACTATATATTTCTGAAATTAAATGTCGTTCACATTCTTTTTTGTTATGTCCTGGACCTCTAGAGATATTTTCAAGAAGTTTGGGTAATATTATTGCCTTCCAATCACATCTTGAATCAGATTTGTTGAACGAAAGATAAGTTTTTCCTATACCTAATATATTTTTATCAGTGCTACCGATTATTATAAATGCACTATCTTCATAATTTTCATTAAAAGTATTTGGTATAAAATCATTAATATATATTTCGCAGACACCTACTTTCCAATTACCATGGGTTACATTGATTACACTTGGAAGTTTGTTTGTGAAACTTGTTAGTGAATTATCTTGATAGTAATTAGTAGAAGCATCACTTACAAGTGTAATATAAAAATCATCTATTTGATTCATTTTTTTATCTATAAGAATTTGCAATATCAAGTGGCGATTTATGCTCGTCTCCTTCTTAGGTCTTTCAAATATAGGTACTGTAATAATATCACCTTCATCTGTTTCAAACATACGGACATCTGATGAACTTATAGATTTTCTTTCTTTTATGTGCTTACCTGTGGGTATTGTTGAAAGTGCTATTTTCTAATTTCATCATTATTATCAAAAACCTCGACATCAGTTTCCGAATCACTACTATTATTTTTCTCAAATGGTTCAAATGTAAACATTTCGTCTTCTGGAGGACAATATTTCACACCAATTTCTTTAGTTGATAAATCTGTTTGATTTGTTTTGTTTCTATTACTAACTTGTGTTAGATATAGTTTGGTTTGCATACTAATATTTGACAATATTTTTTGAAGTATAGGATTTTTCTTGTAATTGATATTGCTTAGTATGAGGTTTTTGTTGCAAATGCTGTCTTTTTTTATTAGCAAATTTTACAAGATTTTGACGATATACATACCACTTTTCATTATCGATTTTTTTTTTTTTTTTAGTATTTTTTCTTTCATACTTTTATCAAGGTGTGATAGTTCAGTATTATTATTAAAATTATCTTTAAGTTTTTTATACAGTTCCGTTCCGGTGGTATAACAATCAATCGTTGTAGCTTATTCATTTTTAAAATACTTTGATAACAAATTACCAATTACTGCTGATAATACAGAACCTATTAACATAAGTAAAAATACACCTTTTTACTTTCCTTTTATTGAATTTACAATTCATGTTTTCCTCACCTGGGCATAGCTCCTAAACGGCTTTACCGATTTAACTCAAATTTGAAACTTAAGCTCGTGTTATTAACCATTCCGTACTTTAATAAGTTTCATGGGGTATATTTTCTAAAAAGTCATGTGGGATATCAAATTAAAAGTCTTTATGAGTATATCTCGTTGGTTAGTTTTTCGGGCAACTAGGACCATGTGGGGCTCCCAAAAAGTGGGGCCAAATATGAAAAAAAATCATGTGGGGTATCAAATTAAAAGCCTGGAAGAGTAGATATATTTGGGGCAAATGTTGGAAGTGTTTAGGGCAATGCCGGTCATGTAGGGAACTGAAATTATTATTAAATTCCTTTTATTAAATTTACATGTCATGTTTTCCTTACCTGGGCATAGTTCCTAAACGGGTTAACAGATTTAACTCCAATTTGGAACTTAAACTCGTAATTTTACCCGTTCGGTGCCACATAATTTTCATGGCCCGGCGAGGGGGCGGGTGTTTGGACCTATTTTCAGAAAAGTCATGTGGGGTAACAAATGAAAGGTCTTGATGAGTACATCTCGTTGGGTAGTGTTTCGGATAACTAGAAACATGTTGGGCCCCCAAAAAGTGAGGCTAAAAATGAAAAAAATTATGTGGGGTATGAAATTAAAGGTGTGGAATAGTAGATATCTTTGGGGCAATTAATGGTAGTGTTTAGGGCAACTAGGGTTATATTTGGGCCTGAAAAATGGTGCCAAAAATAATAAAAATCATGTGGGGTATAAAATTAAAGGTTTTGATTAGTACAGGTAGTGTTTCTCGTTGGGTAGTGTTTCTGGTAAAGAGAGCCATGTGGGGCCCAAATAAATAGGGCCTATTTGCAAACAAGTTATGTGGGGTAAAAAATTAAAGATATTGATGAGTACATCTAGTTGGAAAGTGTTTGGACACCCAGCGTCCGAGTTGAATGGAGATATCTTCAAATAGATTGAGCATCGTTTCACAAAATCATTACCAACTGCCGATGTTGAAGGTCGAGTTTTTGAATTATCTGTATTATTGATTTGTAACTCTTCAAACAACGAACTTTTCACAGGTTCAATAGATTCATTCAAGTTAATTTGTATCTTGAGACATTTCCATTCGTCTATAATGTCCTTAAGAGTTTTAATTTCATCTCTAACAAAAGACAAATAAGATTGTACTTCATCAAATTTGTGATCAGTAGTTACATTATTTAGTGTGCCAATCTTTTGTTTGAAGGAATCTAAATTTTCAGTAATTAATTCAACAGAAGTTTGAAAAAACGTTGAATTATTTTGAGAAATGATAGAAAATTTCTTTAGAGTTGAATAAATTGAATCTAATTGAAAATTCATCTTCATTTGTCCAGATTTCAATTCATCCAAATTTATTTGAGATTCTTTAATAGAAGCAACATTTTTGGACAACATATCTAATTTATTAGAAAATAAATCAATATTTTCTGCTCGAAAATTGGTCTTTTTTTTAATTTTGTCAAAATGGCAACTCAAATCATCAACATGCTTCAAAATCAACTCAACCTTTTCAGTTGTCTTAACTGACTTTTTATCATTCATAAGTAGAGTTTTTTTATTGATTCTAAGGAATCAGAAAATGATTTTAACACATCATTATTCGACTTTAATGCGAGCATGATGTGAGAAAGAATTATTGTTTTGCACTCATTACAATAAAGTGAAAATGATTTATTATATTCATTGCAGTATTTAAGTGCAGTACGTAAAAGACCTATACATTGTTGATGAAAAAATTTGGAGCAAATTCCGCTACAAGCTATTAAATCCTTTGAGGGTGAATCTTCGTTATAATAGCAGTTTGAACTATTGAACTATTGCACACATTCCAACATATTTATTCGAAATACCTAATTCTTGCTTCTTAGGTATTTTAACTTTTTTAACTTTACGTCTCTTCAGTTTGATATGTGAATGAGCTGTTTTTGAAGGTTTTTTCCTTTTCATAGCTCTTTTCCTTCCGGAACCATACATTGCATGTAATTTATTTACAGCTCCTCGTCTTAAATTCTTCAATGCTTCTTTTCCTCTGTTTTGAAGAACTTCTTTGGGACTTGCTCCAGAAGCAATATCTGATAATGCACATATTCCACTTAAAAGTGCTTCATTTTTGAAAAAATGTATACCAGATGATAAAAGTGGTTTTATATAGCGAAATAATGCTCCAAAAATGTCTCCTAAACCGCGACCCCTTTGATAATTTACTGCTGAATGAAACAAGGGACCTATTTCCTCAATATTACTACCTGTTTGAGATAAGTAGTATTTTATATAATGGCGGTTCATTGTTTAATAGCTAACAATGTAATCGTTTATCTTTATTTATATAGAAAATTTTATAAAATGTAATAATATCTTTGTAGGTATTACACTTCTGCTGAAATTTATATCATATCCGAATTTATCAGTTAACTTAATGGATATGTTATCAAAATCTTTTTGCTCCACATTATGGTGTTGTACGTTATAATATTTGATTATTGTTGAATCATAGGCGTTTATGGTTTCAATAGTTTTAGCAACTCTTACTTTTGAATCGCCAACAAAACATGGTTCTATTATATCTGTATAAATATTTATCATAGATGATTTTGTTATTGAAGTAAATCCACTTAGAAAAACTTCAAAATCTTTTAAAAGTTTTTCTTTATGTAATTTAATATTTTTCACTTGGTCAAAAAAAACTTTTAAAAAACCCTTGACTGTATATGATCTTTGTATTTTTACATCAATTTTAACACTGCTTGTACTAATACACACGGATACATATATAGTATCTTTAATTTCTAGACTTTAAATTGGCTTTTTATAAATATAATTATTGTCATTTGCTAAATAACTATATATTTCTGAAATTAAATGTCGGTCACATTCTTTTTTGTTATGTCCTGGACCTCTAGAGAGATTTTCAAGAAGTTTGGGTAATATTATTGCCTTCCAATCACATCTTGAATCAGATTTGTTGAACGAAAGATAAGTTTTTCCTATACCTAATATATTTTTATCAGTGCTACCGATTATTATAAATGCACTGTCTTCATAATTTTCATTAAAAGTATTTGGTATAAAATCATTAATATATATTTCGCAGACACCTACTTTCCAATTACCATGTGTTACATTGATTACACTTGGAAGTTTATTTGTGAAACTTGTTAGTGAATTATCTTGATAGTAATTAGTAGAAGCATCACTTACAAGTGTAATATAAAAATCATCTATTTGATTCATTTTTTTATCTATAAGAATTTGCAATATCAAGTGGCGATTTATGCTCGTCTCCTTCTTAGGTCTTTCAAATATAGGTACTGTAATAATATCACCTTCATCTGTTTCAAACATACGGACATCTGATGAACTTATAGATTTTCTTTCTTTTATGTGCTTACCTGTGGGTATTGTTGAAAGTGCTATTTTCTAATTTCATCATTATTATCAAAAACCTCGACATCAGTTTCCGAATCACTACTATTATTTTTCTCAAATGGTTCAAATGTAAACATTTCGTCTTCTGGAGGTCAATATTGCACACCAATTTCTTTAGTTGATAAATCTGTTTGATTTGTTTTGTTTCTATTACTAACTTGTGTTAGATATAGTTTGGTTTGTATACTAATATTTGACAATATTTTTTGAAGTATAGGATTTTTCTTGTAATTGGTATTGCTTACTATGAGGTTTTTGTTGCAAATGCTGTCTTTTTTTATTAGCAAATTTTACAAGATTTTGACGATATACATACCACTTTTCATTATCGATTTTTTTTTTTTTTAGTATTTTTTCTTTCATACTTTTATCAAGGTGTGATAGTTCAGTATTATTATTAAAATCATCTTTAAGTTTTTTATACAGTTCCGGTGGTATAACAATCAATCGTTGTAGCTTATTCATTTTTAAAATACTTTGATAACAAATTACCAATTACTGCTGATAATACAGAACCTATTATCATAGGTAAAAATACACCTTTTTACTTTCCTTTTATTGAATTTACAATTCATGTTTTCTTCACCTGGGCATAGCTCCTAAACGGCTTTACCGATTTAACTCAAATTTGAAACTTAAGCTCGTGTTATTAACCATTCGGTACTTTAATAAGTTTCATGGGGTTGGGTATATTTTCTAAAAAGTCATGTGGGGTATCAAATTAAAAGTCTTTATGAGTATATCTCGTTAGTTAGTTTTTCGGGCAACTAGGACCATGTGGGGCTCCCAAAAAGTGGAGCCAAAAATTTAAAAAAATCATGTGGGGTATCAAATTAAAAGCCTGGAAGAGTAGATATATTTGGGGCAAATGTTGGAAGTGTTAAGGGCAATGTGGGTCATGTAGGGGCCTGATATTATTATTAATTTCCTTTTATTAAATTTACATGTCATGTTTTCCTTACCTGGGCATAGTTCCTAAACGGGTTAACCGATTTAACTCCAATTTGTAACTTAAACTCGTGATTTTACCCATTCGGTGCCACATAATTTTCATGGCCCGGCGAGGGGGCGGGTGTTTGGACCTATTGTCAAAAAAGTCATGTGGGGTAACAAATGAAAGGTCTTGATGAGTACATCTCGTTGGGTAGTGTTTCGGGTAACTAGAAACATGTGGGGCCCCCAAAAAGTGAGGTAAAAAATGAAAAAAAATATGTGGGGTATGAAATTAAAGGTGTGGAATAGTAGATATCTTTGGGGCAATTAATGGTAGTGTTTAGGGCAACTAGGGTTATATTTGGGCCTGAAAAATGGTGCCAAAAATAATAAAAATCATGTGGGGTATGAAATTAAAGGTTTTGATGAGTACAGGTAGTGTTTCTCGTTGGGTAGTGTTTCTGGTAAAGAGAGCCATGTGGGGCCCAAATAAATAGGGCCTATTTGCAAACAAGTTATGTGGGGTAACAAATTAAAGATATTGATGAGTACATCTCGTTGGAAAGTGTTTGGACATCGAGGGTTATGTGGATGTCTGTTCTCCCTTGCGTGGGTTAAAAAAGGAACAGTCGCTTTGCATCGGTCCTTCGTTATGGGTCGATAATTTTTTATATTGTTTGGGTTATATAAATGTAAATATATATACGGTATATCATACATTCTGATAAATTCTATTAATTCTCATAAGATCTCTTTATATACTATTAATTCTGATCATATTTGCTACCATTAATTTTGATCAGTTCTACTTCCCTTTATAAGGGATCTATTTCTCTTTTACTATACTTTACCTTTACTGAATCTCTAATCTAGTACGTTTGCAGTTAACCCTACTACAATTTACTCTACAACAATTGAACATTACTAAAACTCTAGATAGAAGAAAGTAAGATTATATAATTTTAGTATTCTTATTTATTAGTTTTAAGTTGCATATTACTATTTATAAGGGAAAGTATTTTTTGAATTTTTTTTTTTGTATAATAAGTTATCTTTTTTATTTAATGAATTTTTAGGACAAGCTAAGCCACGCAAGGTTTTTTTATTCTTATTTAAATGCTTAAAAGTATGTTTTGACACTTTGTGGTTTCCATTTAGGATATTTATAGCAATTTCACAAATAGTTTTTATAACTTATGAATTACAATTTTTAAGCAACATTTGACGCAATTTTGGTTTTGACTTTAATAACATATATAACATATGATGATTTCTTTTCAAAGGTTTCATGTTTGTCAGATAATTCTGTTAATTGTTTTAATGTACAATAACATTTAAAATATTTTGTTTTAAGTATATTTGTTCTAAATTGGAATATATCGTTGATGTCTAGTGTCATATCCAATATTATATAACCATAAGGTATGTTACCTCATTATATACTAAGGAATCAGAAAATGATTTTAACACATCATTATTCGACTTTAATGCGAGCATGATGTGAGAAAGACTTATTGTTTTGCACTCATTACAATAAAGTGAAAATGATTTATTATATTCATTGCAGTATTTAAGTGCAGTACGTGAAAGACCTATACATTGTTGATGAAAAAATTTGGAGCAAATTCCGCTACAAGTTTTTAAATCCTTTGAGGGTGAATCTTCGTTATAATAGCAGTTTGAACTATTGCACATATTGAACTATTGCACACATTCCAACATATTTATTCGAAATACCTAATTCTTGCTTCTTAGGTATTTTAACTTTTTTAACTTTACGTCTCTTCAGTTTGATATGTGAATGACCTGTTTTTGAAGGTTTTTTTCCTTTTTATAGCTCTTTTCCTTCCGGAACCATACATTGCATGTAATTTATTTACAGCTCCTCGTCTAATTCTTCAATGCTTCTTTTCCTCTGTTTTGAAGAACTTCTTTGGGACTTGCTCAAGAAGCAATATCTGATAATGCACATATTCCACTTGAAAGTGCTTCATTTTTGAAAAAATGTATACCAGATGATAAAAGTGGTTTTATATAGGGAAATAATGCTCCAAAAATGTCTCCTAAACCGCGACCCCTTTGATAATTTACTGCTGAATGAAACAAGGGACCTATTTCCTCAATATTACTACCTGTTTGAGATAAGTAGTATTTTATATAATGGCGGTTCATTGTTTAATAGCTAACAATGTAATCGTTTATCTTTATTTATATAGAAAATTTTATAAAATGTAATAATATCTTTGTAGGTATTACACTTCTGCTGAAATTTATATCATATCCGAATTTATCAGTTAACTTAATGGATATGTTATCAAAATCTTTTTGCTCCACATTATGGTGATGTACGTTATAATATTTGATTATTGTGGAATCATAGGCGTTTATGGTTTCAATAGTTTTAGCAACTCTTACTTTTGAATCGCCAACAAAACATGGTTCTATTATATCTGTATAAATATTTATCATAGATGATTTTGTTATTGAAGTAAATTCACTTAGAAAAACTTCAAAATCTTTTAAAAGTTTTTCTTTATGTAATTTAATATTTTTCACTTGGTCAAAAAAAACTTTTAAAAAACCCTTGACTGTATATGATCTTTGTATTTGTATTTTTCATCAATTTTAACACTGCTTGTACTAATACACACGGATACATATTTAGTATCTTTAATTCCTATACTTTAAGTTGGCTTTTTATAAATATAATTATTGTCATTTGCTAAATAACTATATATTTCTGAAATTAAATGTCGGTCACATTCTTTTTTGTTATGTCCTGGACCTCTAGAGAGATTTTCAAGAAGTTTGGGTAATATTATTGCCTTCCAATCACATCTTGAATCAGATTTGTTGAACGAAAGATAAGTTTTTCCTATACCTAATATATTTTTATCAGTGCTACCGATTATTATAAATGCACTGTCTTCATAATTTTCATTAAAAGTATTTGGTATAAAATCATTAATATATATTTCGCAGACACCTACTTTCCAATTACCATGGGTTACATTGATTACACTTGGAAGTTTATTTGTGAAACTTGTTAGTTAATTACCTTGATAGTAATTAGTAGAAGCATCACTTACAAGTGTAATATAAAAATCATTTATTTGATTCATTTTTTTATCTATAAGAATTTGCAATATCAAGTGGCGATTTATGCTTGTCTCCTTCTTAGGTCTTTCAAATATAGGTACTGTAATAATATCACCTTCATCTGTTTCAAACATACGGAGATCTGATGAACTTATAGATTTTCTTTCTTTTATGCGCTTACCTGTGGGTATTGTTGAAAGTGCTATTTTCTAATTTCATCATTATTATCAAAAACCTCAGCATCAGTTTCCGAATCACTACTATTATTTTTCTCAAATGGTTCAAATGTAAACATTTCGTCTTCTGGAGGTCAATATTGCACACCAATTTCTTTAGTTTTTTTTTTTAATTTTAATTGTGCTTTATTCAATGATTTTAACAATTTCTTTTACATTTTTTACTTAAAGCTAGTATATTCCATGTTTTTCTATTCAATATTTATCGCTCCGTCAATGGAAGTCTATAAATAATTATTTTTCTTAATTAATATTATAACATTGTTTTTTCTGTCAACCTATTTGAATTTTTGTTATACATCCTTCTATTTTATTGTATTTTTGTAGAAAATTTTGTTCAAAAACTACAATTACTTTAATATATTTTATTATGTATAAAACTTAACCTAAATCTTAACCTATATAAAAAAAAGCTTGATGAATATTAAATTATTCTATTTTTTTATTTTTAATTTGGTTCCTTTAACCACCAACATATCTCTTCATACTTTCTTCGCACTTTAATATCATATTCTGGTACAAATAGATCATATCTGTACATATTATTTTCGATTTGTGAAGGATTATATTGTATTTTTTGATTTGTAGTTCTTCTGTTTATATTGTAAATTATTGGTACCGCATTTTCATTCTGTGTATAGTTTCTTTCATCTAGATATATAAAACTTTCGGGAGGGGTGAATCCCGTCTCCAGTGTCATCTTTAAATATTCGTTATTTTGATAATAAACATGATCTATGTTGCTGTTGTTTGTTGTTTTTCTTTTAGCGTAAAAGTTTCTAATAAGTTTGATTATAAAGTTATCTATTCTTCCTATTTTCATATTTTTGTATAGTTCTTTATTTCTATAATATTTTTTGTACAAACTTTGTGGAGTCCTGAATTTCCCCGTAATTGCTCTTAGACATTGTCTTTCTAATTTTCTAATTTTTTCCATATTGGACGCGCTTATATTAAACCATATTTGGCATCCATATGTGATAATTGGTCTAATAATTGCTTTATATGCGATTAATTTTATCTTGGGGTATAAATGTTTATTATAAAACAGATTTTTGCATATCATAAATGGTTTTTTAGTTTTTTTTACTTGTTGATCAACATGATATGTGTTATTTAATTTTTGATTTAAATAGACTCCCAAATATTTCACATTATTAGTGTTTTTTATTGTCTCACCATTTCTTGTTTTTATTTTAAATTTCTTCCAATTTTTTTTCATATTATAATTAGCTTGTTCTAATCCTGTTCTAAATAGTATGGTTTCACATTTATCATCATTTATTTTAAAATTCCATTTATACAGATATTTTGAAACAGTATTGTATAGGTTTTGTAGTTTGCTTTGTGTAGTCGTTACATACTTATTACTCGTATAAATAGTGAGATCGTCAGCATAACTTATACCATTATTTGTTGCTTCATTGAATGCTTCATCCTCATATATATCGCTAATAAATATATTGAAGAGGGTTGGTGCTAAAATAGTACCTTGCTGTAAACCGTTTCTTACTGAAAATGATATATCTGATTGATCTTTTCCATGAGTGACAGTAAATTTTTTATTAAATATCATGTTTCTTATTAAATATACTAAATCTCGGTTAAAATTTTTGTTAACTAGTTTAAAAATTAAACCTTCTAGCCATAATGTGTCGAATGCTGTGGATAAATCAATCATGCAAGCTCCTATGCAGTTTTTATTATTTAAGTTCCAACTAATATCAGATACCATTTTATGTATTGCATGTATAGTTCCATGATTTTTACGGAATCCAAATTGCGTATTAGTTAACATTTTCTTATTTTCAATTTCATTATTAATTTTTAATAGTAGAGCTTTTTCAAATATCTTGCTTATATTTGGCAACAAATTAATAGGTCTATAGCTACACAATTGAGATTTATCTTTATTTGGTTTACTAATAGGTACAATTTTAGACATTTTCCATTCATCAGGAAAATAATAGTTATTAATCATATTATTAAATATTGAACAATAACTTTCTACTATAAATTTTGGCATTTGTTTCAATATTAAGTTAGGAATTTCATCTATACCTGATGATGCTTTGGTGTTGGTATTTTTAAAAATATGTTGTAAATCTATTAGTGATATGAACGTATTTTTGTCTAGTTTGTTACCATTTGACTTATTATTTTGATTGAAATTTGTAATTTTTATATTGTTGTTTATTTTATTACTTATTTCATTGTCAATTAAATTATAAGTTTCTTTTACTTTTGTTATAGTTATAATATCTGTATTATCGTTATTTAATCTGTGTATGTTTTCATAATGTATTCCTAGAGCTGTTAATTTATCTTTAATGTTTGTTAACATGTAGTTGTTATTTTCATCTCTGGATAATTCATCAGTATTCAATTGCTCTATTACTGATGTATTATTTATATTAATTTTAAGATCATTGATTTTTAGTTCCTCTTTTTTTCGAAATAATTTATTTATGTTTCTAAACATATTTTGGTCATTTAATTGTATTTTTTCTATTTGGTTTTTCCAGTGTGAATTACATATAATTTTAATGTTATCATCTATTAGCTTTTTCGTATTTTTAATTAATGATTTCAGTCTACCAATTTGTATTTCATGTCTATTATTTAGGTTTCTCTTTCTTAGGTAATTTAAACTCGTTATTAAAGTGTTTTTTTGTTTAATTAATTTATTAATAATAGTGGAGTTGTATTTATCTAGACTGTTTTTCTTTTTATGTTTTGGAATTGTTTTTTTCATTGTGGTTAATATAATATCATTTAATATTTCAATATATTTAAGGATTTCGTTGTTATTTAAATTTCTGTCATTTGGGACCAAATATCTCTTACCATGTTTTTTTGAGTTATACGTTATAGTTAAAATTTTTATAAATTTTTCCCAATCTATATTATTAAAGTTTAATTTATTTTCAGAATGATTTGTTTCGAGATTAAAGAACTGGTTCTCATTTTTTTCTATTTGTAAATACACAGCTTTATGGTCACTGTCAAAAGTAATTGTGTTTAGTTTATTAGATAGTGCATCTGATTCTAGTTTTAATCTATTATCTAATAGTGCAATGTCTAAATATGATCCTGACCGGGGATATGTTGGTGAGTTAGTAGAATAGAGTTCTGCTCTGTATTCTATTTCATTCTTATTAAGCCATTCATTTATAAAAGTTCCTCTCGGATTGTTTATTTCATTATCCCATCTTCTATGCTTGGCATTTAAGTCCCCTGCGATGATATAAAAATTGTCTTCTTTGTTTAATTCTAGGAGTCTAAATATATTTTGAAATTCTTCTTTGAATTTGTCGCTATTATTTTGTGAAGCGTATATCGCTATTATGAGCATTTTTTGATTATTTTGTGTTTTTATTTGGATAATTGTTGTTTCGATACATTTGTTATTTAATATCGATGCTTTTCGTATTTCAAAAAATTTAATATTGCTTTTAATTAATATTCCTGTTCCCCCTCCATTTACTGGTTCAAAAGTTCTATCATTACGAATAAAATTATATCCATCAAACTCTATTTTATATTTTTTATTTAATTTTGTTTCGTTTAACAATACAATGTCTGGTCTATTATCTTTTAAGAATTTATTTAAATATAAACGCTTATTAATTGAAACTAGTGAATTTATATTTATCGCTATTAATTTAATACATTTTAAACTAATCATAATTAATATCATATAATGTAGTGTATAGTAAATCTATTCTATTTTTTTTGTTCATTTTGTGTTTTTTCTATCTTATCTACCTTAATACTAATATTTTTAATTAATTCAAATACCTCTCTTATTGATGGGTCACTTTTATGTTGTCCTGGATTATTGTTACCATGATTTATTTGCGGTTTGTCCTTGTTATTTTGCTTTGCGATTGCTGAATATAATGTCTCTGGTTTATACATGTTGTTTACCATAGTTAATTTCATGATTCTTCTGGCTTCTAGTTCTTCTTTCTTTTTCTGTAGTTTATTTTTTAGGATAACATATTTTGGGCAGCCTTTAAAATTGGCTGGATGTCCTTCTTCCTGACATAATACGCATTTTAACTGCTTTCTATTTTGTTCCATTTCTTTCTCATTTCCCATATCAATTTTAGATATTTTGCATTCTCCTGGATTGTGATGTTCGCTACATTTTACACAGCGATATTGTAGGTTGCAATTACTAGCGGTATGACCATACCTTTGGCAATTTAAACATTGAATTATTTCATCTTTTTTAATTAATTTTTCCCATTTAACAATTCTGTATTCAAATTCTCTTATTTTAAATACTTCACTTATTTTCGAGTCATTAGATATTTGTACTATAAATAATGCAGTTTCATATTTATTAATCATTGAATGTCTAGTTTTAAGTCGTTTAACCTCTATGAATTTTATGTGTTCATTTTCAAACTCTTTTAATGCTTGTAATATATCCTCTGGATTGTCATTTGCATCCAGTCCCTTCAAAATTAGTGTTTTATTTTTTTCTTGTTTAGGTGTAAACGTAAAAAAATCATATTTATTTTCAACGAATATATCTTTTATTTTTTTATATGTATTAATTTCAACTGTCAATATTGCATATTTTGTTTTATTAACTTTCTTTATTTTAAATTGTGCTGTTTCAATTTTTGCATTTTTAATTTTATCTACAATAGTTCTAATTTCATTGCAATATACATAAATAGGGGGTAATTTATTTTCTGTTTCTTTTTTATTTTCATTTTGTCTCCCTCTTGTTGGGGAATTTGCTCGTGTTTCATCTTCTGATTCAATGTACTCATTTTCACTATAGTCCATAGTTATGCCTTGCTCATTATTTTTATCGTAATTTGAAATTTTTTTTAAGTCTTTAATTGTTTTGTTTGTTTGCACATCTGTATTATTATTAGCACCATTTGAATTATAAAGATTGTCATTTTTAGAAATATTTCTTAATTCATTTATGTTCGAATTTAAATTATTATTTCCACACAAATTTGATATTGTTTCTTGTAAATTTTTAATGGTTTCATTTAAACTATTAATTTGTTTTTTTAAAGCTTTATTTTCTTGAAATTGGTTTTTAAATTTATCCATGTAAAGATCATGATTTTTTTCACTACTCTTTTTTTTTTGCTTGGGTGCCATTTTATAATTATTATTTTGCTTTTTAAATGTAATTATTAAAGGATTTGTTTCCTTTTTATTTACATTAATTTGATAATTGTCACATTTTGTCATATATTATTTTTAACACTTTATTAATACTTTATAGATAGTTATTGATTAATTATAGTTTTACTTGAATTAATTATTTACGGGTAAAGTTTAAAATACGCGTCTAACTCTTACGATTCTCTCAGGAGAACCCCAATTTCTTTAGTTGATAAATCTGTTTGATTTGTTTTGTTTCTATTACTAACTTGTGTTAGATATAGTTTGGTTTGTATACTAATATTTGACAATATTTTTTGAAGTATAGGATTTTTCTTGTAATTGGTTTTGCTTACTATATGGTTTTTGTTGCAAATGCTGTCTTTTTTTATTAGCAAATTTTACAAGATTTTGACGATATACATACCACTTTTCATTATCGATTTTTTTTTTTTTTTAGTATTTTTTCTTTCATACTTTTATCAAGGTGTGATAGTTCAGTATTATTATTAAAATTATCTTTAAGTTTTTTATACAGTTCCGTTCCGGTGGTATAACAATCAATCGTTGTAGCTTATTCATTTTTAAAATACTTTGATAACAAATTACCAATTACTGCTGATAATACAGAACCTATTAACATAGGTAAAAATACACCTTTTTACTTTCCTTTTATTGAATTTACGATTCATGTTTTCCTCACCTGGACATAGCTCCTAAACGGCTTTACCGATTTAACTCAAATTTGAAACTTAAGCTCGTGTTATTAACCATTCGGTACTTTAATAAGTTTCATGGGGTTGGGTATATTTTCTAAAAAGTCATGTGGGGTATCAAATTAAAAGTCTTTATGAGTATATCTCGTTGGTTAGTTTTTCGGGCAACTAGGACCA
Organism: Rhamphomyia laevipes; assembly: GCA_963920725.1. NCBI lineage: Eukaryota > Metazoa > Arthropoda > Insecta > Diptera > Empididae > Rhamphomyia > Rhamphomyia laevipes. The sequence goes on from OY987255.1 coordinate 67,469,343, forward strand.
TGTGGGGCTCCCAAAAAGTGGGGCCAAATATGAAAAAAAATCATGTGGGGTATCAAATTAAAAGCCTGGAAGAGTAGATATATTTGGGGCAAATGTTGGAAGTGTTTAGGGCAATGCGGGTCATGTAGGGGCCTGAAATTATTATTAATTTCCTTTTATTAAATTTACATGTCATGTTTTCCTTACCTGGGCATAGTTCCTAAACGGGTTAACCGATTTAACTCCAATTTGGAACTTAAACTCGTGATTTTACCCATTCGGTGCCACATAATTTTCATGGCCCGGCGAGGGGGCGGGTGTTTGGACCTATTTTCAAAAAAGTCATGTGGGGTAACAAATGAAAGGTCTTGATGAGTACATCTCGTTGGGTAGTGTTTCGGGTAACTAGAAACATGTGGGCCCCCAAAAAGTGAGGTAAAAAATGAAAAAAAATATGTGGGGTATGAAATTAAAGGTGTGGAATAGTAGATATCTTTGGGGCAATTAATGGTAGTGTTTAGGGCAACTAGGGTTATATTTGGGCCTGAAAAATGGTGCCAAAAATAATAAAAATCATGTGGGGTATGAAATTAAAGGTTTTGATGAGTACAGGTAGTGTTTCTCGTTGGATAGTGTTTCTGGTAAAGAGAGCCATGTGGGGCCCAAATAAATAGGGCCTATTTGCAAACAAGTTATGTGGGGTAACAAATTAAAGATATTGATGAGTACACCTCGTTGGAAAGTGTTTGGACATCGAGGGTTATGTGGATGTCTGTTCTCCCTTGCGTGGGTTAAAAAAGGAACTGTCGCTTTGCATCGGTCCTTCGTTATGTCGATAATTTTTTATATTGTTTGGGTTGTATAAATGTAAATATATATACGGTATATCATACATTCTGATAAATTCTATTAATTCTCATAAGATCTCTTTATATACTATTAATTCTGATCCCCCCGTCGGATTCCACCTTGTCGCGGTGGTGGGGCTTAAGTAAGTCTGAGGAACCCTGAGGCGATGCCAGTAGGTGCAACCATGCTGGAACGGCGAAGGGCGAATACCGAAAACCAAGAGAATCCACCTTCATGATTGGAATGTCCGAGTCTAGAAAAATTAGTGGTAGGATATTACCACAAGTGTCGGAAGAGGCTACGACTTCCGGCGAGGGCTTGGTTGCTACTAATGTAACAACTAAGTCGCTAGTAGCAAGAGTGGATAGGGCCGATACGATTAAAAACGCGACCCAAACCTCGACACCCTCCCACACGACAGGAGGTGTGGTCCTGGTTAAAAAGAAAAAGAAAAATAAACTGTCGGGTGCGCAACAGCGCAAACGACAGCGGGCAAGGGCTGCGCTGGAAAGGCTCAACCTTGGAAGTCCGTCTGCGCGGAAGGGGGTTATACCAGGTGATGGGAAACCACTGTCTGTCGGGAAGAAGCGGAAACAGAGAAGGGAGAAGTTGCGCAGCGCGGTACAGGGCGTGAAAGGTGGAGAACCGGGTGGTGCACGGGCGAATACCAAAGGTGGAAACACCGCGGGAGCCGCTAGTGCATTGCCAGGTTCCACATCGGTCCACCCGGCCAAACCAGCAACTACTTGTGTTGCTCCTGCTGCGGCAGGGGCCCGTGCAGTGTCAGGCGTTGCCATGTCAACCACATTAGGTTGGAAAATTGGGACAACTGATCCTGCACGGGCTCTTGTTGCAACAGAAGCAGCAAAAAAGAGAATCCGCTCGGATGATTCGGGAGAAGCAGGACCAACCAATAAGAAGGTAGTACCTGAGCTATCAACTTATAGGGAAGGACCTGCTCCCAAATCAGGCTTAGATCGTAGATCTAAACCTGTCGCAAGACCGAAGGTCATTGCAACGGGTAAACGAACCCTGGGTTCCTATTCTCAGGTGGTCAGAGGAGTTGACAAAACATCTTTCGAGATGGCTGTCATAAACTCTGCAGCACCTGGGGGCAGGATCGCTCGGGACAGACAGTCTATTATCAGGGAGGCATTAGAATCAGCTAAAGACGCTGCTTTTATGTCAACCAGTGATGTTCTGCCGGTTCGTATCCGTTGGAGTGGCTTTCGTGGCGATTTCTTCTGGGCAGTCTGTCTAGACAAGTTCTCGGTAGACTTCCTAGGGAAATTGATTAGCGAAATAAAGTTGCCTTGGGATGACCTCTTTACAGATGGTAAGCAAAGATGACCTTCCAAAGCTAAGGAGGGTAACGGTTGAAGTGATAGGTCCGCCTAAACCTGTACCAGCCATCCTTAGCCAGATTAAGCAACAGAACAACCTGCCGACTGAGCTCTGGACGGTGTACTTTGCTAAGGAGAATCCGCAAGGAATCTACTTGGTGTTGGGTATCGACCAGACCTCATTCGATAGGATTAACGAAACCAGGGGGGAGGTGTGGTACAGGATGGCAAGCATCTTTTTCAAATTGGAAAATGTGTCGCCAACCTGCCCTACACAACCACCGGTTTCCAGTTCTGCTGCTGAAGCCAAACCAGCACCCTCTAAAGAAGAGAGCGCGAATGCTGCTCCAACGTTAGAAAAATCATCTGGCTTACTGATCACCGAATTGGTGATTGGCGAAACAGATGAGCGGGCTGGACATGATCTGATGACAGGATCGGTTAAAGGTACGTCTTACGACGAAGACGAGGATTTACTCCTACTAGGACCGCTCCTGGCATCAGATGATGACCAAACCCTAACGGAGGAGATGTCAACGGAAGAGTTGGAGATGGAGGTTGATCAGAACAATTCATGAGAATTGTTCAGGTCAATCTCCATCGTAGTAGGGCGGCCACGGCCAACCAACAACAACTTTTCGAGAAAAGCGAAGTGGATTTGGCGCTAATTCAGGAACCTTGGACCGTCGTAAACAAGGTTTCTGGATGGAGCAACAAATCAGTAAATCTGTTCTACAATAACGAACAAGTTAGGCCCAGGGCCTGTATTGTAGCCAAGAAAAATATTAATCTATTTTCTCACCCACAGGTCTCAAGTAAAGATAGCATAGCGGTTTCATGGGAGGGCGAATTAAACGGGAGACCAAAGCTAATCATCTTTGCTTCTGTTTATCTACCGTTTGACTCACCCACCCCTCCGCCATCTACCGAGTTGGATGAGGTAGCGAAGCTAGCGCAGAGCAACCACAAACAACTGATTATAGGCTGTGATGCAAACTCTCATCATACAGTATGGGGCAGCTCAAACTGTAATGAAAGAGGTAAGTCACTGCTTGATTATATTTATACAACTAACCTATTATTAATGAACCTTGGGGTAGAACCTACCTTTATCACGCGTTCTCGTAGGGAAGTAATAGATACAACATTAACTACAATTGATATATCTGCATACATCCATAATTGGAGAGTTTCGAACGAAGCATCCTTATCGGATCACAGATATATACGTTTTGAAATGGATGCCACGGTCCCACCAGCCATTCCTTATAGAAACCCGGCAAAAACTGACTGGGCTTCTTTCAGGAGCAAGGTGGAATCAAAAATAAATCTCTCAGTTAACTTCCCCCGTACATTGTACTCGTGTGAAGATATTGACAGAGAAGTAAATGTGATCACGAATCTGCTTATGGATTCTTATGAAGAGTCTTGTCCCTTGAAACGGGCCAGATCCGACTCTGACCCTCCTTGGTTGACACAAGACCTCAAAGGAAAACGTAACCGGGTACGCAGGCTTTGCAACAAAACGAAGAACTGTAATCGTGATGAGGATTGGAACGCATATCAAAAGATTATAAGTACGCCATCCGCTCATCCAAGAGACAATCTTGGAGATCGTTCTGTGATGGTGTAGATAGCGTAAACGAGGCGTCACGAATTAAGAAATTTCTAGCGAAAACCCACATTCAACCTGAACTCCTAATCAATAGTGAAGGTATCAGGGCTGAATCAGCAGGGGAGTCACTAGAATTACTAATGGAAGAGCATTACCCGAAATGCTTTGACACCTCTGTTTTAATAGATTCATACCGGCCTAGCAATAGGTTGGAGAATACGGAATTAGAGTTTATTAACCTTAATGCAGCTAAATGGGCTGTTTTTTCTTTCAAACCATTTAAATCCCCAGGTAAAGATGGGATATTCCCTGCTCTACTCCAAAACTCATGGGATTTCATAGCTGATAGATTAATAAACCTTTTCAGGGCGTGTATCCTCTTTGGATATACCCCGGCAAAATGGCAGGAGGTTAGAGTGGTCTTTATACCAAAACCGGGTCGAGATGACTATTCATCCACCAAGGCATTCAGACCAATCAGCCTTACTTCCTTTCTTTTAAAGACTCTGGAAAGAATCTGCGAAAGAGAAATTCGAGATAAGCTCCCATCGGCAGCCTTTTCTGTCAAACAGCACGCCTATTTAAAGGGTAAATCGGTGGAAACCGCTTTTCATTCTCGTCACAAGCAAATTTGAATTGGAACTCTCTGGGTTAATGCAACCTGCACTGAATATTGTTAGCCAATGGGCAGACAACTGTGGGCTGAACATCAACCCGCTAAAACCCGATATCTGTTTATTACATTGAGAAGGAAAACTCAACTATTGAGTCTTCCCGTTATAAAAGGTACCCGGCTAACACTAAAAGCAAAAGTTAAATATCTGGGCGTTATTTTAGACAAAAAATTGAACTGGAGATCGCACCTAGAAGAACGAGCTAAAAAAGCCTATAGGATTTTTGGCATGTGTCGGGGCGCGATGGGAAAGAAATGGGGACTACAACCGGATATGATTCGCTGGCTCTACACCAGTGTCGTCCACCCTACTCTTTCCTATGGATCTCTCGTCTGGTGGAAGGCGATTGAGAAACTCTCCAATCTTAAGTTGTTGGAAAAAGTTCAACGTTCTTGTTGCCTCAGTATTACTGGCGCAATGAGAACAGCATCAACAGCAGCACTGGAAACCATTACGGCTATCCACCCAATTGGGATCCACATCAAAAAAGTTGCTGCGGGGGCTGCATTGAGACTTCACTTAAACCAGGCATGGACTCATGCAGGTTCTTCTGTACCTCATGAGTCTATCCTCGGATTTGTGAAATCCATCATACCCAATGTTGAGAAACCTAGCGATTCCCAGAAAGAAACCTTCCTGGAATCAAACGTAAAACTCAGTATCCCTTCTAGAGCTGATTGGAACACTGACATAGTGTCTCAAACAGCTGGCCTGTTAACAGCATATACCGACGGCTCCAAAATGGGAAACCTGACTGGCGCGGGTATGTACTGTGAGGAATTAAATCTAGAAAGGTCTATTCGCTTGGAAGACCACGCCACAGTCTTCCAAGCAGAGGTGGTGGCAATTAAAGAAATCTGTAACCACCTTCTATTAGAAGGAACCACAGATAGGGACCTGACAATCTTCTCAGATAGTCAGGCTGCGTTAAAAGCGGTGACATCCTATACAACCAAATCCAAGCTGGTCCAAGAATGTAAACACAGTCTTAACAACCTGGCGCGGTCGAATAGAGTCACACTGAAATGGGTTCCTGGACATAGCAATATACCGGGAAACGAAAAAGCAGACGAGCTAGCAAGAAAGGGATCGCAACTGGAGGTCATCACGACCACAGTTGGGGTAGCACTGCAGACTCTTAAAGCGAACCTAAAACGATGGGCCGACGAATATCATCAACAAATCTGGCTAGCTAGTGATATCGGCCACACTACGTGGTGTCTTTGGGGCATCCCGAAGGAGAAATTAACCAAGAAATACCTGCGGCTCAACAAGAGCTCGGTATACCTGGGCACTGCGATCTTAACAGGTCACTCTATGTTGTGGGATCATGCCTACAAAATCCGGCGCTCTGAAGTGCACGTCTGTAGGGGGTGCGGTGAGGATAGAGAGACTACTGAACACTTCCTGTGTCATTGTCCCTGCCTCATGCACCTACGTTATAAATGCTTTGGTGCCTATCTCCTGAACGAACTGAGCGAAGCGGGGGTTCATGGATGGCAACAAATCTGTAAATTCGGAAAAGATAGCGGATGGCTCACAACCGCCACGGCGGGAGTGACATGAAGGTTCTTCGCACCGAGGGGTACAATGGGCCTAGTTCTGGCCTGAGTGCTTGAGTCCTTCACGGACTCCCCTCTCTCAATCCATCCATCCATCCATTAATTCTGATTATATTTGCTACCATTAATTTTGATCAGTTCTACTTCCCTTTATAAGGGATCTATTTCTCTTTTACTATACTTTACCTTTACTGAATCTCTAATCTAGTACGTTTGCAGTTAACCCTACTACAATTTACTCTACAACAATTGAACATTACTGAAACTCTAGATAGAAGAAAGTAAGATTATTTAATTTTAGTATTCTTATTTATTAGTTTTAAGTTGCATATTACTATTTATAAGGGAAAGTATTTTTTGATTTTTTTTTGTATAATAAGTTATCTTTTTTAATTTAATGAATTTTTAGGACAAGCTAAGCCACGCAATGTTTTTTATTCTTATTTAAATGCTTTGTTTTGGTATAGCGACCAAATTGGTTTACTTGACCGCTGTGTAGAGTAGTAGGATTGCTTACCGTGGGTCGGGGCAGATCGCTGACTACTTTGTTCAATGTTTAGAGCTTAGCTTACCTTGGGTAGGGGCTAAGTCTGATTGTACCTGTAAAAGCTTAGAAATAAACTAGTTGGATTCTGTTTTTAGAATGAATTTAATTGCTCTAATTCCAGGCTATTTATACAATAATTTTTTGGATAATCTTATGAGAATGCTTAAAATTCTATGGAATTTTAATAGTCAAATTGCAATCCTTGCAAATTCATGAGGTAAATAATTAATTTAATAATTAAGTTATTTTCTAATCCCATGGCTTTGCAATAGTAAAAAAGTGCAAGTCTTGCAAAACCATGAGATAAATATTCAAATTAATAATAAAATTATTTTACTAAATTCTTAATTCCTCATATTACAAATATTTTTACTGAAGGTAATTATACAATATAGGTGCAATCTTTTAATTATTTAATAGGTAATTCTATGATAAGCGAAACTTATAATTTAATGCAAAACTTAAATCTAAACATCCTTCCCCTCATTGAGGGGTACCCTCAATTACATAAGTGCATCTGGGTTGATGTTGAATTCAAAATCTCCGGCTGGTGGAGTAGGTTGCCTCTTCTGTCGTCTTCGTATCAACCATATAGTCCCTATGATTATGCTTATGATGATGAAGATGAAGGATGTGTAACTGATGGTATATTGATGTACGTCATGATTGGTTAGTTGTTCTTCGTTTTTGATGCTATCTATCATTTGTTTGATGGCGTCAATTTCATCACTTTGGTTTAGTCTCTTTGAATCAAATTCCAGATGTTGCATGGGGTTGGACGAATTTAGGATGTAGTCAGTAATGTTCATCTTTGGTATTATTGGAATTACTTCTTGAGTTTGTTGTTTGCCAAATGATCGGAGTATCACTGAGTCTTCTCTTATTGAGCATGAATCTTGTAACGTTAAGATACCTGCTCCGTGTATAGTTTTTTGTATGATTTGTTTGTCACATACGATGTTAAGTGTGTTTGGCGATTGAAACGAGAATAACCATTGATTTTTATTAGACAGTTGGTGCCACCAATGTGTTGATAGTGATTGTAAGAACCTTGGTTTACATATGTGCACATTTTTAAGTTCATGGCGGAATATTGCTAATTCACATTGAAACTCAGTTGATGATTTGGTAAATACTGGATATTTTTGGTGACATATATAGCCTTCTTCTGACGTCAGATGACAATTTTGCAGCTCGTTTTCTGTCATTGTAAAAAACTGGTATTGATGTAAATCGGTAATTAAGTATTGCATGGTAGTGCCTATAAGGTCTCTAGTCTTTCCTATAGCAAATGGCATAGAGATTACCTTATAAAGAACATTGACTTCAGTTGACATCAGTGGAAGCTTTATTGTCATGATTAGGTGCTGTTGAGTCACACACCCCTGAGCATTCATTAGGCTATAAAGCTTGTGCAAATTGTGTTGGTCATATGGAAATCTTGTATTTGTAGGTAGGTTTTCTCTTATTTTATGTAGTTGCTTTTCGAGCTGCTTCGGTGTTATGAGGAATGGACTAATGTTGCCGTTGTGAGTGTCCGTCATCATATCAATGATAGTGTCTTGTAGGTTTTGGTAATCCACCATTATTAGGTGGATTTGAATTACCAATGCGTTAAGCTCTTGTAGTTTGTGGGCGGATTCCAAGTTCGTGGAAACGTAATCTGCAAGGTGTTGTATGTGCCTCTTCATGGTTGTGAATTGAGCGTTTGTGTATTCTTCATTTTTCTTCAATATATTGGCTGTTGCGTCTAATACCGATGTTTGGTTTTTTATGAGTGCTAGCAAATGGTTCTGATCTCTGTTAGTATTTTGAATTGTGTTCTCTATTTTATCAGCATATTCTTGATCTTACACTCCAAATAGTTTGTTGGCAATTGTTCCAATAATGTTTAGCGGTGATCTTTTTGGCCGCGAGTAATAATCCTTTTTGCTGCGAGGCAACAGAAGTCCGTTAATGTTTTCGATCTTAATCAGTTGATGGTTTAACAAACTTATAACGTTTGTACAATATACTTTAGTTTCATCATATTTGAACAAATTTCCGACAGCCTGCTTACATAGTGGCTTAAGTATATAAATTCATCCCAGTACCCCTGCAACTTATAGTATATTATTATTGTCCAGTCTTCATTGATTAGGTTGACCGCTCCTAGATTTTCAAAATATAGGCCTGGTTGATCTTTAAATATATTAACGCTAATGTCAGCTTGAGCTTGCGAGGTGTATAATGGTACTATCATTACCATCATTGTGAGCAGCAGTGCTTTGTACATGTTTGGTTTTGAACTCGACTTGGTTTGTTTAACTTGGTCAGTTCGTTGAGACCAGTGTGAGGTGGGATCCGCACCGATTCGTTTATTTCGTTTGAGACCTGGATTTGTCTGAGCATGTGGTGGCGTTGAACTTGGTTTTGGTGCTGGTTGTGTGTCTTCGATTTCCTGCTCTTTTATTGGTACCAGACAGAGATTGTGTATTGCTCTTCGATAAGTTCCCTTGGCGGTTCTTACGTCTGCTACTCGAGTTAGGCCATCGTCGCCTTTTATCGGTGTTATAATTCTTCCGTGTTGCCATTGTAAGGGTGGTAAGTTGTCTTCCTTGAGTAGCACTAGACTTCCGGGTTTTATTTCTTCCGTTCCTTCTAACCACTTTGATCGAATTTGCAACCCTGTTAAATATTCCTTTGACCAGCGGCGCCAAAATTCTTGATGGATGTTCTGAACCACCTCCCACCGGTTTAATAAGCTGATTTTTCTCTCCTTTCGGTTCGGCTCTACTATGGTGGTGAGAGGTTCTCCGATGAGAAAGTGTGCAGGAGTAAGAGTTTGGATATCATTAGGATCATTTGATAGTGGTGTCAGCGGTCTTGAATTTAATATAGCTTCTATTTGAACTGTTATCGTAGATAGTTCTTCAAATGTGACCGAAGCTGCATTCATGATTCGCCGCATGTGGTATTTTGCTGCTTTAACTGCTGCTTCCCACAGCCCTCCAAAGTGCGGTGATCTAGGTGGTATGTGAAACCATTGAATGCCTTGTTCAGAACATGTTTTCAACACCTCATTTTTGTGGGCTGTTGTTGAAAAAAGCCTTTGCAGTTCCTCAAGCTTGGCTCTAGCGCCAACAAAATTTGTCGCGTTGTCGCAGTAGATTTTTGCTGGATGGCCTCGTCTGGCAATAAATCTTTTTAGAGATCCTATAAATGCTTGAGTTGTTAGGTCTGATACTACTTCAAGATGTATTGCTTTGGTTGTAAAGCAGACAAATACAGCTATGTATGCTTTTGTGGGTCTCTTTCCTCGAAGCTTATAGTGTATTTGTACTGGTCCAGCGAAATCTATTCCTACATGAATGAAAGGGCGTGCTGGTTCCACCCGGTCTGCTGGCAGATTACCCATCATTTGATACAAGGACTTTAATTTAATACAAGGACAATGTAATTTTTCTATTAAGAGTTTTGTGTAAGCGTGTTTGTTTGGTAGCACTACGGGGTGTTTGGCATATGTAGATAAGCTGGATGCTTGTAGTCTCCCCCCGACACGAATTATCCCTTGTGAATCAAGAAATGGTGATAGATATTTTAACTTGCTATTTTTCGCCACTGATTTGCCCTTCCGCAGTTGGTTGATCTCCTCTGCAAAGTTTTCTAATTGCATTTTTTGTAATATTATCAAAAGTGCACTATCCATCTCTTCTGCATCTGGAAACATGTCTTTCTTTTTATGTAAGGTGTTTGGTTTACAATTATAACCGAAGCGAAGTATAAATGCCACAGTTCTTTGCAGAAATATGAACGAATTTCGATGGTTAATGACTTTCCATATTTCTTGTGAGTCATTGTTTTCTTGTTGAATTACTAGAGCTACCTTTGTTTGTCCTATAAGACTAGATTCTTGTAGGTGTTCGGTTGTGAGTTGACGTGGCCACTCCGCTGGTGGCTGTAACAAGAACCTTGGTCCAGTCGACCAAGTTTTTGAGTTGATTAGTTCATCGGGTGTCATTCCGCGTGAAATGTAATCTGCTGGGTTGTCCTTGGTACCAACATGTCGCCATTGGTCTGATGGTATAATTCGTTGAATTGCTGAGATCCGATTTGCCAAGAAGACGTCATTGGGAGATGCTGTCATAGCGATCCAAGCCAGCGTGATCATGGAATCAGTCCAGCATGTTGTCTTAGTTATATTTACCTTAATAGCTTGACACACCTTTGTTATCAATTCACTTAATAGCTTAGCAGCGCATAGTTCCAGTCGAGCTATGGATATTCTTTTCCTTGGAGCAACTCTTGATTTGGCACACATCAAGTGAACTTCTACAGCTCCTTTGAAATCGATTGTTCTTACATACACAACTGCACCGTAAGCCTTTGTGGAAGCGTCCGAAAAACCATGTATTTGTATGGTTTTGTATGTGTCTGCGACTACTCTTCGTGGTATTGAGAATTCTGCGAGTCGTGGTAGCTGCGAACGGATAGTTAACCAGTATGTGTGTTGTTGCTGCGGCAGCGCTTCGTCCCAATCCAATCCCAAATGCCAAAGTTCCTGAAGAAATATTTTGGCAACTACGACTACTGGATTGATTACTCCGAGTGGATCGTATATTTGAGATATTTCTGCCAGTACAGTTCGTTTGGTGACTGTTTTTGGCTTCTTCCATGAAGTTTGAAGCAAAAATCGATCGTTTGAGGGGTTCCAAATTAAACCCAATGTTTTTATCGTATGATCCTCGGTAAATGGACATTTTGCTTCTCTATGTTTTACTGGTATGGATTCCAATAGTTTTGGGTGATTCGCACACCATTTACGAAGTTGAAAACCTGCCCCTTTTAACATTTCGATTAATTCGTTTTGGGTCTTTTTTGCTAAATTACATCCTGTCATTACGTCGTCAACGTAGAAATCTTGGTCTGTTACCTTTGAAGCGAGTGGGTATCGAAATTGCTCTTCGTTTGCTAGTTGCTTTAGACATCTTGTTGCAAGAAACGGTGCTGATGTTGTTCCATACGTTACTGTACGAAGTTCGAAAAAAACGGAGTTCTTCATTTGGGTTACTTCTCCATACGATTAGTTGAAATTTAGTATCTTGATCGTCCACTGTGATCTGTCGATACATTTTAGCTATGTCGGCTGTGAAAGCATATTTTGGTAAACGAAATCTTAACAGGATGGTGAATATGTCACCCTGTACTGTAGGGCCAGTCATCATGATGTCATTCAAAGATTTGTTTGATGTTGTCTTAGCAGAAGCGTCGAAAACTACTCTAAGCTTTGTTGTAGTACTGTCAGGTTTTATTACTGCGTGGTGAGGTAGAAAATAGTGATTTGTTTGGACATCTTCTGGCTTAATTTCTCTCATGTGTCCGAGTTCAAGATATTCCCTTAAAAAATCTGTATATTTAGCCTTTAATTCAGGCTCTTTAATGAAACGTTTTTCTAAATTTTTGAATCGCACTTCAGCTAAATTTTTGGAATTACCTAGCACCGAAGGATTTGTCTTGAATGGAATTCTCACACAGAACCTACCTTGAATTCTTTGTGTTGTGTTTTTAAAAAATTCTTCACACTTTCGTTCTTCAGCCGTCATTGGTTGTGTTGGTTCACACACTTCTTCCATTTCCCAGAATTTATGCATTTGTTTTGTAAGTCCCAGAGTACTTATTCCACAAAACGCACCCGTACTGCCACTTCCCTTCATTTTTCCTAGTACAATCCATCCAAATTGGGTGTTCTGAAGAGTGGGTAAGGTTTCGTGTAGCCGAATTTGTCCAACACACATTAAGTCTGCATAAATTTCTGCACCAATGAGTATGTCTATTTGATGTGGTTTATTGAAGCCTGGGTCTGTAAGTTGTATGTTCTTAGGAATGTTCCAGTTGTCTTTATTGATGATTTCCCTTGGTTGATAAGTGGTGATCTGTGGAAGAATTACTGCTTCAAGTTGAGTGTTGAATTTTCTATTCATTGATTATATTGTTATATTGGCTCTTTCATGAGTCTCTGATTTCTTGGAGCCAATACCGATTATGTTCAATTTTTCAGCGTGACTTCGTAGACCAAGCTTACGCTGTAGTTTTTCAGTAATAAAATTCGATCCTGAATCCAGTAACGCTCTGCATTCTACAAGCTGTCCATTGGTGCTTTGAGCATGTATAAGCACCGTAGCTAAAAAGACATAACTATTAACGCTTTTTTTACCTTCTTTTTTCGTGAGTAGTCCTACAGTTGCTGACCCAAAATTGTTTGCGGTGTTACTTGTTTTTTGATCAGCTGAACCATGCAGCATGGTGTGGTGTTTTTTCTGGCACTTTAAACAGCATCTTGACGTGCAAGATGCAGCAAAGTGACCTGGTCTTAGACAGTTGCAGCATAATTTGTAAGTTTTCACCTTGGTCCATTTATCATTCGTAGATAATTGGTCAAAGTGTTTGCATGAGTGCAGCGGATGATTGGCTTTGCACATAACACATTCTGGGTTGATGTTTTTGTTACTAGAGAAGCAGTCCGTTGATTGTTATGTGGATTTCTTTGGCTATTATTTCTGGGATGTCTTCCTAATGACTCTAGTGCTTGAAATCGTATCTCTAAAAATTTCAAAAATTCCTCGATGGTGGGTAACTCTCGTGGTGATGTAAATGATGATTCAAACAGGTTGTGCGTGGTCCTATCAAGTTTTTTCAATAGCAAATGTATTATAATAGCGTCCCAGGTATTGATATCCATTTCAAGTCCTCTTAAGCCCAGAAGACACTCTTGAGTAATGTCATGCAGCCCTTTTAATGCAGCTGCAGACTCTACTTGATGCACATGCTGTTGCAGTAGCTTATCTAGTATTGATGTTACCAGTAAGCGTTTGTTATCAAACCTTTGTTGGATCGTCTGCCAAGCCGGTCCATAATTTGCATCAGAGATCGGCATATGTTTTATAAGTGCCTCTGCTTCACCGCTCAAATTAGTTTTAAGAAACCACATCTTTTGTGCTGCTCCAATGGCCTGTTTGTCGATTAATTCTATAAACAAATTCCGGAATTCCATCCACCGTAAATAATTCCCATCAAATTTTGGCATCGTAATCTTTGGTAACTTTAATTGTGAGCTGGCATTGATATCAGTGGGAGCTCTAGTCGCCTGGATCTAACCTTGTCTTCTTCATAGTTAAATTGATGATAGTCTCTTCTACCCAATCTTGCATACCTAAATAAATATCAATAGTGTATCCAAGAGGAGCAGACTCGTCATCAAAAACCTCCCAGATTGCTTGATTTTGAATAGTTATTTTATTCCATAGTGCATTAATATTCTCTATCATTATTTGGTAGTATTCATATGCGTGTGTGTCAGCCATTCCTTGATCTGTTCGTTCTAACATATGTTTTAAAAGACGCAGTGCAACCTTCTGACCCTTTATTAATTTTTTAGTGTCTTCTTGTATAGGGTGGGTTGTGCTTCTAGCTTTAGGCTCTGGTTTTTCAAATATATCGCTGAGGCTACCATTAGAAGCAAACGTGAATTCCAGGTTCTCTGCTGGATTGTTCGGACCCAGTACTTGATCATGTGGCTCATCGGGTGAATGGTTTTCCTCATCTCCACCGGCGTCATGTTGAAGAATTAATTTTTGCTCTTCTGTTGATGGACCAGCCTTTGCCTCCTGTGGAGCTAATTTTTGCTGTGCAATTGTAATGGCGTCTCACATTTTTTCATAACCAACCTTAACATTGGTAAAATAATGGTTTATAAAATATGGATGGTCTTGCATTTCAACTTCCAATTCTTCTAATTTTGCATGGTTTGCTTCAAATTGGTGCCATAGTTCGTCCAGTTTTTTCAGTTTTTTGTCCAAATAGATTGCATTTTTTCTACTTGGCCCGTCTTTAGAGTAATTGGTTACTAGGGTTTGGATACTTGTCCCTAGTTCCTGCTGCTGTTGGAATACTTCTTCCATTTTGGCGTCTTATTTTATTGTATAGAAAAAGGTCGTTCCAACCTTGTATGATACCGTATTTGCCTAGAGACTTCCGTGAATCCGAAATCTCGTCGGGGCCTCCAAAATGTTTTGGTATAGCGACCAAATTGGTTTACTTGACCGCTGTGTAGAGTAGTAGGATTGCTTACCGTGGGTCGGGGCAGATCGCTGACTACTTTGTTCAATGTTTAGAGCTAAGCTTACCTTGGGTAGGGGCTAAGTCTGATTGTACCTGTAAAAGCTTAAAAATAAACTAGTTGGATTCTGTTTTTAGAATGAATTTAATTGCTCTAATTCCAGGCTATTTATACAATAATTTTTTGGATAATCTTATGAGAATGCTTAAAATTCTATGGAATTTTAATAGTCAAATTGCAATCCTTGCAAATTCATGAGGTAAATAATTAATTTAATAATTAAGTTATTTTCTAATCCCATGGCTTTGCAATAGTAAAAAAGTGCAAGTCTTGCAAAACCATGAGATAAATATTCAAATTAATAATAAAATTATTTTACTAAATTCTTAATTCCTCATATTACAAATATTTTTACTGAAGGTAATTATACAATATAGGTGCAATCTTTTAATTATTTAATAGGTAATTCTATGATAAGTGAAACTTATAATTTAATGCAAAACTTAAATCTAAACATGCTTAAAAGTATGTTTTGACACTTTGTGGTTTCGATTTAGGATATTTATAGCAATTTCACAAATAGTTTTAATAACTTATGAATTACAATTTTTAAGCAAGATTTGACGCAATTTTGGTTTTGACTTTTTTAACATATATAACATATGATGATTTCTTTTCAAAGGTTTCATGTTTGTCAGATAATTCTGTTAATTGTTTTAATGTACAATAACATTTAAAATATTTTGTATTAAATATATTTGTTCCAAATTGGAATATATCGTTGATGTCTTGTGTCATATCCAATATTATATAACCATAAGGTATGTTACCTAATTATATACTTTTAGAAATTCTTTTGAATTTTCGGGATAAATTTGTTTTGCTAGAGATACGATTTGTGATTTGTCTCGAGGATTTTTATGTTGGTATTTTTTGTTGGTATAGGCACGCACTCAGTTTACCTTTCAACAACATGCACACAGTTTTCTCTTTCGAGACACTCACACACACACGCATCCCCTAGTTCACGACCTCGGTCATGAACAAGGTTCCCAATCTCTCCACCTCCGACCTGCTCATGCCTTCAAGCAGCAAAAGCAAGTCATCGGCATACGCAATCACCTTACATCCACACCGAGCAAGTGCGTGCAGGAGATCGTCCATCATCAGGTTCCACACCGATGGTCCACAAATGGACCCTTGGGGTGTTCCCCTCTGGACGGTCTTCCACACGCACTCACTGTTCCCATTCACTACTTTCACTAAAGTAGCTCTCCCATATGGAGAGCTCCTCACACCCAATCTCATTCAGCTTCTCAATCACCCGACTCCACACAACATTATTTAATATATTTTTCCACGTTTCTTATTAATTTACAAATAAATGTTGTTTTCCACATCTCGACAGAGTCCCTCTTTTCGTGATTTAACGTGCACACCTAAGCCGAAGGCTTCTATTACACGTCCCCCATGGGAGCGGCTCCATTCATGGCAGGAGTGACCCGTTAGAACAACAAGTTGTTCCAACTACCAGTCTATTTCCCCCGTGCAAGCGTTGGAAACTTTACCTGGTGGAAGCGGGACCTATATAAACCTTTGACTGGAGTAAGCAAGCCAGACCTCCGAACAGATAGCGCTGTTCAACCCCGGAGTGACATAAATGTCCCCCTAGGCGCGATATGCCTATAACCACAGCCACCACGATACTCCCACAAGGGGGCCTACAACCGTTGTCGGTGATGTAGGATTAAATCCCCCAGGGCACTCACCGACCCCGTGGTACCCGAATCTTTATAGACCTCGGGTCGGGTCTTCGAGCTTACGCTCTAGGCTTTTAGGGCCTTGCAGCCCAGGCTGGCCTACAGCACACAACACAAAACAGAGAACACACACTAAACAGCACAACACAACAGCACACAAGACAACTTACCACATCAGCACTGGTGCGCCCTCACAACCCACTTCCAGCCATGCAGCGCCACCGACGTCCTACCACCGCTCAGCAATCCACCAGGTACCTGTAACGAAAAAAGAAAGAAATACCAGCCCATTCACACTAAAGTCACTCTTCTGGCAAATACCAATCTTGCAAAATCATTCAACTCTCTCACAATATTCGCATCGTGGAGTACTTGCCCAACTGCGAGCACTCCTCGTTCATACCGAATTCCCCAATCATTCAATCTTCGCACATCCGCATACAACACACACTCAGCCAAAATATGCTTCCAGTCTTCAACTGGATAGCCAAACGGCCAGTGATAATGTAGCCAAGGTGCAGGCCAAAGCCAAACATCCCGTCTGTATTGAACCTTATATCTTTTACAAACTCAGGCCCAAGTACCTCACAACTTTCACATACTTCATACCAACACCATTCACTCTTACGATAGGTGGCCGAGTCGCACTTAGTTTACCTTTCAACAACATGCTCACAGTTTTCTCTTTCGAGACACTCACACACACACGCATCCCCCAGTTCACGACCTCGGTCATGAACAAGGTTCCCAATCTCTCCACCTCCGACCTGCTCATGCAGGTCATCGGCATACGCAATCACCTTACATCCACACCGAGCAAGTGCGGCAGGAGATCGTCCATCATCAGGTTCCACACCGAGGGTCCACAAATGGACCCTTGGGGTGTTCCCCTCTGGACGGTCTTCCACACGCACCCACTATTCCCATTCACACACGCACTCCTTTCACTAAAGTAGCTCTCCCATATGGAGAGCTCCTCACACCCAATCTCATTCAGCTTCTCAATCACCCGACTCCACACAACATTATCAAACGCACCCTTAAAGTCCACAAACAGACCCAGCACATACTTCTTATCACTCATACTAACAATCTCTTTCATTTTCAGCAATGCGTCCTCAGTAGATTTACCTTTAGTAAATCCATACTGAGCCGCATTGACATTCACTCTCTTTTCATTCATTCTTTTCACCGTCACACGCTCTAGCACTTTACCCATCTCAGACAACAAACAAATCGGCCTATAGGAGTGCGGATCGTGCTTCACCTTGTCCGTAGACTTCAGAGGCACAACTTCCATTCCTTTGGAAAACGGCCTTCATTCATACATTGTTCATACATCATGAAGAGTTTGGCATACATTCCTTTCCATACAGCTCTCATAATCTCCCCATTTATTCCATCCAACTCTGGTGCTTTCCTCGAGGCGCTCGCAAACACCGCATCATTCACCTCATCCCATTGAAGGGGAGGAGGCGGAGGAGGCGGTGGTCGCACCGGAGTACTACCACTTGGTACAGAACCAGGGAAAAACTCATTCATGAGCACATTCACACTCTCATTCCAACTCTTCGTCCAAACATCCCCAACTTTGAAGCTGCAAATATCGTTCCCCCTTGCCCTTTCTTTTGCACAGTTTGTATACATCTCCCCACGGGTTGTTATTCCCATGGTCAGTAACAAACTGCCTCCAATCACTTTCTTTCACACTCCTCATCATACTTCTATACTCATTCCTTTCATTCCTATACAATCTCCAACTTTCATCATCATCAACACCCATTCTATGATCATTCTGGAACGCCTGACGCAAGCGATTCACAGACCGCTTCTTAACACGAAGCTCATCTGTGAACCACTTCACGCGCTTGGGGCGTTCCCTCACCACTCCCTTGAGCTTGACTTCATTCGCATCCTTCACACAATCATACACAAAACGAACCTTCTCATCCAATGTCAATGCTCTGCTCTGAATTCATCATCACTTTTCATACATTCGAGACCACCGAGGTAGTCCACATACGCACTCCAGTCGACCCCTTTGGTCAACCAGCGAACACCACTCCGACCTCTCACACTAGTACTACTATCAGTCTTGCACACCACCTGTATCACGTTATGATAACTCAATCCACAATCAGGTAGGATCTTCCACTCAAACTCAAAACGATCACACATACCATTCTATACCGCTCTGTCCACGAGCACCGCTGAATGTATACCATTCGTAGGGCTCGTTGAGCACATTTATTCGTGATCCTACAATCCACTCCTCGAGCTCCCTGCCACGCAGGATGTTGGCGCCGCCCCGTCCGACACCCTTACTAAACCATAAGGGTGAGGACGCGTTGGCGTCAAGCCCGATTAAGACACATTCATTCCTAAGTCCCCGTACGAGACTTTCCATATACTCAATGTACGGCGCAATTTCCTCACAAAACTTGCAATACACAGACACAACATAAATTGTGCCAAACACACCTTTAATACACACACAGACACCCCACTCATTCGTATACTCACCGACGAGCATCACATCCATATCAACATTGTCCACAATCACCGCTGAACCGCCACTTGTATTCACAAAAGCTCTCATGCTGGCAGGCAAACCCCTGACGCATCCATCTGCAACATACGGTTCGTGCACCAAGGCAACACCTACACTCATACTTCTCATGCATTCCCCAAAATCACACATGACACCGTAACTGCCCTGACAGTTAAGCTGTAGGACAGTTAATAGTGCCTCATTCATGCTGAAAGCACCTTCCGCCCGCATGCCCCAGCGTACACTGGGCTTACCCAGCGTCCTGTAATTACGGCATGACTCTTCGTTAGGGCACACAGATTTCAGGTGACCCTCTATACCACACTTTCTGCATACCGGCCTCACGACCTTACACTCATATGCCCTGTGGCCTATGGCATAACATCTGTAGCACCCAAGCTGGTTCTCCATTCTTGTCATATATCTGCCTCATCAGATCCTCCGCCGTTATCTCCTGGGGCACATCCATAATCATAGCCCGGGGGGCCATCATCAACGGGTCCTCGACAGTAAGGCCAGCCTTTCTTATGGCCACGCTCTTTTTAATCTTCTCGACCTCTGCCGAGGAGCACGTCACTATACGGACGCCAGTCGACACCGGGCGAATTTCCTTCACCAGGACATCCACCTTCCCACTGACGTCCTTGAACCGCAACCGGCTCAACCCCAGCACCTCACTTGACTATCACCGCATAAGTATTCTTCTTCTTGCTGCGGCTGCGGGTTCGCCCCCTAAGCCCCACCGGCTGCGGCTGCGGCTGTGGCTACGGCTTAACCGCCTTCCTCTCAACCGAGCGGGAACGCACGGGTCCTTGGACCGGAAGCTTCCCGCTCACCAAGAGGCGCGTCAAAACGTCGGCATAACCCCCGGTTATTTCCAACACCTCAGCCATCTGGGCTGCCGACAGGCCGCACTCCACCAACTTCCTTTGGAGGGCATTCGTAATGGCCCTCATCGCGGTCACCTCATCCACCTCCTTCTTCACCAACCCACCACTGCCTCCAACTATACCTCCTCCCACCCGCTTCACGGTCGCCTTCGACACAGAACCCCGCTCCTCAGGTACACCCACTGAAGCAACCTTTCCCTCCATCACCTCCACGTCGGTAACGTCCATTTCGGACTCTCCTGAGTCCATAGCACTGGACGCCCGCGAGGTCGCCGACGTCACCGACGAACTCCACTCCACTCCACTCGCACCTTCAATCGTTTCTTCTTAGTCGGAGATGACTTAAAAGACACCCCCGATGGTTCACCACCCCCTGTCGGGGTCTTCTTCCCCATATCCGTTGCTTTCACAACAATCGGACCACACCCAAACACAATATTTAATACAAAAAATTTTCAATGAAAAAATATTAAATTTTTTCACGCAATACAAAATAATTTCAATAGAAATTTTTTTAAATTTTTAGACAATTGAAAATAATAGCAATCCACAAAAGAAAATACGTCCGCATTCAACCAAAGTTAAAACATCAGTACCCCACATCCCGACAGCCATGCAATCATCATTGTAAATGGGTGAGTAGAACTATCATGTATTGTACAATGTTATTTTTGTACTTTGCTGCTGCTGGTATTTATACTATTTTTTTCTCAATTTACTTTGGGTAATACTAATTCAAAAATTCAGTATGTGTACTATAACAAAGAAGGCTCAAATATATATATGGTTCTGTTGCGAAAATTCATGATGCTTCAAAAAATAAAAAGTGAGTCATAGAAAAATCAAAAATTAGCTCAAATCCCAAGATGTTTATACATTACATTATCCTGTTAAAAAAAAAACTTCCCTAGGAATCACTATGTAATACAAAATATTGATCAATTATGGCAAATTGATCTATGCGATATGCAAATGTATAAGAATGTGAATGATAATTATATATTTTGGCTATCGGTAATTGATGATTTTTCGAAATATGGTTGGATAGTACCTTTAAGAAAGAAATAAAACTGGTAGAGAAATAACTAAGGCTTTTCATAATATTCTTCAACAAAGTGATAGAAAACCTACAACAGTCCAATCAGACCAAGGTAAAGAATTCAAAAATTCAAATTTTCAGAATTATTTAAAACATAATAATATTCGACAATGTTTTCCAAGCATTTTATCTACACAAAAATGGCAGTGGTACAAGGTTTTAATCGTACCATAAAAGAAAAAATGTTTAAATATTTTACGGAAAGCGCTACTAAAAGATACATTGATATATTACCAAATCATGTAAATTCTTATAACAATTCTTATACATATTTTCAAGATGATTATGTGCGTATTGTAAGAAAAAAATCTATTTTCGAACATGGATATACACAAAATAGGTCTTTAAGTTAATAAAATAATAAATAGAGAACCATACCCTTTATTTATTTTAAAAGACTTGAAGGGGCGAAAAGTCGAGGGTAGATTTTATTATCAGGAGCTTCAGAAAATACATAAAAAATAATAGTTTTTACTCACCCATTTACAATGATGATTGCATGGCTGTCGGGATGTGGAAAACAACATTTATTTGTAAGTTAATAAGAAACATGGAAAAATATATTAAGCCTATACCAACATAAAAATCCTCCAGACAAATTACAAATCGTACCTCTAGCAAAAGAAATTTGCTACCCCACATAACTTGTTTGCAATTAGGCCACATGGCTCTCTTTACCAGAAACACCAACGAGATACCAACGAGAAACACTACCTGTACTCATCAAGACCTTTAATTTCATACCCCACATGATTTTTATTATTTTTGGCATCATTTTTCAGGCCCAAATATGACACTAGTTCCCCAAACACTACCATTAATTGCCCAAAGATATCAACTGTTCCACTCCTTTAATTTGATACGACACATATTTTTTTCATTTTTAGCCTCACTTTTTGGGGGCCCCACATGTTTCTAGTTACCCGAAACACTACCCAGCGAAATGTACTCATCAAGACCTTAAAAATTTTTTTTATAGTTTTGTTTATTTATCTCTACCAAAAATTACAAATTTATATAGTTCATCATTATAACAAAACTTAAAACAGAATATTTTTTTTTATTTAGTTAACTTAATGGGCCTTTATTGGGTCTCTCTAAGTTAGTAACTTAATGACGTAATTAATTCCTTTTAACAAAAAAGTTTTATTTACATATTTATAATTTACTAATTTTATTTTCAATTGAAAATGAGAAGAAAAAACAATTGATATTTTATTTTATTTTTATCTTAAAAATATGTATGTAAAAAAAAACTTAGAGCTAGTACTTATAATCTAAATTAAAAACGAAAATTAAAATTATGTTTTATTAACATTAATAAATGTTTAGTTTAGCCACCAGTAAATCGATTTTTTTACTTTTCTGTTGTAATCTGTTTTAGAAATTGCTTTATTTAATTTAAAATCTGTATTTAGCATGGAAAAATTGTTGGGGTTGAAATTTATAGTTTTATCAGTAGATCTTCTTTTGTAATGGTATAATAGAGCAATTTTATTATTATTTTGTATATAATTATTTTTGTCTAACGTGACAAAGCCTTCTGGAGGTAAAAATACTTTTAACATACAATTTTTTATATAGGTTTCATCACAATACACAGAATGACAGATAAGTGTATTTTCTTGCACTTCGGTATCTTTTCGAAAATAATTTCTTATTAACGATATAATAAAATTATCAACGCGAATTATATGTTGGACATGTTATATAAGTTTTTGTTCGGAACATAATGTTTATAGTTTGTTGATGGTTTTCTATATGTACTAAGGCATGCCCGTATACATTTTCTTTCCAATATTCTAATTTTTTCCATTGTTGAATCAAGACCTTTAATTTGATACCCCACATGACTTTTTTGAAAATAATTACCATTTTTTGAGGCCCCACATGGCCCTCGGTACCAGAAACACTACTGAACGAGATGTACTCATCAATACCTTTCATTTGATACCCCACATGACTTTTTTGAAAATAGGTCCAAACCCCATCCCAAATTGGACTTAAATCGGTTAACCCGTTTAGGAGCTATGCCCAGGTAAGGAAAACACGACTTGTAAATTTAATAACAGGAAATTAAAATAATTTAGAGCCCCTGCATGACCCGCATTGCCCTAAACTCTTCCAACATTTGCCCCAAATATATCTACTCTTCCAGGCTTTTAATTTGATACCCCACATGATTTTTTTTCATATTTGGCCCCACTTTTTGGGAGCCCCACATGGTCCTAGTTGTCCGAAAAACTAACCAACGAGATTATACTCATAAAGACTTTTAATTTGATACCCCACATGACTTTTTATAAAATATGCCCAACCCCATGAAACTTATTAAAGTACCGAATGGTTAATAACACGAGCTTAAGTTTCAAATTTGAGTTAAATCGGTAAAGCCGTTTAGGAGCTATGCCCAGGTGAGGAAAACATGAATCGTAAATTCAATAAAAGGAAAGTAAAAAAAGGATCACAAGAAACATATTTTTAATCGATGTCTTCAATATTTTGCGACTGCAAACAAGTCGACAGCACATGAAGTCATGTAGGATCAATTTACCTAAAGAGGATAATAAAAATATAAGTTTTAAAAATTATAGCAACATACTTGGTGGTGATATTCTTGATGTTAAGCAACTCGTATTATATGTTGGGCAACATATATCCTTGCATGCTAAAACTTTGTTGTATTCATGTTGGTTAAATGCCTTTAGCAGCGTCTCCGCATCATGTTCTTCCATTTGTGCTGATGTTGATGTTGATTCATAAAAGTAGTTTTATAAGCAAAAAAAAATAAGTAAAATTTTAATTTTTAAATAAGTAAATATTTTATACTTACGGTGAAATACATTTTTTTTCTTACAAAATGAGGATAATTACTTTAACAAATATAAATAAACAATAATTAATATTCTAAAGTGTATCGAGTATTTATACAGTTTCGCTCACCACAATTATAAAAAAAAAAATTGTTCATATATAAATAAAAACCCTAAATCTACTTACCTGCACATGCGTAATCTCAAATCCAACCTGTGTATAAAGATTTCATTGAAATTGGATTATATTTACCCTGTGATCTAGAACATATGAAATATTAATCGGAAATTTTAGTATGGACCCACTCAGATTACTAACTTCTACTTTAGTCTAAACATACGTAATCTAATCACGAATACAATCTGTGCACAAAAGTTAATTGAAATTGGATAATATTTACCATATGATCTAAAACATATGGAATATTAATCGGAAATTTTAGCACAAAACCCCTCAGGCTACTAACTTCTATCTCAGTCTACACATGTGTAATCACGAATCCAACCTGTCTACAAAATTACATTGAAATTGGATAATATTTACCATATGATCTAGAACATATGAAATACTAATCGGAAATTTTAGCAAGGACCCCTTCAGGCTACTAACTACTACTTTAGTCTACACATGCCTAATCACGAATGCAATCTGTGCACAAAATTTAATTTACATTGGATAATATTTATCGTATGATCTACTAGAACATATGAAATATTAATCGGAAATTTTAGCATGGACCCCCTAGAGCTACTAACGTCTATACTATATTATTCAACACATGCTTAATCACAAACTCAACTTGTGTACCAAATTTCATTGAAAACCGATAATAATAACTATATGGTGTAGAAAATATGAAATATTTTTTGGTAACTAAATTACTCATATATTAGTTTCCCATGCACACAATAAAGCTACCTGATACAAAATTTCGGAACAATAAGTAGGTAACAAAGTCAATCTGTTTTTGAAATATAATTGTAATTGGGTGTCAATTACTGTATGATGTAGTATGTAGAGGTTTGAACTTATGAAATATGATTGGAAATTTTAACATGGACCCACTGAATTACCGACTTTAAACTTTGCACACAGTAAGTACATAAGGAAGCTACTATGTGTGTCAAATTTCATTCAAATCAGATAATAAATACCATATGCTTTAGACCATATGAAATTTTAATCGGAACTTCTATCATCGCATGCACATGCATAAACAGAAGGTCTACCTGTGTACCAAATTTCATTCAAATCAGATAATAATTACATGCTATAAAACACGTAATTATATTAAACTTGGAAACTAAAACTGATTTTCTAGGAAGTCTAGGAAGGTCTCCAACTTTCAGGAGAGCCAACTAGATAGCAAAATTAGCCAGTATAAAAAATATCCTTGAAATCGGCTAATAAATTACCCTATGCTGTAGAGTGTAGAACATATGAAAAAGAAATTAAATCGGAAATTTTACAAGGACCTCCTCAAGGTACTAACCACAAACTTGGTCTTCTCTTCTTCTTTTTAGTTCCTGTCACTCCTAGAGGAGCATAGGGCATCCGTAAATTATTTCCACCTTAATTTATTTGTAGATATTGATTTAATTTCTCCCCACGTCTTCTTGGACTCAGCGATTTCTCTTTCCAGGGTTCTCTTCCAGCTGTTTTTTGGACGACCTCGTTTTCTGTCTCCTTGGGGATTCCATTCAAGAGCTTTTGGTTCTCACTTCTTAATATTTTTGTGAAATAAAACAATCAGTTATAACTTAACTTAGTTATTATACTTTTTATTTTTTCAACGTCTGACTTATTCAACCTTTCTTCACAGACTAAAAACTTAATCTCTATGTCATTATTACAATAAGCTTTTCTTATACTTCTACTACAATACTTCAAAACTACATTTGTGCGCTTTCTCTCCGTAATATTATTATTACGACAAGTTAGGTTTACTACAAAGTGGAGACTAGGAAACTGTCATACAATGAATGAATATCATAATTGTCAAGTCAATGTCATTTCTGTACTGGTATAGTTTTTAGGGCTGATGCCACAGTACTCCCCCTCTAGTATAATAGCCGATCAGGAAAACGCACAGATCTGCCAGAACGAGTTTTAATTTCTGGTGTTTGTTTACTTTTTGTTTGTAGCGTTTCCATTTCAATTTCTTCTTCAGGAACAATAAACGCAGGGTTTAAACGATCTATCGAAACTGTATTTTGTTTTCCTTTTACCTTTAATGTAAAAAATTTATTATTTTTGTTTAACACCTCATATGGACCATCATATACAGGTTGGAGCGGAGTACGAACTGCATCATTCCTGATAAATACATGGCTGCTTTCGTTGAGTGATTTTTGAACGAAAATGTGTTGTTTCGAATGGTCTGAAGTTTCAATTGGTTTTATAATGTCAAATGTTTTTCTCATTTGCGTGATGAATTCATTTTCCGAAATGGTCGGTTTTGTATTACTAAAAAATTCTCCAGGTAACCGTAACGTTGTACCCATAACCGTTTCTGCAGGTGTGGAATTTAAATCTTGTTTGAAACATGATCGTAATCCTAATAATACCAGTGGTAATTCATCGAACCAGTTTTGTGTTAATTTACCTTTAAGTGATGCTTTTAAAGTTCTATGCCAGCGTTCTATTATACCGTTGCTTTGTGGGTGGTACGAAGTAGTTCTCAAATGTTTCGCACCCAGTGTATTATTTAATTGTAAAAATAATTGTGATTCAAATTGACGACCACGATCAGTTGTTATATGTAACGGAATACCGAATCTAGCAACCCATCCAGAAATTAAATATCTTGCAATTGTCTCAGCTGTAATATCTGGTATTGGAATTGCTTCTGGCCAACGAGAAAATCTATCAATTGCCGGAAGTATATATTGGTATCCATGTGATGACGGTAATGGCCCTACGATATCTAGGTTTACGTGATCGAATCGGCTAGATGTAACTGGATATTTTTGGATCGGCGCTTTAATATGTCTATTTATTTTTACACGTTGACAAGGAATACAATCTCGAACGAATTTGGTAACATCCTTTTTTAAATATGGCCAAACAAATCTCTCCTGAACCAGCTTAAGTGTTGCTTTATTTCCAGGGTGTGCCAACTTATGAAATTTTCTTATTATTGTGCTGCGAAAACTTTTTGGTACAAATGGACGTACAAAATTTGTCGAAATGTCACAATATATTTCTCTATCAGAATTCTCAAGTTTTACCGATTTTAATATTAAGGATGTATCTTATTTCTGTAACCATTGCTTTAATTCTTCATCAATCATCATCCTTTTGTTCTTCCGCCAATTTTGTATAATCTACCGCTGTTATTTCTTCGATTCGAGATAACAAATCTGGTACGATATTATCCGCACCTTTTATATATTTAATGTCTGTAGAAAATTGGCTTATGAAATCAAGTTGTCTGCATTGACGAGGCGATGCTTTTTCGGCTTTTTGACGAAATGCGAAAATGATCGGTTTGTGATCTGTATATATTGTGAACTAACGCCCTTCCAAATGACATTTAAAATATTTAATCGCTTCGTATATCGCAGTAAGTTCACGATCGTACGTACTGTACTTTTTCTGTGGCTCAGTAAACTTGCGTGAGAAAAAAGCTAAAGGTTGAAGTTGATCATCTTTTAATTGATGTAACGCTGCTCCCATTGCAAAATCTGAAGCGTCGACATTTAATGTTAACTTAGCATCTCTAATTGGATGTGCTAGCGTTGTTACTTTTGCTAGGAGTTGCTTACATTCTTCAAATGCAGTAGATGCTTCGTCTGTCCAGTATATTATTGATTTATCATTTTTTATGTTTCCTTTTATTAACTTTTGAAGTTTATCTTGTACTACTATTGCCTTTGGTATAAATCTACGATAAAAATTGGTCATGGCGATGAACCTCCGCAGCTCTTTCGCAATTTTTGGTTTAGGAAAGTTCACTATTGCTTCGACTTTTGTTTGTAGCGGCTTTATACCGTTGGCCGTGACTAAGTGTCCTAAAAATTCCAATTCATATTTTCCAAATTTACATTTTGTTAGATTGATCTTTAAGCCATGTTGAGCAAGTCGATTAAAAACTTCTCGGAGGTGTAGTTTATGTTGTTCTTCATCTTCCGAAGCAATAAATATATCATCAATATATGCAATGACGTAATCTATACCACGAAAAACTTCGTCAATCAATCTTTAGAATGTTTGTGCAGCATTTGATAACCCAAATGTCGTTCTTGTGAATTCATACAATCCGAATGGAGTTGTTATTGCTGTTTTAGGGATATCAACTTCTTCTATTAATACCTGATGAAACGCTTTTCGTAAATCTATTACAGAAAATATCTTTTTATTTTGCAAGTTAATTACGAAATCCTGTATATGTGGTACTGGGTATTTATCTGGAATTGTCACCGAATTTAATTGGCGATAATCTCCACATGGACGCCATTCACCGTTCGGCTTATGTACCATATGAAGTGGTGAAGACCAATTACTTTTAGATGGTGGACAAATTCCTTGTGAAAGTAGTTCTTCAAACTCACGTTTAGCGGCTTCATATTTCTCTGTCGTCAAGCGTCGGGGCTTTGACGTTACAAGTGGACCGTTGGTGATGATATGATTAGTGATGTTAGCTTTAATTGGCGTAACGCAAGGTTGCTCGTCAACCAAACATTTGAAGTCTTTGAGGATTGATGAAAATTGGCAATTACTGTCGATAAACGTTATATACGTACTTGGACTATTTGTAATTTGACAAATAGATTTTATTTGTGTTTTA
The DNA here is from genome assembly GCA_963920725.1 of Rhamphomyia laevipes. Lineage (NCBI taxonomy): Eukaryota > Metazoa > Arthropoda > Insecta > Diptera > Empididae > Rhamphomyia > Rhamphomyia laevipes. Next base: position 67,497,910 of record OY987255.1, read on the forward strand.
GGATCGATTAAACATTTTTGTTTTAAATTAACTATTAGACCAAATGTTGATAAAAAATCGGCACCCAATATTGAAGTTGTTATATCTGCTATTACAAAGTTCCACGAAAACTGACGACGTAAACCGAGACTTACTGTTTTATTACTAACGCCATGTGTGGTAATTCGAGAACCGTTAGCAGCGAATAAATTTATTGGTAGAATTCTAATGCCTTTTTCATTGCGATGATCATTTGTGATGATTGATAAATCAGCGCCTGTATCGATGAGAAATTTGATCTTAGTAATTGGGTCGAGGAGAAAAAGTCTATACGATTTGTCATCGATTTGAATCTCCTCAGCTTCAAATCGTTTACTTAGTTTTTTGTTTTAGAGTGTTCTTCATAAAACTTACACCATTTCCTGCAGCTACGAGCTTTATCACCAAATTTGTGATGAAAAAAACATTGATCAAACATTGGTTTTGCTTTTTGAACGATTCGGAGTTGGTGTACGACCACGGTATTTCGAAGAACTACGATAATGTGAACTTGAACGAGAAGGTCATTCTAAATTATCGATACGAGAAATAATATTATCTATTTTATCTTCTATTGAAGAATTTTTATAACCGGTGCTTCTTGTGCTGGAGTGGAATGCCATTACGTTTAATTGCGTTGTTTCAATTATTTTATCGGCCATTACTGCCAGCTGTTGAAGTGAATCTGTAGATACTGATAATATTGCTTTTGCTGTTTCCGGTAAACAATCTAACCATCTAACCTCTAGACCAACTTGGTTATTAATGTTATGCTGTTGCATTTCATTTAATACCGCTGAAGGTTTTCTATCACCTAACGTTATTTTAGACAATAGTTTTCGAACTCGCGTTTGATCTGATTCTTAAAAATTATTTACCAGTCTGCTTTTTAGGGTTTTATATATATCTTGTTCAGGTGGATTTCGAAGTAGATCGATTACTGTTATAGCAATATCTTCTGGTAACTGACTAACCACTGTATGAAATTTAATTGCATCTGATGTAAAACGTTGCGCGGTAAAATAGCTTTCAACTTGTTAAAACCACAGATCTGGATTTCTTGTACTAAACGGTTGTACTTTAATATTTGCTTGTGTATAAATTTTATTTGTATTCTCACCGTACCTTAATACTGTTTCGGTACTATTTTTGGACTCGCTGTCATCCGATGTAGTATCATCGTTTGAATCTAATTTATTTTTCGACATATTGTACGAGATCTAGGTAATTAAGTTTATTGACGATATTTGTACAGTAATGATATTCAGACAATGTATATGACGTAAAGTGAAAAAAATTAATTCGAAAAAATTAATTTATATATGAACTAATGTTGTTGAATATTATAATATATTTGTAATATTATTTTGTTATTTAATTTTAAGTTAAGCGTATTTAAAATTTGTATTTATACCGATCTAACTTTAATTGTTGTATGTTCTATTTAATTTCTCCTAAAAAAATTTTTATTTATTCAAATATTAATAGGGAAAAACCTTATTAATAATGGTTAATGGTACTCATTATTAATAGTACGTATTCAGAAAGAAAACCCACAATGTTGATTAATAATTGTAATTGTAATTCTACTTGTACTTTGATAATTATAATTGCAATTTACTGAATATCCTTGTAATTAAATAATTACGTATAATTGCAATTTTATAACTTTAGTTGTTATTTAATACTTATAATTGTAATTTATTAATTGTAATTGTATTTCATTAATTTGGATTGTAATTTATTTATTACAATTGTAAAAATTATTTTATAATTAATACGAGTTGTATATTTTTGAATAATTGCACAAACTCTTGGTTACATCATAACGATTGCTACGTTACGATTATTCATTAATTTTATATTCGAAAAGAGTTGTTTGTTGACTTGTCTTCTAGTATTTCAATTATTGTAATTTATTTAATTAATAAATTTATTCTTATTTTTGGTTACTATTGGTTTATTAAATCACTAAATAAATTTAAGAACGTTTGTGAAAATATGTTTATGAATGATAGCGTTTAATAGTACGTCTACTATTGACACGTTTTGCATTAACGGTTATATATATTTTCAAAAAAAAATAATTAAAAAAATATTTACTAAATTCCGATTCCCAATGTTTATCAGCTGATTATTCAAAAATATACTTGGTCAATTCGTTATATATATTGTGGATATAATATAATTTACAAAATTAATCTAAAAAGTAATTCATTATTTAATATATTTAATTTTTATTTAAAATATATTTAATCTTATTTTATATTTAATTTAATATAATTTGAAAAATATACTAAAGGTTATATTCATTATATTGAGAAACCAATTAAATTTCAACGTACAATATTGAGTAAAATTTATTTTCAAATTTTTATTTGAGATCACAATATTTGATTCACTTTTTACAATAATAATACCTGATATATCCTTATTAGTATTAGTACATTGCCTTAAAATTCTTGTATTATTTGAAAGAAATTTATATCTATTAAAAATAGTTTGTTATAATTATAGATTAATGATAAATAACTAATGTTATATAACGAGTGATAATTAACTAATGATATTACTCAACTAATGACATTATTTTACTAATGATACTTTTAATTAATTGTCAGTTGATATGGCAAGTATTATTATTGTAATTGGCAACTATTACTTCTTATTAATTGGTAAATATTATTATTGTAATTGGCAACTATTACTTCTTATTAATTGGTAAGTATTATTATTGTAATTGGACATCATTATTTTTTACATATGTAATTGGAGAATGCTATTATTATTTTATATTCTAGATTCTAGATGCACGTGTTTTCCAATTTTCGCAGGTTATGATTTAAAGTACAAATGTTCGGTGAGCCTGTTAAGTATTTACTGAAAAAATAAAATGTAACTTCTCTTGAACTAAATAAAAAGACAATGTCTGTAGGGTTTGCGTTTAATTCAATTTTGAATAAAAATATTTTATTAAATAATAATTTATTAAATGTACAATTATAATTATTAAATATCAAACAAACAAACAATTTTGATTTACTTTACTTTACTTTAATAAATTTCATTTGTGTTGACGTTGACTGATGCGTTGCGTCTGCCGTCACTGTGTTCGTACTATTAACTTGGCTGGTGACTGACGTTCAATTCAAGGTGTCTGTTTACTGAATTGCCGCTTGAGTGACAACTTCAATAAACTTTCAACAACCCTGTTAGCGCTGTTCAATGTTGATGAATCGTTTGCGATTGATTTTAGAAATAATGAAAATTTCTTCCACAGAAACCTACCAATTGGTTGATAAGACTAATGTTCTAATTTATACTTCTAAGCTATTTTGTTTAATTAAATTTTAATTGAGGTTACGTTGATTTTATGATCATTATGATATATGTAGAATTTAGGTTCTGACACAAGAGCGCAAGTTTGAAACTATTTTAGGGTGTTGGTTAAATTAGAAAATACCAAATTGTAACTAACTTACAATATGGTTCGATATAATTTATACCGTAAATTATTAGGATAAATTTACTGTAAATTTTCCTCCTAAACAAAAGATAATCGTTTTGTAAGAACAATTACCCAATTTAACCTCACTAATTAAATGTCGAGCTGCAACTCGATAACCGTAACTACTAATCGACACGTTCTCACAATGCGGTTTCAAATTTAACCTCAATAAAATAAAATATACACACAAAAAAAATGTGGTTATTTTAGCCCTGTTTATTTGGTTTAAATTTATCAAATTAATTTGGAATGAAATGAATTTGAATTAATTATTTAATTCAACCTTTAACTTTCTTTAAATGACTTTCCTATATTTTATTTACTAGCTTTCTTTAAATTAAATTTTATAAATTTGCAACAAAATTATTTTAATTGAATTCTAATAATTAACTAAAATTTTCTTTAATTGATTTTTTTTTTTTTAATTTATAAAATTTGTTCGGCAGTTCTGAATTCTAATGATTCACTAAATTTTATTTAATTGATTTTTTTGTAATTTATAAATTTGTTCGGCAGTTCTGAATTCTAATAATTCACTAAATTGGCAATTTTAAACTATTAACTAATAATATTCTAATTATTAAATATTTCACTTTTCTTTCTTAATTTAATTTTCCCACTTTATTTTTTAATTAATATTTAATAAATTTTCCAAAAGAAAAACGTTAGTGTACAGGAACAATTATACAAATTCCACAATTACTTGTGCATGTAATAATCTTATCCGTATACACGTGTTTTTTTTTTTTTACCTTTGTTTAATAATTGTTATAAAACAATTGTTGATTAATTTGCTGATTTTATTTCAATTTGCTGCTGCTTCCTAGATGCGGTCGATGAGACTGAATAATTTCTCAAAGTGGCTATCGCTTATATAATCTAAATTCTTTCGAGTTTCTAATTTCTTCATGGTGTTACCATGTTAAATTTTACTAACTTTTACCATAATGGTAATATCTTTCTATGCTGAAGGTTTTCTGAAAACCTTTACTAACCTTTTTAGTTTTAACTATATATTTCCTACTATTTTCATAAATAATTTTTATGATTATAATTCATTTTCATGGAAAATTCCCTAATTTAATTCTGCTATAATTCGCCATAATTTGTTCTAAAAAATGTTTAGCCCTGGCAAATTTAATTATTTTTAAGTTGTCCCTACTGAATTTTATTTATTGAGAGTGTTTTCGCGTAGTTATTTTTTTCTCGCTTGCGCCGCTTACATCTCGCTCGCACTTATAAGGGTTTTCCTTTAAGTTAAAAAACATAAATTCTATGTTTTATGTTGGTTTTCCGCGATTTTCCTTAACATAATTCGATTCGCGATTATGTTTTCTACCGGGTAGTGAAATTTCGGAAAGTTACTGCGACCCGTCTATTAGTTATTTAATCTACAAGTTTCGGTTTGACAGATAAAATGCCGGCATTTTATCTGTTTTTATTTTATAAATATTGGATTATTTCCAACAAATAGCGAAGGTAAGTTAATAAAATTCAAATTAGGAATTCATTTGAATTCCAAATATTTATATACATCATGGATGTCAGCTATTTTGTGGCTGATATCTACCTAAACTTTTTTCCCTATTTTTCAGATTTGTTGGTGCAAAACCCAGAATTGTTTTGTGGTTTGTGACCAACATGCATGATGGATTGGCTGCATTTTTGTTCCAGTTGGAAGCTAAGGTAAGTACCTTTCAATTTTGTATATTAAATGTAGAAATAATCAACAATCATTCATGGATTATTGATGTGAATATTTCGTGTGTGGTTGTTGTTGTTTTTATTTATATTTGTGTACAAAAATAATGTAAAAATTTTTTGTTTTTTAGTTTATTTTCAATATCCAAGGATACCAAGGATTCTGGACAATCACAGACATGTAAGTTTTCAACATAATAATGTATATATGTTGCATTAATATATTTTTCTTTTTTTAGGGGTGCTGGCTGAACATTCTCCCGCCCGTTGAACAGTATGGTTCAACATCAATTTTTTCTCGTTCGCTCTTTTTCTTAGCTGATGACGGTGAAACATCACCTTCCCATCAGCATAAACTCTAACACGGATGCACCATCTATTAGGTAAATTCACAATAAATTTTCTTTGCTTAGATGTTTTAATTTTTTCAAAGTCAATTCTTTCCAGCACATCTCTTGGCAGAAAGAGTTCTTCACCTTCTTTGGTAACAATTCGCTGGATGTCGTTTGCCATTCTCATTTTGAATTCTACAATAGTGCTGGACACTCGCAATGAGCCCCAATTTAAAATTGATTAAAACTGGAGTTCCAAACAAATCTTCAGCTGCGGTTTGAATAGGTGTAGTGTTGGTTGTTGTGCTACTCACTTTGGAACTTTCACCAGCTTGCACTGGTAAATTGCATTCCGCAGTGGATGCAACAACTTGCTGTTTGTTGACTGTTGATGTGCTCTCACATATTTTTGCTAAACCAACAGCTACAGTTTTTGATTTTGGGTTTTGTGGTTCAAAAAACCATTTTTGCTCAACAGCTCGTTTGTGTGTTGGTGCCACAGATGTCGCGGATTTGGAATCACCAACACGTTGGCATTGTTTCAGCCGCTGCTGTTCCTTCTTTGGGGATAAGGACACATCTTCCCAAATTGTTAAAAAATCATTGGTTTCGAAAGCATTCATGATTCCTAATAATAAAAAAAAACTAATCAGTACTATATTTTTCTTTTTATTAATTGGACAACATGAACATGAACTATAACCAACATGACGGCACGACCTATTTCATTAGATTTAAATTAGTATGTTATTGATGATAGTGAAAATTCACCTTCCCATCAAAACAACAATAAAACCTATCTATGTAAAAGAAAAAAAAAAAAAAAAAATGAACAGCTATTAAACTTTATTGCATACATTTAATGCATCATTTTACACATTTTTTTTTTTTATTTTTTTTTTATTTTTCAGCTACCAGTCCTTTGGCGTTTCTTGGTACAATTGGTGCCATACCTGCTGGGCGGCCAACGTTTGCCTTCATTAAACGCCATTGTGCTGAGTCATATCTCAGACTGGGTCCCCATTTTTCCAATTCAGCATAGTTAAAATAGTCATTGATGCTTTGCGTTATCACATCCCCTATTTCTTCCAGCGTTTTACAGCTATTCATATTGCGTTGATTTACATTTGAAAAATGGTATTTATTTTTTGTTATATCCATTACGATTTCCTTAACCTGATTATAACCCAAAAAAAAAAATAAAAAAACAATTATTAATAAATTTGTTTTTTAAGTAATATTACCACATAAAAATACCAACAAATAACGGACAAATAGGACAACACAACATATCAGTGTTAATAATTATTGTTCTTGTTGCTTATTGTCGGTATTTGTCAATAATGGACAAATTTTCGTTATCGGTCTTTTAAATGTGCTGTGTTGTGTTTTTACTTCGACTACTCGAACTAGTCCGTCTGTCCCTGGAAACGTTTGAACAATTTTTCCAAGTGGCCAAAATGTTGGTGCTGTATTTTCTTCTCGGATTAATACGACGTCACCTATTTTTAAATTAGTTGTTGTTGATTGCCATTTAGGCCGTTGTTGTAGAGTGTGTAAATATTCCTTGGACCATTTGTTCCAAAAATGTTGAGTTAAGTATTGCATGTGCCTCCATCTTTGTCCAGGAGCTACATGTTCCAATGTGTTTGGTTCCGGAATAGCATTAAGAGCTTTACCAATTAAAAAATGTCCTGGTGTTAATACGTCCATATCTTCTGATTCATTTGCAACCACAGTGAGTGGTCTAGAGTTGAGACATGCTTCAACTTGGCATAGTAGTGTCGCGTATTCTTCATACGTATAAATTGATTTTCCTATGATTCGTTTTAAGTGAAATTTAACTGATTTCACACCAGCTTCCCACAAACCTCCAAAATGTGGTGACCCTGGTGGATTAAAATGCCAGTTAATATTGTGTAAGCTGAAGTATTGTTTTAATGCTGGTGTTGCTTCCTTTATGGCCTTGGCTAATTCTCTGTTTAAACTGAGCTCTGCTCCTTTGAAATTAGTTCCGCAATCAGAGTGAATATCTGTGCATAAACCTCTTCGTGACACAAATCTCTTAAACGCTGCTGTGAACGCTGATGATGTTAAATCAGACACCATTTCTAAATGAATCGCCTTGGTTGCCATGCAAACAAATATGCAAAAATATCCCTTGTATTGTCTTGATTTTCGATGGTTTGACATTTTTAGTGTTATTGGACCAGCAAAATCTATACCGACATGTAGAAATGGTTGAGTAATGTTTACCCGTGGATTGGGTAAGTTTCCCATCAACTGTGCTCTCCGTTGTTTTCTTTGTATTACACATACAACGCATGGATTTATCCGTTTTGCAATAGCTCTTTTTCCATTCACTATCCAATACAGTTGTCGGCTGGTGTTCAAGACTAAACTTACTCCTCCATGTAGTGTGTCCTCATGAATTTCATCTATAATTAAGTTAGTTATGTGATGATATGCAGGTAGAATTATTGGATGTTTCCTTGAATATGCAATGTTTGCGTTGGCCAATCTTCCCCCGACTCGCATAACTTGATGCTCATCAACAAATGGCATTAAATTCACCAACTGGCTATTCAGCTTGATATTAGCGTTCGTTTTTAATCGTTGATAGTCTTCACTGAAACTATCTTGTTGAATCAATTTAAATAATATATTTTTTGCTATTTTACATTCTTGTGTTGTTATCACGCCAGTTTTCCTTGAATTACCCTGTGTTGCATTATTTCTGAATCTTAATATCAATGCAACTATTCGCGTTAAATGGGTGAATGACGAAAATCGTAAATATATTTCGTTTAACTTCACCATCAATGAGACTACTTGTGTAGCATTTGCCTCTAGCACCGTATTTTGTGAATTCATCACAATGTTTGGCCAATCCTCTTCTACCTTTGTCAACCACTCTGGTCCATTCCACCATAACTTGTTATCGATAATATTTCTTGTGCTTATACCTCTAGATGCAATATCGCTGGATTGTGTTCAGTACTTACGTGTTTCCAATACGTTGGTTGTACTATTTCTTGAATTTCTGCAACTCTATGGGCTACAAACGTTTTCCATCTTGATGGATGACTTTGTATCCATTGCAGTGTAATAGTTGAGTCCGTCCATGCTCGAATCGTAACAGATTCCAATTGCATAGCCTGTATTGTTATCTTAAACAATCTTGCCAGAATGAGAGCTCCACATAGTTCTAGTCTTGGTAATGTTACTGGTTTTATCGGAGCCACCTTCGTTTTCGATGTTATTAATCTTGCTGTTACTTGTCCGTCTTCTGTTTCAATTCTCATATAAATAACTGCTGCGTATGCCTTGAGCGATGCATCACAGAACCCATGTAATTGGATTTTTGATGTATCTTTAGTGCATCCTATCCATCTCGGTATTCTTACTTTATTAAGTTCTGATAACTGTGCCTTAAAATCTTTCCATTCTGATGAAGTGGTTGTGTCAGCTTCAGCATCCCATGAGCTTCCTGATATCCAAAGTTTTTGAATAAGTAATTTAGCTACGACAATAACTGGAGATATCCATCCAACTGGATCATACAATGAAGCTACTTCAGACAAAATTGATCGTTTGGTAATAGCTGGCTGCGGTTTTTGTACTGTTGTAAATGTAAAATAATCGGTACCAGGATACCATCTAATTCCCAATGTCTTTATAATTTCATTTTCATCGAAGGTGAATGTTTCCTTTAATTCGCGATGTTCTATTGGTAGCTTCTCTATAATTTCTGGACAGTTACTAGCCCATTTTCTTAGGTTAAAATGTCCTTTCTTTAACATTTCAATGCATTGTCCTTGAAGTTCTAATGCTTCTTCAATTGTATCCGCTCCACTTAGTAAGTCATCAACATAAAAATCAGACAAGGTTGCCTTGGCTGCTACTGGAAAATTTTTTCTTTCATCTCTCGCTAATTGTTGAAGCGTTTTAATCGCTAAGTATGGAGCTGATGACGTTCCAAACGTCACAGTTTTCAAATGGTAGTCCTTTTCTACCTTTGTATTTGGATCTTTCCAAATAATGCGTTGGTATTTCCGATGTTCCGGATGTACCAATATCATTCTGTACATTTTTTCTATATCCGCTGTCATAGCGAACTTATGTTTTCTCCACTTCATAAGTGTTGAACATAATGTTGGTTGTAGACCTGGTCCTATCAACATTTGTTCATTTAGCGACTTTCCGTTGGTCGTCTTTGCTGACGCGTCGAATACTACGCGTAATTTTGTGGTGGTACTTTCTTTAAATACCGCATGATGTGGAATATAATATGATAATTTTGTATTATCCTTTGTAACCTCTTCCATTTGGTTTAATTCTAAATATTCATCTAAACATTTTGAATATTCCTTTTCTAAAGCTTCATTAGCTTTAAATTTGTTTTGAAGCACGTCAAAACGTTTTTTCGCCATTTCTCTGGACGAACCTAAATTGGGTTCTTGACCGCCGACAAACGGGAGCTGTACCTGGTACTGTCCATTTGCCAATCTTTCATGTGTTTTCTCGTAAAGTTCTTCACACTCTTGATCCTGAGGCTTCAATAATCCCTTTGTGGAAACTTCTTCTAGTTCCCAAAATTTTCGTAACTGATGACCTAGTTCATCATATCTAACTTGAATGGTGGTAAACGTCTGTACCTTACCATTATCTGATGTAGGAGTATTTCCTAACAGTATCCATCCTAAACTTGTCTTTATAGCAACTGGTGCTTCCTTAGGTCCCTTTATTAGACCGTCTTGTAATATTTCTGCATAAATCCTTGCTCCTAATAGCACGTCTATTATTCCTGGGTCATAGTATGTAGGATCTGCTAGATCCTAATGACTCAGATGATTCCATTGTTTCTTGGAAGTTTGATTAGATGGTAACAAATCTGTGATTTGCTTGATCACCAGCATTGTAACCTTAATCCTTTGATGATTGGATTTATGTTTAAACAATTCAATGTTGATTTGTTTATTCGAACACGCTGTGGTGTTTTTGTTTAACCCTGTAATTTCAACCTTGGCTGGTGTGCTTTGTACCCCCAATTTTCTACAGCTACTTTCCGTGATGAATGATGATTGTGACCCTGGGTCAATCAAACATCGTAGCGTTAGTGGTTGTCCATTACGGTTATATACTGTTACCAACGCTGTGGCTAACAGTACATGTTGTTGTTGTGACGTGAATAAATTCACTGTTTCTTTGTTGTCACCCTGTATTGTTCTCTCATTACTAGCCTGTCGATCATTAACCCCCAGGGGGTTTCGTTGTCCTGGACTATGATTTGTCGACATGTGTAATAGAGTGTGATGGCTGTTGTTGCAATGTCTGCATTTATATTTGCTTGGGCATTGATTAGCGCCGTGTTTGTTGCCAAAACAATTGAAACATCGTCCACAACGTTCAATACATGCTCTGCGTTGTTTAACGTCCATTTGTAGAAACTTTCTGCATATTCCAACATAATGTGATGATCCACATGCTGGACATTTCGATGGAGTTGCGACATGATAATTTTTTGTGACTGATGGTGGTGTTGTTTTCATTGGCGTTGTTGATTGTGCCACGGCTTCTAGTATTCTAAATCGTGTATTTAGAAATTTTTTAAATCGAGCAAGATCTGGTAACTCTTGTCCGTCACCTAACTCTTCTTCCCATAATCGAAGAGTTGTGTATGGTAGTTTCTGTACCAATAAATATATAATTAGTGTATCCCATGTAGATATTACTACATTTAATGAATTTAACTGTTGTTCACATTCTTCTGTTGTGTCAATCAACTGTTTTAGTGATTTACTATTTTCGTTAGTAATCTTTGGTTGATTGACTAATATTTGAATTTGTGTGTTTACGAGCAACCGTTTGTTTTCATAACGGCCCTTTAATTTTTTCCACGCTGGCTCATAATCTGTTTCTGTTACTGGTATATTTCTTAACAGCCTTTCTGCCTCACCGGTTAAACAACCTTTTAAATATTGCAGCTTTTGAACGTTATGTAGTTGTGAATTATTGTGTATAATGGACACAAATAAATCATGAAATGATCGCCAACCACCATAATCGCCATTGAATTTCGGTAATGTCATACGTGGAAGTTGTATGTGATTATTCGTCGTGGTTGATGTGGATGATTGTGTGAGTGTGGATTGTGACATTGATGTTTGTAGTAGTGCATTTTGTTGTTCATCTATTAATTTTAATTTTAAATTGTCCTTTAATTCTCCTAAATATTCGGTATAAGCAATGTCTATATCCGAATATACATCCCTTACGATATACGGATCATCGCATGCTTCAGCTGATTGTAACGTGATTGAACGGATTTCCGTGTCATTGTTGTTAAATTGTTGCCATTCTGCTGTTAATGTATCGATTCTAGTTTCGTAAAATCCGATGTTTCGTTTGTCCAATTTCGTTTTTTTTTCCATTAATAATGAGCTTGTTAATTTTGTCTGCCAATACTACCTGTTTTGTCAACAACCCCTTTAATGTCGGCGACATGTTGAAATAAAACCACTTAGTTGTTTTTGCTAAGTTACTACTCTGTTTTTCCGACGAAATTCTGAAACAAATGTTAGTTCCTAATTAACTACCTAATATAAAATTGCCAATTTCTACTAATAAAAACTATCAACCAATTGTTCCGTATAAAATCTCAATTCTAATCAAATCAAACGGACCCGACAGTATCCGGTTTTCGAAGGACCAAAATGTTCGGTGAGCCTGTTAAGTATTTCCTGAAAAAATAAAATGTAACTTCTCTTGAACTAAATAAAAAGACAATGTCTGTAGGGTTTGCGTTTAATTCAATTTTGAATAAAAATATTTTATTAAATAATAATTTATTAAATGTACAATTATAATTATTAAATATCAAACAAACAAACAATTTTGATTTACTTTACTTTAATAAATTTCATTTGTGTTGACGTTGACTGATGCGTTGCGTCTGCCGTCACTGTGTTCGTACTATTAACTTGGCTGGTGACTGACGTTCAATTCAAGGTGTCTGTTTACTGAATTGCCGCTTGAGTGACAACTTCAATAAACTTTCAACAACCCTGTTAGCGCTGTTCAATGTTGATGAATCGTTTGCGATTGATTTTAGAAATAATGAAAATTTCTTCCACAGAAACCTACCAATTGGTTGATAAGACTAATGTTCTAATTTATACTTCTAAGCTATTTTGTTTAATTAAATTTTAATTGAGGTTACGTTGATTTTATGATCATTATGATATATGTAGAATTTAGGTTCTGACACAAGAGCGCAAGTTTGAAACTATTTTAGGGTGTTGGTTAAATTAGAAAATACCAAATTGTAACTAACTTACAATATGGTTCGATATAATTTATACCGTAAATTATTAGGATAAATTTACTGTAAATTTTCCTCCTAAACAAAAGATAATCGTTTTGTAAGAACAATAACCCAATTTAACCTCACTAATTAAATGTCGAGCTGCAACTCGATAACCGTAACTACTAATCGACACGTTCTCACAATGCGGTTTCAAATTTAACCTCAATAAAATAAAATATACACACAAAAAAAATGTGGTTATTTTAGCCCTTTTTATTTGGTTTAAATTTATCAAATTAATTTGGAATGAAATGAATTTGAATTAATTATTTAATTCAACCTTTAACTTTCTTTAAATGACTTTCCTATATTTTATTTACTAGCTTTCTTTAAATTAAATTTTATAAATTTGCAACAAAATTATTTTAATTGAATTCTAATAATTAACTAAAATTTTCTTTAATTGATTTTTTTTTTTTTAATTTATAAAATTTGTTCGGCAGTTCTGAATTCTAATGATTCACTAAATTTTATTTAATTGATTTTTTTGTAATTTATAAATTTGTTCGGCAGTTCTGAATTCTAATAATTCACTAAATTGGCAATTTTAAACTATTAACTAATAATATTCTAATTATTAAATATTTCACTTTTCTTTCTTAATTTAATTTTCCCACTTTATTTTTTAATTAATATTTAATAAATTTTCCAAAAGAAAAACGTTAGTGTACAGGAACAATTATACAAATTCCACAATTACTTGTGCATGTAATAATCTTATCCGTATACACGTGTTTTTTTTTTACCTTTGTTTAATAATTGTTATAAAACAATTGTTGATTAATTTGCTGATTTTATTTCAATTTGCTGCTGCTTCCTAGATGCGGTCGATGAGACTGAATAATTTCTCAAAGTGGCTATCGCTTATATAATCTAAATTCTTTCGAGTTTCTAATTTCTTCATGGTGTTACCATGTTAAATTTTACTAACTTTTACCATAATGGTAATATCTTTCTATGCTGAAGGTTTTCTGAAAACCTTTACTAACCTTTTTAGTTTTAACTATATATTTCCTACTATTTTCATAAATAATTTTTATGATTATAATTCATTTTCATGGAAAATTCCCTAATTTAATTCTGCTATAATTCGCCATAATTTGTTCTAAAAAATGTTCAGCCCTGGCAAATTTAATTATTTTTAAGTTGTCCCTACTGAATTTTATTTATTGAGAGTGTTTTCGCGTAGTTATTTTTTTCTCGCTTGCGCCGCTTACATCTCGCTCGCACTTATAAGGGTTTTCCTTTAAGTTAAAAAACATAAATTCTATGTTTTATGTTGGTTTTCCGCGATTTTCCTTAACATAATTCGATTCGCGATTATGTTTTCTACCGGGTAGTGAAATTTCGGAAAGTTACTGCGACCCGTCTATTAGTTATTTAATCTACAAGTTTCGGTTTGACAGATAAAATGCCGGCATTTTATCTGTTTTTATTTTATAAATATTGGATTATTTCCAACAAATAGCGAAGGTAAGTTAATAAAATTCAAATTAGGAATTCATTTGAATTCCAAATATTTATATACATCATGGATGTCAGCTATTTTGTGGCTGATATCTACCTAAACTTTTTTCCCTATTTTTCAGATTTGTTGGTGAAACCCAGAATTGTTTTGTGGTTTGTGACCAACATGCATGATGGATTGGCTGCATTTTTGTTCCAGTTGGAAGCTAAGGTAAGTACCTTTCAATTTTGTATATTAAATGTAGAAACAATCAACAATCATTAATGGATTATTGATGTGAATATTTCGTGTGTGGTTGTTGTTGTTTTTATTTATATTTGTGTACAAAAATAATGTAAAATTTTTTTGTTTTTTAGTTTATTTTCAATATCCAAGGATACCAAGGATTCTGGACAATCACAGACATGTAAGTTTTCAACATAATAATGTATATATGTTGCATTAATATATTTTTCTTTTTTTAGGGGTGCTGGCTGAACAACAAATGTATGCGAAAATTACATATATGTAAAATCCCATATATTTTTTAGGTTATTTTTTATGTGGATTGTACCACTATAATTTTTTATAATTTGAATGTACTTTATATATTAATTGAAATACCTTGTATGTAGTAAATTTTATTACTACCATTTCCCAATTGAAATATATACTGCTCAAAATTGTCGTATGCTTTTGAATCTGCTGTTGTGATGATTGTTGTATGCTGGTGCTACTTTTTCTAATCTATGCGTGGACCATCGCCACGTGATGTTGAAATTTCCTGGTTCAATCTGAATTTGATGAGTCTTCTTGAAATTTTTTTTACTTTATGTTGATTCCTGATGATTTTGTTGATCCGTTGTACAATGTTGAATAAAAATATATTTTTTATAAAAATCCCTTTGGGGACGTCGGGGTCACCATTTTGGTTCTCACTTCTTAATATTTTTGTGAAATAAAACAATCAGTTATAACTTAACTTAGTTATTATACTTTTTATTTTTTCAACGTCTGACTTATTCAACCTTTCTTCACAGACTAAAAACTTAATCTCTATGTCATTATTACAATAAGCTTTTCTTATACTTCTACTACAATACTTCAAAACTACATTTGTGCGCTTTCTCTCCGTAATATTATTATTACGACAAGTTAGGTTTACTACAAAGTGGAGACTAGGAAACTGTCATACAATGAATGAATATCATAATTGTCAAGTCAATGTCATTTCCGTACTGGTATAGTTTTTAGGGCTGACGCCACAAGCTTCTCTACATATTTCGTCGGGATCCTTTCTAAGTGTATGCCCTATCCAACTCGACTTCCGGGCTTTAATCTCTATTGCAACTGGTTTTTGTCATCACCAATTTTGAAGTTATTTGAGTTGAATGATCTAATCTTCCTTGCTTTTGTTTTTTTTCGTATTGATTCTCAGGCCGCACTGTTCTGATTCTCTTTTTAGATAATCTATTTTTGCTTGCAAGTTAGAATCACTGATAACAAGCTAATATCGTCTGCTTAATTTAGGTCTTCAAGATGTTCCAGGAAATTCAAATGTATTCCCCTGCTTATATGGTCTAAAGCATTGCCTAGAAGAGTATCATCAAGCACGATTAGGAACAGGATTGGTGATAGGAGGCAAGACTGTTTCACTCCAGAAAAAGTATATATGGGGATAATAGGCCGTTGTGTAATACTCTGGATTTAAAATCTTCATATTAAGTTCGTATCATATTAACTAGTTTAGCTGGGATGCTTCTGAGTCTAAGACAGTCCCAGATATGTTCGCGAGAGAGGCTATCAAACACAGTGCTGTAGTCAAGAAATACAAGTTGTAGAGTTGTAGTTACTTGCTTCATAATAATTATGATGGTGCTGATTTGGTCTATTCATGATCGGTTCGCACGAAATCCAGCATGCTGTTTACTCAGAGTCTTGTCCAGCTTTTAATTAACACGGTTGAGTAGCGCTTTAGATAATACTTTCGATGTTATTGACAGTAAACTTATTCCCCTATAATTGCTGCAGGTAGACCTTGAAGCCAATCAGTTGACATATTCTCTGTTTCCCAGATTGCCTAAAAAACAGGTTGAAGTAGGTTAGCAATTTGTTCAGGGCTAGTTTTCAACATTTCGGCCGTAATTTGATCATAACCGGGTGATTTGTTGTTTTCATCGATAGAATAGCTAACTTTATTTCTTCTTTGGTGGGTGCTGCTGTTTTAATTCTAAATCCACGTTGTTGCTCAGTTGGAATGAGTGATTGCACTGTTGTAGATGTTATCGGTGTTATACTTGCCGTTAAAGTTTCGGTAAAATGCTCGTGCCACCTCTTGCGTTGTACTTCTTTATTGGTAATAATGACACCTTGTTTACTCTTCACAGGACGCACTTGTAGTTTTTTCCCGGTGAGCTTACGATTTATAGTGTAGACCAAACCCAGTTTTTTTTACCTGCGGCTTTTTCAGCTTGTAGAGCTAAATCGTCAATCCATGAGCGTTTGTCTCTTCTGCATGATTTTTTTACCTCTTTATTTAGCACATTATATTCTCTTTCACTTTTATTTTTACTTGCTCTAGTTTTAGCTTAATCTCTGATACGTTTTGCTATTCTTCTTTCTTCAACTTTCTTCCACCGTGATTTCACTTATCCATTCTTTTTTCTCTTTTGGACGGTACCCCAGCACTTTTTCGCACGCGCCGATAATTATTGACTTAGCACCATTCCATTTACTCTCTACATCTGGTTGATCCACTGTATTTATCTGCAAGTTGGATAGTTCATTTATGAAAGCTTTACGAGCTCTTTCAACTTATTTACGTCGAATTTCTTTGCGGCTCTATTGATGTGGTTGTCACGCTTTGCTGCGGTGATCTTCAAGCGGATGTCTGCTATGAGAAGTTGATGGTCTGAATCAATATCGCAACTTCTTTTTACGCGTACATCTAGTAAGCTGTGACGCCATTTCCTACCAATACATATGTGGTCAATCTGGTTTTCGGACACATTATTTGGTGATATCCAGGTTGTTTTATGGCATTTCTTATGAATAAAGAGTGACCCTCCAATGACCAGATCTGGGGTAGCACAGGTTTCAACGAACAATTCTCCGTTCTCATTTCTTGTACCGAGACCTTGCTTTCCCATCACATGTACAAAATCTTTATTATCTGAACCTATTTGTGCATTCCTATAAGGTGACTTCCTATAAGGATTATGATGTTTTTCCTTTTAATTTGGGCCAAGGTAGTTGGTAGTTGGTGGTAGAATTCATCCTTAATTTCTCTCTCAGCTAACTCGGATGGAGCATATACCTGTACTAAGGTGATGTTTTTCACACGGGTGTGGAACTCGGCACAGATGATTCTTTCGCTTACTGGGTTCCATTCAATGAGCAAGTTTGCTGCTTTTTTGCTGGGAAGAAATCTTACGCCATCCTGATGTATATTGCCTTCTGCTCTGCCTGAGTGGAGACATTTTTCGCCGGATATTAGACAATGTTCTCTTGAGCCGTTTCATTTACACTCACTAAGTCCAAGAATTTCGAGGTTGAATTTTCTAAGTTCGCTTGCGGCTTGATGTAGTTTTCCAGTTTTCTACAAAGTTCTTACATTGCAAGTTGCAAAACGTGAGTTTCTTTTCATATCAAAAAGATGTTTATTTTGGTTTTCAGCTTCTACTTCCGTTTCTGTTATATGTGAATTGTTGGTACTGTTATATCGGTTTCACACCTCCAAATCCCATGTGCGTGCTGCCTGAGCAGGAGGATTTGTTATCAATCGACAATTACCTCTTGTAGAAATTGTTTCCATCATTGGTTCATGGCATTCCGGTCAATAGTTATGAACTCAATGTCGGGTCTAGAGGGAGCTGTATCCCTTTGTGTGTCTAGACTCACTTGGTTATAGGCCGCTCCTAACATGGAAAACACGCCTTTGGAAGCCGTTTCTAACATGAAATGCTGACGCTTTTTAGCGGGTGCTTATTTTAGAGAAGCGGAACCTACTCGCCTCTGATATATCTCGTCGTTGGTTATTGTAATATTTAATGTAATGTGGGTGCCATCCCACATGACTTACAACCTGGTGAACGTACAGCTGACATTGTCCGCAGCTATTTAATTCACAGCTAAACTACATATTTGTAGGCCGTTCCATTAGCTGCAACCTGCGGACGCGCCCTATAGCACTTAGCACAGCCTTAGTCAACCTATGCATAATAACGAGTTCAACCTGTGTACACAATTTCATTGAAATCGGATAATAATTACATGCTGTAGAACATAAAGAAAATATTTTTCGGAAACTAAGTTGCTCATATATTAGTTTCCCATGAACTTACTAAACCTACCAACTACAAATTTCCGGCGTATCAACTAGACAACCAAATGAAACTATGTCCGCAATATCATTGAAATTGGATGAAAGTTACTGTATGATATAGATCGTTGAACTTATGAAAAGTAATTACGGATTTTTACATGAACACACTGAACTACCGTCTTTAAATCTTGCAGGCTCCAAGTACATATGAAAGGTATCATATGTGCCAAAATTTATGCTAATTAGATAATAATTACTATATTCTTTTTTATTTATTTATTGATCAACTAAGTACTAGTTATATAAAAATATATACAAACATTTTAATAATATAATTTATCTTTAAACAATTTAGTCTGAAAATTAAAAGAATTTAAAATTAAATAATTATCGTTATAAATTTTAAACATTCCTGACAAAGAACAAAAAGCACCATAGTTATACAGATGATTCTTAATCATTAAAGGTTGAAAAACACGGACAGTTTGTGATGCAATTCTAAATTAGATAGTAAAATACATGAATCTATATCGCCGATTATTAATTTATGCATAAAACTAAAGATAGTCGCGTCTTTTCTGCAATGAAGGCAAATCTATGTGGCGCAATCGTTCAGTATAAGGTGGGAGATTAAAATTATCCCTCTAATTCACGTTCTTTAGAGCGAAACGAAGAAATCTTTTTCGTACACCATCAAGGCGATTTTTATGAATATCATAATAAGGACACCAAACTTGACATGCGTACTCTTGTATAAGACACATTCTGTAGAACATATGAAAAAAAAGATTTAATCGGAAATTGTACCATGGACCCGCTAAAGTTACAAACCTGTATCTAGGTAGGCTTATGCACAATCATGATACCAACGTACGTGCCAAATGTCATCGAAATCTGAGACATAAAAGTTTTTTTGACAGTTTTGCGTAGAACAAAAACACATAGGTTCCCACATAAATGGGGAAATATAACATGGCCAAATTTCATTAAAATCCGACGAGCGGTTCTAGGAGATATTACTGCGTACGCGTCTCCCGATGTTACTACTCATAAAATTGTGGCACAAAATAAAATTCTTAAATGTATGAAAAATACAAATTAAATTATATAATGGTTAGTATGCAATTCTGCGTATGTAAATATCTTAAAATTAAAACACAATCAAAATATTTGTGAAAATATTTTTTTTCAACTAAAATATATATATATATATATATATATATATTACGTATATAAATTAAACACATTATAATAATAAAAATAAATATTATATGTAGATTGAAAAGGAGATATCCGTTCATAAAAAAAAGGAAATTCCCGATAGTTGCTATAAAGAAAGTGTAAAAAAAATGGAAAAAGATGTTGTAAAATTAGAGAATCGCTTAGATGTCGTAAACAAAAAAAGTGGCAATGTTATTACTGATATTTTTAAACTTCGGGAATTTATTGATCACATTTTGCAAGACAGGTATGTACAATATAAAATATATTATGAATATGAAACTCAGATGCTCAAATTGGTATACACTACAATACTATTTGTATTGTAGTTTAACATTACATATACATAACATACTATTATATAAGATAGATATAGCCATTTACACAGGTATGTATATATACCTAAAATAAAAAAACAGTTGATTATGGGTACCTTTTAATATGAATCGTAGTTAAGTTCAACAGTGATTTGTGTCCAACAGTGTTTTGTAATTAACAGTATGTTTATGACAAAGAGTAATTCATTTAAAATTACTCATGTATTTTAAATAAATCGCAATTTTGGTACGAAACCACTAATACTAAATATCTTAAATTTTATAGGCACCAATTAGAATATAAAACGAGTAATATTTGCCATCTAGAACATATGACATATTAATCGGAAATTTAAGAGTGACCCCTAAAACCACTAAATTCTACCTTTATTAACTCATCTGTTATTGAAAACATATAATAATTATTATATGGTATAGAATAGAGCATAAGAAATATTCTTTGGAAAGCTGCTCACATGTTAGGTTTGCATGAACCCACAAAGCTATGGGTAACAAAATTAAGTCAATATATGTATAAAATAATCGTCTAACAGTTACTATATGCTCTAGAACACATGAAATATAAATAATATAAATCGGAAATTTAAGCATACATCTACTCAAGATAAGCATTCTAAATTCTAAGTGCACTTGCAGAGTGCCGCTATGAGAGGTGCTGGCGCTGTGCTGTGCTGCAAGTTATGCATTGCCGCGCTATTAGCAAAGCGTAGAGTGAACAGAGTCAAGCTTTTAGCTACGTAAAGAGTTTATTTTTGCATTGCAAAATTGAATCATTATACGTTATGAATTCATCATGAGAGGATGAAATATTCTTACAAGAAAGTTTATATCTTCGCTGCAATGAAAAACATAATGGGTATTGATAAAACTAATATTAGTAGAAAAATAAATGGTAAATTTTATCATTTATATCCCGAGCTGCGGCAAGATGAACAAATTTCTTTTCAATATACTAAAATGACAATATACACTTTCGATTATATTTTGGAAAAGTTAGAACCAGTGCTTACTAAGAAATCGTCAAATTGTGTAAAAGTACCAATAACTAACTCCTCAAATATTGCAAATTTTTATTGCAAAATTTCTTTTTAAGTAACATAAAATAGGTAAAGTATTTTATTTTTAAATATATTTAGAAACTAAATAAAAAATAGTTATAAAAATAAACTTCCAAGATTAGAATTGTGTTCTCCAACTTTAAGTTTTAATATTTTCATCTGTCGATGATTGAAGTGTTGTGACATATCCTGTAAAGGATGATGATTGCATTGGTGCAATATACTGATATATTCTGTAGAACATACTATATTCTGTAGAACATATAAAAAAAGCTGCTTACTAGGGGGAGCAGATAACTCGTAGTATGTTTAACAGCGATTTATGTCCAAAACTTTTTTGTAATTAACATTACCTTTGTAACAAACAGTGCTTTGTTCAAAATTGCTCATCTTTATTATTTATTAATTTAAAAATTAATAATTTTATATTTTTATTTTTTTAACAATAAATAATATCATTAAAATAACTATAATAAGTATAACTATGCGTAATCACGAATCCAACCTGTGTACAGAATTTCATTGAAATTGGATAATATTTACCCTATGATCTAGAATATATGAAATATTAATCGGAAATTTTAACATTGACCCCCTCAGACTAGTAACTTCTGCCTTAGTCTACTCATGCATAATCACGAATCCAACTTGTGTACAAAATTTCATTGAAATTTGATAATATTTACCATATGATCTGGCTAGAACATATGAAATATTAATCGGAAATTTTAGCATGGACCCCCTCAGGCTAGTAACTTCTAGCTAAGGTTTCTAAAACGGATATCCGGATATCGAACTATCCGAATTATTCGACAAATTTTGACTATTCGATTATCCGGATATTTTTTTGCAATTATCCGGATATTATAATATCTAAGTTTATTTGTAAATAAGTTTATTTATAAACAAACTTAGTATTTTAATTAGCAATTTTCTTATTACATATATAATTTTCAATATGTTATATTTTTCTTTTTAAGTTAAACAAAATTCAAATTTTTCCACATCCTAGAACTAGTTTTGATTTTAACAAATATTGGAGAAATTAACTACTATTAATCTCTTTGAAATATTTTTTACTGGATTTTTATTGGTGGTAATTCAAATTCAGATTTTTTTTAAAGAAAATTCAATTTTTTTCACATAGTAAGCTATGGTTTTAAAAAATTATTCACAACTTAGTTCTGAAAACTCTAAACAAGTGAATACTTTATAACACATTTTCTGCAAAAATTAGAACTCGACTTAATTTCGAGACATTTAATGCAATTGTTTTTTTAAAATATGCATTTTTAAAAATGAAACAATAATTTAATTTATTAATTTATTTCATTTAATTATTAATTAAATTTATTAATAAATCTATTTTTTTATTATTATTTTATGATTTGTTACTATTTTTGTTATTTTGAATTAAATACTGCAAATTAAAAAACATTTCTTATTATTTATTTTAATTGTCCGGATATCCGGATTATCCGGATAATTTATTTTTTTATGTATTCGATATCCGGATAATCAAATAGGTCGGATATTTAGAAACCCTCTACCTCAGTCTACACATGCGTAATCACGAATCCAATCTGTATACAAAATTTCATTGAAAACTGATAATAATTACTATATGGTGTAGAACATATGAAATATTGTTTGAAAATTAAGTTGCTCATATATTAGTTTCTCATGAACACAATAAAGCTGCATGATACAAATTTTCGGAGCAATAAGTAGGTAACAAAGTCAACCTGTGTTTGAAATATAATTGTAATTGGGTGCCAATTACTGTATGATGTAGGTAGAGTATTGAACTTATGAAATATAATTGGAAATTTTAACATGGACCCACTGAATTACCGACTTTAAACTTTGCAGACAGTAAGTACATAAGGAAGCTACTATGTGTGTCAAATTTCATTCAAATCAGATAATAAGTTGCTCATATATTAGTTTCCCATGAACGTACTATACATACCAACTACAAATATGTGGAGTATCAACTAGATAACTAAATGAAACTGTTTACGCAATATCATTGAAATTGGGTAAAAGTTACTGTAGATATAGAGAGTTGAACTTATGAAAATTATTTACGGATTTTTACATGGACCCACTAAAGTAGCGACTTTAAATTTTACAGGCGCCAAGTACATATATATTATATGTACCAAAATTTATGCTAATTAGATAATAGTTACTATATGCTCTAGAGCATACGAAATTTTAATCGGAAATTTTACCATGGACCCGCTGAAGTTACAGACCTGTATCTAGGTAGGCTGGTGGACAACAATGATACCAACCTGTGTTCCAAATTTCATCCAAATTTTAGACATGAATTTTTTTTTTATTTTTTCCATACACCAAAAACACATATGTTTCCACTTAAATGTGGAAATCTAACATGGTCCCATTGAAAGTATCGATCTCATCTTGTAAAGGCACCGGGGTGAAGTATGTTAGTGCCTGTGTGCCAAATTTTATTAAAATCTGACAAACGGTTCTAGAAGATGTTGCTATGCACATAAAAAGCGAACGCATACGTATACGCGTACGCGTCCCATGGACACTTTTTTCCATTTTCAAACTCCCCGACCTCGGAAACGCCTAGAAAAAAATTTTGAACGAACTTTTTTTTTCGACCATCCAATCCATCACCAGACTTCATAGTATTTCATACTACTCGTAAAAAGATTTAATCGGAAATTGTACCATGATACCGCTGAAGTTACAAACCTGTATCTCGGTAGGCTTGTGCACAATCATGATACCAACGTACGTGCCAAATGTCATCGAAATCTGAGACTTGAAAGTTTTTTTGACAGTTTTGTGTAGAATAAACACACATAGGTCCCCACATAAATGGGGAAATCTAACATGGTCCCATTGAATGTATCGATTTCATCTTATAAAGGAACCAGGATGAAGTCTCTTAGAGCTCGTGTGCCAAATTTCATTAAAATCTGACGAGCGGTTCTAGGTGAACCGTTAGTAAACACCATTACTTCAAAATGTGAAAGGAGTCCGAGGCAATCGAGACATTTAGATTTTTATATCTACTGACATACAACATATCAACGGGAAAGGAAAAATAACGTGGTCGCGGATTCATTATCACAATTAGATGACGCGGCAATCGATACAAATGAGAATACCATACGATTCTTTTTTGAGGCGCAACAAAATGATGAGGAACTGAAGAAAATTGTCGGAATGAAGTCCTCGTGTACATTAGAGCAAGTAACAATACCGGGCACAACCATTAAATTATGGTGTGAAACGTCATCTACTCGTCTTACTCGCTTAATTGAACAAGACCTAGGTTGCACAAGTGGAACTGGTATATGGAAAATTCCATTGGTAGGAATCGAAATCCATAGATCGATTAATCGTAATATATATAATAATTTATTAGTTAATATTTGTTCAATTATAGTTTAGTTCATACTCATAGAAACAAATAATAGTTGTATGTGAAAGACAAAAACTACAAGTGTTTTTATCCAAGCAGCAATCTACACACCGATTGTTAAATTCATCGGATATCTTTTATGTTCTCTTGACATACGCATATATTTTGTTTTGCTTTCATTTACTTTCAGTCCTATTTTATTTATTACTCTCTTTAGGATGATGATTTTTTCTCGGATTTCTCTAATGTTTCGTGCTACTATTGCGACGTCATCAGCATAGACACCAACTTGTTCCATTCGATCAATTATGTCGCCATTTATATCCACTTTCTTTATAGCACAATTAAGAATTAGATTAAACACTAATGCAGCTAAAGCGTCGCCTTGTTATATGTTTCGCCATGGATATAAGCTTTTGAAGTCGGGTCTTTCATGTACACTTTGGTTATGTTAATTAATTTTTCTGGTATAACTATAATTTTTAAAACTCTATACATTTTTTGTCCAGCTACGCTGTCAAACGCTTGTTTAAAGTCAATGAACAGAAAATGTAAATCGAGATTTTGCTCATAGAATTTTTCTTGTATTTGACGCATCAGATGTATTTGGTCCACAGGTGATCTGAAGCCACATTGGTAATCGCCGAATATTTGCTCTGCGTATACATTTATTCTATTATATAATATTGCACTTAATAATTTATATCCTGTACATAGTAAAGTTATACCTCTATAGTTAGCGCAGTTTGCTTTATTTCCTTTCTTATGTTTGGAAATATTAGGCCGTATAGCCATTTCTTCGTTGTTCCAGATTTTACAGATAACTTTATGTAGCGCGTACTAGAGATTTTCGCCACCGTGTTTAATCAGTTCAGTCACCATCGTATCTTCGCCTCGAGCTTATTTTTTAACTTTTTGATAACTACATTGGTTTCTTCGTAGTTAGGGGTTGCGCAATTTGCACATTCGGTAATTATTCTACAAGGGTTTCACTATTATCGCTTTCAACATTTGGTAACTCTTGCAAATACTGTCGAGTATTTCTTTCTCCTCAGTTAATATTACCATCTTTGTATTTACAATTCAATATTCTCGATTGGAATCCATTCTTTAACTGTTTTATGTTTTTGTACATTTCCCTAGTATTGTTTAATGCTCTATTTTCGTCTATTTTTTCAATTTTCAACTTCATGAGTTTTCGTTTTTTTCTTCTTATAATTTGTTTGGCCATATTTCGCTCACTTACGCAATCCGATTGTTTAGATCTTGTATTTAGTTGCACACATTTCAACCTAGCTTCATTTTTCTGCTTCACATTCTTCATCATACCATTCTTCGTTTCATTTTGGAGCAGATAACCCAATAGTATCTCCTGCTAATTGGTTTATGCATTCCTTCATATTTTGCCATGTGCTTTGTATGTCGTCTTCTTCTGGTATGCTGTTCAATTTCATATTTAGTGTATTCACGTATCTCTTTTTCGTTATCTCATCTTTAAGTTTACCAGTATCCCATTTTGACGTGTTTCTTGCATTTACTCTGCAAATATTTGATATCTTGTGTCTGAAGATCACTCTGAACATTTAGTGATCAGAATCGCAATTCGCTCCCCTACATGTACGGACATCTGTAATGCATGTCTCTTTATTATTAAAACATGGTCAATTTGTTTTGTTAAGGATGGTCCTGGTACTTTCCACGTACCTTTATGTATGTTTTTATGGTCAAAATCCGTACTTTTAATAAACATATCATTTCCAAGAGAAAAATTGCACAAATACAGACCGTTTTCACTGGTGTTCCGATGCAAAGATTTTAACCCCACTACATAGTTCACAAGGTTTTCTCTACCAATTTTCGCATTAAAGTCTCCCAATATAATTGCTTTATCAATTTTTTTTACTTTATTGCATGCGTTACTTAAGTCAAGATAATTTTTTTCTTTATCTTCATTGTTAGCTTCCTCTGTTGGGGTGTATACAGAAAATTTCGATATTCCTTCTATTCTCAACAAGCATATTCTATTATTTATTGGTTCGAAACCAAGAATAGCTTTTTTAAGTTTTTTATTAATCATCAGTCCCGAACCCCTTTGCCCTGCCCTTTGATCAGAACCGCTGTAGAAAAGCGTAAAATTTTGTTTATCAATTCTTGATTTTCCTTCCCATCTAATTTCTTGGAGAGCTATTATATCCAGTTTGTATTTCATCATTTCGTGTATAATTCCATAATTTTTCCAGGTTGCATCAATGTACTAATATTCCATGTGCCAAATTTCAAATCATAATCCTTTAATCGTTTTCTGTTTCGTTGCCGTGTAAGCAATCGTATCCGAGGCTCATTTATAGTTGTGTTCATCATTGTTTAGGTTTCTTGACTGTTTTTTTCTACGGTAGAGGCATCACTTGCACACTGTGTCAGCAATCAGTCAACCAGTCAACACTGGTTTAGCAACCAGTCAATGCCTACCCTGTTAATTCAGACCCAGACCCCTTGAAGTCTACTTCAAGGTTGTAAAATTTGGGATCCGGAGCTTTAGTGAGTCCATGATAAAATTTCCCATTTATATTTCATGTATTTTGGAACATATAGTAATTACCCGCTTTACTATAGAACATATAGTAATTATAGTATAGTAATTACCTCCTTCTAATGATATCTTACACAAAGATTAAATTTATGAACTAGTTAGTTCACCTGAAATTTGGAGTCTGTACCTTCAGGGGGTTCTTAGATAGTCACATTTATTTTCCGAATTTTATGTAATTACGTATTTTAAAACATGTAATTATTATCCTATTTCAATGAATTTTGGTACACTGACTGGATTCTTTGTCATGAATTTGCGTCCCTAGGTAGGGTCAAGTAGCTTCAGGGTCCATGCTAAAAGTTTTGATTAATATTTCATATATTCTAGATCATATGGTAAAAATAATCCGATTCCTATTCCGTAGATTGTCTTTTAATTTGTTCGTAGATACACAGCTGCTGTAAAGGTTAGCTTGTATAATTTTAATGCTGGTTTGCTCCGCATTAATTATTAACCGTAATAATCTAGATTATTTTCATTCGCGATTACTTTTGTTGTTTGTACCACTTCATCTTTTTGTCATCTAATATTGGGAAACTTATTTGGATTTTCCTGGACAGATAGTAAATCCGTACTGAAGCACTCTTGAGAGTCACTCAATATCACTCAATATTCGTTTGGAAATCTCAATACCAGAAGTTGACCTTTGACCTTAATCTTTCTATCGTAAGCTGACCAGGATTGTGTTTTCAAGTTAAGATTCTTATTTAAAAGAACTATATTCTTGAGAACTTCCTGGGTATGTCTAAATCCTTCAGGGAGCCTTAAAAAGGCCTTAGTGAGTCCTGCTGCAGCTTATTATATTCTTTACGAAGTTTACCGTTTCTGAGTTTTGGAAAAAAAATTTGAGTACATCACTAGAAAATCGGCTCCACTGATAACCATCTGGGTCAGCCATCAGAACGCTAATTCAAATTTTAGCTTTAGGATCTTTTTGGTTTTGCTCCTGTTATGCTATTAATTTGCGATAACATAAATATTACTTACTTTTTTATTATATCTTTATTTTCGTAGGTATATAATAAGACCTGAAGATTTACTTTAAAATCATAAATAATCTTTATTTAACTTACTTTTCCGTTAATGACTGGCTTCTATTTAAAAATTGGCTTTTTATATTTTCGGGACTCAGTGGTCTTATTAGTCTCGAAACATTTTTCAATTTTAATATATCAGTCCAGGATTTGTTATCCATATCTGATTTCAACCCTTCTAATTTGAAAAATTGAAAATTATTATCAATTTCAATGTTTCTTTCCAACTAAGCTTGATATGGTAACTCAAGATATTCCAGTAAGAAAACGTATTGTTCAGTTAAAATCAGAATTCCTGTACTTTCTAGCGTTACATTATGCATTTGGCCACTACAGAGTCCCACTAATACATTTGTGTGCGCACAAATATACAACCAATGCTTTTGGATTTTCTTGATTAATAACTAGTAATCGAGTATCTAACCCTCATCAATCTCAGACCCAAGCTCCATCTTCTCGTAACCAAGAAAATGGGGCCCGAAAAAGTGACCGATAATTTGTTTGGATCAGCGAAAACAAGCATAAGGAGAGATAATGTTAGTTTTGTATGTTAAAGAGAAACATATATATAGAGAGAAATTATCTTTTTATCCTTAGCTTGATTTCTTGCACTTTCTCACATGCTGAGAAATATTTTACTATCCGCAATGGATTAAGATCTGATGTTTAGACCACCGAAAACAAAGCAGATATAACTAGATTAGACACTTACTGCTTAATACAAACAGTTAAATAAATTAAATAAATAAAATAAAAATAAATATATAAAAATTAAAGGAACAAAACATTAAAATTTGAATTAACAAGCTACCACTTACATAGGGCTTCACAATTCTGAAAAAAAGCTACTACTTCCCTATGCCTGCTAATTCAAATCATTAAAAAATTAAAAAAAGTAAAATTGTTAGAACTAAAGTAGTTCTAAAACTATAAGTATATAAAAATAATTCGCTAAGGAAGAACTGAAATAGCGTACCAGCGTCAAAAACCAAACAAATTAACAAGTGACCACTAGCTTTAGGCTTCGCAATTCTGTTAAGAACGCTACTACTTCTCTCCACTGTCACCTGATAATTTGGGGCTTAAAATTTAAAATAATAAAAAAAGCGTGCTAGATTGCAATTAGCAGTTTCTAATAATCAAAAATCATGAAAAAACCATTCGTCAAAATAAATATTAAATAAATGTATAAAAACAAACAAATTTAAAAGGTTACCACTAGCTTCAGGCTTCATCGATCTAGGAAGAACGCTACTACTTCCCTCCACTGTCACCCATTAATTTGAGGCTTTATAAATTATCAATTAAGTATATAATAATAAATCATGCGAATTGCAAACAGCATTTTGTTATAAAAATCGAAATTCATGAAATCGGAAATCTATATATTTACTATATATTTATCTTTTTATTTTAAACATAAAAATAACATACACATACTTACAATTTAAGTAAACATATAATATAGATTTTCATATAACACATATAAGACAAATACATAAATACGTAATTAACAGGTTACCACTAGCTTTAGACAGTTCTGAAAAGAACGTTACTTTCATTCTGCTGTCACCTGTTAATTAGAAGAAATAAAAAAAATCAAATTCAAGCATGCTAAAAGCAGTTAGTCATAAATCATGCAAAAACCAGTTGTCAAGTTATTAACACAAATATCAATTTACACAAAATACAAAAAATATACAAAAATAGCTCTTTAATGACTTTTTAAGTTGAAGTTTGCTATAGTTAAAATCAAACTTGTCAGCACTATTATTAACTGCACGAAGCATTCTGGTAATAGGCTCGTTTTTCCCGTAATCAGTACGATGAAATTGTAACTTAAACAGCGCTACAGATCTCCGTGAACGTACATTAATATTAAAACTCATACGATCTAAAATAAAAGGAGATTCGATCATGCCAGAAATAACTTGATGTACAAATACTATGTCAGCTATTTCCCGTCGCCTTTCTAGAGTTTGAAGATCAATAAGTTTGAGGCGGTCGACATATGGCGGTAAGTTGTATGAATCGACCCAAGGAAGCCCACGAAGAGCAAACCTTACAAATCTTCGCTGGACCGATTCAATCCTTTGGATATGTACCTGTTGATATGGAGACCAGACCTGGCAGGCATATTCAAGAATTGGTCTTACAAACGTCATATAAAGCGTCCTATTGACATAAGGGTCAGAAAACTCTTTTGACCAACGTTTAACGAAACCTAGCATAGAGTTAGCCCTACTAGCTAAATTATCAAAATGTGAGTGCAAGTTTAATTCACTATCACAAAGAACAACTAAATCCCGAATAGCCCCAACTCTAGGAACCAGTTCCCCGTTTAAATAATAATGACGAGGTGGTTGACGTATGCGTTTACGAGAAAATGTAATACTTTGGAATTTATTAACATTAAGCTCCAGATGGTTCTTAGAGCACCAAAGCGTAAAGTTATTTAAGTCATCCTGAAGGACGTAACTATCAAAGCGCGAAGCAATAAGTTTAGAAATTTTCATGTCGTCAGCATAGATATTACTTTCTGATTGTTTAATAATTAAGGCAACATCATAAATAGATAAATTATAAATTAATGGGCCAAGATGGCTACTCTGAGGTACACCAGATTTGGCCATAAAAATATCGGGCGGAACGGACCTAAACAAAACCCTGTACTGACGATTATTTAAATAAGACCTCAAGCAGCACAAAAAAGTTTGTGGAAAACCAAGAGCTCGAAATTTAAACAAAATAACACTGTGCGAAAGTTTATCGAATGCTTTACTAAAATCAGTAGTAATTGCATCGACATCATGACCACCCTCCAACGCATTCATACTACTAGAAACAAATTCAGTTAAATTGGTAGTCGTCGATCTGCCTTTCATAAGCCCGTGTTGTTTTGGTGAAATCAAGGATTTACAGTGAAAGTAGAGAGTATCATAAACAATACTCTCAAAAAGTTTAGGAATGCATGATAGCTTAGCAATTGGCCTATAGTTACTAAATTCCGCTTTGCAGCCCTTTTTATGAACGGGGATAATAAATGAATCCTTCCAGAAACTTGGAAAAATCCCCAAGGCCAGAGATCTTTGAAAAAGCGTTGTAAGAGGCTGCGCCAGGCTACCAATACAATGCTTTAGAATTATGGCAGGCAGTCCATCAGGACCAGATGAGTAATCATCTTTCAATTTACCAATTTTTTCGACAACACTATCTAAATTAATATTTACAGAAACTAGAGAGGTCTGAGCGTAATTATTTAAATAAGAGAAGTAGTTTTGGTCAGGTATAAAATCATTATCAGTAAATGCTTGTTTGAAAAAATCCCCAAAGAAATTTGACACAACTTTAGGATCGTTTGATGAATGATTTCCGCATTTCAACGTTGATGGATAACCGTCAGATTTCCTTTTACAATTAATAAATTTCCAGAAATTTTTCGGATCTGAAATAAAATCAAATTGCATTTGACTTAAGTAGTTGACATAAAGATATTTAGATAACTCAGAGAATTCATTTGATACGTTAAGATATGCCGCAAAAACAAAATCAAAGTTATTTAACAAAAACCTACGCCATAATTTATTTATATTATTCCTTAAGGTACAAAGTTCTTTATTGTACCAAGGAGGTGATGAAGAAGAATTTCTAATGATAGAAGTCGGAACTGATTGTTCGATGCATTCAAAAATAATTGAATAAAAATTAGATAAATTTACATCAATGTTAACATTTGAATTAATAATTAAATCAAAGTTTACATTACTAAGTAAATAGTTTAAGTTGACGAAAATTATAACGAAAAGAATTAACATTAATATCATCAATATTGCCATTTTCATAAGAAAAAGTTAAGGACAAAGGAGGATGATAAGAATCAATAACCGACAGACATTGAGAACATTCATCTACAATACAGTTGTTAGAGTCTGTTGTAAAAATAAGATCAAGTTGACGATTTAAATTATTTTTTATATTACTAATCTGAAATAGGCTGCAATCACATAAATTATCTACAAATAGAGTTTCAGTTAAAGACGTTGCATTGGATGCAACATAATATAAATCTTCATCCGATTGAACCCAAATCAGCCGAGGTAAGTTAAAATCGCCAGCAATTAATAAATCATCGAAACCCTCCATAGTAGAATTCAAGAAATCAACAGCATTCAAGAATAGCTGGTAAGATTCAGTGAGACTAACAGGATGTATATAACAGTTCAAAACGTAAATGCTTCTACGCCCAACAGAAATCCTAACACATATTAATTCAACATTACTAGTATTCGACGAAAGTAGCATCGTAGTTATAATAATGTACAGCAATAAGAACCCCACGACCACCACAATTATAACCATCTTTACGAAACACATTAAAATCAGCCGAAAACAACTCATTATCATGAAAACCATCAGTAAGATTAGTCTCAGTTAATGCAAAAACGTCAAAAGGAAGTATTTGAGAATTTAAATTAATATACTTCTGTAGTTTTAGTTCGGAGTCCCCTTACATTTTTATAGTAAAGGGACAAGCATTTTAGTTTTTTGGAGTCGCAACCGGGGTTTTTAAATGTATTTTAGAATTAGTTGATCTAGTCGGTATAAATTCCTTAATAAAAATGTCATTGGGTCACGAATTATTATTAATAAGAGTAGAAAAATAAACATCAGGAGCACTGACCTTGAATGACGCTACATGAGAATTTCGATTACTAACTTTTTGACACTTAATAGTATTAATATTCATGTCCATAAAACGGCACTTGATATATGATACGACCTCCTCGGACGTAGTTTCCGGATGAAAACGCGAGATGAAAATAGTTTTAGGACGAGATATAACACGTAAAGTATGAGGTGGGAGAATTGGTGTAGCAGACTCCACAAACTTTAAAGGTGGACAGACAATATGTAAAGATGAACCAACATACTCATTCGGCAATAACGAAGATGTAGGAACTGGTGAAATTGGACCTACAAATTCCGACGACTCTAACAATGAGGGGCAAACAACGATAGATTTCGTGAGTGCCTTAGTATTTTTATTTTTATATTTTCTAGATTTCTTTTTAGAGTTTTTCTTAATTTTATTTAGACGTTCTGTCAGAATTTCATCATGGAGAGATAGAGAGATTTGATTAATACTCTCAGCGCCGTTAACTATAGTTTCGCCTTTACCTATTAATGTTTCTTGAGATATTAGTGTTGGTATTTGAGTATCAAAAACCTCAGCCGAATTTTTTTCAAACTGAATTACCACACTACTTTGCTTAGCCGAAAAATTGTCCAAAATTTCTTTAAAGTTAATTAAGCAATTAGATTTAAAGGTATCGAAATCGTTCAATAACTTAAGAACTGAACACAAAATTTCTCCAGAATCTTGTTCAAGATTTTTATTGATGTTATTAAGGCAATTAAGGTTTGAGTTCAAATTTTCGGAAATTACTTTAATTTCAGTAGAAGTTTTAATTAAATTATTTTCAATATGAACTATCTTATTATTTAAAGGTTCATGAAACGAAGCGTCGTAATTATTCAATAATTTATTAGTTTTTGTAAAATTTGTATGGACGTCAAAACCAATACCGGAATGGAACGCGTGTTGTTGTCAACCGTTATTTCAATTTGTTCCGATGCGCTTGCTAAATCGCTGACATGATTTAATAGTAGAGAAATTTTATTTTCTATACTAAAAATCCGGTTACAGTTAAGCTCTACACTAGCCTTAACAGAATCAACATTGCCCAAAAGAGTTGAAATCAATTCATTATTGGTTTATAACAGTGAAAAAACATTATTATTTTTACAATCAACGCAAAGAAAAGAATGACTTTTTGCAAAATCATTTCTTAACCTTGCGGAAGCTTTTCAACTGAACCACTAGCAGAAATGCCGCAAAAACAACACTTCAAATCCATAATAATAATAATAATAAAAAAAATAATAATAAAAATAATTAAAGTACTGAATTTAAACCGAAATTAAAAACGACCGCACTAGGGATAATAAAGAAATGACCGCACACGAGTTAATATACAATAATATAATAAAAACAAATCAATAGAATATAATTAAATAAAAATTAATAATACTTAACATAGGCAAAGCACACAAAATAATACAAACACAATTTTAAAATACACTGCACAATTAAATAAATACATATAGAATTATAGAATTCTCTCGGAAAATTAAATAATAATAAAAATATAATATAACCGTAAGACAAAAAATATTAGTTTTTTTTTCTAAAAATTTATATTTATATATTATATTAAATTTAACACTTGAAAACTAAATTAAAATAATATTTAGTTCTTATTAGAATAAATGAAAAACTAAAAAAGATAATTTCTATTTAATTAACTTTTAAAAAAACGGTCAAAAAGACAAAATTTAAGTATTATAAAGCTAGAACAAGAAAACACGTCACGTCAAGACACTTTAATTGGTACCATGTGGTTTTCCACCTGATTTCATCTCTGTTACTGCCACATAGTACCCCTTCCTTTTCTTGATGATTTTGTTTTCAAAAAATGAGATATTAGACAATTCGATTGTGTGGCTTCTAATGGTTGAATATGTTGACAAATTGATAGGATCTCGTTGTTAGTAGTACTAATCTCACGACATGAAGTAATGCACTCTTCATGCGTATAATGCATACAATGTCCTTGTGAATTATTTGCCAAATAATCCCATTCAGGTCTCAAAATTATCAATTCGTTGTTAAATATGCGGAGTATAGGATATACCTTGTTCATGAAATATCCGTCCTTTTGAAGAACGGTGACCTGAATTTTAATTCCTAATTCCCCATTTGCATGACCTAAAGCTACTTGCGTTAATTGATTGATAATCGTCGGTGAATAGAACTGTGTATGTCATATTCCCTTTGTCACATTTCGTACTATGTCCATTAATACTTCAGAATCAATTATTAGGGGATGCACCTTATGCTGTTGCAATGCAACAATTATTGACTCCTGCTGTAATAAGTAATCATATACTTTTTTAAGTTCTGCCAAAGCAAAATTAGTAATCTGTTCAATTCTAGTTCTGTCCAAATGTCTCGTTGTTTAAGGTGCTCCCTAGCTCTAACATTATGTTGTTAAGCTGCACCACTGGTACTGATAAAATCCCCGTTACCTGACCTAGATTTTTCAAAACCACCTTAGCATCCTGCAACGATATTTGTTTCCAGGGCAAACCGGTGACACTAATAAAGTTAAAATCACTAGTTGTAACATGTTACCTCCTGCAAAAAATATTAATGTTTAATTTCAGATGTACAACAAAAAAAAAGCTGCTAACTAGCGGGAGAGATAACTCGTAGTATGTTTAACAGCGATTTATGTCCAAAAGTTTTTTGTAATTAACATTACCTTTGTAGCAAACAGTGCTTTGTTAAAAATTGCTCATCTTTATTACTTATTGTTTTAAAAATTAATAATTTTATATTTTTATTTCTTTAATTATAAATAATATCATTAAAATTACTATAATAAGTATAACTATGCGTAATCACGAATCCAACCTGTGTACAGAATTTCATTGAAATTGGATAATATTTACCCTATGATCTCGAAACATATGAAATATTAATCGGAAATTTTAACATAGACCCCCTTCTACCTTAGTCTACACATGCGTAATCACGAATCCAACCTAGGTATCAAATTTCATTGAAAACTGATAATAATTACTATATGGTGTAGAACATATGAAATATTCTTTGGAAACTAAGTTGATCATATATTAGTTTTCCATGAACACAATAGAGCTACCTGATACAAATTATTGAAGCAATAAGTAGATAACAAAGTCAACCTATGTTTGAAATATAATTGTAATTGGGTGGTAATTATTGTATGATGTATTTGCAGAGTATTGAACTTATGAAATATAATTGGAAATTTTAACATGGACGCACTGAATTACCGACTTTAAACTTTGCAGACAGTAAGTACATAAGAATACTACTATATGTGTCAAATTTCATTCAAATCAGATAATAAATACCATATGCTCTAGTCTAGAGCATATGAAATTTTAATCGGAAATTTTAGTATGGACCCCCTCAAGGTATTAGCTTCTATCATGGCCAACACATGCATAATCAGAAGGCTACTTGTATACCAAATTTCATTTAAATCAGATAATGATTACATGCTATAAAACACGTAATTATATAAAATTCGGAAACTAAAACTGTTTTCTAGGAACCCCATGAAAGTCTCCAAATTTCAGCAGAGCCAACTAGATTACAAAAGTAGCCTGTATATAAAATATCATTGAAATCGGTTAACAATTACTATATGTTGTAAAACATGAAAAAAAAATCAAAAAAAAATCTGAAATTTAACATGGAGCCCCTTAAGCTACTAACTGTTAAAATTTTCACCTAGTAACAAAAATAAAAATATTATTTAAAATAATACTTATTTTAAATAAAACAATATATAATATATTAAATTTTATTTTCTTGATGCTCTTTTTTTATTTTAAATAAAAATATATAAATTCAAATATCATTCTTCAGAAATAAAATAAATTAATTTTCCTACAACAAAAACTACATAATTGTTGCAATATCAACAATTATGCATTTTTATAAATTACTAAAAATAAAGAATTCTAATTTACACGCGCATAGATATTTTTGCAACCTTGCAATTGCAAATCTTCAAAGAACCAAAATAATTAAGTTATGAAATAAAGTACAGTCAGTCTGAAGTGCACAGTCGAATCGTTATCATTAATTTATAATTTCGTTTATGTAAATCGTTTTCTTATATTATATAATTAAAAAGTAATAAATAAATTTTAATAATAGTTTTGTTAAATAATACAATTTTGTGTTTTATTAATTTTTTTTTTAATCCTGGAGAACTTTGAACCAAAATTACTAACCTCTAATTTAGTCAGCCTATTCATAATCACGAACTCAATCTGTGTACCAAATTTCATTGAAATCGGATAATAATTACATGCTGTAGAACATAAAGCAAATATTCTTCGGAAACTGAGTTGCTCATATATTAGTTTCCCATGAACGTACTTAACCTACCAACTACAAATTTATGAAGTATCACCTAGATAACTAAATGAAACTGTGTATGCAATATCATTGAAATTGGGTGAAAATTACTGTATGAAATAGAGCGTTGAACTTGCGTTGAACTATCGACTTTAAATTTTACAGGCTTACATACGGAAACTATCATATGTATCAAAATGTATCCTTATTAGATAATAATTACTATATGCTCTAGTGCGTATGAAATTTTAATCGTAAATTTTACCATGGACCCCCTGAAGTTACAGACATCAATCTAGGTAGGCTTGTGCACAATCATGATACCAAGCTACGTTTCATCCAAATCTGAGACATTAAATTTTTTTTACATTTTTCCGTAGAACAAA
Organism: Rhamphomyia laevipes; assembly: GCA_963920725.1. Taxonomy (NCBI): domain Eukaryota; kingdom Metazoa; phylum Arthropoda; class Insecta; order Diptera; family Empididae; genus Rhamphomyia; species Rhamphomyia laevipes. Next base: position 67,535,685 of record OY987255.1, read on the forward strand.
AACACATAGGTTCCCACATAAATGGGGAAATCTAACATGGTCCTACTTAAAGTATCGATCTCATCTTGTAAAAGCACCGGGGTGAAGTCTGTTAGAGCCTGTGTGCCAAATTTTATTAAAATCTGACAAGCGGTGAAAATCTGACACTTTTTTTTTGCATTTTCGGGTTCCCCGACCTCGGAAACGGCTAGAAAAAATTTTTTAACGAACTTTTTTTTCGACCGTCTAACCCAGGTGTGCTCAACCAGTCGATCGCATGAGAATTTTAGTTCGATCGCTTTATTAATTATAAAATTTTTGGAATTATTAAATTTTTAGAAAAATTTTAGAAAAATTTCTACAAATAAATCATTAAAAATTTAAAAAAAAATTATTTAAACCTAGTATACTATGCCAAAGAGAAAGAAAATATCACGAAAATATTATAAAAAGCGAATGCAGAAATTGTTTTATATAAAAAAAAAGTTTACATTTTGTTGGTCAAAAAGCGTTATTTTTTAAAAAAAATCTATAGTAGGCTGGTATTTTTAATAAGTATTTTTGATATCGTGCAAGGTTGTTTGTTAAAAACTACTTGGTAAACATTTTTTTGTTATTTTCTAAATTATTAATATAACTTTTTAATAGTGATTTTTTTAAGTTGCATTCATTAGTATATTTGAAGTTGTGTAGAGTGATTAATTTTCCAAATTACTTGGTAAGAATATTAGCTTTGTATTTATACTTTGTGCTAACAATTTAAATATTTATACCCAGAATTCATCATGAGTACTCAATCGAGAAATAATAAAAAACCAAAAACGTACCATTTTAATTGCGATTGGGAAGAAGAATTTCTATTCATTATGAATAAAGATAAGCGTACTTGTTTAATATGCAGTTTGATAGTAGCTTTGCAGAAAAGAGGTAATTTAAATAGGCACTTTGTTACTGCACATGCAAACTTCGATCGAGATTTTCCCCCGAAATCTTTGACAAGAAAATCTGAAGTACAAAGATTGAAAATATCTTTGAATTTTCAACAATCTATGTTTAAAAAAATTTGCAGTAAATCTAAAATGGCAACTATTGCATCTCTACGTGTGAGTCGACTTTTTATACAGCATAAAAAAACATTTACAGATGGTGAGATATTTAAGGAAGCATTTTTGGCTGCTAGATAGTTTATTTGAAAACTTTAAAAATAAAAAGGAGATTGTTGACGCCATCAAAGACATGCAGCTTTCAAGACACACTGTAACAAGACGAGTTGAAACCATAGCACATGATTTTCGATCTCAACTTAAATTGGATTTTGAAAATTGTGATTGGTTTTCACTTCAATTTGATGAAACTACTGATAATTTCGATATGTCCCAGCTAAGCATATTTGTCCGCTTTGTATTTTCAGATTCAACAGTAAAAGAAGAATACCTCAAAATTCTTCCTGTGAAAGAATGAACTAGAGGAGTGGACATCTACAATGTTCTGAAAGAGTTCATAGTATCTGAAAATATTCCACTAAAGAAACTCGTGTGCATTACTACAGATGTATCTCCTTCTATGGTAGGCCATGAAAGTGGATGTTTAGCATTTTTTAAAAGGGACAATGATTTTCCTGATTTTCTTTCCTACCACTGCATAATACACCAACAATCTTTATGTAGAAAAATGTTGAATCTCGATGATGTTATAGAAACCACTATAAAAATAATCAATTCTATTCGAGCGAAGGCTCTACAAAGAATATTGTTTCAATCCCTTCTAGAGAGCGTTGATGCACAGTATGGAGATTTGCTTCTACATAATGCAGTAAGATGGTTGAGCAAAGGATCAATTTTAGAAAGATTTCGGAAATTATTGCCATACATAAAAGATTTTCTGGTTGAAAGAAATGATCCTTATGCTGAACTACTTCAAGATAAGATATGGTTGCAAAAACTAGCATTTTTAACGGATATCACATCAAAATTAAATGGATTAAATCTAGATTTACAAGGAAAAAACAAAACTATTGCTGACATGATAACCGCTGTTGATATATTCAAAACAAAATTGGAAATGTGGATAGCTCAATTAGATAAAAAAAGATCTATCACACTTTTTAAATCTTAAAGATGAAATTGGCTCAAACATAGAAGTTTATAATTATAACGAATTTGGTAACATGTTACAAGAAATTTTTGTGCAATTTCAACACAGATTTAAATAATTTCAAAAGCTTCGTCCAATCGCTTCTTTTTTTACATCGCCATTAAATAAAATAAATATTGAAAATATGGCTAAACTAATTTCGGAATTATTCAGAATGGACGTATGTGGCTTGGAATTGCAACTAGTTGCGTTGCAAAGCGACATTGCCCTGAAATCGCGAGATCAACTTGATATATGGGAATATATCAGCATTGAAAGATATCCACTTTTGAAAGATGCTTATCATAGAGTACATTCTTGTTTCGCCTCCACATATTTATGTAAATCATCATTTTCTCACATGAATTACATAAAATCAAAATATCGTACACGGTTAACTGATAAACATATGGACGACTGCTTATGCTTAGCTATTAGCAATTACGAACCGAACTACATTAAAATTGCTGAAAATATTCAATGTCAAACATCTCACTAAAAAATTTAGTTTGAATGTTGAACTAACAATTTTAAATAAACAATTTACTTTAAATATTATATTATGCCTTTTTTTATACATATTTAACTTATTAAAATGAAATTTCATGTAAGGTCGATCGCTATTCATTAAGAGAATGAAAAGTGGATCCTTGGCTTAATTAGGTTGAGCACACCTGGTCTAACCCATCACCAGACTTCATAGTATTTCATACTACTCGTAAAAATTGTGTGTCTATATTTTCATTAATAAGAATTTATTACTTAACTTACTTATTAATTTAATTATCTTTACAATTCCCTAAATATTCTAAAACTGATATAACTATAGATCATGATAAAAAATACTTGCAAATAATACCGCCAGAGTTAATGTTAGTCGGACAACGTATTCGTTCATAACCAAACTGTGACAGATACAAATAGTTGTATTTGAATTCGAGTCATGTTGCAGTTGGGATTAAAAAATTGACCTAAATAATAATATTGGTAAGAAAATATAATATTTTTCATTGTTTTCTGAAAATATAATATTTAATCATACTAATTAAATTTGTTTGCAGGAGAAATAAAATTAGAATTAAAACGAAGAGGAGCAAAATCAAGCGGTTCCAAAAATGAGCTGACTAAAAGGTTTTTTTTTTTTTACATATTTTTGGAATGTATTCTGTATTTCTGTATCTGTATTTATTTAGAATTCACACTTGGCGCAAATATAATTTAGACCGTAAGCTATACACATTACCAAAAAGTAACATTCCTTCTTGCATTACTTTTTCCCAGTCGAGTAATTGGACTACTTTAACAGGATGTAATAAATCAAATATTAAATTAATATTTGAAGATATTCGAGATTGGTTTTGCGCACATAGTGCCGAAAGAAGTCTAAAAATCCAAGATGAAGAGTCTAAATGGATTAATTATTGATTTTTGGGGCTCAAGAACGTATCATATTCCGTGCTATATTCATGCAGAACCGAAAAGAGTAAATTAAATCGAGCTCTTTCAAACGCAGTAAAATACATTATTTCTTCCTCATTCATGTTGTTTTGTTACATGCTTGATGGTGTTTTTAGGTATATTTTTGTGTGTGTGTAGGTACTTTTTTATCCTCAGGATCAGTTTTAGTTCCAGTATTCGAATAGCTTTTGGCAATTACTTGGATCTCATTCGCTTCAATATTTTCAATTTGAAGATCTTCAAATGTGCTTTCCTAAAATAAGTATAGATTGTTATAACATTAATATAGTTTTAAAATTTATATGTAAACTAAAATTATGATAATATTCATCTTTTTTTATATTTAACAGGCCCAATGATTTCACTATGTAGTGCATCATGATATGAATTTTTAGTCTGTCTATGATTTTTTATTATTCCATGTACACGTTTAGGTAAATTTTGAGTTGGAATGGTACCTTTTACTAAAAGTTTTATTAAACCTTACAGTTATGAATGAAAATGACACAATTTATATTTTTACTTGTAATACCTGTACTTGATTAGATATAGTCACTGTTTTTAAAATGTTTGCTACATACGAACGTTGAGGCTGTTGGTTTTTTCCCGTTCTTAATTGCGAGTATCCATAGTTTTTTCAAGGATTTTTGATCAGGAATCTTATCAAATTTCAGCTTTTCTCTAGTACTTAAACTTTTGCATTGCGGTACAGCACAATAAGTTGGCATCTTAATTATTTGTTACAAATATTATATTATATTTAAATATAAATATTTTTAAAAATATTGTAAATCAATTAATTAATTAAAAAACTTAAAAATATTGTAAATCAATTAATTAATTAATTAGAAACTTGGGTAAGTTTTATAAAAAAAATAGTATAATTTTTGTTGTACAAAATAAAGAGAAAGTTATATCTGGAAAACATTATATTAAGCTAGAAGCTTATTTTAAATATGCCATTGATTCCAAATTACTACATATATTTAAAGTATCTGAAACTTCAGATAAAGAAATTTTGCCAGTATCATTAATATTGGTAATTTTGTCGGTTTCATATAGATGAAGGCACAAATAACTTTCTTTTAATTAAAGCACTCTCCGAAAATGCCAAAATTAATTTTATTTAACTTACCTAATTTATGTTTTAGAATTTAATATGAATAATTCAAAAATATCTTCCATTGGAAATTAAGAGGGAGGCAGTTGAATAAAAAAAAGGAAAATAAGTTGTCTAAACAAAAAAAAATAAGTTATCTGAAACTAAAAAAAATCTGACTAAACTAACAAAAAAACATAACATAAATACAACAAAAAAAAATTAAAGTCTAATCCTAAACTATTTACCTTTCATAACTTCTAATTCGAATAAAGAATTACCAATTTTGGATCTAATTTAATGAATTTGTTGTCTAATTTAGCATCATAATTATTTTCTGCCTTATTAAGGCTTCCCCAAACCGGCGCGTTTTTTTTTTGCGGCAGCGGCGCGAATAAAAAAACCGCGCGGAAATCGCGCGAATATCGCATAGTAGGCCACACCGAAGCGGCGAAAATTCGCTCTTAAATTTCAAAATATATATGTCATAAGTCATAACTTGACATATTTATTTTGAAGTTACAACGAAGTTTGTTGTAGTTTTTTACAAAAATATTAATTAAAAATTTTTTAAAAAATTGTTAATATTGTATTATCGTATATAGTCGTAAATATATGACCATGTCATCAGATGAAGATGAGGCACTTATATTATTTGCATTATTATTTCTTAATTGTTCCAATCAATTTTTCCATTTTATGCAATTTCTCCATTTTTATTTCAAACAAAATCATAAAAATATTTTTTTAAATCGACAACAAAAATTTTTTTTTTTGACATTTGTTGGTATGGATATCTGCGGCAAAAAAACGCTGTAAAACCGCGCGGAAATCGTGTTGGTGTAGGCACATTCATAAGCCGCCATGTAATTAATTAAATTTTAATTAAATTTTGCGGCAAAACGCGCCGCTGCCGCAAAAAAACGCGCTGGTTTGGGGAAGCCTTTATGTTTAAAATTGCGGCGAATAACACTTTGACAAGTTTTAAAAACAGAAGTATTAGAACGTAGATTCTTTTTGAATCTTTTTGAATTTAGCTCAAAAGCTTTAGATGTCAATTGTTTTACTTAGTCTCGAATTAAACATAATTTATCTTGCTTTTCTAAGATATCAATTCCTAAATAAAGATTTTGAGTTAATGATGGAACGATAAAAAAATAACTAAATTTGTACAATTATGAAAAGTGACGTGAGTATGTAATGTACCAACAATTTTTTCTTTGTTTTTGACTGTACAGCACCGCTTGCAGTGCCAACCAAAAAAGAACATTTTTCAAAAAAAAAAATCGTAATTTAAAACAAATTTAGCTAAATCACCACTAATACAACTAACTGTTGCAAACCTTTATGTTTTTGTCCTGAAATGTTTATCTAAGCGTAAGATCTAACATCATTGACTACAATTGATGATATAGTTTTGTTTTTAATTTACATAATATTTTTCCAATAATGTTTTAATCGTTTAGTAGATCTATTCAGGTCATGATATTTCAGGTAATGATATACTATTATTTTCGTTTAAAATACGTATTCTACATTGGTAATATTCTTGTACACGTTGTAAATACAGCTTAATATAAAATAATCTACATTTTGAAAAGTAAAAATTATGGTTATTGGTTTGAATTGAACTTGGATTTTAATTATTTATTTCGGATTTTTGTTGGAGTTGAATTTGGTGGTATTGTTCGCACTCCGAAGTAAGTTTTCTGAATGACAATTTTCACACCGTGAAACGATGTCCTTGTTCCTTACAATTCCAAGAAGTTAAAACTTTAATTTTCTTTTTCGGAATATTAGAAGTAACTGCGAATATTTTGAATTCATTTTGACCAAAAGTCGTATCGTCAACTTCGGAGATATACCTTCGTCCCAATGACTGGCTTTACGTCTCTATTTTGACTACGATTATCTTGAATAAGTCGTTCACGTTCACGACATAAATGTCGAAGATGTTCAATATTATAAATTTGGGCGTATAACAAATCTTTACGAATGTCATCGCTCAAGTTTTTTCGTAAAATTTGTAACACTTCAATGTGGACAATGCTCGTAAATAATTGATGACAAAGAGTCATTCGTCGAAAGATTTTTTATCCTCAGGATCAGTTTTAGTTCCAGTATTCGAATAGCTTTTGGCAATTACTTGGATCTCATTCGCTTCAATATTTTCAATTTGAAGATCTTCAAATGTGCTTTCCTAAAATAAGTATAGATTGTTATAACATTAATATAGTTTTAAAATTTATATGTAAACTAAAATTATGATAATATTCATCTTTTTTTATATTTAACAGGCCCAATGATTTCACTATGTAGTGCATCATGATATGAATTTTTAGTCTGTCTATGATTTTTTATTATTCCATGTACACGTTTAGGTAAATTTTGAGTTGGAATGGTACCTTTTACTAAAAGTTTTATTAAACCTTACAGTTATGAATGAAAATGACACAATTTATATTTTTACTTGTAATACCTGTACTTGATTAGATATAGTCACTGTTTTTAAAATGTTTGCTACATACGAACGTTGAGGCTGTTGGTTTTTTCCCGTTCTTAATTGCGAGTATCCATAGTTTTTTCAAGGATTTTTGATCAGGAATCTTATCAAATTTCAGCTTTTCTCTAGTACTTAAACTTTTGCATTGCGGTACAGCACAATAAGTTGGCATCTTAATTATTTGTTACAAATATTATATTATATTTAAATATAAATATTTTTAAAAATATTGTAAATCAATTAATTAATTAAAAAACTTAAAAATATTGTAAATCAATTAATTAATTAATTAGAAACTTGGGTAAGTTTTATAAAAAAAATAGTATAATTTTTGTTGTACAAAATAAAGAGAAAGTTATATCTGGAAAACATTATATTAAGCTAGAAGCTTATTTTAAATATGCCATTGATTCCAAATTACTACATATATTTAAAGTATCTGAAACTTCAGATAAAGAAATTTTGCCAGTATCATTAATATTGGTAATTTTGTCGGTTTCATATAGATGAAGGCACAAATAACTTTCTTTTAATTAAAGCACTCTCCGAAAATGCCAAAATTAATTTTATTTAACTTACCTAATTTATGTTTTAGAATTTAATATGAATAATTCAAAAATATCTTCCATTGGAAATTAAGAGGGAGGCAGTTGAATAAAAAAAAGGAAAATAAGTTGTCTAAACAAAAAAAAATAAGTTATCTGAAACTAAAAAAAATCTGACTAAACTAACAAAAAAACATAACATAAATACAACAAAAAAAAATTAAAGTCTAATCCTAAACTATTTACCTTTCATAACTTCTAATTCGAATAAAGAATTACCAATTTTGGATCTAATTTAATGAATTTGTTGTCTAATTTAGCATCATAATTATTTTCTGCCTTATTAAGGCTTCCCCAAACCGGCGCGTTTTTTTTTGCGGCAGCGGCGCGAATAAAAAAACCGCGCGGAAATCGCGCGAATATCGCATAGTAGGCCACACCGAAGCGGCGAAAATTCGCTCTTAAATTTCAAAATATATATGTCATAAGTCATAACTTGACATATTTTTTTTGAAGTTACAACGAAGTTTGTTGTAGTTTTTTACAAAAATATTAATTAAAAATTTTTTAAAAAATTGTTAATATTGTATTATCGTATATAGTCGTAAATATATGACCATGTCATCAGATGAAGATGAGGCACTTATATTATTTGCATTATTATTTCTTAATTGTTCCAATCAATTTTTCCATTTTATGCAATTTCTCCATTTTTATTTCAAACAAAATCATAAAAATATTTTTTTAAATCGACAACAAAAATTTTTTTTTTTGACATTTGTTGGTATGGATATCTGCGGCAAAAAAACGCTGTAAAACCGCGCGGAAATCGTGTTGGTGTAGGCACATTCATAAGCCGCCATGTAATTAATTAAATTTTAATTAAATTTTGCGGCAAAACGCGCCGCTGCCGCAAAAAAACGCGCTGGTTTGGGGAAGCCTTTATGTTTAAAATTGCGGCGAATAACACTTTGACAAGTTTTAAAAACAGAAGTATTAGAACGTAGATTCTTTTTGAATCTTTTTGAATTTAGCTCAAAAGCTTTAGATGTCAATTGTTTTACTTAGTCTCGAATTAAACATAATTTATCTTGCTTTTCTAAGATATCAATTCCTAAATAAAGATTTTGAGTTAATGATGGAACGATAAAAAAATAACTAAATTTGTACAATTATGAAAAGTGACGTGAGTATGTAATGTACCAACAATTTTTTCTTTGTTTTTGACTGTACAGCACCGCTTGCAGTGCCAACCAAAAAAGAACATTTTTCAAAAAAAAAAATCGTAATTTAAAACAAATTTAGCTAAATCACCACTAATACAACTAACTGTTGCAAACCTTTATGTTTTTGTCCTAAAATGTTTATCTAAGCGTAAGATCTAACATCATTGACTACAATTGATGATATAGTTTTGTTTTTAATTTACATAATATTTTTCCAATAATGTTTTAATCGTTTAGTAGATCTATTCAGGTCATGATATTTCAGGTAATGATATACTATTATTTTCGTTTAAAATACGTATTCTACATTGGTAATATTCTTGTACACGTTGTAAATACAGCTTAATATAAAATAATCTACATTTTGAAAAGTAAAAATTATGGTTATTGGTTTGAATTGAACTTGGATTTTAATTATTTATTTCGGATTTTTGTTGGAGTTGAATTTGGTGGTATTGTTCGCACTCCGAAGTAAGTTTTCTGAATGACAATTTTCACACCGTGAAACGATGTCCTTGTTCCTTACAATTCCAAGAAGTTAAAACTTTAATTTTCTTTTTCGGAATATTAGAAGTAACTGCGAATATTTTGAATTCATTTTGACCAAAAGTCGTATCGTCAACTTCGGAGATATACCTTCGTCCCAATGACTGGCTTTACGTCTCTATTTTGACTACGATTATCTTGAATAAGTCGTTCACGTTCACGACATAAATGTCGAAGATGTTCAATATTATAAATTTGGGCGTATAACAAATCTTTACGAATGTCATCGCTCAAGTTTTTTCGTAAAATTTGTAACACTTCAATGTGGACAATGCTCGTAAATAATTGATGACAAAGAGTCATTCGTCGAAAGATTCACCGACTTTTTGTTTTTGACCATGAATAATTTCTAAAACATCCCCATCAGTACGCCGGTCTTCAAATTCTACTCTTAATTCACGTGTTAAATCGCATCAATTTATTTGTCAACTACGTCTGTGATAACGCGAAAACAATTTAGATGCGTTCTCAGTAAAAAGTAAGTGAAGATTATTAGAAAGAATATCAAAATTACCATTAAATGTTTGTGGAGTTAAAGTCTCCACTCGATAAATAAATACCTCAATACTCATGTCAGCAGCTTTACCACTATATTCCAGTTTTTAATTACTGAAGTGTGTTTTTTATTTAAAGCAATTAATTCATTATTATTATCTCTAGGATGTATTGGTGGATTGGGTCGCATATCTCAAAACGAAGAACTATAATTATGATTGAATTCAGGATTTCATGGAATCGACTCACGAGAGCGGTTATCATTTCTACTATATGCATTTGACAATGGTTGAGACAAACGTGATGGAACAACAGATGGATCTACTGGTGGAATACTTCGTGGTTCTAAATTTGAACAATTTAGACGTTGTGCGCGTTCAATTCCCAATTCCATTCCTCTCGAAATATGTTGTTGCATATCTTGCATCAAAATATTGTGATTAGATTGAATTATGGATTCAATACTTCTCTGAAGTGATATCTAAAGAATTACCCACATCTACAGTATTAGGATTTTCCCAGAATTATTAATATTATTGTTTTTCCCCCATACGATGTTGAAATTTTTTAAAGGATTGTGACCCAGGAATTAATGGATTCCTTGAAACTGGTGACGGTAAATTTAAATTAGGTGTCTGTAGAGCAATATTTAAATTTGCGGCAATGGTTTTTGACTGTACAGTCCTAGATCTAGTCATTATTTGACTCACTGTTGTCGGAATGTCAACTGGGTTTGACTGTTGATTGTCAGACGTACCCCATTTCTTTATATAGCTTAGTATGCATTTTTGTCGACAATTTGGATACGTAGATGATTCATCGAGCAACTTTGTTATGCACAGAACATGAAATTTGTGCTGACACTTCGTAGATATAATTTCATCTAGATGTATTAATACCACTGTCAAACTCCACAGGGCATATCTGAATCGATGTATTTATCAACATACAATGGACTACGATATACAGCCATTATATACAATTTTTACGAGTAGTTATAGAATAACTAGAAAGTCTTGTTATGGGTTTGATTACCAAAAAAAAAATACCTAAAAAAAAATTCTATGCGTTTCCGAGATCGGGGAGTTCGAAAATGAAAAAAAAGTGTCGGGGGGAACGCGTACCTAGATGCAGATCTGTAAATTCAGAGGGTTCATGGTAAAAATTCCGATTAAAATTTCGTAAGCTCTAGAAGAGCATATCGTCATCTCAGTATTTAAGTGATGCATCCAACAAAAACATGAAACGGAGTAATTAACGATTTAAGTTTAGGGAGCTATAAATTAGAGGTTTAATAAATTTTAATAATTTTTTTACATATTTTAAAAACTATTGGTAACATTTGCTCAAAAAACAAATTTCTTTTAAAAAGAATCAATAGTTTTCTTTAAATTTAAGAAACAAAATTGCAAGAAATGCATATGTAGCACAAAATTTTATCGATTGGTTCGGATTTGTATTAGATGTATCAGTATTCACCAAGCATTTATGTAGCATTTATATATTGAACTGTAACATCATTTTTTTTTGGATTATGTATCATAATTTCATATAAAATTTTAAAAAATTAGGAGAAAATAAATGTATTTATTTGGTTAATTATAAAATAAAAAAGCTGCTAACTAGGGGGAGCAGATAACTCGTAGTATGTTTAACAGCGATTTTTGTCCAAAAGTTTTTTGTAATTAACATTACCTTTGTAACAAACAGTGCTTTGTTCAAAATTGCTCACCTTTATTATTTATTGATTTAAAAATTAATAATTTTATATTTTTATTTCTTTAATTATAAATAATATCATTAAAATAACTATAATAAGTATAAATATGCGTAATCACGAATCCAAACTGTGCACAAAATTTCATTGAAATTAGATAATATTTACCTATAATCTAGAACATGTGAAATATTAATCGGAAATTTTACCATTGACACCCTCAAACTAGTAACTTCTACCTTAGTCTACACATGCGTAATCACGAATCCAACCTGTGTACCAAATTTAATTGAAAACTGATAATAATTACTATATGGTGTAGAACATATGAAATATTCTTTGGAAATTAAGTTGGTCATATACTAGTTTCCCATGAACACAATAAAGCTACCTGATACAAATTTTTGGAGTAATAACTAGGTAACAAAGTCAACCTGTGTTCGAAATATAATTGTAATTGGTTGCTAATTACTGTATGATGTAGGTAGAGTATTGAACTTATGAAATATAATTGGAAATTTTAACATGGACCCACTGAATTGCCGACTTTAAACTTTGCAGACAGTAAGTACATAAGGAAGCTACTATATGTATCAAATTTCATTGAAATCAGATAATAAATACCATATGCTCTAGAGCATATGAAATTTAATCGGAAATTTTAGTATGGACCCCCTGAAGGTATTAACTTCTATCATGGCCAACACATGCATAATCAGAAGGCTACCTGTATACCAAATTTCATTTAAATCAGATAATAATTACATCTATAAAACACGTAATTATATAAAATTCGGATATTAAAACTGTTTTCTAGGAACCCCCTGAAGATCTCCAAATTTCAGGAGAGCCACCTAGATCACAAAATTAGCTTATATTTAAAATATCTTTGAAATCGGTTAACAATTACTATATGCTGTAAAACATATGAAAAAAAAAATAAAAAAAAAATCGGAAATTTAACATGGACTATTAACGTGTAATTTGGTCAACCTATGCATAATCACGAACTCAACCCGTTTACCAAATTTCATTGAAATTGGATAATGTAGTTATTAGAACATAAAGCAAATATTCTTCGGAAACTATATTAGTTTCCCATAAACATAATAAACCTACCAACTACAAATTTCTGAAGTATCAACCAGATAACTAAATGAAACTGTGTATGCAATATCATTGAAATTGGGTGAAAGTTACTGTATGATATAGAGCGTTGAACTTATGAAAAGTAATTACGGATTTTTACGTCGACCCACCGAACTGTCGTCTTTAAATACCAAAATTTATGCTAATTAGATAATAATTACTATATGCTCTAGTCTAGAGCATACGAAATTTTAATCGGAAATTTTACCATGGACCCACAGACCTGTATCTAGGTCGGCTTGTGGACAATCATCGATACCAACCTATGTTTTAAATTTCATCCAAATCTGAGACATTTTTTTACATTTTTCCGTAGAACAAAAATACATAGGTACCCACATTAATGGGGAAATCTAACACAGTCCTACTGAAAGTATCGATCTCATCACAGGGGTGAAGTCTGTTAGAGCCTGTGTGCCAAATTTCATTAAAATCTGACGAGCGGTCCTAGTAGAAGTTGCTGCGCACATAAAATCGCACGCATACGCGTCCCCCAACACTTTTTTTGCATTTTCGGATTCCCCGACCTCGGAAACGCCTAGAAAAAAATTTTGAGCGAACTTTTTTTTTCGACCGTCCAACCCATCACCAGACTTCATAGTATTTCATACTACTCGTAATTGTAATTCATACTACTCGTAAAATAATTAAAATTATAAAATTAAAGAAAGTAAATAATTTTTAAATAAAAAAACCAAACGAAAATCTAAAATGAAATTCCTAATTATGGGAAAGAGCAATGGAATATTATCTATATTTTAATTTATTTCTAGTTTATTTTTCAGAAAATACCATTTGTGGTACCATTATGATGGGGTCTATAGGTTCGGATATAGTATCTCAATTAATGTCAGTTGATGGGTTTTATCATCCTAACTCACTAGTTTTTGTTTTCACAAAATTGGATGGAAAATAGTGTCATTTACACAAAAAAAAAACAGTTTTGGGACCTTTTTAAGTTCCAAAAGGGCCTGGACTGGTATAAAAATTGATGTATTCGATAGCTCATCTCATTCTAAGCACACAAATTTAATTTCATGGAAATCAGATTGTAAAAAGTTTACTTTTTTAAAAAAAAAAAATAGATTTGGGATCTTCAAAGGTCCAAAAGGGTGTAAAGTATATATGGTATATATTATATACATATATATTACTCCCGTATTATCCTCTAATACCGTGGTCTCTGGTGTATTATCCTATCGAATACTGTTGACTCTGTATTGAAACACTAGGTAACCCAAGCTAAAGCTACTGGTCAAACTACAACTCGGCGATTTGCCACTTGTTGCTAGTGTTCAATTTTTTGTTAATTATTTAAGACAAGCGAATAGCTAAAAGTGTAAATAAAATAACAATTGATTCCGACGCTGGGTACTAGAATGATTTTATTTTTCCAATTGCAGCTTATTTTATACCCTAAAATTCTAAGTACATCTTACAAAATTTAGGTACTATTTGGAAAACTATTAGCTGACCTTAGCAAAAATACCCTAAAAAATATTATAATTAATATTTTATATAATTTCCATTGAATTCCATATGCTGAAATATGAACCCTTTAATATTTCATTTATTTTATTATTATTCTTATGCACTGATTTTCGTTGCATAAGAATGTGCATAGAGATATATTTATGTGTATAAGTATAAATATATCTCTAATGCTTATGCGCGGGTGGCCTTGAATGCCAAATATTTCAGCATATGTGTGACAATGACTTTGATAAAAACAGATAAAAGTGTATACTATATTTTGTGTATACAAAATATATTTGGTATTTTTGCTAAGGGGTTTGTGAGAAGGTCTTAATTCTCGCTCCTTCACACCACCCCTCCCGGCGGAAAAGGAGGAATCTTAAGGTAAGGAAGATTCCTTCTTTGGTTCAGCCGATACTTTTCCAATTTTACATTTATACATATAAGTTTTCATTGATATTTAATTCTTAGATTACATTTGATTGTATTTAGATTTTTTTCCTAGTTTGTTTTAGTTTACTAGTTCATATATTTTTTTTTTCTTTTACATTATTGTTTCTTAATTAATATAAAGGAAAATTTATATTTATATTATTATAATTTTTTTTCTTTTATTTACATTTATTTTATTTTATTTCCAATTTTTTTTTTTTTCATTGTACTTAATTAAATTCCTTTTATACATTATAATTTGTTTTGGTTTATTTTTCAAACAATTTTTATTACATTTTTTTTTTTTTTTTTTTTTTACATTATAATTTGTTTTGGTTTTCAAACAATTTTGATACATTTCTTTTTTACATTATAATTTTTTCAAATAATTTTATTACATTTCTTTTATACATTCTAATTTCTTTTTCCTACTTCTAATTATTTTTACCTAGCTAGAAGGTAACCTTAATTTCTAGTATTTAATAAATCTGCTATCTCCCCTATCCTAAATGTTTCAATCCTTATTGTAATTTGGTTAATACCTATTCTATTTCTATCTATTGTAAACCTTATTCTAGTTATCCCTAAATTATTGTGCGTTATATTTCCCTATCATTTTATATTTATACAGTAGTTATTTGCCTAAGGCTTCTGGGTATGCATCCCCTTCCCCCTTGGTTGCAAAATAGTAGTGTTATAGTAATTTATACGAAAAGTATTTAAAAACAAAAATTATTTCATTGCATAATTAAATCTGAGTAAATGCTTCAAAATTTATTAATTGGTTTTGTGACATTATCATAATGTACACGTAGTACGGTTTCAATCTGTTTTTATGTACGAGTATTTTTCGCTTATCTGTTTTGATCTCGCAATTAACTCCATCATTTCGTGTTACTTCGTACGGTCCGATATAAATGGGATCTAATTTCTTTCTGTTTTCATTTTTTAATAATACTAAACTTCCTAACTCGTACGTACTATCCTTAACTTTATAATCTTCGTCGAATCTAGTTTTTCTTTCTAATTTTTTTCTTCCTAAAATGTCTCTAGCGTCCCTATGCGCTATTTGTAACTTATTCTTTAAATCGATATTGTAGTCTTCGTAGTTATAAAGTGGTTGAACTCCTTTTGTGAGGTTTGAAGGTAGATTACACTGTTTTCCATAGATTAATTCATATGGCGTATATTCGGTCTCTGAGTGTACAGCGGTGTTGTAACAGAACGTGTAATACGGTAGTCATTTGTGCCAGTCTGTATGGTTTTCAGTAACGTATGTTCTTAAATACGCTCCTAGTACTTTGTGCGAATTCTCTAATGCTCCTATGCTCTCATGATGATATGCAGTAGAAAATATTTGTTCGATTTTTAGCAGCTTACACATGTCTTTGAATACGTTGCTCATGAATTCAGTTCCTTGGTCCGAAGCTATTTTCTTGGCACTCCATACTTTAATACAAAGTTTTCTACTAGTGCTTCAGCTACGGAATTGGCTTCTTTGTTCTTGAGCGCGACATTTTCAATGAATTTTGTCAATTCATCCTGTATCGTGAGTATGTATTTGTGTCCTTCTGCTGTCTCGTCTAATGGTCCTACGAGATCTACGTAAATTTTCTCAAAACTAGTTTCGCTGGTAGATGTTATGACCATTGGCTGTTTCTTTACGTTAATGTGCTTGTTACGTTGGCATATTCCGCAATGTTTAACAAAGTTTGTTACGTCTTCTTGTATCCCTGTCCAAAAGTATTTACACTTGATGTTTTTCAGCATACGATTGATACCTGCGTGACCACTTGTTGGTAGAATATGATAGTCGTTCAATAGTATTTTCTTTTCCTCTGGGTCAGTTATCCTTACTACATCTTTAATTATAATTATCTTTATATTAGCTTCTTTAAATATTTTTTCCAACTTCTTTTTTATATTATTCAAATTAATTTGTTGACGGCCGTCATTTAATTTTAATAATTCTCCTTTTGAGATATACAAATTTTCTAATTTCAACGGACCTGTGATCGCTTGCACATCCTTCCACAGCAATCTGCCGAGTGTTGTGGTTAGGTCTTCAGTGCTATCTTTCGGTCTAATCATCATTATACAATTTCTTTTTGGCACATATGCCAATAATTTATTTGGACCCATTATTATGTCTTGTTGATGTTTTAATTTCTTAATTTCTTCTTCGAAACTATTGACTATCTTTAATTCGACTACTTTTAACCCTGTTGGTGGGGGTTGCAGTAATTCCTCAATAAGTTGTTCATCTGATTTTTCCTTATCTTTACTTTCTTCTTCCTCTTTACTTTTCTTTGATCTAGTCATAACTAGTATCTTTAAATCATCGGATGATATTTTAATCCTGCTTAAAGCGTCAGCAGTACAGTTCTCCTTTCCCGGTGAGTATTCAACATAGAAGTTGTACTCTTCTAACAGTAGTCTAAACTTTGTCAGTCGTGACGACGATTCTTTGAGTGAAAATAGGTAGACTAACGGTCTATGGTCTGTTAGAATCTTAAAGCGTCTTCCGAAAAGGTAAGGTCGGTAATGTTTAATAGCCCATACTATGGCTAGTAGCTCTTTTTCTATAGTGCTGTAATTACATTCTGCACTGTTTAGCGTTTTGCTAGCAAATGCAATAGGTCTGTCATCATTGTTTGATAAGACAGCTCCTAAAGGGAAACCTGATGCGTCTGTACGCAAAATAAACTCTCCCTCGAAATTTGGAAATTGCAGTATTTTAGGACTTGTTAAAATTTCTTTGATTGTGTTAAATGCTTCTACACAGTCTGGGTTAAAATTGAATTTAACGTCTTTTTTTAATAATTTATTTAGAGGTATAGCAATTGAAGCAAAATTTGGAATGAATTTCCTATAATAATTAGCGAAAGCTACAAATCGTCTAACTTCGTCAGCATTACTTGGCTGCGGAAAATTTTTAATTGCTATGGATTTGGATGGATCGGGCAAAATGCCGTTTTCCGAAATAACGTGTCCTAAATATAAAACCTCCTTTCTAAGAAAATTGCACTTTCCAGGGTGAATTTTCAAGTTTACCTCTCTTAGTCTTGAAAAAACTTCTATTAAGTTTTTATTATGTTTTTCTAAACTGTCACCGAAAATAATAAAATCGTCTAAATAAACGAAACATCTTGAATATGTTAACCCTGACATTGCTATAGACATCATTCTTGAGAATACGCTAGGTGATATTTTAAGCCCCATTGGTAGGCGTGTTAATTGGTTATGCCCGTTTTCTGTTGAGAAAGCGGTGCACGGCCTACTTTCTTTGTCTAATTCCATTTGGTAATATCCTTGGCTTAAATCAATACATGAAAAATATCTTGCACCTCCTACCATATCGTAAATATCCGTGATATTTGGTAGTGGAAATTTATCATCTTCGATGTTATCATTTACTTTTCGATAATCTATTACTATTCTAAATTTCTGTAGACCTGTTATCGGGTCTTTTTTCTTTGGTACGATTAGTACTGGTGAATTCCACGCTGATACAGATGGCTCGACAATCTTTTGGTCGATCATCTTTTGTAATTCTTCCTGTACTTCTTGTTTTTGTGAATGTGGAATTCTATATGGTTTTGAATATGTTGGTGATATGTTCTTTTTTAATTGGATATCTGCTTTAGCAGTATTTGTCACAGTCAGTTCGTCACCATCTAAATGAAATATGTCATTAAATTTGGTACATATTTTCTGTACACATTCTTTCTCTTCACTATTAAGTGTATCATAATTTAATTTTTTGAGTAATTTTTCAACTCTATCAGTCATTTTCTGTTTAGGCTTTTCATAATTAAGTATATAATGGTCGTTTAGACTATAAGATTCTGGTTCAATCCAGTTTAATTTAACCTCTTTTCCTCTTGTATTTAAGATTTTCACAGGTATTTTATTATTAATAGGCTTGGATATAGATCCAGCCATGAAAACTCCTTCGCAAAGTTCTGTCTGATAGATAATTCGTTCGTCTTTAAATTTAGTGTCGACCCAATATGTTGCTTCACAACGTGATGCAATTGTAATAACATTTGAATGGGTTTTATTTAATATAGGTAATACTATATTTTCATTATTGATGATTAATTCCAAAGTAAAATTTTCTAAATTTATTTTAGCTTGGAAATCTTTTAAAAAGTTAGCCCCTAAAATACCATCAACTGGTACTGGAAAGTCGTCGGGTACGACATGAAAGTTGTATGGGATATTTGTGACTTCAAAATTCAATTGTTTAGTACAGGTACCTAATGTTTCAAGGTGACCTGAGATACCTTGTATTGTAGAAATATTATTTTTATTTAATTTGTCGTCCAAAAGTTTTGATTTTATTGTGCAAATAGAAGCACCAGTATCTACTAAGAATGTAGTAGTTTCTGTTTCGTTGATTTTAATGTCTACGTATAGTCCGTTTGTGAATCCTGCTGTGAAAATTATATCCTTTATTTCGCCTAATTGTGGTAATCCCCTACCGATTGGTTGGCCTCCCCCTCGGTGGGTTGTCCGTTTCCCTTTTCTGTGATGGCCAATACTCTTGGATTGGGTACATTTATGTTGTTGGTATTCGCTCTGTGGTTATAATTATTATTGTTATGATTTCTATTGTTATAACGGTTATTCTGATTATAATTTCTATTATTATTATAATTATTGTTATTATTATAATTAGTATTATAGTTATTATTGTTATTTGCGTTCCTATTTGGCGTGTAGGTTCGATTTCTAGATGAATAATTAGAATTTTTTTGATTATTATTGTTCGAATTATTATTATAATTATTTGAATTATTATTGAAATTTCGATTCCCGAAATTATTATTCCTATTATTGTTTATTTCGATTATTGTTAAAATTTCGATTATTGTTAAAATTTCGATTATTGTTAAAATTATTATTATTATAGTTATTTCTATTATTAATATTGTTATTATACCGATTATTGTCAGCGTACCTAACAACTTCATTGGTTTTGTCGGTACCTGGATCCAATTCCAGTAAATGCTGTATTGCGTCCTTAAAATCTTTATGACGAGCGCTATCCAAGATTATTCTGTATCTTTCATTCACTCCTTTTTTCAAAAACGCTAACCCTCTACGGTTATTAGCGGTTGTTAACGCTGCTCGTTCGGTTTCACTTTGTGCACTGACTTCTAAATCTGTCATTCGTGCTATGAGGTTTTCGATCTCGTTAGTGAATTCTCGTAATGGTCGATTACCTTGTCGTATATTGCTTAATTTGGTTTGTATTATTTCAATCGAATCTTTGCAACCGCATTTGGTTCTTAGTAATTTCTTTAATTCGTTGAAATTTTCAGGAATGGCATTTCCTAGCTCTGTTAAGGCTTTTCCTTGAATCTTACACTTGACCAGGAATTTTACTAAGATTGTTTGATCCTCTGGTTTTAATATATCGTGGTAGAATTCGATACTATTTATAAAGTCTCGAATCTTCTCTTCTCTTGTATCTTCTTTGTCTATGATTAAAGTGGGCAGCTTTTGCGCCACATTAAAATCAAAACTTGTCATATTGGTGATTTCTATATTATTTGAATTGTTATTATTTATTAGTGGTTCTTCCGTTCCCACTCCTATTTCTTTAGTATCGTCTTCGTCTTCGGTAATATTTGTTAAAGTAGTATTCAGAAAATGTGCCGATTTTCGGTCCAAAATATCATTTACTTCGTTATATACTAAATCGAATTTACTTTTATACCGTAATGCTAATTCTTTATCCGCTTTATATAATGCTTGCCAAACCTCTGAAAATTTTGACTTTGATTCTTTAACATAAACTAGTTTTCCTAGTATATACTGAGATGTATAAGTTCTGTGTGGGGTTTTCTTAAAATTTTTGACTAAATCTCCTAAATTCTTTAATTCATTCTCTAGTACTTGTATCATATTTTAAATTATGCATATAAAATTGATTTTCAATATACATTTTATTTTAAATTATGATTATATTTATTAATTTGTAGTGCATAATTTATATATGCTTTTACCCTACCTAACTTATCCCATAAAAATATTTTTGTTTTTCTAAATTAAACCGATCTTATCTAGTATCTAAGCCTACTTACTTTCCTACAAAAATGTGCTAAACTAAATTTTCAAAAATTTCCCATAAAAAAAATAATAACTCGACTAAAAAAAATGTCCTGACTAAAACTATGGTGAGAAACTAAGTGTACTTACTAACTACTAACAAGGTGTGGAAATATATCGTATATGAGAATATTTTTATATGAGAGACTTCTTTTTCTCTGTCATATGAAAAATAAAAAAAAATTTTGATTCTTTATGAAATTATTACTATATGTATTTATTTATACGCTAGTGATATATATATATATATATATATAAAAAAAAAAGAATTATATGTGGGTTATAAATGTCTAACCTTAAAAAGAGTTTTAATTTGAATTCTTTATTACTACCCTACCTCAATAAATTTTAATACCTAATATAGTATATATATATGGTATAGTTTTTTCTTGCAAATTAAAGAAATTGAATGCTTATGTTATACAAAAAGATTTTTTTTTTTTTTTGTTGATATTATTTTCAATATTTTAGAGTATTTTTACGACAAATTATATTAAAATTATTTATAATTTTAAATTTAAATGAAAGAACTTATATTTAAACAAAACATTTTAAAATAACGTAAAATTATCGTATTTATATAATCTTAAAGTCTATCTATTTTTTTGAATAATTCAACTACTTCTGGTTTTAAAATAAAATTTGGCACGGCTATAAATTTGATAGCGTATTTTATTTCGATGGTACTCCTTATTGGATTCGCTAGTCTTTTTTCTGGGTTTGCTATCGTAAAACCTGCCATTGTATGGTTAATTAATAATACCAGGAAAATGTTTGAGTTTTACTTGAAAATTATTTATTTTATAAGGTTTTTTTTTTTCATAAAATTTTTTTTTTTCTATATCGCGGCAATTGCGATTTGCCGACTGATTTTTCTTTCTAAATAGGATTGGATTTTTACCCAGGCAACGCGAACAACGATCATTATAGCAATTATTACGAGAATCAATTGAAGGTCGGTAAACAGCCGTTTCTCGATTTGCGGCGTAGTGACCGTGTTTACACCGGTGTTATTGTTAATGAAGATTTCTTCTTCTTTCGTTGCTGTTTGCCCCATGAATTACCGTATCTATATTTTCTTTTCGTAGTAGCTTAGGAATTTTAGTTAAATTCAAAAACAATTTTTGTTAATAAATTTGATTTTATATGGTAATATTCAATTATTACTATTCATTTATTTTTTTTTTTTTTTTTTGCATACATATTTATATTTAATTTGATTTATATATTTTGCATATTTTGTATTATGTATATATATATTTTTTAATTTGAATGATTTATATAATGATACATATATATTTAATTTATATAAAATAATGATTTATATTTAAAGATTTTTTTTTTTTTTTATATATATATATAGTAAAGACAACTATAAAAATGTATATATATATACATATATATTTTTGATAATTATAATGACTATATAAAAAAAATAGTTATAAGTATTATAAATTTTTGCCGCTGTTTTCCGCGATCTCAAAACATCGGTTGAACATATCGTCCAGTTTGGTTTTTCCGTCTACTTTAATTTTTTTTCTTCGGCTCTTCTCAGCCTTTTCCAATACTTGACGTTGAATCTTGAATTTATGTTTTTCTTCTGACGTGACTGCTATCTTTTCCAGACGTTTCAGTTCCCCTATACGTTGTCTATTCTTAACGCCAACTCCTCCTCGTTTCTTTTGTAGCACCTTTGGTTGGACTTCTTTAGGTAGTTGCTTCCCCTTGGTACGATTCCGATATTCTTCGATAGTGATTGGACGTGGTGCAGCAGTTTTATCTTCTCTTAGGATTTCTTTGAGTGGTTTGCCGTCTCCTGGCAGGATCGCCATGTAAAGTATATATGGTATATATTATACACATATATATTACTCCCGTATTATCCTCTAATACCGTGGTCTCTGGTGTATTATCCTATCGAATACTGTTGACTCTGTATTGAAACACTAGGTAACCCAAGCTAAAGCTACTGGTCAAACTACAACTCGGCGATTTGCCACTTGTTGCTAGTGTTCAATTTTTTGTTAATTATTTAAGACAAGCGAATAGCTAAAAGTGTAAATAAAATAACAATTGATTCCGACGCTGGGTACTAGAATGATTTTATTTTTCCAATTGCAGCTTATTTTATACCCTAAAATTCTAAGTACATCTTACAAAATTTAGGTACTATTTGGAAAACTATTAGCTGACCTTAGCAAAAATACCCTAAAAAATATTATAATTAATATTTTATATAATTTCCATTGAATTCCATATGCTGAAATATGAACCCTTTAATATTTCATTTATTTTATTATTATTCTTATGCACTGATTTTCGTTGCATAAGAATGTGCATAGAGATATATTTATGTGTATAAGTATAAATAAATCTCTAATGCTTATGCGCGGGTGGCCTTGAATGCCAAATATTTCAGCATATGTGTGACAATGACTTTGATAAAAACAGATAAAAGTGTATACTATATTTTGTGTATACAAAATATATTTGGTATTTTTGCTAAGGGGTTTGTGAGAAGGTCTTAATTCTCGCTCCTTCACAAGGGCCTGGATCTCAATTACTGCAGCCGATGGCTTCACATTTTTAATTCACCGAAATCTGATGGTAAATAGTTTAATTATTCACAAAAACAAGGACTTTTAAGGACTGAGATTTCAGACCAGACCAGGACCTGGACGGGAATCTAAAAAAAAAAAATAGATTTATTCACACAAAAAAAAAAAAAAAAATAGATTTATTCACAAAAAAATATTTTAATTTAACGAAATCTGATGATAAATAGTTTAATTATTCACAAAAAAATAGATGGTGGGGCTATTTGGGGGGTTAATGGTATATAACAATTTTTACTTGTATGCATATGTCATTTAAATACTGAAATCAAATTACGCATATGAGGCATATTCGAATATGGGTTGTATGCATGTAGCAGTTAAACACTGAATACAACTTCTGGGTTAATGGAATATAACAATTTTACATGTATGTGTATGTCACATAAAAACTGAAATCAAATCATGCATACAAGGCATATTCGAATATGGATTGTATGCATGTAGCAGTTAAATACTGAATTCAACTTCTGTGTAAATGGTATATAACAATTTTTAATTGTATGGATATGTCACTTTAATACTAAAAATTTTGGTTCAAGGTTCTCCAGGATATAAAAAAAAAAAACGCAAAATTGTATTATTTAACAAAACTATTATTAAAGTTTATTTATTACTTTTTAATTATATAATATAAGAAAACGATTTACATAAAGGAAATTATACATTAATGATAACGATTCGACTGTGCACTTCAGACTGACTGTACTTTATTTAATAACTTAATTATTTTGTTCTTTGAAGATTTGCAATTGCAAGGTTGCAAAAATATCTATGCGCGTGTAAATTAGAATTCTTTATTTTTAGTAATAGTTGATAGTTTAGTAATAGTTGATATTGCAACAAGTATGTAGTTTTTATTGTGGGAAAATTAATTTATTTTATTTCTCAAGAATGATATTTGAATTTATATATTTTTATTTAAAATAAAAAAATGAGCGTTTAATATATATTACATATTGTTTTATTTAAAATAAGTTTTATTTTAAATAAGATTTTTATTTTTGTTACTAGGTGATTTTTCTATTATAACAACTAAACTAAAATTACACATATAAAGCATATTCGAATATGAGTGTATGCATGTATTACTTAAACGCTGAATTCATTTTTTACGTTTATGGTATATTTCAATTTTCATTGTATGTATATGTCACTTAAATACTTAATTCAAATTTCGCATATAAGTCATATTCAATTATGAATTGTATTCATGTGGCATTTAATTTTTTTTTTTTGCATAATTTCCATATACAATTTGATCTTTATATACAATCAGTAGATGTATCAGATAAATACAATTTTTTCCTTAATTTTAAGCAAGTGTGGCATTCGTCATACTGATATCTTCGGAACGGAATGGAATAGCAAAATTTGGACAACTCCAATCGAAAGATCTCAATTTTTCAAGTAAAATTGCATACTCAACTCAAAAAAGACCAAAATGCATATGTATCACTTAAATATTGGGGTGACGATATAGTAATTATTATCTAATTAGCATAAATTTTGGTACATATGATAGTTTCCGTATGTACTTAGCGGCTGCAAAATTTAAAATCGGTAGTTCAGTGGATCCATGTAAGAATCCGTAATTACTTTTCATAAGTTCAACGCTCTATATCATACAGTAACTTTCATCCAATTTCAATGATATTGCATACACCTAGTTGATAATCTAGAAATTTGTAGTTGGTAGTTTTATTATGTTCATGGGAAACTAATATATGAGCAATTTAGTTTCCGAAGAATATTTGCTTTATTTTTTAATAACTACATTATCCAATTTCAATTAAATTTGGTAAATGGCTTGAGTTCGTTATTATGCATAGGTTGTTGACCAAATTACAGGTTAATAGTCCATGTTAAATTTCCGATTTTTTTTTAAATTTTTTTTTTCATATGTTCTACAGCATATAGTAATTGTTAACCGATTTCAAAGATATTTTATATATAAGCTAATTTTGTGATCTAGGTGGCTCTCCTGAAATTTGGAGATCTTCAGGGGGTTCCTAGAAAACAGTTTTAATATCCGAATTTTATATAATTACGTGTTTTATAGATGTAAATATTATCTGATTTAAATGAAATTTGGTATACAGGTACCCTTCTGATTATGCATGTGTTGGCCATGATAGAAGTTAATACCTTCAGGGGGTCCATACTAAAATTTCCGATTAAATTTCATATGCTCTAGAGCATATGGTATTTATTATCTGATTTCAATGAAATTTGATACATATAGTAGCTTCCTTATGTACTTACATAAGCTACTTGCAGACAAGTTTAAAGTCGGTAATGCAGTGTGTCCATGTTAAAATTTCCAATTATATTTCATAAGTTCAATACTCTACCTACATCATACAGTAATTGGCACCCAATTACAATTATATTTCAAACACAGGTTGACTTTGTTACCTAGTTATTGCTCCAAAAATTTGTATCAGGTAGCTTTATTGTGTTCATGGGAAACTAGTATATGAGCAACTTAATTTCCAAAGAATATTTCATATGTTCTACACCATATAGTAATTATTATCAGTTTTCAATTAAATTTGGTACATAGGTTGGATTCGTGATTACGCATGTGTAAACTAAGGTAGAAGTTACTAGTGTGAGGGGGTCCATGGTAAAATTTTAGATTAATATTTCATATGTTCTAGGTATTATTAGTAAATATGATCCGATTTCAAAGAAATTTTGTACACAGGTTGAATTCGTGATTACGCATATTTATACTTATTATAGTTATTTTAATGATATTATTTATAATTAAAGAAATAAAAATATAAAATTATTAATTTTTAAATCAATAAATAATAAAGGTGAGCAATTTTGAACAAAGCACTGTTTGTTACAAAGGTAATGTTAATTACAAAAAACTTTTGGACAAAAATCGCTGTTAAACATACTACGAGTTATCTGCTCCCCCTAGTTAGCAGCTTTTTTATTTTATAATTAACCAAATAAATACATTTATTTTCTCCTAATTTTTAAAAATTTTATATGTAATTATGATACATAATCCAAAAAAAATGATGTTACAGTTCAATATATAAATGCTACATAAATGCTTGGTGAATACTGATACATCTAATACAAATCCGAACCAATCGATAAAATTTTGTGCTACATATGCATTTCTTGCAATTTTGTTTCTTAAATTTAAAGAAAACTATTGATTCTTTTTAAAAGAAATTTGTTTTTTGAGCAAATGTTACCAATAGTTTTTAAAATATGTAAAAAAAATTATTAAAATTTATTAAACCTCTAATTTATAGCTCCCTAAACTTAAATCGTTAATTACTCCGTTTCATGTTTTTGTTGGATGTATCACTTAAATACTGAGATGACGATATGCTCTTCTAGAGCTTACAAAATTTTAATCGGAATTTTTACCATGAACCCTCTGAATTTACAGATCTGCATCTAGGTACGCGTTCCCCCCGACACTTTTTTTTTCATTTTCGAACTCCCCGATCTCGGAAACGCATAGAATTTTTTTTTAGGTATTTTTTTTTTGGTAATCAAACCCATAACAAGACTTTCTAGTTATTCCATAACTACTCGTAAAAATTGTATATAATGGCTGTATATCGTAGTCCATTGTATGTTGATAAATACATCGATTTAGATATGCCCTGTGGAGTTTGACAGTGGTATTAATACATCTAGATGAAATTATATCTACGAAGTGTCAGCACAAATTTCATGTTCTGTGCATAACAAAGTTGCTCGATGAATCATCTACGTATCCAAATTGTCGACAAAAATGCATACTAAGCTATATAAAGAAATGGGGTACGTCTGACAATCAACAGTCAAACCCAGTTGACATTCCGAAAACAGTGAGTCAAATAATGACTAGATCTAGGGACGTACAGTCAAAAAGCACTGCCGCAAATTTAAATATTGCTCAACAGACACCTAATTTAAATTTACCGTCACCAGTTTCAAGGAATCCATTAATTCCTGGGTCACAATCCTTTAAAAAATTTCAACATCGTATGGGGGAAAAACAATAATATTAATAATTCTGGGAAAATCCTAATACTGTAGATGTGGGTAATTCTTTAGATATCACTTCAGAGAAGTATTGAATCGATAATTCAATCTAATCACAATATTTTGATGCAAGATATGCAACAACATATTTCGAGAGGAATGGAATTGGGAATTGAACGCGCACAACGTCTAAATTGTTCAAATTTAGAACCACGAAGTATTCCACCAGTAGATCCATCTGTTGTTCCATCACGTTTGTCTCAACCATTGTCAAATGCATATAGTAGAAATGATAACCGCTCTCGTGAGTCGATTCCATGAAATCCTGAATTCAATCATAATTATAGTTCTTCATTTTGAGATATGCGACCCAATCCACCAATACATCCTAGAGATAATAACAATGAATTAATTGCTTTAAATAAAAAACACACTTCAGTAATTAAAAACGGGAATATAGTGGTAAAGCTGCTGACATGAGTATTGAGGAATTTATTTATCGAGTGGAGACTTTAACTCCACAAACATTTAATGGTAATGTTGATATTCTTTCTAATAATCTTCACTTACTTTTTACTGAGAACGCATCTAACTTGTTTTCGCGTTATCACAGACGTAGTTGACAAATAAATTGATTCGATTTAACACGTAAATTAAGAGTAGAATTTCAAGACCGGCGTACTGAATCAGTATCAGTAATCAGTACTACTGATGGGGATGTTTTAGAAATTATTCATGGTCAAAAACAAAAACTCGGTGAATCTTTCGACGAATGACGCTTTGTGATCAATTATTTACGAGCATTGTCCACATTGAAGTTTTACAAATTTTGCGAAAAAACTTGAGCGATGACATTCGTAAAGATTTGTTATACGCCCAAATTTATAATATTGAACATCTTGGAAATTTATGTCGTGAACGTGAACGACTTATTCAAGATAATCGTAGTCGAAATGGTGACGTAAGGCCAGTCATTGGGACGAGGTATATCTCCGAAGTTGACGATACGACTTTTGGTTAAAATGAATTCGAAATATCCGCAGTTACTTCTAATATTCCGAAAAAGAAAATTAAAGTTTAACCTTCTTGGAATTGTAAGGAACAAGGACATCATTTCACGGTGTGAAAATTGTCGTTCGGAAAACTTACTTCGGAGTGCGAACTATACCACCAAATTCAACTCCAACAAAAATCCGAAATAAATAATTAAAATCCAACTTCAATTCAAACCAATAATCATAATTTTTACTTTTCAAAATGTAGATTATTTTATATAAAGCTGTATTCACAACATGTGCAAGAATATTACCAATGTAGAAAACGTATTTTAAACGAAAATAATAGTATATCATTGCCTGAAATATCATTACCTGAATAGATCTACTAATCGATTAAAACATTATTGGAAAAATATTATGCAAATTAAAAACAAAACCATATCATCAATTGTAGTCAATGATGTTTGATCTTATGCTTAGATACACATTTTTGGACAAAAACATATAGGTTTGCAACAGTTAGTTGTATTAGTGGTGATTTAGCTAAATTTGTTTTAAATTACGATTTAAAACAAAGAAAAAGTTGTTGGTACATTACATACTCATGTCACTTTTCATAATTGTACAAAATTAGTTATTTTTTTATCGTTCCATCATTAACACAAAATCTTTATTTAGGAATTGATATCTTAGAAAAGCAAGATAAATTATGTTTAATTCGAGACTAAGTAAAACAATTGACATCTAAAGCTTTTGAGCTAAATTCAAAAAGATTCAAAAAGAATCTACGTTCTAATACTTCTGTTTTTAAAACTTGTCAAATTGTTATTCGCCGAAATTTTAAACATAATAAGGCAGAAAATAATTGTGATGCTAAATTAGACAACAAATTCATTAAATTAGATCCAAAATTGGTAATTCTTTATTCGAATTAGAAGTTATGAAAGGTAAATAGTTTAGGATTATACTTTAATTTTTTTTTTTTTTTTGTATTTATGTTATGTTTTTTTGTTAGTTTAGTCAGATTTTTTTTAGTTTCAGATAACTTATTTTTTTTTGTTTAGACAACTTATTTTCCTTTTTTTTATTCAACTGCCTCCCTCTTAATTTCCAATGGAAGATATTTTTGAATTATTCATATTAAACATAAATTAGGTAAGTTAAATAAAATTAATTTTGGCATTTTCGGAGAGTGCTTTAATTAAAAGAAAGTTATTTGTGCCTTCATCTATATGAAACCGACAAAATTACCAATATTAATGATACTGGCAAAATTATTTTTCTTAAGTTTCAGATACTTTAAATATATGTAGTAATTTGGAATCAATGGAATATTTAAAATAAGCTTCAAGCTTAATATAATGTTTTCCAGATATAATTTTCTCTTCATTTTGTACAACAAAAATTATACTATTTTTTTTATAAAACTTACCTAAGTTTCTAATTTATTATAATTCTTCTTATCTCTAATTTTTATGAATGAATAAGTTAATTTCGTGTGGTTGTTATTATTAATTTTTTTTAATGACACATTAACCAAAAAGCTATCAAGATGATTTTTATAAATATTTCCTACCGCCATAATTCGTATATTACAAAAGTTTTATAGAGAAATCTGCGACCCCTGTGATAAGTAAATGAAATAACAATAATTGACTACAGATTCCTTATTAGTTCGTTATTCATAAGAATAGTATGTAAAATACAGATCCCTTACGTGTAAGGGCATCAATGACAGAAAATCCGCTGGGAGGCTATAGATCATGATTGGCACACAGTTATAAAAAAATCAGTCAGATAGAATTTAGTCGGACAACGTATTAATAATCTGTCAGTGGAAGTTTTTAATTAATTAATTGATTTACAATATTTTTAAAAATTTTTATATTTAAATATAATATAATATTTGTAACAAATAATTAAGATGCCAACTTATTGTGCTGTACCGCAATGCAAAAGTTTAAGTACTAGAGAAAAGCTGAAATTTGATAAGATTCCTGATCAAAAACCCTTGAAAAAACTATGGATACTCGCAATTGAGAACGGGAAAAAACCAACAGCCTCAACGTTCGTATGTAGCAAACATTTTAAAAACAGTGATTATATCGAATCAAAAACAGGTATTACAAGTAAAAAAATAAATTGTGTCATTTTCAATCAAATTTCTAAGGTTTAAGAAAACTTTTAGTAAAAGGTACCATTCCAACTCAAAATTTACCTAAACGTGTACATGGAATAATAAAAAATCCTAGACAGATTAAAAATTCATATCGTGATGCACTACATAGTGAAATCATTGGGCCTGTTAAATATAAAAAAGGATGAATATTTTCATAATTTTAGTTTACATATAAATTTTAAAACTATATTAATGTTATAACAATCAATACTTATTTTAGGAAAGCACATTTGAAGATCTTCAAATTGAAAATATCGAAGCGAATGAGATCCAAGTAATTGCCAAAAGCTATTCGAATACTGGAACTAAAACTGATCCTGAGGATAAAAAAGTCAGTTCATTTTTGGAACCGCTTGATTTTGCTCCTCTTCGTTTTAATTCTAATTTTATTTCTCCTGCAAACAAATTTAATTAGTATGATTAAATATTATATTTTCAGAAAACAATGAGAAATATTATATTTTCTTACCAATATTATTATTTAGGTCAATTTTTTAATCTCAACTGCAACATGACTCGAATTCAAATACAACTATTTGTATCTGTCAAAGTTTGGTTATGGACGAAAACGTTGTCCGACTAACATTAACTCTGGCGGTATTATTTGGAAGTATTTTTTTATCATGATCTATAGTTATATTAGTTTTAGAATAATTAGGGAATTGTAAAGATAATTAAATTAATATGTAAGTTAAGTAATAAATTCTTATTAATGAAAATATACACACACAATTTTTACGAGTAGTATGAAATACTATGAAGTCTGGTGATGGGTTAGATGGTCGAAAAAAAAAGTTACCTCAAAATTTTCTTCTAGCCGTTTCCGAGGTCGGGGAGCCCGAAAATGCAAAAAAAGTGTCAGATTTTAACCGCTTGTCAGATTTTAATAAAATTTGGCACACAGGCTCTAACAGACTTTACCCCGGTGCTTTTACAAGATGAGATCGATACTTTAAGTAGGACCATGTTAGATTTCCCCATTTATGTGGGAACCTATGTGTTTTTGTTCTACGGAAAAATGTAAAAAAAATTTAATGTCTCAGATTTGGATGAAACGTAGCTTGGTATCATGATTGTGCACAAGCCTACCTAGATTGATGTCTGTAACTTCAGAGGGTCCATGGTAAAATTTACGATTAAAATTTAATTCGCAATAGAGCATATAGTAATTATTATCTAATAAGCATAAATTTTGATACATATGATAGTTTCCGTATGTATTTGGCGCCTGTAAAATTTAAAGTCGATAGTTCAACGCAAGTTCAACGCTCTATTTCATAC
This sequence comes from Rhamphomyia laevipes, assembly GCA_963920725.1. Taxonomy (NCBI): domain Eukaryota; kingdom Metazoa; phylum Arthropoda; class Insecta; order Diptera; family Empididae; genus Rhamphomyia; species Rhamphomyia laevipes. The sequence goes on from OY987255.1 coordinate 67,567,641, forward strand.
AGTAATTTTCACCCAATTTCAATGATATTGCATACACAGTTTCATTTAGTTATCTAGGTGATACTTCATAAATTTGTAGTTGGTAGGTTAAGTACGTTCATGGGAAACTAATATATGAGCAACTCAGTTTACGAAGAATATTTGCTTTATGTTCTACAGCATGTAATTATTATCCGATTTCAATGAAATTTGGTACACAGATTAAGTTCGTGATTATGAATAGGCTGACTAAATTAGAGGTTAGTAATTTTGGTTCAAAGTTCTCCAGGATTAAAAAAAAAATTAATAAAACACAAAATTGTATTATTTAACAAAACTATTATTAAAATTTATTTATTACTTTTTACTTATATAATATAAGAAAATGATTTACATAAACGAAATTATAAATTAATGATAACGATTCGACTGTGCACTTCAGACTGACTGTACTTTATTTCATAACTTAATTATTTTGGTTCTTTGAAGATTTGCAATTGCAAGGTTGCAAAAATATCTATGCGCGTGTAAATTAGAATTCTTTATTTTTAGTAATTTATAAAAATGCATAATTGTTGATATTGCAACAAGTATGTAGTTTTTGTTGTGGGAAAGTTAATTTATTTTATTTCTGAAAAATGATATTTGAATTTATATATTTTTATTTAAAATAAAAAAAGAGCGTCAAGAAAATGAAATTTAATATATTATATATTGTTTTATTTAAAATAAGTATTATTTTAAATAATATTTTTATTTTTGTTACTAACTGATTTTTCTATTATAACACCCCCACCGTTAGTCTGAGGCTCCGACGAAGTTATTACAATTCTATTATTATTTATATTATTTATGTGTATTTCTTCAAGTTTAATTAATTTTATTGTTTTATTTTCTTTTATCATTGTTGTATAATATGGCAATATTACTTTATCATGTACTTTAACAAAATAGTTTTCATATAAAACGTTATTTATTTTTAACTTGCAATCTTTATATTTTGTTAAATTACTTCCCGATATACTAATATTTAAATTATTACAATTCTGATTAATTAACAATGTATTAATATTCTTCGTTACTATAATTCCAGGTACAATTTCTTTAATTTCATCTTTCTCATACTTTTTTCATTATACAATGAGCTTCTTTAAAATTAATTATGTTAAAAATACAATCTTTATCTTTAATTTCTATTAAGTTTTTCATTAAATTATCTTTTACATAAGGTTTAAAAATGTGATTTTTACTATCAACTAATACTTTATACTCATTTAAACGTATTACTTTATTTTCTTTATTTGGTATTGGTTCTATTAAAATTTCTGATAGCGTGTTTTCGTTATACTTTGGTATTAAAGTATAATTTGATCTAAATGAAAGGCTACAACAATTTTAATGTCCTTTGGGTATTGCAGATCAGGTAAAAGATTTAATTCTTCATCTGTAAGAATGTTCTTTGAAAGCATGCCTAATTTACTTGTTCATATTATCTGTTCTATATAATCTATATGATTCTTTAATAAATTTATATCATAGTTAATGGCATAGATTCTTTGCATATATTCTACTCCATCTTCTAATAATTTTATTCTATTTTCCGTTTGATGAATATATTTATTTAGATAATCAGAAATATTTTTCTGTTAAAGGTTTATTTGTTTTGTGATATTCTTTATTTGTTGAGAGATGTCGTTATTAATACGAACTTGTTTATTATTCAATAGATACAATAGATTTTTATTATTTTTAACTAATGCGTCTAGTTGCTCTTTTATTTCTCCCTCGTCGTCATGATCCATTGTTCCTGCTATATATTTTAATCCTTTACCTAGCATGTCTACCAAACCTCTCGTTTTTCTAATATGTGGTGTAAAGGCGGATTCATCGTTGCGGATATAATCAGTCGAACTGATTTTAGTCGAACTGATTTCTTTTTAGAACGTTCATCTTTGCAACTGATATCAGCCATCGGCAACGATGAACGATGAGTCCGCCTTAAGTGTATGTATTTTTCTTTCTAATAAATGAAAATTATGTATAATTATATTGTACATGGGCTGTAATATATTGGCTTTCTTTTCTATAGTTTAAATATTATTGACAATTAAATTTTTTGTTACTTCGTATTCTGTAATGTTTATCATATGCATAACTTTAGTATATCTTCTAGTAATTTTTTTATCTTCTAGTTTTATTGTTACATATCCATTATTATTGTCCAGATTTTGGACTTCTATTACTTGTGACACGTATGGAGTGAGGATTATTAGAACAATGGGGAATGTTAGCCGAAACATATTCACCTGGAATAGAAAATTTTCTTTTAGTTTTTTGTTTTTGGGTTTTTGCAGAAATTGTTGGAAAGTATTTTAAACCGTTATAATTATCTATAATATGATTTTCATCTATTTTTTCAGTGTTTATTTTTCATGGTTTGTCCCTCCCCTAATATCTACAATATAATTTGGACCTGATTCTACTACAAAATCTTGTCTATTATCATTCAGCTTATTAATAACCTTTTTCTTAATTTTAATTATTCTATCTCCAATGCTAACATATTCCTCATCTTTTATTTTGCCATTATTAAAATATATAATTTTTAATATTTTTTCCTCTACTGTATGTATATTATCATCATGCTTTAAAATTTTGAAATGTTCGTTGATAGTATTATGTGGTCTTTCTATATCGGCATTAGAAGTGTGGTTGCTACTTCATACAAAATGTATATCTATGTTTTCTTTTTTTTAAAAATCTATTATTGGTATAGCTTTTAGACCTAATTCATTATCTACAACTAGTTTTTCTATCTTTCCAACTACAGATGTATATTGCAAAATAACTCTTAAAAATTCTGTCCAATTACTATTTCGTAAACTTATCAATAAAAAAAGTGTAAAATACGTCTGCATGTACAATTTGATTAGGACGTTCGGGAGTTTCTGTAATTTTAAATTTGTGTTTAATTGGTTTACTATCGTACTTTTCTATATTACAAATTTCACAATTATTTATAAATTTAGATATCCGGTCATATAGTTTTGGATGAAAATATTGCAATTTTAATTCTTTAAAAACTTCTGTAATTCCTCTATGATTATTTTTTAAATGTTCCTTTTCTATTAAGTCTACCAAAATTTTTTCATCTTTAACATCTTCTAATATTTTACTACATCTAATAATTTTCAGTTTACCATGTTCTGCAAAGTAATCAAAATAAACTTTTTCTAAAACTTTAGAAAATTATGAATGCACTATTAATATTGCATTTAAAATTTTTGGATTAAAATGGGATTTAAACAATGTTATTGCTGTTTCTTCGTTTAATTCTTTTAGATCTATTATTTTTCTGTCTTTATTAAATATTTTAATATTTTTGATTTTTAGTAAGCCAGAATTTATCCTGGAAATTATTATTTGTTTTTAAATATATTTAAAGGAGAATTACTTAATGGTAATTCGCGATTTTCTAATTGTTCTGAAATATTTACTTCGATGCGTGATAAGGCATCTGTATTACCATTTTCGCTCCTTTCTTATACTTAATTTCATAATCAAATTCAGGTAACTTTAATCTCCTTCGTACGATGGAATTTAGATCTTTTATGGAAAACAACTAATGCAATGCCTTATAGTCCGTTTCTATTATAAATTTTCGTCCAAATACATAAGGACGAAAGTATTTTGTTGCCCAAACAACTGCCAATAGTTCTTTCTCTACTGTGCTATAATGTTGTTCATGGTCATTTAGTGTGCGACTGGCATAACAAATCGGATGTCCACCTTGGGAGAGTACTGCACCAATTGCGAAATTACTCGCATCCGTTGTTATTGTAAAAGTTTTTAGGAAATCAGGTTACTTTAAAATTGGTTCATTAATTATAAGGGTTTTTAACATTTCGATACTTTTTATATTCAGGATCAATAATATTAATTTTTTGATCCTTTTTCAAATATTTAGTAATTGGTTTAGCAATTTTTGAGTAGTCTTGAATAAATTAATAATAATTAATAATAACCGGTGAGTCCTAGAAATTGTTTGATCTGCTTTGGAGTTTTGGGAATAAGGAAATTTTTTACACAATCAACCTGTTTTGGATTTGGTTTTATACCATCCAAAGTAACAATGTGACCTAATAATTCGGTTTCTCTCTTAAAAAATTCCGACTTATCTAATTGGACCATTAATTTGACTTCCTGAAGTCGATTAAATATTTTCTTTAATGAATCAATATGTTCTTCTAAACTGGATGAGAAAATAATTATTTCGTTGAGATATACTAAACATATTTTGTTTATGTAATCTCTCAGTACATAGTTCAGCAGCCTTTGAAATGTGGCTGGGGCTGTCTTCAACCCGAAAGGCATTCGGAGGAATTCAAAGTGACCGTTTTCGACACTAAAGGCGGGTTTATGGATGTCTTGTTCATCGATTTCAATCTGATGAAATCCTTTTGCAAGATCTAATGTAGTGAAATATTGGCACCTACCCAATTTTCCTAATATGTCATCTATATTGGGAATTGGATATTTGTCATCGATAGTTACCTCATTTAATTTGCGGTAATCGATCACGATGCGCCATTTTACTTTGCTGCTGGCGTCCGCTTTCTTCGGGACGATCCAAACGGGTGCCGAATATGGTGAATTGCTATACCAAATAATGCCATTTTCTAACATTTCTTGTATTTGTTTCTCGACTTCCTCTTTATGTGCATATGGATATCTATAGGATTTCGCGAATATTGGTACATCATTCGTAGTTCTAATTTTATGTTTGATTACATTAGTAAAACTCAAATTTGAATTATTAGTATAAAAATTTAACTTATATTTTTTTATTATATTTAAAAGACTTTTTTTTCTTCAACATTTAGGTGGTCTTTACGAATTTGTTCAATAATTGATTTATTTTCAGATTCTTCTATTACGTTAAAATTTTTCTCATCTATTATTTCTGTTTCGAATGGGTTAAAATTAACAACATGGTCGCCATCGCACTCTTTGCGTAGCTGTGCCTTCACGGTATAACTATCAACATTATAAATTCCCTTAGGTGAGGTAATTTTGCCATCTATTTTCTGATAGGCTAGACCTTCTATTTACAAAACAGGGATGGTCGCTTCAAAATTGCCTTTCGTGTTTAATTTGACACTAAAAAAAAATTATTATTGAAAAATTTAAGTTTTACTTTTTTCTCTTGAGTCTGAAAAGTTTCGTTTCCGTATTAAATTTTAGATTTAAGTGGTATTAAAATATCGTATAAGTCCATCATAATACTTATGAAAATGGAATATGTACATTTCGATTTTCTTTGACGGATTTCCTAATTCTTAAAAAAGGGACATATTTGCTTTTTCTTTTTTTTTAACTTCTTGGTTTATTGTCCTTAAAATAATTGTTTTATCTAACGGTTTTCGAACCTCTTGACTACATAGTTCGGGATTTATTATTGAATGCATTGCATCTGAATCTATTATGAATTTTAATATTTTATTTTTATTTTCTACTAGGATATAAGGCAACGCAATTTCAGGAGTTGTAATTGAAAAATTTGTGAAATTGGTTTCTATGACTTCGTTTGTATTTATGTTAATGGTTTCTGGAGGAGGTAAACGGTTTTGATGACTTTGGTATTTCTGATTATTTGGGTTATTTTGATTATTATAAAAATGGTTTTGTCTGAAACGATTTTGCCTAAAAGGATTTTCGGGAACTGGCCTTAAAGTTTGTACATAATTTTGTTGTCTGGGATTATTAAAATATCTTTGATTTTGCGAATTATTAAATTGTTTATTAGGATTTCTTGAAAATTTTTGATTCCTATTAAAATGTTTTACAGGGTAATTTATATTATTTTCGTTTTTTTCGGTGAAATTTTCAAAATTATTTTTGCTCTTATTGTAATTATTTGTATTAGGACCTTAAATATAATGTTTTTGACTCGAATTTTGATACTTAGGAGAATTTGAATTATTATTATGAGCGTAACCGGCTTCGTAAAGGATATCTGTTGCAGATTCTAAACTGTCAGGATTTCTACAATACAATATTGATTTCATTGGTTCTGGAATTTTATTTTTAAATATCGCTAAAAAAGATTTTTTCTTATTCGTTATTGTTTGTTCTTTCGTTTGTAAGTCATCATTTATAGATGATCTAGTTTTCACATTTAATCTTCTTAAATTAATTTTTATTTCGTTATAAAAATCTATACAGTTTCCTTTAAAGGTCGTATCACGTAATTGGTCGAATAATTCTTCTAGGCTTAATCTATCTGCAAAATTATTTATTAAGATTTCTTTTATTTCCAGCCAACCAGTAACGTGATTATTTATTTCTATTACTTACCTAGCTTTATTTTTTAGTTTTGATATTATTAAATCAGAAAATATACTTTACCCTAGGTCATCGTATTTTAACAGAATGGGATGAACTTTGTCGATTAAATTTATGAAATTTTGTAATTCTATAGTCGCCAAAAAAATCGAGAAATTTTTGGAGGTATTTTAATGGATCTATATTGAGGGATAACATGGCCATATTTCTTGTAGGAGTATTAGAATTGTTGTGCGAGTTATAAAATGATATTTAAATAATATGTCGATATTTATATATAAGTATATTATTTGTATATTTTATATAAGTTCTTTATCTTTTTTTGATTTTTGTAAATGAATAATTAAAACACAACTTGGATAATTTTATATTTAACTTTATTAATCAAGAGTAAAACTAGAACTAAACTTTTTATAAACTTAAATCTAAAAGTAAAATTATTACATTCTATTTAGTGCTGAGATTAGCAAAATTAAACAAATGAGAAGAAGAATTTATTTAATACAAATTATATTATAATATCATATTATGATTTAATGCAAAACTGTGTGAACGGAAATTATTTAAATATGATATTTTACTGATTATGAAAAACTATTTTGTGGGAATAGTTTTTTATAGAATAATTTTATATATTTTTTTATTTTCTAAGGAAATATGTTTTCTGATGTAACTCTTCCCTCCTTAGGAGAAAGCTCTTCTAGAGTTTCTGTTACTCCATGAACTATACGAAATTTACAATAAAAATATCCTTATATGATTATGATTACAATTACTATTATTAAAATAGTTATAAAAATGTATGCAACTTGATTATTTTTTTCAAATCTTAATTCAGTTATTTCTTTTGTATTATTTATTTGTTTAAGTAAAATTTAATCAAAAGTTAATTTTTTATATGATTATTCTTCCATCACAAGTACTATTTAGAATTACATTGTTTTGATTTTTTAATATTAAAATACCTTTTTCTATTTCTACAATTTTGGATGAATTATCATGTATTCTAGGACAATTTCTTTTTATTAAACAATTATTACAAATTTTAAGATCTTTTATATCCTTATTAGGTTCATAATTATAAATTTTGTTTTTATATTTAATTATTTGTTGAGGTTCAAAAATTAATTCTTCTTGGTTTTTATTACTTATAGGTATTAACAGACTTTTTTCTGTATTAATAGTATGTTTTGGAATTAAAATTATAAAAATTATGTTATTTTGATTATCTTTTATTGTTCCTAATTTTATATTTGATAGTTTTTCTATATCTATATTATATTCATTTATCTCTTCACTAGTTAAAATATTGCTATGAATTATTCCTAATCTAGAGGAAGCTATGGTTTCTTGAATATTGTCTATATTATTTTTAAAAATTTGGAGCTTTAATAAAAAATCTACATATGAAATATGCGAAATTATCTTCTTATTGGAATCGGTTAACGTTTCTAACTTGTCTATAATATTAATCCTATCATTTTCTATAATATTTTTTATTTCATATAAACTGTCATTAAAATTTCTATTTATTTTTACTTGTTGATTAACATTATCAATAATATTATGATTGTTTATGGCAAGTACCTTAAGATGATTTTCGATTTCTTCTCGATCGTTTTCATCCATAGTTCCGTAGAGCCATTTATAAGTTGTACCCATAAAGTTAAAGAGACCTCTTTTGTGTCTATGAGGAAGTAAAGTGTTTATTTTGTTTTTTATATTGTATATTTCTGCTTTTAATTTTTCGGTTTGAACTTTGTCTACTGTTGAAGGTAAATTTTTCTCGAAAATGCTAGCTATATTTTCTATTTCTGATATATTGATAATATGTAGAACAGTACTGTAATTGACAACTATGTTTACGTCTTCTAATTTTATTTCCGTATATCCAAGCTCGGTTTCAATTTTCTCAATAATTAGGTTACAAGATGCTCTTGATAACATTAACATGAGCATTAATGTTGCGATCCATATTTTGAATATCCAATTGACCTGCAAATTTTGTTTTTCTTTTAATATTGTTTTTATGAATATTAGTAAGATTATGTTTTATATATTTAGGTTCTTGTTTATGTCTGAGACTTTTATAGTTTTTAATATACCCTTCGGTCCTAATTTCTGTATAATCTTCTCTTTTTTCATTTCTTTTTTTATATAACGTTCTTTTTCTTTTATTATGTTTAAATATATTTGTGTTTTATTACAGTTACCTTCCTGTACATTAATTGGTTTCTCTTTAATTACGGAATGATAGCTATTGTTGTACCATTCTATAGCTTTTGACATTTTATCTTTAATGTTTAGATGATCATTTTCAATACCTAATGTTCTTATTTTTTCACCTATTGTATTGTGCAATCTCTCGATATCTGCATTACCAGTATGGTTGTTTGGTTTAACTAAATGAAGTTGGATGTTTTCGTTTCTTAAATAGTCTTTTATATTTATACTTCTGAATTCATTATCTGTGATTAATTTTTTAAAATGTATGAATTGAGACTTAAGTTGTCTTATTTTTTCGATAATTGTTTGATTATTTCTATCTTCTAAGTAGTAAGCTGTAGCAAATTTAGAAAATCTATCAATGAATGTTAGAAAATTTCCTTTACTATTTGTATATACATCCATATGTATAATTTCTTTAATATCTTTTGGAGTTTCTGTTTTTTCAAATTTTGCTTTTATGGGTTTTCTTGAATATTTAACTCTATTACAAATATCACAATTATTTATGTATTTTTGAATTAGAGTTTTCAGATTTGGAATATATATATTTCTTTTTAAACATTCATAATTTTCATTAATTCCTGTATGTCCGGTTTCATTTTTGTGATATTTGTGTATTTCTTTTAGGGCTTCATCTTCGGATTCAATATCTTTTGCGAAGTAAGTACATCTAACGAATTTAATGTTGTGACTTTCACTAAATAATTCTATTATTTTTTCTTGTACTATATTGTATTTAAGGTCATTTAAATCAGTATAAATGCCTACTTTACCTTTACCAATATATCTTCTAAGGATATCAACTAAATTGTTTTCTATGTCTTCAGAATTTAGAAATATTCTTCTATTATTAAAGCTAATTTCAGTTTCTTTATTTTTATTATCTGTTAAAATTATTTGAGTTTTAAATCTATTAACTACTGTATCTAAAATTGAGAAGTGATCATTTAATTCTTCGATTTGTGAATCTATAGTATCAATGTCTGAGTTTACGTTATTTTGAAGAGAAAGTGTATTTTGTTCATTTGAGCTATTGTGGAATATCTGGTTTAAATTAATTTCATGTTTATCTGTATCTATTCTGCTAAGAAAATCTGCAACTACATTTTCTTTTCCTTTAATATATTCTATATTCATATTATACTCTCCAAGTTTTAGTAACCATCTATTTAACCTAGGATTTATATCTTTAGCCTGGGACTTAGTATGTAACCATTTTAATGGTTGGTGATCAGTTAATAGTTCAAATTTGTTACCGTATAAATAGGGCCGAAAATAATTGGTTGCCCAAACGATGGCCAACAATTCTTTTTCTACTGTCGAATAATTTCTTTCATGATCATTAAGTGTTCTGCTAGCATAGCATATTGGATGTGAATCTTGCTGTAAAGTTGCTCCAATAGCATAAGCACTAGCATCGATAATTAATTTAAATTTTTTATTAAAATTGGGGTATTGTAATATCGGATCTTCAGTGATCATTTTTTTTTAATTTTTCGAAAGCATTTATATAATTTGTGTCTTTTGTATTGATTTTAGCGTTTTTCTTAAGAAAGTTTGTTAAAGGTTGGGCTACTTTAGCATAATTTTTAATGAATTTTCGATAGTAACCGGTAATTCCTAAAAATGATTTAATTTGTTTTTGGGTTGTTGGTAATTTTAATTTTAAAATATCATCTACCTTTTTAGGATTTGGTTTTACTCCATTAGGAGTTAGTATATGACCTAAGTACTCGGTTTGTTTGGCAAAAAATTTGCACTTGTCAATTTGTATTTTAAGGTTATACTCCTTGAGTTTATTTAAGATTTTTGTTATATTATCAACATGTTTTTGTAAAGACGTAGAAAAAATTAAAATGTCATCAAGATAACAAACACATATTTTATTAATATATTCCTTAAGGACATTATTCATTAGGCGTTGAAATGTCGCCGGGGCGTTTTTCAATCCAAATGGCATTCGGACATATTCATAATGCCCGAAAGGTGTTGAGAATGCTGTCTTCTGACGATCTTCCGGCTTTACCAAGATTTGGTGGAACCCCTTAGCCAAATCCAAGGTGGTAAAGTATTGGGATTTTCCTAATTTATCCAATATATTTTCTATATTTGGTATAGGAAATTTGTCATCCACCGTTATATCATTTAGTTTTCTGTAGTCCACAACCAGTCACCATTTTTTTATTTTTGAATTATCTAGTTTTTTTGGGACTACCCACAAAGGGCTACTATAAGGTGAGTTGCTTTCTTTTATTATACCTTGCTTAAGCATGTCGGTAATTTGAGAATGAACTTCTTTTTCGTGTATTTGTGGAAATCTATATATTTTGGAATAAGTTGGTCTATTTGTGGTTGTTATAATTTGGTGTTCAATTTTAGAGGTACTACTTAAGTTTTCCCCTTCCTTGTAAAATAAATTATCGTACTTTTTTAACAGATTACACAACTCTTTGCTTTCTTCGTCGTTCAAGTCTTTAAATAAAGTTTCTTTTGTGTCAGGATTTAAATTGTTAGGTTCAAGTTGGTATATTTCGTTACATTTATATGGATATTTGTTAACAAAAGGTATTTCGTTTCCGTTTACTATTAATATTTCTTTATTCATGTCAATAACTGCACCGATTGGCTTTAATAAATTCTGTCCAATAATTGCGTCAAAATTTTTATCTTTTAATTTAAATAAATTCCATACAATTAAATTATCTTCTTTAAATTCTTTGGGTAATTCCGTAATTATTTGTTTATTAGTAGTACTTATTGTAGAACTTATTGAATTAAAACATAAAGGGTTATGTAAAATTTTTCTTGGATATTGGGGAAGTTTATCGTATTTTAACAAAGTAGTACTGGAGCCAGTATCTATTAAACATTTTATTTTTTCTTCCCCTACAGTACATTCTATTACCGGTAAATTACTTTCTGCGGCGGTATATGAAAATTTTCTTCATTTTGACAATGATCAATTTCCATCGGTTCAATGTTAGGTAACGGCTTACGTTGGGATGTATATGTTCTACTTTGGTAAGAACCTTGATTTTGATTTCGGGATACATTATTATTATTTCCAAAATTATGATTTTGATTTCTAGGGTAATTATTATAATGGTTTTGATTTCTAAAATTATTTTCAAAATTTTGATTTTGATTTCTAAAATTATTATTAAAATTTGTATTTCTTTTCTCTTGAAAATTTTTTCTATAATGATCTGTGTTACTTTGAAAGTTGTGATTATGATGAAAACTATTTCTATTTGGTATATTCATATTACTTTTATTTTGCACATTCATATTATTTTTATTATGCTCATATTTGGGTTTAGTTTCTTTTAATAAATTTTCAATTTCAAGAAGGTCAAAAGCTTCCCTTAAATTACAAATATTTCTACCAATAATAACAGAGGCTAAATTAGTATCTAAATTATTTTTGAATGTTTTTAAAATTAATTTTTCATTCATTTCAGGTCTAAATTCTACTGGTTTACTATCATCGAATTCGTATTTCAAATTTAACTTATTTAATATATTACGTAAATTAAAATAATAATTTCTTACATTAAAGTTTTTTAGGCTGAGAGCTTGATGATATAGCTGGTAGTAAGTTTCCTTTGGACTGTATACTTTTACTAATTCAGCTTTCACTGAGATCCAGGTAGGGTTGGTTTCTAGAGACCTTACGATATCAGCTGCTGGTCCTTGAATTTTGTTGTATATTATCTTCTTGCCAAGATAATTTTTCAGTTCATCTTCTGTTATAAGAGCGACAACTGCTTCCACTTCTCGTATAAAACTATGTAGTGATTGATTACCATCACCAGTGAATTCTTTTATAGATTGAACTTCTTTAATCAACTCTGCTTTTGTTAATATTAATGCCATTTTTTTTTTTTTTTATTATACACTTCACAATAATTATATATTGATAATTTTCAATATTTTTTTTTTTTTTTATTAAATTTTGATTTATTTTGAGTTACTAATTTATATATTTTAGTTTAAGATTGTTATTTTTGAGTTACTATATTTCACTTAGTCGTCTTGATATAATTTATAAAGTATTTAAATACTTATAATATTAAATAAAGTTAATATTTTTTTTGTTATATTTTAATTTATTATACGTTTAAAGAATTCCTATTACTTTAGAAAGGAATCCTACCGACTGCGCCAGTTATAAAATGATATTTAAATAATATGTCGATATTTATATATAAGTATATTATTTGTATATTTTATATAAGTTCTTTATCTTTTTTTGATTTTTGTAAATGAATAATTAAAACACAACTTGGATAATTTTATATTTAACTTTATTAATTAAGAGTAAAACTAGAACTAAACTTTTTATAAACTTAAATCTAAAAGTAAAATTATTACATTCTATTTAGTGCTGAGATTAGCAAAATTAAACAAATGAGAAGAAGAATTTATTTAATACAAATTATATTATAATATCATATTATGATTTAATGCAAAACTGTGTGAACGAAAATTATTTAAATATGATATTTTACTGATTATGAAAAACTATTTTGTGGGAATAGTTTTTTATAGAATAATTTAATATATTTTTTTATTTTCTAAGGAAATATGTTTTCTGATGTAACTTGCGTGTTATTATTTATTTGCGAAAAAGCATTATCAGAAATATTTTCGTTTCTATTATTATTAATTGTTATTGAATTTACTAATTGCGTTAAATTATCGATATCACTATTGCTCATTGCTTATATTACTAATCATACCTGGTATTTGAAATATTATTGGTCGCCTTTGATGAAAATTCTAGGTGATTCTATTGATGATGTTGTATTTTACTTCTTCGTTGTTTTTTGGAGATGTAGATTTTGTTATTTATTTTCGTTTATTTTAGGTTATTTATTTTCCGTTAATTTACTGATAATTTTAGTTTTTTTTTATGTATTGATTTTATATAATGTATATATTTTGAACAGTTATTTGGTATTTATTTATTTAATTATGATAATACATATAAATATTTATTTATTTATTTAAAATTTTTATTTATTAATTTAAACCCTTAAGTTCTTTGAAAAAAAAATTTCTTCACTACAATTGTGAAAAATAAGTGTTAAATAACTATTTTAATTTCTTATTAAAAAATGTATATTTCATTCAGTTTTAATTTATAGCTAATAAAAACAATTTATCACTTCTTTTGATAAAAATAATATATTAACTATTTTATCCTTATTTTCACTTCTGTTGATTAAAAGGATATATATATATATAATATATATTTGTTTATAAAATGTTATTTCTGCCAGTTCTTTTGACAAAAATTTTCACTTTAATTTTTTTGATGTATGCTATAAAACGTTGAAACGTAAGGATTTTAATAATTTAATTTAATTATTCTTGATATCCTTAGCATATCCTACCGGCTGCGCCAATTTTGGTTCAAGGTTCTCCAGGATTAAGAAAAAATTAATAAAATACAAAATTGTATTATTTAACAAAACTGTTATTATAATTTATTTATTACTTTTTAATTATATAATATAAGAAAACGATTTACATAAACGAAATTATAAATTAATGATAACGATTCGACTGTGCACTTCAGACTGACTGTACTTTATTTCATAACTTAATTATTTTGGTTCATTGAAGATTTGCAATTGCAAGGTTGCACAAATATCTATGCGCGTGTAAATTAGAATTCTTTATTGTTAGTAATTTATAAAAATGCATAATTGTTGATATTGCAACAAGTATTTAATTTTTTTTGTGGGAAAATTAATTTATTTTATTTCTCAAGAATGATATTTGAATTTATATATTTTTATTTAAAATAAAAAAATGAGCGTCAAGAAAATGAAATTTAATATATTATATATTGTTTTATTTAAAATAAGTTTTATTTTAAATACTATTTTTATTTTTGTTACTATGTGATTTTTCTATTATAACAACTAAACTAAAATTACTCATATAAAGCATATTCGAATATGAGTGTATGCATGTATTACTTAAACGCTGAATTAATTTTTTACGTTAATGGTATATTTCAATTTTCATTGTATGTATATATCACTTAAATACTTAATTCAAATTTCGCATATAAGTCATATTCAATTATAAATTGTATTCATGTGGCATTTAACTTTTTTTTTTGCATAATTTTCATATACAATTTGATCTTTATATACAATCAGTAGATGTATCAGATAAATACTATTTTTTCCTTAATTTTAAGCAAGTGTGGCATTCGTCATACTGATATATTCGGAACGGAACGGAATAGCAAAATTTGGACAATGCCAATCGAAAGATCTCAATTTTTCAAGTAAAATTGCATACTCAACTCAAAAACGACCAAAATGCATATGTATCACTTAAATACTGGGGTGACGATATAGTAATTATTATCTATTTTGGTACATATGATAGTTTCCGTATGTACTTAGCGCCTGCAAAATTTAAAATCGGTATTTCAGTGGGTCCATGTAAAAATCCGTAATTACTTTACAGTAACTTTCATCCAATTTCAATGATATTGCATACACCTAGTTGATAATCTAGAAATTTGTAGTTTCTAGGTTTAGTACGTTCATGGGAAACTAATATATGCGCGACTTAGTTTCCGAAGAATATTTGCTTTATGTTTTACAGCATGTAATTATTATCCGATTTCAATGAAATTTGGTTCACATTTCGAGTTCGTGATTATACATCGGTTGACCGAGCGATTAGTAACTTCAGGGGGTACATGTTAAATTTCCGAATTAATTATTTTTTTATTTCATATATTTTAGAACATATAGTAATTGTTAACCGATTTCAATCATATTTAATATACAGGCTAATTTTGTGATCTAGTTGGCTCTCCTGAAATTTGGAGATCTACAGGGGGTTCCTAGAAAATCAGTTTTAGTTTCCGAATTTTATATAATTACGTGTTTTATAGCATGTAATCATTATCTGATTTAAATGAAATTTGGTATACAGGTAGCCTTCTGATTATGCATGTGTTGGCCATGATAGAAGCTAATACCTTCTTGGCGTCCATACTAAAATTTCCGATAAAAATTTCATATGCTCTAGAGCGTATGGTATTTATTATCTGATTTGAATGAAATTTGACATACATAGTAGTATTCTTATGTACCTGCTGTCTGCAAAGTTTAAAGTCGGTAATTCAGTGGGTACATGTTACAATTTTCAATTATATTTCATAAGTTCAATATTCTACAAGATACAGTAATTGGCACCCACTTACAATTATATTTCAAACACAGGTTGACTTTGTTACCTAGTTATTGCTCCAAAAATCTGTATTAGGTAGCTTTATTGTGTTCATGGGAAACTAATATATGAGGAACTTAGTTTCCAAACAATACTTCATATGTTCTACACCTTATAGTAATTATTATCTGTTTTCAATGAAATTTGATACACATCTTGCATTCGTGATTACGCATGCGTAATTTCAATTTCAATGAAATTTGGTACACCGGTTGGATTCGTGATTACGCATGTGTAGATTAAGGTAGAAGTTAGTAGCCTGAGGCGAGGTGGTCCACGCTAAAATGTTTGATTAATATTTCATGTTCTAGAAGATCATATGGTAAATATTATCCTATTTCAATGAAATTTTGTACACAGGTTCGGACGTGATTACGCATGTGCTGACCAAGGTAGGAGTTGGTAACCCGAGGGGGTCCGTGCTAAAATTTTAGATTAATATTTCATATGTTCTAGGTATTATTAGTAAATATGATCCGATTTCAATGAAATTTTGTACACAGGTTGGATTCGTGATTACGCATATTTATACTTATTATAGTTATTTTAATTACATTATTTATTATTTTCGTTTTAATTAAATATAGAAGAAATAAAAATATAAAATTATTAAATTTTAAATCAATAAATAATAAATATGTGCAATTTTGAACAAAGCACTGTTTGTTTCAAAGGTAATGTTAATTACAAAAAACTTTTGGACATAAATCGCTGTTAAACATAACTACGAGTTACCTGCTCCCCCTTGTTAGCAGTTTTTTTTGACGCAGTTCAGAAAAAAATCAATAAATAATAATTATTTAAACGAATAACAAAATTAAATAACAAAATTTATACAAATTCTACAAAAAAAAAACTATTCAAAAACCAAGATTGTTGGTAAATTATTATATTACTTAACAATACTAAAATAGTAATTTATATATATAAAATAAAATATTTGGTATTATTCACTAAAATTCAAATTATTTTACCCGAAGTTTAATAAAAAACTCACTAAATAATAATAATAATCTTATATTATATATAATAAAAAAAAAGTTTCATTATCTTGATTATTCTCTGTATTATTTATTTAATTAACAAATAAACAGAAAAACTAGATAATTATATATATCATGCGGAATGCGTTAATTTGTTGGTAAGCGATATAGAATTTATGACCAAAAATAAAAAACCATATCGTTGCGATCGCTGTAATGTTCTACGCCGCCAATCATTACATTTACCATCAACACCAAAAAGTCTTATTAACACAGAGCATTTGCAACAATCTATTTCTAATGTTGAATCTAATGTTGAGTCTATAGCAAATATTGAAAATATTAAATCTATGAGGGACGTAGTTATGCTTCAATTAATAACTTTGCAACATATTTATAAAGAGTTGATAGATTTAAAAAATATTTACACAAATGCACTCGCACAAATACATCAACTTCAAGAAGACAAAAAACAGCTGTTAGACAAAGTTAACGACCTGGTAACAAAAGTAAATTGACACAAACTTGAAAGTTCTATAGAAATTGTTGGTTTGCCAAATGTTAACAACAACAATGCAATTGAGAATGTAAAAAAAATTCTCGATGAAGCTGTGGGTGTAAGTATTACTGATGACGACATTGATAAATATTTTGTTAAAAAAATGAAAACAAAACAAGATTCCGATGAAGAACAAAATATAAATTCGTCATTTATGAATGTTGTTTGTGTTAAGTTCAATTCAATTAAATTAAAAGAAGAAATTTTGAAAAAAAATAGAGAATAAAACTTGTTTGAACAGCTATATTTTCGATGACGAAAATAAAAAATTTTATAAATGAGAGTTTAACATCACACAATCGAAAATTATTTATCGCTGCAAAAACGTGGAAGAAAAAAAAATTACAAATATTTGTAGTATCGTTATGGAAAGATTAGGATGAGAAAAGATGATACTGCTAAAGTTTGTGTTGTTAAATCTTTAGATAATCTAAATTTGCTAATATAACTAATTAAAATAATTATTTATTTTTTGTTATGAATATTTTTAATTCTAATTTTGAAACTGATCCTCTACAATTTAACAACAATAATTCTTTATTTAGTAATTCTGATATTTGTACAACAAAATATTAAAAGTCTTAGAAATTTTTTTCTTGAACTCTTGGCACATTTAGAATCTTTCTCTAATAAACCACATTTCATTACGAGAAAAATGATTATGATATACCAGATTATAGCTAGTTACATGTTCCCACATGTCACATTATATACATACCGAAATTCTAAACCTATCTTAATATAATATATTGCATCGTGAGAAACTACACAAATTATATTCACATAAAATTCTTTTAACATAAATTCATTGTATTATATTATCAAATCAAAATTGTTAACCTAATCATTTTTTCATATACATTTGTAACTTAATAGAATTAAATTAATTAAAATAAAATCAGTCTGAATTTGGAGCTTTTATAAGATAGATCAAGATCTTAATTATAATAATTAAAATAATAATCTGAAATAAAACATATTTTAATATAAAAAATAAAACATTGAGTTATTACTTTTGATAAATAATACAAAACATAACTGGCGCAGTCGTTCTCTTGTATCTCATATCCATCGCGGAGAGCTTATTAATTAAATAGTTAGAGTGCAAGTAATCCGAACTTACAAAAAAAAAAAATTTAAAATATATATGTATTTACATAGTTAAAAATATAAACTATATATATAAAAAAAAAAATATATACTTGAATGAACTTATAATAAATAAAATAGTGAATTTGTAATAATTAGAACTTTATTAAACAAAAAACTTATCATCATCATTTTATTGTGCCTACAATGACCATCAAAAAAGCAGATACAATAACAATTTTCTTGTAAGTACATTTTTGTTCTCTAGTCAGACTCCTCTAAAATCCTCATTCCTTGTATGTGAAATTGGTGTTAGAGTAAATGAATAAATCTTAAACGTTATAATTTGAAAAAAAAAAGTATTTTTTTTTTATTAAATATTAAAATTAAATTGGTATACAATTGTTATATATTAATATTTCTTTTGTAAAACAAATTGAAATTGCATAGTAAATAAATAAACTTTATGCTTCTATTTTTTCAATAAATAATTATCAGAATTGATAAAAAATTACAAAATAGTCCACGTTTTATATTGAATAATTAAACGCGTATGTACATTTGGAAAATATATATATATGTATTAACATATAAAAAGCTATATTGATTTAAATTTTTTATAATAATTTGTACTTTTGTGTTAATTTTAATTAACATTCTTATTAGATTATATATATATTTTTTTGATAAAATTAAGATAAAATTTAAAAAAAAAAAAAAAAAAAAATACATATTATAATAAAAATAATATAATCGTATTGCATATATATATATAAATAAAGCTGGAAATTTGTTTGACAAAGATGGCTCTACCAAATACCTCAAATGCTACAAATGTAGCAAATGTTGCTAATATTCCAAGTGTTCCACATTTTCTAAAAGTACATGCTGAAACTATCCCCGAGTTCGATGGAAATGTAAATGAATTACAATTCTTTATCGAAAGTGCGGAAGGTATAATAGCAAACTTTTATGACTTGAAAAATCAATCAAATTATCAAAATTTAATTATTTATCGTACTATAATCAGTAAATTGAAAGGTGCTGCTCGCGAGGTTATAAATATTAGTGGTGCAAATACGTTTGAAAAAATAAAAACTGAGTTAATACAAAATTTTGGCGATTCTCGTAACGAAACCTGTTTATCATTTGATTTAAATAATTTGAGACAATTTACCAATGAAAGTCCATTTGAATTTCACGACAGAATTCGAGAAATTTTGAACACGATTTCAAATTATTTGGCTCTTCATGAAAATGATGCAAGTGTAAGGTTGTTCAAAATGAATATGTATAGCAATCAAGCCCTACAAGTTTTCCTAGCAGGATTAAAAGATCCCTATGGCTTCATGCTTCGCGTAAAAGAACCTAAAACTCTTGTGGATGCAATTAACTTTCTAAAAAGGGAAGATAATATAAAATATCTACAAAAAGCTCATTACAGTCTAAATCGTCAAGTCTTTCGTAATGATAAAGCCCGTACAAATTTTCAAAACAATAAACAACATTTTAGACCACAATCCCACCAAAATTCTACACCTAATCAAAATCAATTTTCAAAAAATGTTGGATATTCGAATCAGCACAATGTTAATAAAAACAATTATCCAAAAAATAACTATTCTCAAAACAATAATTCACAAAATAACTATCAGTCAAAATATAGTAACTATAATCAACCACCTAAACAGACTTCTGAAAACTCCAGAAACGTCTGGAAACCGAATTCTAATCAAATACAAAAATTTTCTAAACCAATTCCAATGAGTATAAACTCAAGACAAACCAATTCTTATCAGAAGGGGCAACCTTCAACATCAAAAATGGATTGGGAAGAATTACATAATACAGAGCAAACCGATAATCTTGATAATAATGTCGGCGATCATGTTTTTGAAAATGTACATGTAGAGCCCTCTCATGATGTGGAACACTCAAATTTTTGGCAGGACTTTCAAAATATTCCAGAAACGTAATCGATCTCAATAGTAATTATGACAAAAGGCAACTTGCTTACATTTCAATTCAAAATCCTCCAATGAAACTTTTATTAGATACCGGTGCTACAAAATCATTTCTCAACCCTGAAATTATTAATAATTATTTTTCACAGTATAAAAAGTTAGATCCTTTTACTGTCTCTTCTTCATTTGCATCTTCACAGCACGATTTTTCAGCAACTATACCGGCTTTTAAAGAATTTCAAGAAATAAAAACACTTAAATTTTACGCATACAAATTTCATAATATTTTTGACGGATTAATTGGTTTAGATATATTTAAAATACTTAAAGCAAGCCTTGATTTTCAAAATTTAAAATTGATTACTTTAAAAGTAGAAATTCCTATTAAATTAATGGACTTAGAATCTAAAATATTTGTAAAAAAGTTATTACCCGGAAACACTATTTCACAAATTAGAATTCCAGTTACGAATAAATCGGGCCAAATTATTGTCCCCACACAAACTATACAAAATTGCTTTATACCTGAAACTTTAACAATTGCCGACAATGGATGGGCAAATATTGAGATACACAACCGTTCAGTAGAAGATACAAATTTTACGATACTTTATCCAATAAAAACTTTTTCTGTTGAAAATAATTTTGAATTTTATCATATGAATGTAATAAAATCTGAATCAAATTGTAACCCAAACGATATTTGTGATTGTCTTAGAACTGATCATATGAACAATGAGGAAAAATTAGAAATTACTTCGCTCTGCAAGGAATATGCAGACATTTTTCATACAAAAGAAACCGCTTTGTCATTTTCGAATCAAGTAAAACATAAAATTTCGACAACTGATGAAATACCAGTTTATCGAAAAAGTTACCGATACCCTTTTGTACATAAAGAAGAAGTGCAAAGCCAAATCAAAAATATGCTTTCTCAAAATATAATAAGGCCCAGCAAATCGCCGTGGTCTTCACCAATTTGGGTTGTTCCCAAGAAATTAGACGCATCTGGAAAAAAAAAATGGCGTATCGTCATTGACTATAGGAAACTTAATGAGAAAACTATAGATGATCGTTATCCAATACCAAATATTAATGACGTATTGGATAAATTAGGCAGATGTAATTATTTCTCAACAATCGATCTAGCAAGTGGCTTCCATCAAATTGAAATGCACCCCGATGATATTCATAAAACTGCTTTCAATGTTGAGAATGGACATTATGAATTCCTTAGAATGCCATTTGGTTTAAAAAACTCTCCGGCAACTTTTCAGAGAGTTATGGATAATATTTTGAAAGGCCTCCAAAATGAAATCTGTTTAGTCTACATTGATGACATAATTATATTCTCGACATCTCTACAAGAGCACATTTACAATCTCAAAAAAGTATTTCAACGTCTTCGTGAAGCTAATATGAAAATTCAGCTTGATAAATCTGATTTTTTAAAAAAAGAGACAGCATATTTAGGGCATATTATTACGCCTAATGGTATCAAGCCAAATCCCGATAAAGTAAACTGTATAAAAAATTTTCCTCTTCCGAAAACTGTAAAAGAAATTAAGAGCTTTCTAGGTCTAGTCGGCTATTATCGCAAATTTATTCCGAATCTAGCAAAAATCACTAAACCAATGACTTCTTGTTTAAAAAAAGGCAATAGTATTAGTATAAATAACGAATATCTTAAATGTTTTGAAATATGTAAACAACTTTTAATGAACGAACCAATTCTTCGATACCCAGACTTCACCCAACAATTTAACCTTACGACAGATGCAAGTCAGTTCGCTTTAGGTGCTGTTTTATCGCAGGGTCCTTCAGGTCAAGATAAACCAATAGCTTTCGCATCTAGAACTTTAAACGATACAGAACAAAAATATAGTACAATAGAGCGAGAGCTTCTTGCAATAATATGGGCAACGAAATATTTCCGTCCGTATCTCTTTGGTAGGAAATTTTGTATATTTACAGACCACAAACCTTTAAATTGGCTTTTTTCTATTAAAGACCCAAACGCGAAATTAACACGATGGAGACTTAAGCTGGACGAATTTGATTATGAGATCAAATATAAGAAAGGCTTATTAAATTCC
The DNA here is from genome assembly GCA_963920725.1 of Rhamphomyia laevipes. Taxonomy (NCBI): domain Eukaryota; kingdom Metazoa; phylum Arthropoda; class Insecta; order Diptera; family Empididae; genus Rhamphomyia; species Rhamphomyia laevipes. Next base: position 67,590,151 of record OY987255.1, read on the forward strand.
AATGCCGACGCATTATCTAGGGTGAAGATTAATGAAATACATACAAATTCAGTCAATTCTGCAGAAAATTTAAAAGAAAGCAATGAAATGCTGCCTAATATAGATACCTTATCTACAGTTGGTAATATTGCCGAAAACCCCAATATTAATGAAGTCGAAGAAAATGAGAATGATACAATACATACATGTGCTGAAGATCCAGTTTTCAGTGTACCTATTTCTGAGATTCCTATTAATTATTATCAAAACCAAATTTTTTTAAAAATTGTCCTACATGTTTCCCAAGCACCAAAACTTTCGCGTTTATTCCAAAATAAAACAAAAACAATTATAGAGGTATCTGATAGAAATTTTGAAACAGACATTATAAATATTTTTAAAGAATTTAGTCTAATAAATAAAACATTTGCAATAAATTTAGACAAAGAAAATTTTATACCAAGATTTTGCAATATTTTACAGAATACCTTTAAAAATTCAACTTTAAAATTATTATTATGTAAAAAAGTTCTTGAAAATATTACTGATTTAGACAAACAGCAACGTATTGTCAAATATTATCATGAGGGTAGAACTAATCACCGCGGTATTCTCGAAACAGAATCTCAAATAAACAAATATTATTACTGGCCTAATATCAAAAATAGCATAACCAATTTTATAAATAACTGCGAATTGTGTCAAATTATGAAATACGATAGAAACCCTCCAAAACAAGAGTTTAGTATAACTCCAACTCCAAGTAAACCTTTCGAAATTGTTCATGCCGATACTTTTACAATAAAAAAACAAAAATTCTTTACTATAATTGACAAATTCTCTAAATATGGTCAAGCATATCCTTTAGAAAGTCTGACTGCAATTCATGTTACGCAGGCTTTTATGACTTTTATTACTCACCATGGTATTCCAAAATTATTAGTCCTTGATAATGGCACAGAATTACGAAATCACATAATTCAAGACTTTGCTACACTGCATAATATTAAAATCCATTATATTACTCCACTCAATCCAAATTCAAATGGTACAATAGAAAGATTTCATTCAACAATAATAGAGCATATTAGAATACTTACGGTAACAAAAAAAGATTTGAATATACTTAGTTTAATGCCATACGCAATATTAGGTTACAATCACTCCATACATTCCGCTACTAAACAACGACCAATAGATCTTATAAACGGACATTTAGACGTAATAAATCCATTCAATATGAATATTGAAGAAGCATTATATTCAAACTACGTAAATGAACACAGAGATAAGACAATGAAAATGTATCAAATTTTAAAGGAAAAATTATCTCCACAAAAGGAACACATCATACAAAATAGAAACAAAAATAGGCAACCTCCCATGTCATATAGCAAAAATTCACTTATTTTTCATAAAACTAGAGCGAGAGATAAAACTAGCCCTAGATTCAAATTACATATTGTTAACGAAGATCAGAATATTAAAATCAAAACCACCCAAAATACATATCATAAAAATAACCTTAGAAGACCAACAACTAATTCAAACAAAAAAATTATTTCACAGGATTCTTCCAATTCTAATGGTGACAACACTGGAAATGGAAATTAAGCTGACCAATTTGGAATCTAATCCTGGGATTCTCCCCTTTAAACTGGGTAACGCCAAAGTAAAGGAAAGCTATCATAGTTTTATACATTATTTTGATCTAAAACCGCTTGAAAATGAAATAAACTCTATATCCAAACAAATAAACGAAACACAAACTACTAAAGTAAAAGTAGAACCATATTTAACAGCAATTGAAACAAGCCAAAAATTTATTCGTTACCAATTAGAATTGGTAGAGAATAAATTTAATTCACTTCATCATATTTCTAGCCATAGAGCCAAAAGAGGATTAATTAATGCTTTAGGAATGGTGTTCAAAAGTATTACCGGTAATCTCGATTCTGAAGATGGTAAACGATTTGACGAAGCTATTAACACTCTAAAATTAAACCAAGACAATATTGCAAAAACCACAAATAAACAGATTTCGTTAAGTAAAAGAATTATGCAGGAATATAATGTAACATTAAATAAAATCATTCAAAACGAGAATCGCGTAGCAACAAAATTAAATAAAATTATTAACTCAAGCACTTCTGAAATTAATTATTTTCTTTTAACCAAAACCGCTTTAGATGAAATAAGTATCACACTTTCGATTATTTTACAAACTCTTAACAATATAGAAAACGCCATCACATTTGCAAGGCTTAAGATTTTGCACAATAGTATTGTAAAAATAGATGATTTGGAACTCATGATTAAAGTAATTACTGAGCATTATTCGGTAGAGAAGTTAATTTTTGGAAACAAAATTTCTAGCATTCATAAATACTATGACATATTAGATGTAGAGGCATATTTTTCAAATTATAATATTGTTTTTATTATTCATTTTCCTATAATCCACCCTGAAACATACTCTTTTTACCACCTATATCCTATTCCTACAAAATTTAACACCACTATTATTCCACCAAAACCTTATCTGGCAATTGGAGACAAAGATTACTTTTACAAGGAACAAGAATGTAAAAATTTACATTCTATATATTACTGCGACGAAATATACCAGACACACGAAATTGTAAAGGAAGATTGCACTCATCAATTACTTCAACTAAATATTAACACTTCCATGAGCTGCAAGTCCGTACCAGTAGTTATTAAAAATGAATTGATTGAGCAAGTTACACAAAGCCATTACATTTCAATATTTCCAGTAATAACCAAAATAAAATTAAACTGCAAATCAACAGATATTGTTACATTAAAAGGAACATACTTAATTGAATTGCCAACAAACTGCAGTTTTCAAACTGGAAATCATTTTTACATCAACAATGCTAACATCATGATAGGACAACCTTTGGTACTTCCATCAATTGGTACAACAAATAGTAAAATCAACAGCTATGATACTGCAGTATTAACATTAGGAAAGATACCACTCAGTAAATTACATCAGTTTTATAAAGAACAGGAGAAAATAAAGGAAATAAGCTTAAAAAATACTTCGGAAACATCGTCACATATCTGGATTATAATTTCTTGTCTACTAGTAGTACTTCTGATCGCAATGGTAACAGTGTATATATATGTCATCAAAAATAAAAGCTACTTTACCAAACGAATTCTACAATTACAAGAATCAACATCTGCAAATACAAACGAAGTGCAACAACAAATAGAAAATCTACAAATATTTGACGAATGATCCTTATTGTTAACATAATGATCATTCTAGGGCGAGAGGAGTTACATGTTCCCACATGTCACATTATATACATACCGAAATTCTAAACCTATCTTAATATAATATATTGCATCGTGAGAAACTACACAAATTATATTCACATAAAATTCTTTTAACATAAATTCATTGTATTATATTATCAAATAAAAATTGTTAACCTAATCATTTTTTCATATACATTTGTAACTTAATAGAATTAAATTAATTAAAATAAAATCAGTCTGAATTTGGAGCTTTTATAAGATAGATCAAGATCTTAATTATAATAATTAAAATAATAATCTGAAATAAAACATATTTTAATATAAAAAATAAAACATTGAGTTATTACTTTTGATAAATAATACAAAACATAACTAGCTTCTTTCCTTTATGTAATAATTCGTATGCATCTGGTGGGTGTTGCTGTGTTTGTCAGGTCTGATTACCATTGTAATGTTTGGTATTGTAACTTGCGTAGTGCCGATATAATTAGGTTAGATTGTAATATTGATAATGAAACTATAGTATTTTTGTACTTACAGACTACATGAAAATAATTTAGATAAAGAGGTATTTTAAGGTGAATTTAATGAATTGTTGCAAAATGAACGAAATAAAAATTTAATCTTGGTAGGAGATTTCAATATTGATATTTGATCTAAATCGAATATAGTAGATAAATATTTATTTTTGATGGCTGCAAATGGTTTTGAAAGTGTAATTCATAAACCTACTTGTTTAGTGCCTGGTAAATGTTTAGACCATATATTTGTTCGTTTTCACAATAGTAAAAAAATTTCATATAGTGGTACAACTTTTGATTTTAATATCACAGATCACTGTATGACAAGCTTGCTTCTCAACAATATCCAAATAAAAAAATCAAATGAAAAATATCCAGTTGCTGTCTCTAAAATTATTGATTTTGATAAATTGAATATTTCACTTTTTAATGAATTTTTGGAAGACGTTTATTCTGAAAATGATCTTATGATAATTTTCTAATAATACTATATAATAAAATAAATGCATGTAGTTTTCAACCTCCTATTAGGAAAAAAGTAAAAGACTTATACCATGGATGTTTAAAACATTAATTGATAAAGTTTCTAAAAAAAAAAATAAGACAAAAATTTTTGAAACCTCCCGGTAATACAAGACTTAAAAATTATTATTTATAGTTATGTAATGAGTTAAAATCGGAAATTCCTGCTTGTCGTGAATTTTTTTACTCAAAATGAACTTAATAAAAATAGGAATAATGTAAGAGGTCAATGGAAAGTTGTTAACGATATTTTAAATAGAGGTCAAGATAAAAATAGAATTTATGAGTTATTTTTAGATAATGTAAATGTTATTGATAATGATGAAGTTGCAAATCATTTCAACAATTATTTTGTAAACGTTTCAGAAGACTTAATTCCTAGAAATTGCTCCAGTAAATTGTAATTCTTGCAACTTTGGTTTAGTTGAAGATAATTATCAAATGAACACTTTTTATTTTGACCACATTACACCTTCTGAATTGCATAAGTTAATTATGTCGTTGAAAAATTCGAACTATTGTATTCAAGATGGAATATCAACTTCAATTCTTAAGAAAATTTCTTTTAATATTGTGGATATTTTAACTTATATTTTTAATAAAAGCATTAACTTAGGAAAATTTCCACCTGCACTTAAATCTGCTGAAGTTATACCGCTTTTTAAAAAAGGTGATAGGAGAATTATTAATAACTACAGACCAATTTCTATTTTATCCACTTTCTCAAAATTATTTGAAAAAGTCATAAAAAATCGTATGATTAATTTCTTAAATAAAACAAATTTTTTTAGTGAGAAACAATTTGGTTTTCCTGAAAATAGATCTACAGAAGATGACTAAACTTTTGCGAGTATATTTATGGTGAAATTAATAGTAGTAATACTACCGCAGCGTTGTTTGTTGACATAACTAAAGCTTTTGATATGGTAGACCATAAATTACTACTCGAAAAATTGTATAATGCAGGGTTTAGAGGGTTTATGTATGATTGGTTTTGTTCGTATTTAAGCAATAGAACACAAAAAGTTAAAATTTTAAATAAATTTAGTAGTATTCGTAATATTAATATTGGTGTACCTGAAGGTTCAGTATTGGGCCCAATTCTGTTCCTAATTTTTATTAATTCACTACTAAAACAAGAATTTAAATCTAAAAATACAGCTTTTGCAGATGACATAGCTTGTGCGTATGCTAGTGTTAACCACTTTAATTTAATTGCGGATATAAATTTTGATTAAGACTTACTTATAAAATGGTTCGATAAACATAAGCTGATTATTAGTTGTTTGGGAATCCAACTAAGGTTGGATCACTAATCTTTCTTTCGAAGGACCTGAGTGTGATGCAGTGAAACCAACATATAATTTTTGAAATTTAACTATATTTTAAGTATACTAATTTTACTTAATGTAACAGTTTTAATTTGTACGAATTTAATATGTATTTTAATGATTAACTTTTATATATAATGTAATTTTAATAATAGTAACATATTTAAATTTTATGTAATTTTAATTTTTAATAATAACACACGTTAATTTTACTTTAATTTAATAAGATTTAATAACAATTTTGAATATAATATGTTATTGCATGTATGTATATGACTGTACTTTTATTTTTATGTAAAGTTTAATTTTTATGTCCGAGTTTATTAATTGCACCTTTTTTGTCTTTTATCAATTTTATAAATTGATATTTTAATATTAAATGTTCACGATTTATTTATTTTATTTATTAAATTATTTGACTAATTTACGATAATGTTATGCATTAGCATTTTTTTACGAATATAATTTTACAGAAGTCTTTTGTACCGATCTGATTCACTACTACTTAATTACGTCTACTCTACTCGACACACGATTTTAGAAGTAATTATAAGAATGCAATTAATAATACTCGTCATTACAACTGATAAGAAAATTATAATATAAGAGAAAGCAAAGCCCACACATTAACTTATTGATATATAAAGAGACGGTAGTTAATCGAATTATTATTATTACGCGAGAATATGCAATTTTATTTTGGCGGCAATTACAAATACCAAATAAGAATTATTATTTTAATGAGAAATTTTACCAATTTTGATATCAATAAATTAATTTGTGTGCATTTCTATTTTTTTTTTAACTATTGAAGAGTAATTTGTTAGATTTTCTTGTATCATTTCAAAACATCCCGGCCCACCCTGAACGATCCATTTCAGCAAAACGGCAACACAGCTATCTTTGTTATCGGTCTTTCGTACGTTCCTTTTGACGTATTTACTTTGACGACTCGAACATGACCATCACTACCTACAGTGACCTGCACAATTCGACCGAGTATCCAAGTCGCAGCCGGAAGATTTGATTCATACAGAAGAACTACATCATTTACCTTAACGTTGCGCTGAATTTTTTGCCATTTTGGACGTTGATGTAATGAAGTGATATACTCGCGATGCCAACGCTTCCAAAACCCTTGGCTTAAATGCTGTATTAACGACCAATTTTTTGACAACGACAATGGTTCGTTTGACATTTGCGGTTCAGTGATGGCGGTATATGGTTGGCCAATTAAGAAATGTGCTGGAGTGAGTGCGTCTACGTCTGAATCAGATACAGCTACTAATGGCCGAGAGTTTAACACGGCTTCGATGCGAGTTAACAGCGTATACATCTCTTCAAAGGTTAGGATGTGATCTCCGATGACGCGTTTGATGTTGTTCTTGACGGACTTCACTCCTGCTTCCCATAATCCGCCAAAGTGCGGGGAGCCTGGAGGGATAAAATGCCCGTAATGTTGTTTTTGCTGATATGATCCGTAACGATGTTCATATGGTTTTGTGATGCAAGCAGTTGATACATTTCATCTAGTTTACGTGCAGCGCCTTGGAAATTCGTACCATTATCGGAAAATATCTCAGTGGGCTTCCCACGACGAGCACAAAATCGATCTAGAGCTGCAAGAAAAGTATTAGTTGTTAGATCATTAGTTAATTCTAAGTGTAAAGCTTTAGTAGCAAAGCAAACGAATAAACAGATATAGCCTTTGCTATATCTAGGTTTTCTGCCGTGAAACAATCTCAGCGTAATCGGGCCAGCATAGTCGATACCGACACGAGAAAATGGTCTGGAACTTTGAATACGTTCAGCAGGGAGTTCCCCCATGAGTTGGTTACTAGTGTTTTTACGTTGTTTAAAACAAATCACACAGTCATGAACCAGTTTTCGAATTAGATTACGGCAGCCAAATATCCAATAGGTTTGTCGGAGAATCGAAAATAGACTAGAAGTTCCAGCATGTAAATGCATTTCATGTGTGTGTTTGATGATTAATTGAGTTAAATAATGAGCTTTCGGTAATATAATCGGATGTTTAACCGCATACGTTAAGATCGAATGACTGATGCGTCCACCTACCCGTACTACATTGTCGGCGTCAACAAACGGAGTGAGTTTTATCAACGGACTGTTCGATGGCAACGGTTGTTGCTTTAATAAACGATTTACATCATCAGGAAAGGCGGAACGTTGAACAAATTTTATGCAATATGTTTGCGCTTTTATAATTTCAGGTGTCGTTAATGAATGACGCATACGATTATTTTTATTCCGGAGATTGTAACAAAAACGGTAACAGTAAGCAATAATACGATAGAGCTTTGACCACGACGAAACCTTTGGCAACAGATGGGTTAATATATGATTATCAGTAACCCCAATATAATTAAAAAACGCGGTAGAATCTGGTTTACTTTCTTCCAATAGAAGGTCGTCTAGATCGGATGGTGGAATCTCTGACGGCCAATCAGATCGTGGTGTTCGCAACCAGGCAGGGCCTTCCCACCAAAGTTTCGATGCGATTAGTTCGGATGGTAGCAAGCCACGTGAAGCGCAGTCCGCTGGAATGTGAGCTGAACGGACATGTGACCAGCATTTACGCGGAGCTACATGGAGAATCTCTGATGTTCTGTTGGCGATGAACGTTGACCAGCGTCTTGGCGGAGAAGACAACCAATTCAAGACAACTTGTGAATCTGTCCAGGCGTGAAATGAAATCCCTGTGTTCTGAAACGATATAAATAATTTGTTAAAAAGCCTGGCTAACAATACAGCACCACAAAGTTCGAGTCTCGGAAGACTGATTTGCTTCAACGGAGCAGCTTTAGTTTTTGCGGTAACTAGTACGGTTTCCACGTTATCGTTATCTTGACTGCGACAATAAATCACTGCGGCGTAAGCTTTTTGCGACGCGTCACAGAACCCGTGAAATTCGAAATTATCACATGTCCAAATCCGACGAGTAATTTTAACATTTTTGAACTTTTCGATTTCAGAGCGTAATATTCTCCATCGTTCTGCTATGTCGTTGGGTAACGACTCATCCCAATCTAGTTTTCTACACCACAGCTCTTGAAATGAAAGTTTTATTAATACGATCGACGGAGCAAGAAATCCTAATGGATCAAACTCGCGGGCTGCTTCTGAGAGCATCGACCGTTTTGTAAAGTGAACCGATTCTGGCAATGAGATATTATATGAGAAATAATCGTCAGCAACACACCAACATAAACCCAGTATTTTAATGGATGCAGAATCTTGAAGTGCTAATGGTGATATCTCACGCTGATCTTCTGGTATCGATGCCAAAAATGGCACGCAGTTGCTGCTCCATTTTCGCAGGTGGAAGCCAGCTGATGATAGAACGTGAACAAGTCGTTTATGAACGTCGTGAATGGCATTGATACTGTCGGCGCCGGAGAGTATATCGTCAACGTAAAAATCATGTAAGATGATATCAGAAATGTCTGCATGACTTGATTCGGTATCTTTAGCTAGTTGTTTTAAGATTCTGACGGATAGATAAGGTGCAGGTGCGGTACCATACGTAACCGTGTTGAGACGATAATGCGACAATGGTTTGGCAACATCATCTCGCCACACTATTCTTTGAAAATCGCGGTGTTTTTCAGCTACCCAAATTTGGCGGAACATCTGCTGAATATCAGCTGAAAAGCAATATTTATGGCGACGAAACCTACAACATACAGAAAAGAGATCGCGTTGAATTGGGGCACCTATATGAAGCGTTTCGTTGAGTGACAATTCAAGGCCATGCTTCGATGATCCGTCAAAAACCACACGAAGTTTAGTTGTACTACTATCCTCCTTGAACACCGCATGATGAGGGAGATAGTAGCACTTGTCTGTAGAAATGTTGATATCATGGAAAGGAACGAGCGACATATGACCTAACTTCAGATATTCAGCCATGAATTCAGTGTATTTTTCTTTTAATTGACAGTTTTGAGCGAATTTCCTTTCCATCGACTTCTGCCGACTAATGGCAGGGGCCAAACTGTTCCCAAAATTGAAATCACCATCTTTGAATGGGAGTTCGACAACATATTTGCCATCCGAAGACCTAAAATGAGTAGCCTCAAAATGTTTTTCGGTGCGTTGTTCGTCTTCAGAGAGCGACGAGTGAGTGTGAGAGGTGACTTCTTCTAATTCCCAAAAGAGTTTTAAATCAAGCTCATCATGAACTGTTGAATGTAGCGTTGTAACATGACCAGAATAATTGTCGAGTTTATTAGAAAGAGAAGCAAGTTCACCAGCGATTACCCAACCAAAAATGGTTAGCATAGCACTAGGAGTCCCAGGTGGACCTTTTAAGAGTTGATTTTCAAATAGTAAAAATGTCTTGTCAGCACCAACTAAAATATCTATTTGACCAGGTTGATTGTATTCAGGATCAGCGAGTTTGAGCATGTCGTGTGTTGGACAATGATTGAAATTTTCTTTGAAAGTTGGCAGAAGGCATGTCAGTTTAGGCATTACATAAGCGGTTAGAGTGAGAGATTTATCGCTGAGTCGCGATTCCAATTTGAGTGTGACTGAACCATTTGTGCGTCCAGCCTCTGCAGAAGATAATCCTAATACTGATATATTTGAACGAGTTCGAAGAAGACCTAATCTAGTAGCGCAATCTTCAGATATAAATGAACATTCTGAACCTGAATCGAGTAATATACGAACCGAGTGTTTCGTTCCAAATCTATCGCATGTATTTACCACTGCGGTTGGTAAATATGTTCGAACATGAGTATTGTCGGGTTTATTTGATAATGGCACTGCCGAGTGAAATGTTGAGTGATTTGAACGAATTGGGGTCGATGTTTGCTGAGGAGTACCCTGTATTGTACTCGGTGTGTGAGGCGTTCGTTGACGAGCCGATGACGATAATGTTGGTGTTGATGACGATGATGATGATGTATCAGTGTGATTTGTCGCAAGATGAAGTAATGAGTGATGTCGACTATGACATTGCTTACAAGAATTGAGTGAGCGACAAAACGTTGAACGGTGACCAGCCCGCAGGCAATTAAAACAAAGAGAGTTTGATTGAGCAAACGAACGACGAAGTTGTGGTGACATACTAGAAAACTGAGTGCATTGATATAACTCATGAGCTGATTGACATTTCAAACAAGATGGAGTAGTAGTAGTAGTGTGAAAACTTTTGAAATTAGTAGATGTTTGTGGACTTTTCTGCGGTATACCAGTATTGGGTTTCCGACTTCGATCAGTGGAATAACTCGTAGCTAAAATATTACATCTTTTTTCGAGAAATGCCAGAAATGTATCAAATCTGGGAAATGTATCAAAACTGTTCCTCACTGGCTATGGTTGCCCACGCGTTTTGAGTTTCAATATCTAATTTGTTTAATAATAAATGAGTTAGCCAGATATCACGGGTTTCTGCATCTGCCCCTAATGCATGCAACCCTCTAATGATTTCATCCACATTATCTACTAATTTCCTTAAACCATTATAATTAGACTGTGTTAAATTTGACAAATGGATAAATTTTTTAACGAGTGCGTTGGCAATATGACCCTTTTTGTCATACCGCTTGTTGAGCTTCTCCCAAGCCTCTGTGTAATTTGTGTCAGATACTGATATGTGCGTCAATAAATTAGAAGGTTCGCTAACCAAAAAGCTTTTCAAGTAATAAAATTTTTGACTATTTGACAAGTGCTGATTATTATGGACAGTACTAATATAAAGGTCACGAAAGGTATCCCATTCCGTCAGATCACCTGAAAAGGGTTTAATGTGAATCTTTGGCAATTGCTTTTCGGTGCGAATTTCATGCTGCGATGCGACAGTATTTGATAATTGAGCGGTATTGTTGCTAGCTTCCTGCCGCGACAATTCAGAGAGGTGGTCATTTAACAATTTCATGGTTCGATAATAATTATCTTCGAACTCAACTAAATCGTCATCCGTAACTGTATTCGGATCTGTGGCGTTCTCAATAATTTCCCTATCAATTTGATGATATTCAATCCACACTTCTTCAAGTTTTTGTCGCTTAACATCAATGTCGGTAATTGTTATCTCTTCAGAAATAGCTGATGCAAAAGTAAAAATTCGAGTTAGCGCGCCTTTTGCACGACCGCGACGGATTGTTAGCGATTGCATCATAGTTAATGGCGGTTTCAAATTCAAATATCCAAATCCAAACCAATAAACCGTGGTTATATGAATTCGTTAAAGTATTTACCGAAATACTAGAATTATACGATAAATAATTGAATATTGGATTGGGTTTTAAAACACGTAATATTTCTTTAATAACAAATTTAATGGCGTAAATTAGTAAAGTACCTTGGGCGTAATTTTAACGATAAATATTATTAATAATTCCGAATTTTAAAAACCCGACATTAATTTGTTGTATATAATTCCGAATTTAAACACCGACATTAATTTGTGTTGTATAATTTTAAAGTTGGCAATAAATATTTTATAATTTGTTGTATATTTTTAAATATATTACGTAATAATGATAATATTATGTAATAATAATAATGTAATAATAATATATTATGTAATAATAATAATATTAGTAATATTAAATGCCAATATCAATTTTTAAATTTGTTTATACCAATTGTTTTGTTTCAGTGTTCCAAATAATTTTCGCGACCATTAAATTCCGATATAAGTCACAAATATACCAACTTTTTTTTTTTCAGTGTGCTAACTAATTGAAAATGAACTTTCCAATTTTCTATTTTGTTAATTTTATTTTCATATATTTCAGCGTTCGCATTAATTACAGCGAATATTAAATTTCGATATATTTTCTAAATTTCCCGATTTTGTATATACAAAATTTTTTTGTCAGTGTCACAATTAATTTCGCGAATATTAATTTTCAATATAATTTAGTTTTGATATAATTTACCTTTCGATATAAATTAAATCTCAATATAAATTAATTAACGATTTGATATATACAAACTTTTTTCTCTCAGTGTCACAAATAAATTTTATTTTATAATAATTTTTTTCTTGTTGGTATATTTTTTTTTGTATTGTTCTCACTTTATTTAATTTCGTTAGCAACTAAATTTTGACCATACACTAATTTTGATTTTATTTTTTATATATATCATTTGTGTCCCGCACTTTATTATAATAAATTTAATGTGATGCTCAACGATAATGATGAATATGTTGAATGTTGAAATGATGAACTGTTGAACTAATTAAAATGAAATTAATGTTCTTTTTCAAAAGGTTTTTTTTTTTCACTGTGCAATTAATAACTCTTTTGTACACTACACAAACTTTTCACTTTTACGTTTTACATACACGTGTTTTTATCCGTATCCGGTTCGAATCTGGACCAAATGTTTGGGAATCCAACTAAGGTTGGATCACTAATCTTTATTTCGAAGGACCTGAGTGTGATGCAGTGAAACCAACATATAATTTTTGAAATTTAACTATATTTTAAGTATACTAATTTTACTTAATGTAACAGTTTTAATTTGTACGAATTTAATATGTATTTTAATGATTAACTTTTATATATAATCATTGAGTAATAATCTATATAAGAGAAGTTAATTCCATACACTTTTTTTTCATACCAATTTTTCTAAACAGAATTTTAAAATGATGCTTTTTTTGAATGTATTTGTAATTTTTTTAGATTTATATGTTTGTATTGTACATGTCTTTATGAACATGCATAAGGCAATGACAATACAAAAAACTTGCTCTTTTCTCTATTTTATTAAATCATAAATATACAAGAAAAAGCAACAACGATTGCCAACAACTATTAGCAATTAGCAAACCAACAACAAATACATATTACATCGTGGTTTCTCTATTATTTTGTGTCTTCAGATTGCAAAGAATTTGTAAATTTAAAATATTTTCTAATATTTTATTTCAATTTTATGTATTCTGCTTTACATTCTTAATTTAGGGGTCTTGTAGTTCCTTTTAATATATAATGTGCTAATTCTGTCGGGTTGCGCTAAAAGTCGTTTAATGTATGTAAAAGAATTTTATGCACATAAATCTACTTCTTAAAAAAAAAAAACAATTTGGGTTTTAATTTTTTCAGGCCCGTTCCTGATGGGAGTCTAGAAGGTGCCCTTGCACGTGAGCGGCCAAGCCGAAATTGCTTTTAATTTTGGGTTTTCCATTCATATTTTAAATATTATTTTTATGGCGTTATGTTTTGAAGTATATGGTTAAATTTATGAATGAATATTTTGTATGCGGTATTTGTTATATTTTTTATTATATTATGCAGAAATAGATTTTTATTACATGTAGTAAAAGATTATAGATTTTTTACTTCATAGGTAGAAAAGGATTTTTAATAACACTTGAAGCGGGTGTGTGGTGTTTTTTATATTAAGGTTCATTTATAATGATAATGCCTTATCAAATTGTGAAAAGGATCATGTTGTATATTTAAATATAGATATAAATTCCTTAGACAATGAAGACAATGATGACTTGGATTCGCATATTGATGAAATTGTATTAGATTGTCCAATTGCAAATGAAATAATGAAAAGGAAAATATGGTTTCTACAGTTTTAGATACAAATTTATCATTACATTCAAATACGTCATTAATTCATTTTGAAGAATTAGCAATTCGATATTTTGCTGGTTTTTGTATTAAAAATCATATTTTACAAACCAGTAGTACAGAAAATTTAGTAATAATTGCGAAAAACTACAACATTTATGCCAATATCTTTAGAAATTTAAAAGCTCCACCAGATGAATATTTTGGTGAAACCTTTGAATGGTTTAAATTATTTGATGATTATTTTTATAAAAATTTCCATCTTTTTAATTTAAAACAAATTATTACTGATATATGTGTTGAAAAATCAAAAAATTTCATGAAGGAATTCAAAGGAGACCATCAAAAACCATATATTAAAAGTATTGAATCAATTTATACTTGTATTAATTAAATTTAATTGTAAAAAAAAATTTATAAAATGGAAAGTTCTACAATTAATAAAATACATAAGAGTAAAAACTAATGTATATAATAAAACAATAAAAATGTACAAAAATTATTACTATTATAAAACCAAACTGAAGTTTAATATATATAATATATATTTATATTCGTTAAAAAAAAGTTGTATTAATATTTTAATTCCAAATAAATTAATCAGAAGTATTACTTTCTTATTTTAAAGAAGTATATTTCTGTACATAAAATTCTATTGCATACATTAAACGACTTTTAGCGCAACCCGACAGAATTAGCACATTATATATTAAAAGGAACTACAAGACCCCTAAATTAAGAATGTAAAGCAGAATACATAAAATTGAAATAAAATATTAGAAAATATTTTAAATTTACAAATTCTTTGCAATCTGAAGACACAAAATAATAGAGAAACCACGATGTAATATGTATTTGTTGTTGGTTTGCTAATTGGTAATTGCTAATAGTTGTTGGCAATCGTTGTTGCTTTTTCTTGTATATTTATGATTTAATAAAATAGAGAAAAGAGCAAGTTTTTTGTATTGTCATTGCCTTATGCATGTTCATAAAGACATGTACAATACAAACATATAAATCTAAAAAAATTACAAATACATTCAAAAAAAGCATCATTTTAAAATTCTGTTTAGAAAAATTGGTATGAAAAAAAGTGTATGGAATTAACTTCTCTTATATAGATTATTACTCAATGATATAATGTAATTTTAATAATAGTAACATATTTAAATTTTATGTAATTTTAATTTTTAATAATAACACACGTTAATTTTACTTCAATTTAATAAGATTTAATAACAATTTTGAATATAATATGTTATTGCATGTATGTATATGACTGTACTTTTATTTTTATGTAAAGTTTAATTTTTATGTCCGAGTTTATTAATTGCACCTTTTTTGTCTTTTATCAATTTTATAAATTGATATTTTAATATTAAATGTTCACGATTTATTTATTTTATTTATTAAATTATTTGACTAATTTACGATAATGTTATGCATTAGCATTTTTTTACGAATATAATTTTACAGAAGTCTTTTGTACCGATCTGATTCACTACTACTTAATTACGTCTACTCTACTCGACACACGATTTTAGAAGTAATTATAAGAATGCAATTAATAATACTCGTCATTACAACTGATAAGAAAATTATAATATAAGAGAAAGCAAAGCCCACACATTAACTTATTGATATATAAAGAGACGGTAGTTAATCGAATTATTATTATTACGCGAGAATATGCAATTTTATTTTGGCGGCAATTACAAATACCAAATAAGAATTATTATTTTAATGAGAAATTTTACCAATTTTGATATCAATAAATTAATTTGTGTGCGTTTCTATTTTTTTTTTAACTATTGAAGAGTAATTTGTTAGATTTTCTTGTATCATTTCAAAACATTAGTAATACAACTAAAATTATGTTTTTCAATATTTCGGGTGATCAAAATATTGATTATAGTTTCTATTATCACTCAGCTTCATGTGAGAAATTTATAAAAATATATGAAAATTGTGGCCGCCATAGCTTACGATCGTTTTTCGAAAACTGTGATTGTTCAACAGATTGTTTTAAAAATGAGATTGTTGATTCGTTCAAATACTTAGGGATTACAATTGATAATAAGCTTAACTGGTCTGATCATTGTGATATTTAAAAAAAATACTTTTTTACAACTGTAAAATACCTACCACCTACGAAATTACTACACAGAGAAAGTTCTGTTGATGATTTATTATAGTTTATTTCAGTTTAAATTGCAATATGGTATAGTCTGTTGGGGTGGTAGTTATTTTAATAAAATTCAACCACTACTTATTGCTCAGAAACACATAATTACAATTATTTGTAAAATAAATCGTAGATGTAGTAGTTTTAATTATTTTATCAGTTTAAAAATTCTTCCCATCAGGCACTTATACTATTATAAAACTTTAAAAACTTTCTTTATCCGTAGCGGTTTTTATAAAAATAGATATATATCGGTTTATAACCTACGAGCTAATACAAGAAATATTGCTTTGGTACCTAGATTTAATAGAACACACTATACAAAATTTTCCACAATTACTGCACCTAAATTATTTAACAAATTAAACGATGCAATTAGAAATTTACGTGTGTTGTCCATTTTTTTGCGTGAGGTTAAAATCTGGCTGTTACAATATAATCATTCGCAAATTGAGGTTCTACTGAATACTATAGTGTAGTTTTGGCACTTGTTTGAAAAAGTATGATTGGTTCTTTCTTTTAATATTTTACCATTATATATTGTATTTTTCTTTCAGCACTTATTAATGTTTGTGTATTTTTCTTTTCTTTTTAGTTTTGAATATTTTTAAATTTTTTATAAAACTGATCTCACCCCACTTAAATTTTGTTTGTAAATTAATTTGTACTATTATTTATTTGATAAAGAATGCTTTCTAACTTCATTTTTTCTCTAATTGAAAAACACTTATAATTTTTATAAAGAAAAAAAAACATTTAATTACTAAACAATAAAAAAGTAAAAAATAAATTTGAATCTTATAAAATTGATGTAAATAATTAAATTACTTTAAAATAGCATAATATTATATTTTCTTTTTCTAAACAATATTTTGTAAATTTTTATCAATAGAAGAAAATAAAGATATATATTTATTATAGATAATTATATTATTACGAATATTATTTAATGCATAATTAATAACCCATGCAACCAGAGTGATGACATAACAATATAATTTGTACATACAAATTTATGTACTTTAAAAAAACTGTATTATTTGTTTATAAACGGAAAAATTAAGAATTATAAATTAATTGATTGCAAAGAAAATTTATATAAAATTTTCTATCATAAATATACGTTTAACAAATGAGACTTACAACTTTAATTCAAAATTAATTGAAAATTTAACCGGTCAAGTATTAGCTTATTAGCCGAATAACGTCTAGTCCATTGAAAATTCATAAAATAAAAATAAATTAAGAACAAGCACATTATGTAAAAAAACTGACAAAACTACTAAAATTAATATCACAGTATCAAATTCGAGCCAAATAATTTGCAAGACAAAGTCGTTAAAAATATAACTTTGTCGATCACCAGCTCTCATCCAAATGTCGGAGGTCCTAAAGTTAACTAATAACGTATTATATGCAAAACATTCATCACAAAAATGAACAGTGAAATTAATTTATCAAAAACACTAATAGGAAACACCTTTCGAGTCCCTGCTCGGGCACCATTTTCTGTAATATGAGATATTTGTTATGTATAACTATGAAATAAATTAACATAAAACACAAGTATAACTAACAAGGAGGTGTTTCGCAGTTATATGAAGTTATATAAATGAAGTTAATTATGAAGTTATATGAATTCCGCTTGTACGTCTTTTAACTCGGAAAATAGGGTGGTTACCAAACAAAAATTTGCGGAATAGACATACAGAAAAATTTGCGTGCAAAATAGATAATAAATAAATAAATATATGGATGTAATAAAAAAACTGAAAAAAGGATCGATTAATTTTGGCAACTTAACCAAATTTATTACAAATAAATAAATTTAATAAGTTTTATAAATATAGATTTAAACATAAAAAAAAATATAAATACATAGATTATCGTTTATGTTCCATCGATGATCCATTTAACTATATGATATCTTTGATGATTCGCT
>OY987255.1:67608697-67681803 GCA_963920725.1 Rhamphomyia laevipes
ATTCAAACACACGGTAGTGCATCACATAATGACAAAGAACAAACGGGGCGAAACCCCGTCGTCTAGATCCTGCACGACATGACGCCGCGAAAATGTGTTCGCACTTATGGTTGAACTTGGCATATGTCAACCGTCGTCATCTTCTGTTTCTTTTCCGGTGACTTACGGCTATCCTTTACGTAACTTAAGATTACCGGGGGAGACATGAGCTTCCGTCTACTTGTCGGCTTTATTTCTGACTGAATTTCTTTCCCGACTTTGCTGTCAGCTACGCTAATTTGTTTGTTGGCTACTGCTATTTTCGGCGATGTTACATCCTTCATAGTTTTCCCTTTTACTATTCCTGGTGAAGCTTTTCTCTTTTTGCTGGGTCTTTTTGTTTTCAGTATCCATTCTTTTTCTGGTGCTAGGCCAGCGATGCTTTCCTCATCCACCTTGGATTTATGTATATGTTCTTCCTCCATTATTTCTATAACTTCCATTTCTTTGTTTTCGTGTTTTCTCGATTGTATGTTTTTGTTTTTGTACTTTATATTTTCTATTTCTTTCTTCATTTCTATTATCTGTTTACGCATTCTATCAATTACTTCGTTTAATGGTTGATTTCTGTTATTTGATCTCTCAAGTTCCTCCATAAGAACTTTTACATTTTTGTTGTTGTTTCGGCCTTCTTGCGAGCGTGACCTGTTGCTTGTACGCAAAGCTACTATTTTTTTCCTAGCAGCTTTCAGCTTGTTTCCAGTTGGTGGTGGTGACCTCATAACTCCACCACCTTATTAATATGTAATGTACAGGGAATTCCGTATAATGTCGAAAAAATTAACTCGGTAGGGCTATATTACGAAAATCAAGGAAAAATATTAGAGTATAGAAGTATAGTATAGAAATAACTAGTACTGTGAAAGTTATAAATCATTTCTTTAGTTGGCAAATCGAGGAGCTATTAATATAATAGGCTCAGTATCCCAAGCACTAGAATTCGAAGAATGTCTAGACAGTATACAAGCTGGTCTAGTTAACGGATTGGGACAATTAAAAACGGAAACCGTCCAGTAATGTGCCAAACTAGAATTAAATCGGTTGATCACGTACATTTTCTAAAAATTAGAACGGATTATTCCTTCTTGGTAGAACAAGAAGAAATAGTTATCGCATTACAACAGCATAAAATCCACTGGTTAATAATAGAATCTTCTAGGTTAACACAAATAATAAACTAATGGCGAAGCTCATGGCATTATAAATTCTACATTTGTTATTAATCAATTAGCAGACATAGAATTGAATTACTATAAGGGTGAAATAGGAGTACGTATTGGAGTAGCAGAATTGTTGAAAGAAGAATTTGAAAGTTACAGAATATACCCATTACCTCCTGAATGGGATTATGTAGCACAAAATAATCTGAATCAGTATATTCATTTTAACAGCAGAGAATATCAAAATTTTTATAAGAAAATAAAAGACGAAGAAAATAAGATTACTGTTATCTGTCAAGCACTTCATACAAAAATTTTAAATCTCGCTCCGGGAAATTGTGTTTTGGATTTGTTTACTCACCAAGACCAAAATATATCACTTGTGTTTGAGCGATGTAAATATCACATATTAAAATCCATTCCAAACATGATAATTCCATTGAAAACCAAAAAAGATGGTTATATATGTTTGCGGAACCACAAGAATTGGTCGCGTACTGCAAACAGCAACAAACCAATATGGTTCTGTTACAAGGTACTGGTGTTTTATCATTAACTCAAAATTGTGTTTTCACAATGGGAAAATCAGAGTTACGATATAAAAGAGAGATCGAGAATAACGTATTATCAGAAGGAATGGAGTTTTCCAAAATTGTATCCGACGTAATGATGGAAAAATTAAATTTTTCATTAATTGTAGCAGCAAATTTTTCTTTAAAAATGCCACATACAACTAAGCTAATTCTACATTTAAATCCAGAAGAATTGAAAATATAATATGAAAAAAGAAGTAGTAGTATAGAAAAATTACAAGGTGAGATCAAAGCGGAACAAAAACGGAAGATACTTGTGAAAGCAGCAACAACTCATCCCACCGTAAATTCAAGTTGTTTAGCATTGCTTTTCTTCATTTGTGTTGTAGCGGGTACATTATATTGTTATATGAAAAGATTAAACTTGCTTAAAGGTATCATCGGTAATCGTAAGAAAATCCGTGAAATTAGTGACACAAAATCTGAAGGAAGCACAGCACCCACCACAAAGACAAAAATCATATTTAAAGACGAAAGAATTAAAGTCGACGAATTGAACGTTCAACATTCAGTGGAACAACCATTAACACTTCCTAAAATATTTCTTGAAAATCCTCTTACAAAATCCACCCACATAACTAAAGAAAACAAAACAGACAATACAGAAGAAATGCCTACTAAAAAGTCACAAAATCCCATACACACACATTTTACAACAAATCCACATAGTATAGTCCATTCACCGCATAAATCAAAACATAAGTCTCACGCTCGTCTTGAAAAAATAAAATATGAACCACGGAAACTTCCTACATTAACATTCCAATAAAAAAAAATTCTGAACTTTAATGTTTTTTTTTCGGAACTTGAAAAAAGTCCGATATTTTAAATGATAAAATTTTGTTTCATGGGAATACACCATTTTGAATATTTTAATTATAGTACTGTCGCAATATAGTAGATGGCGTTAATTCTTTTCATATTATTTTTTTTTAAAAAGAGGAAGGTGAATCATTATTATTAATGATTTAAAAATTAAAAAAAAATTTTTTCCATTATTTATTATTGAAAGAAAAAAATATTAAATTTTATTATTGTAAGAAAAAAATGGTTAATTTTGAATTATATAAGTTTTGGTTAATGTTGAATTTTATTAGTTTTAGTATTATAAGTATGGCTTAAGGTTGTTGTGTATAAATACACTGCATTATCTCGAACTAAGTTGACCATGCGTCTATTCAGACTTTTAAGACCATGCGTTTAATCAGGCCTTTAGATACTAAAGTCTAGCCCCAGAGATAGTCTCAACATACGCAACGACAACGCATTATAGCGCACTGTCAGAAAAATATTCAACCTATATAAAATGTATGGGACTAGTTAATCTCAACGCAAACGAAGAAGTTCGAAAAATTGAACTTTCAACGCGCGTAAAGTTGCCAACGCAGGAATTTGACAAATAATTTCATTACAAAATAATTTCAAAAATTGATGGTGCTACAAATTTTAATAATAAGTAATTATTTAATAATAAATTTTAATAATCATAATTTTAATAATAAGTTTTAAAGTATAATGTCGTCATTTGATGATAAATTAATAAATTTAGTAAAAGAAAATGCAATTCTATATAACAAATCATGTAGAATTTATAAAAATATTAAGAGAAAAGCTGAAATATGGAAGGAAATAGCTGCAGTATTAGAAGCAAGCGGTAAATATGAAAAAAATTTAATATAAAAAAACTACATATTTTAATTATTTTGTTTGTTAGAACATGATTGCATGGTACAAACTCAAATGCTAGTAAATCTAGAGGCTACAAACTCAAATGCTAGTAAATCTAAATGATTCTGATTAAGATAAAAATATGGGAAATACAATTAAAAAACTATGGGAAAATTACAAAGTTTCCTAGAAAATTGCCAGCCATCGTCATCTTCGAATAGTACACGTACACAGATAACATTTAGTCAGAGAGTTGAAGCTTTGCTAGTTGGTTTAAAACCTGAAAATAGGGAACATGCTGAGACTAAAATATTACAATATTTATGTAAGGTAACTAGCCTTACAACTAGCTAGCCGAACTAGCTAGCCGAATTGTGCAACTAGCCGAATTGAATGACAATAATATTGATTTTACAATATAATATAAATAATGTATGTATATACAGTTCTAATTGAACCGTGATAGGAGTATCACATAAACAGTGCAGTATTTAATTAAATATATAGCAAATAGAAATACAAAAAATAAATAAATAAAAACAATTTATAAAATCTTTAGTAATTTAAAATCAATCACTATCAGCTTTGGCTGACAATTATGAATGATTTTGAATCTACAACAAAAATAGTAGAAAATAGTTTAAAAACTAATGTAAAGTGTGATTCTACAGAATTAAAAACTAGTGAAATATGTGAAATACCAAAAACAAATAATAATGAAATCAAATTAGCACCAGTTAAATATTCATTAATTGATAAACTTATTAAAAATCCTAAAACTATTAATAAAATGGCAAAAAAAAAATCTGTAAATACCGAAAAAATTGATCTGCAAAAAGAAAATGATTATTTAAAAAAAGAACTTTTAAAATTAAAAAAACTGGTTAAAAATTTAACTAAAAAAAGTGGTTCCGAAAATCAATTTAACCTTCTGGGTGACATTGATATGGATGATTCAGATGATGAAGAGAGTAAAAAGGTAAACCAAACAAAAGAAATTAATATAAATAATGCATCGACTGATATTAATTTAAATGAAATTGAAAATGACGAATTTATCACTGTCATGAGAAACCAAAATAAGTTAAAACAATCACAAAACAAAACTAACGATAAACGAAATACTCCCGGCAATAACATTAATAACAATGAATTGATAAATACGGATAAACGCAACACAGCGGAAAGAATTATGACTACACAACAAACAAGTAAAAGCTCTACTGATAACAGCAAAAGTAATGTATTGGAAAGCAGCCTTAAAGCACAAGATAAGAACCCAAGTATGCCAAATCGTATTAAAAACAAAAATATTCCACCAATTAATATTTTAGGACAAGATCCTAATCAAATTGTTAAATTATTAATTGAAAAATTTAAAATTAATAAAAATGATTTTTTCATTAAAAAAATAAATAAAGATAAACATGCTATTTATGTCAATACAATTGAAAATTATTATACATCTAAAAAAGCTTTAGATATAATTAATGCTAATTATTATACATATACACCACCTAGCGAAAAAAATATAACTCTAGTTTTAAAAGGTTTAGATGAAAATTAAGAGGTTGATAGTATTTTAAATAATTTAGAAGAATTTAATTCAGAAAATGTAAAATTTAATAAAGTAGTTAGATTAATAAGTAGAAATTCAAAAAAAAATAATGTAAAACTTCCTATATATTTAGTTAGTGTTTCTCCAATTAGTGATCTCTCACAAATTTTTAATATAAGATACATTAACAACCAAGTGGTCAGATGGGAAAAATTGAAAAAACATGAAATTTTGCAATGTAAAAATTGCCAACGTCTTGGTCATGCTGCTCCAAACTGCAAAATGAATTACAGGTGTGTAAAATGTGACCAAGAACATTTACCTAGTAAATGTTTGCTAACAAAAACCGAAAATAGTCAGCAACAACTTTTTTGTACACTTTGTAATAACCATGGACATCCAGCTTCATTTAGAGGCTGTCCACAATATTTAAAATTAAAAACTTCCTTAAATAACAAAAAAAATTTAGCCAAACTTAAAATGCAGCAACGAAGTGATATGATTAATAATTATATTTCTCCAAATAAATCATATTCCGAAACACTACAAAAAAATAATAGTTCTAACCGCACTGAGAAACAATTAACAAATAAACCTAGTCAAGTCGATCTTACTGAAATAAACAAAACACTTATAGCTATTTGTAATAAATTTAGTAATTTAGGAAATTCATTAAAAGAAAATTCATCCAGAATTGATTTTTTATTTGAAAACTTTTTTAGTCATGGACAATTCTAGAACATTCGCAATAAATAATTTAAAAATGATTTCAGTAAATGTTAACTCGTTAGTTGCTATTGAAAGACAACATTTTCTCTATAGTTTCATAAAACAAAATAGCTATTTTGGTAAGTGAAACAAAACTTAATCCAGCTAATACTATTGTAATCGAAAATTATTCATTAATACGTAACGATAGACATGACGGAATTCATGGGGGTGGTACTGCTATTTTTATAAAAAACAAATTCCAGTATAAAGTAGTCACAAATTACCAAATTAAAAATTTTGTTTTACTGGAAACTTCAATAATTTTATTAAAACTTTCAAATAAAAAAAATCTCTACATAATATCTGCTTATGCTTCAGTACGAAATCCAGACACTTTTAACAACGAATTCGAACAATTATTTGAAATCCTTAAACTGGATGAAATTGATAATTATTACATATTAGCAGGCGATCTAAATGCCAAACATAAAAACTGGAATAACAAAGATAATAACACTAGAAGGAATTTTGTGAATTCATGGTTGCAAAATCATAATATGATATATAAGCCCAAATTATACTATAGTGAATTTCCTACATTTCCAAGAGGGTTTTCTTTTTTAGATATTTGCATTGTATATAACAGGTTAACGGTAGACAAGGATAGACCGCCAGGTAAAATAAAAACTTTAACATATGACAGTGACCATAGAGCATTATCTTTCGAAATTTCGACTAATAACCTTCATGATTTTATTTTTCAAGAATATCAACCTAAAAATAGTTTTGACTTTCAAAAAGTGAATTGGAAAAAATTTAAAAATAAATTAGATGAAAATCTTATCAAATTTCAAAATCGAAATGTTGACTGGGTTGCAAATAATCGTAATTTAAATAACAATGAAATAAATAAATATGTATCTGATCTTAATCAAATTATTCATCAAACAATTAATCAAACAATACCATTAAAAAAACATAAAATGTATTTAGAAAATTATAGTAATCCTATAATAAAAAAATTAGAAAAATACAAAAGCACAATGTTGACGGCTATTCATAAATTATATCGAAATAATTGTAACAAAAATGATTTAACATTAATTAGATATAAAGCAGTTTTAACAAACATAAATTCCTTGCTAAAACAAAATTTCAGACTAAACATCAATAAATATTGGGAAAACAAAATACGTAACATATCTCCAACGAATTCAAATATGTTTCCTACATTAAATAAAATATTTCGTAATAAACAAAGCATGAATATTAGTTGCTTAAATATTAAGAATAACCAAATTTCATTGTTGACCGAATCTGAAATAAATTTAAATTGTATTCAAAAAGATTCAAATAATAAACTATATAATTAATGATACCAACCAAATTGCCAATGTTTTAGGAATAAATTTTCAAAAAAAACATCTATTACATCATAGTAATGATATTGTTCTGAATAACAAAGTCCAAGGGGATGTAGAAAATCTCAAAGAGCGGCTTGAAAATTCCCGGCCGCTCCATAATTTTTCAGATGACATTAGATCAGACGCGTTGCAAGATAATCAAACACACAATAATTATTATATTACGTTTTGACAATTAAAAATGACTTTTTCCAATCTTAATAATAAAAAATCGGCTGGTCTGGATAATATTCCAAATATTATACTTAAAAACTTATCAGATAATATGATACAAAAATATGCAATCATCTTCAATAATGCGTTAAATAATGGTTATTTTCCATCGAGTTGGAAAACAGCCAAGGTAATTGCTATTCGTAAACCTGGTAAAGATCCTACGGATCCTGACAGCTACCGCCCTATAAGTCTTATGCCGAACATAAGTAAAGTATTTGAGAAAATTATTAATAAATCTATAATAAAAAGTCTTAATAATAATGAAATTTTATCTGATTATCAATTTGGATTCAGAGAAAAGCATTCGACTATTCATGCGATAAATAAGCTAACCTCAGATATATGCTGGTTTTTAAATAATAATGAATGTGTAGGTACACTGTTGGTTGATGCTTTTACCACAGTTTGGACTGAAGGATTAATATCTAAATTAATTAAATATAATTTTCCTGATTACCTGATCAAAATTATTAATAATATGATATGCGAAAAACAATTTATTGTAGAAACAAATGATATACAAACTAAAAAATTTTTTAAAATAAAGAATGGTCTTCAACAAGGAACAGTCACATCACCAACATTGTTTCTAATATATCTAAATGACTTGTTAAAAATCTTACAAATAAATAATAACCACAAAAATAGTTCAATAGCATATGCTGACGACTTAACAATCTATACAGCGGACAGAAAATATAATAAAATTAAAGATGAGTTACAATCTATGTTTGATATCGTTCAAAAATATACTAATTCGTGGCGGTTAAAAATAAATTTTAGTAAATGTGAATCAATCCTCTTTAGAAATGTACTTAAATATTGCCACTCTTCAGTACAAAAGAATTGGAAATATTTTAAAATAAAAATAAATGATGGTACTTTTTGTAAGAATAATAATGTTGTGAAATATCTAGGCATTTCCGTACAACACAATATGAATTTTGGATCGCATATTAAAAATCAATTATTAAAATCTAACAAAGCATTTTTTATAGCTAAAAGGCTATTTTATTCCAAATATCTTTGCCCAAAAGTTAAATTAATAGCATATAAATCTATTATCAGGCCCATTTTAACATATGGAGCACCAATATGGTATAATATTAGTAGTTCTCTGATGGAAAAGTATAGAGCCTATGAAAGGAAATGTTTAAGAGCATGTTTAGGTATATATAGAAAAGCTAGTACTAATTATAAACACTATGTATCAAATAAAAATAAATATAATTTATCTAAAATTATAAGAATTGACAATTCTATAATACAGCTTATTAGAAATCATTTCGCAAGAGTCTCAGTAGTTGAAAATAATAGTCTAATATGCCATGTTGGTTATACGAATGATAGTTACATTATAAATGCTATGCATACAGGTTTTGTTCCCCCTGAAGGTTTTATATATTTGGATAAATATGGTTACATACAAAATGAACAAAAAATCCCAATTATTTATCATGCGGATCGTAGAGCAACTAATTCAAAAATTCAGTTTACTGCTAATTTGACCCATCTGAAATATAAAACTGATTTATCAGAAAAAGATTTAAATAAAAAATTAAGATATCCACTATATTGGTGGAATACTAACTAAATTAACACATTTAATAGATGTGAATATTTTTTTTTATTCTTTTTTTTTATTTTTTTTATTTTTATTTTTACTTTGTTTTAAGTTTAGATTAATCTAGATTAAGTATTTAGGACGTAAGAATAGTTTTTTTTTTTTTTATTTTTCCTTAAGTTAGTTAAGTTTATAGATTAAATCTTATTATAAACCATAAAAAATATTAAATATAGTATTGTTTTTTAAAAAAATATTTTTTAACAATTAAAAAAAAATCCGAAATCTGCAGCAAATTTGTTAAAACTAAAAAATGAAAATTATATAGAAAAACTATAGGTATATAATGCCTCAAAATAAAATAACTTAGAGTAATTACGTAGTGAATCATTAAGTTAATATGCAATTAATAATAAAATGTATTTAGTTTTGTAAGCATTGAATTTATAATTTTTGAAGAAATAAACAAAACAATTTCAAAAAAAATAAAAAAAAATTATGTATATACAATTTTTACATTTTATATACATTGCAATAATTGACTAATAATTTAATTTCAGATATTTTCAAACTATTTTTATCCAATTTTAATTCCAACTTTTTAATATAAAAACTTTTTTTTGTACAAAATTTATTAATGTTATTAAAACAAGAAAATAAAATCTTGAAATACTATAACAAAGTGATAATGATCAAATATTACTAAAATATAAAAAATAATTTAAACTTAAAAAAATAATAATACTAGAATTAATACTGTGGCCACACGTAAAAACCGCTTAAGTCGACTTAAGCGAAAATTGATATTATTCCAAATTATTATTCCTCTCTTTCATATCTATTTTTTGAGCTATTCACGCCATTCCAATTCGGTGTACATCAGAAGATATGAGGAAGTGCATTTTAGCTTAAGTCATTTTTAATTTACAATTATATTTCTTGGATGCCAATTCATTTTTTGTTAAATGATCTTAAGTCCAAAAATCATGGTATACTAGGTGCAAAGTAAGTTACTATTATTATTTTGCAATAATAGCTTAACTCAACTTAAGATATTATATCCCTTTATAAATTGAAATTTCGAATTCTGAAGTCAACATAAGCTATTTTTCTAAATAATTTTTTTTATAAATTTTTAAATTAAAATTTTTGTAAAACATCTTAAGTCACTTAAGCTATTATAACAAATTAAAAATATTAAAAAGTCTATTTTAAAGTCATCATAAGCTATTATATCCAATGCAACTGGAGTTTAAATTGAGAACTTAAACTGTTTAGACGTGTTTAGAATAAGTGTTTGGTGATGTAAAAAAAAAACTAAAGAATTGTAGTGTTTTTTTCGTAGAAATTTATGTGTTTGTTTTCATAATAATTGATGTGTTTTGTATTCTTTAAAATATAAACTGTAAAACATAATATTTATAAATAAATCTAAATAAATAAGCTATAAATCTAATAACAAGTTATATATTTCTAATATATAATAACAATTTAAAATGAAACGCGCTAAAAAAATGTTAGAATTGGCGATCAACAAAAAACCAACATTAGAATCGGATTAAAATCTTCCAGGTACTAGCCGTCAAGGTAAAACTGTGGATACATATGTGTCAAAATTTTCTATATTTTTTTACAAAAATTTTACAGCCTTAGCAAATAATGAAATTTTTTTCCGAAGAGTGTGTTTACGAAAGCCCTGTTCCAGTTCCACTAGAAACATGTTTGAATGATTTTGCATTGGCGATCAACAAAAAACCAATATTAGAATCGAAAAGAAAATTTACAGGTACTAGCCGTCAAGGTAAAACTGCGGATATGTGTCAAAATTTTCTATATTTTTTTACAAAAATTTTACAGCTTTAGCAAACAATGAATTTTTTCCCGAAGAGTGTGTTTTCGAAAGCCTTGTTCCACTAGAAACTGCAACAACATTTGTAAATGAGTTTTGCTTTGATTTCAATGTAATAAAGGATGCATTTAAGTTTTTTTAATAATTTGATTTTTGTGTAATTGTTGTAGCATTGTTTGCTTAATAACAAAATTTATTTATGTCACTATTTTGATTGGTATTACATTTTATTATTTTTCTTTTAACTTTTTCTATTATATTAATAATTTCTTAATTAACTAATATTTTAATAACTAAATCTATATTTCAGCGTTTGTGTGTACTAATATTTGAATTTGTTTATTTTTGAATGAATCTTTATATTTTGCCTGTATTTTATTTGCTATTACTTTTTTGGATTAACATTTCAATTATCTTATTTTATATACTAATAATATGAATATCAAACTTCTAAAATGTGTTTTTTATTTAAAAAAGAAATAATATCAAAAAAATTATACATATGCTGAAATATCTTATATGTAATATTATGACTGCATTTATTTTGTAAAAGTAGCTTAAGTTCACTTAGATATTTATTTTGTTTTAAGTGTGTTTTGCAATAATATCTTAAGTTACTTAGGTTTTGTGAACAACATAATATTAATTTTGTAAATCAGCTTAAGTCTTTTAAAGTCCTTTTTAGATATCTTAAAAGCTTTTATCCTGGCTGTGAATATTTTAATTATTTTATTCATATTTCGCTTTACCTATACCCCAAATTTTGTTGATGCAGCATTGATACTTTTTTTCACAGAATTTTTATTATATTGTTTATGCATTTCTCAACATTTTGAATTTTCGACATAAGCGGTTATTACATGTGGCTATTTTGATAATATCAATAAGAACTGGTGCTATAGTTTTGAAGGTGCTCGTGGTATGATAAAACCTTTATGTATATAATTATCTATTAATAGTAGTAAAAATATTACGAAAGTGAAATTTCGGAATATTAATAAATCAACATTAATATTAACATTTTTTTCTCTTAAAATTTGATGTAATGTAAATCTGAATTGAAATTGTGAATGTGAATATGAATAATAATTTTAATACAAACAATTTGAATTTTGAATATAAAAGTTATTTTATTTTGTAATTTTATAAATCCCTGGTTTAAAAATTTTTTTTTTTAAATATCTCTCATATTATATGCATCTCTTGATGCATTATGGGACCGAGTACTTCCAAGGCCAGCCAATGCACCTAAAGTAAAACCTATTGAAATAAAATGTTGACCATGCTGCCTTATGAAATAAAATATAAATAATAAAAAAATTAAATAAATAATGAATTAAATAACTAAAGTTTCACCTTCCAGGAATTGTTTTACCCAAACTGTTTTCTCTATCAATGTAGTCTGCTGGGCAGTATTGATGAACTGCCAACTGATTCATTTTAATAAAATTATGCAACGCTACAGTTGCTAGTACAATTTGTAATAAATGCAAATAAATAAAATATGTCACAAATACAGTTCTAAATTTTAGCCAACCTTTTCTGCATTTTATAATGTTGGCTGGTAAACTACTAAATGGTTCCATCCAACGATGCCCAGGTGCAACCTAATCTGATGGTATATATATATATGCTCTTATAGCAATATATATAGTTTTTTATCATCAACCAAAACCTTAGCAATGAAGCCGCTGGTTTAAATGAATTGGCTAAAGAGCTTAGTTCAGTGGTTTCAGGAAAAATAGTTTAAGTTAATTAAGGGAGTAGCGTATAATTAAAACAAACTATGACTTTAGACTCAAAAGTAAAAGTAACTTTATTAATTTGATTTCGTTTCTTTTATACCCTAAAATTTAACTAATACATAAATAATTATTTTCTAACGCTAGTGTATTGATCCCTTATTGGAATTCTTAGGAATTTCTTAAATATTTTACATTGTAAAATGACCCATCTATTTTCGGTCATTGCATTTATCATATATGAATATAGTAATATATGCATACATAAAAATATGCATAATATTTAATAAGAATATACATGCAGTCAATGCATGTATGAAATATTTGTATGCTTAGGTTAGTCATCTATAGTAATATTTTTGGAAATTAAATATAACCCAGACCTACACAAAACATATGATGATTAATTCATTATATGTTTTGTGTGCATACGTCACACCACCCTTCCTGCGGGAAAAGGAGGAATGTACCCTAAGTAAATTCCTTCTTTCTAGCGTTAACATATATTTTTTCCTATTACAAAATTTTATTAACAAATCTTTTTTTTTTTTTTAACTTTTTAACAACTTATTAAAATGTATTATTTTTTTTACAATATATTTTCTCTTTAAATTTATTAAAACTGTTCTTAACATATATATATATATTTTCCTTTTGTTTAAATTTTTACTTTAAATATTTTCATATAATTTTAAAAAAAATTCTTATTCTTACTATTATTTTTTCCAAAAATAATTCAATAATTCTTATTTTATATATGTGTTTTCTTTTGTACACATTTTAAATCATTACATACATTATTTAGTTCTTGAACTTCATATTGTTACTTCAAAAAAAATTTCTTTCATAATTTTTCATATTTTATACTTATAAACCTCTCACTTTATATTTTTCCATTTCATACTCTTATTATTAAATATTATTTATTCCTCTATTACTTATTAAAATATTATTTATTCCTATATTACTTATTAAAATATTATTTATTCCCATATTACTTATTAAAATATTATTTATTCTTATATTACTTATTAAAATATTATTTATTCCTATATTACTTATTAAAATATTATTTATTACTATATTACTTATTACAATATTATTTATTCTTATATTACTTATTAAAATATTATTAATTCCTATATTACTTAGTCCTATAGAGTTTCCAGGCTCATATCCTTGAACACATGACTCATAAATTCTGTTCCTTGATCTGAAGCTATTTACTTTGGTACTCCGTATTTTAAAATTAAATGTTCTACCAATCCTTCCGCTACAGAATTTGCTTCCTTGTTTTTCAATGGAAAACTTTCTATGAACTTCGTCAATTCGTCTTGTATGCTAAGTATATATTTAAAACCTTCTGTTGTTTCGTCTAATGGTCCTACTAGATCTATATAAATCTTCTCGAAACTTGTCTCACTGGTTGATGTTATGACCATTGGTTATCTTTTCATATTGATGTGTTTAATTCGTTGGCATGTTTGGCAATGTTTAACGAAAGTTGTTATGTCTTCCTGCATCCCTGTCCAAAAGTATTTGTATTTGATGTTCTTACTCATTCGATTTATCCCTGCATGTCCACTTGTTGGTAATATGTGATAATCGTTTAATAATAGCTTTTTCATTCCTGGGTCAGTTATCCTTATTAAATCTTCCATAACAATTATTTCTATATTCATATCTTTAAATAGTTCATTTATTTTCTTCTTCATATTATTTAAATTATTTTGTCGACGGCCGTCATTTAATTTCAATAATTCTCCTTTTGAGATATATAATTTTTCTAATTTTAATGGAACCATGATTTTCTGCACCTCCTTCCACAGCAATCTGCCGAATGTTGTAGATTGGCTTTCAGTGCTATCGTTTGTTTTCACCATTAATATACAATTTTTCTTTGGTATATACGCTAATACTCTACTTGGACCCATAATAATATTTTGTTCATTTCTTAACTTCTCAATCTCTTCTTTGAAACTATTTACTATTTTTAACTCGATTAATTTCAACCCTGTTGGTGGTGGTTGTAGTAATTCCTTTATAATTTCTTCATATGTTTCTTCTGATTAGTTTTCGATCTGGTTATAACTAAAAAATCTAAATCTTCTGGAAAATATTCTACATAGAAATTATATTCTTCCAGTAACAATCTAAATTTGGTAAGTCTTGATGACGGTTCTTTCAGTGAGAATAAGTAAACTAATGGTCTATGATTTGTCAATATTTTAAAACGTCTTCCGAAAAGATACGGTCTGTAATGTCGAATAGCCCATACTATGGCTAATAATTCTTTTTCGATAGTGCTATAATTTGTCTCAGCACTATTTAAAGTTTTACTTGCGAATGCAATCGGTCTATCATCGTTATTTGATAATACTGCTCCTAAAGCAAAACCTGATGCATCTGTTCGTAAAATGAATTCTTCGTTAAAATTCGGAAATTGTAAAATTTTCGGACTGATTAAAATCTCTCGTACTGTATTAAACGCTTCTATACAGTCTTGTGTGAAATTAAATTTAACGTTTTTTTTAAGCAATTTGTTTAGTGGTCTACAGATTGATGCAAAATTCGGAATGAATTTTCTGTAATAGTTTGCAAATGCTACAAATCGTCTAACTTCATCCGCGTTCGTAGGTTGTGGAAATTTTTTTTTTGCTTCTGATTTCGAAGGATCAGGTAAAATTCCGTTTTCTGAAATAATGTGCCCTAAGTATAGCACTTCTTTCCTTAGAAAGTGACATTTACCAGGATGAATTTTTAAATTTACCTGCCTTAACCTGGTGAAAACTTCTATTAATTTTTTATTGTGCAATTCTAAACTATTCCCAAAAAAAATTATTAGATCATCTGGAATAAGTTAAACCTGAGATCTCTATGGACATCATCCGTGAAAAAACGCTTGGAGAAATTTTTAGTCCCATTGGTAGTCTTGTAAATTGGTAGTGTCCATTTTCAGTTGAAAATGCAGTACATGGTATACTTTTTTCATCAAATTCCATCTGATAATAACCTTGGCTTAAATTTACGCAAGAGAAATATTTCGCACCTCCTACCATGTCATAAATATCTGTAATATTTGGTAGTGGGAACTTATCATCCTCTATTACGTCATTACCCTTACGGTAGTATATTACAATTCTGAACTTTTGGAGTCCAGTAACAGGATCCTTCTTTTTCGGTACTATCAAAACAGGTGAATTCCATGCTGATACGGATGGTTACGCAATTTTTTGATCAATCATTTTCTGTATTTCATCCTGTAGTGGTTGTTTCTGCGAATGTGGAATCCTATAAGGTTTTGTATATGTAGGTGCTACTCCCTTTTTCAATTCAATTTTTGCTGATGCTGAGTTTGTTACTGTTAATTCATCTCCATCCAGATGAAAAATATCGTTGAACTTTGTGCAGATTTGTTGTACGCATTTATTTTCTTCGCTATTCAATGTGTCATAGTTAATTTCTGTTAGTAATTTGTCAACCCGTTTTGTCGAAGTCTCTGTCGATTCTTTATAATTTAATATGTAATGGTCGTTAAGACAGTATGATTCTGGTTCAACCCAGTTCAATTTTACATTACTATCTCTTGTGTTTAAATTTTTTATTGGTATTTTACCATTTATGGACTTGGATATTGATCCAGCTATGAAAACTCCCTCACATAATTCCGTTTGATGGAATATGCGTGTATCATTTAATTCTATATTTATCCAATAAGTAGCTTCACATCGTGATGCTATTGTAAATGTATTAAAATTCTGTTTACTTATTATTGGCAAAATTATTTGTTCATTATTTATAGTAATATCAAGAATAAATTTTTCCAAATTTATTTTGGCTTGATAATCTGTTAAAAAGTTTGGTCCCAAAATACTATCTACCGGTACGGGAAAGTCATTTTGAACAACATGAAAAATATAATCAATGTTTGTTGATTGAAAACTTAATTTATTATCACAAGTGCCTAAGGTTTTTAGATGTCCTGAAATACCATGAATTGTCGTAACATTATTTTTATTTATGTCATTGTTTTGTAAAATATGTTGTTTAATGGTGCAAATAGATGCGACCGTATCTATTAAAAATGTCGCAATTTTGCTATTTATTTCAATGTCCACGTATATTCCATTTGAAATATTTGCTGTAAGAATTACTTCATCGCCTAATTGGTGTAATCCCCTACCGATGGGTTGGTGGGTTGTTCGTTTCCCTCGGTGATAGCTAGAATTCTTGAGTTTAATGCGTTTGTATCTGGTGTTCTGATGTTTGGAAATTGTCGTCTGTTTCCTAAGTAATTTCTATTATTATTGAATTATTATTAGTGTTATTATAATTTTGGTTATTATTATTATTATATCCTGTAAAGTTTCTGTTAAATTTTTGGTTGTTACTCCTGCTATTATTATTATTTATATGTTATTACTTCTATAATTCGTATTATTGTTACTATTATTATTAGTTCTATTATTATTGTTTCTATATGAGTTGTTGTTATTATTATATCTATTATTATTATAATTGTTATTCATACGATGATTATTGTTATTATTATTATTGTTATTATAATTATTATTATTATAATTATTATTACTTCGATTGTTATAATTGTTATTATAATTTTGATTATTGCTGTTGTAATTATTGTTATTATTATAACTATTATTTCGGTTGTTATTTTGAATATTTTTATTGTGATTATATCTGTTTGGTTCCATGTACCTCACTATTTCGCTCGTACTAGGATCAAGTTCTAATAAATGTTGTATAGCAGCTTTGAACTCTGTGTGTCGAGCACTGTCTAATAATATTTTATACCTATCGTTAACTTCTTTTTTATAAATGCTAAACCTCTACGGTTGTTAACTTTGTGCTTTAACGTCTAATTCAGTCATTCGTGAGATCAGGCTTTATATGTCGTTTACAAACTCTCTCATCGGTTTGTTACCCTGTCTGCTATTATTCAATTTTGTTTGAATAATTTCAATAGTATCTTTACAACTACATTTGGTTTTTAATAATGTTTTTAATTCGATAAATGATGTGGCTTCTATGTTGCTAATCTGACACTTTTCCTTCAATATCTTTAATGTCAAAACCCGCCATTTGAATTTTTATATGATTTAATTTTATATACGGAATTTTCCTTTATACTATTGTGAAAATATTTTTTTTTTTTTAGAATGAATCCTACACCGCGGCAATTGTGATTTGCCGTTTAATTTTATTATTTAAATATTGTTTTGTTTTGTAAATAATGAAATAAATTACTATTACCAGAGCTAAAATTATTATAATCAATTGTAAGTCACTATATGACCTTCTGGTAATGTCAGTATTGGATACTCCTGTATTGTTATTAATGAGGATTTCCTCTTTTTTTGAGGATGAACCACCCATTTAAAAAAAATTATAACCAAAACAATATTTGTATAAATAAAATTGTCAAAGCAAGGATGTAACAAAAAAAAAATATTTATATTTATATTTAGAATATGAACAAATATATATATTTTTTTGTTTTTATAGAAAAAGGATCATATATTCATGTCAACCGAAATTTTTTTTGATATGCATATATATTTGACCTATATATATATTTCTTGAATGTTCTAAAAAAAATTCCTTTAAACTAAACAATTCCTAAGTGTTAATATTAAATCCAAAATAATTCCTAAGTGTTAATAATATTTTTTTTCCAAGTGTTAAATGCAGATAATTTTTTTTTCTCCTTATTTATAACAGATGTTCATCTTTTCATATGCCTACAGCTTAAGTGTGGTCCAACTAACTAAATACCAAGAAAGTACAATCAATTATTTTAATTTATTGCATCTAAAAAAAATCCGTTAAAGTGGTTTATATATTTTTTGTTTGTTTATATTATAGCATATAATATAATTTTTTCTTTTTTAAAACAACAAAAAAAAATTCTATTTTATATTTTTATGTGTTTATTATGAAATGTATATATTTTTTTTCATGATATATATATGATATATTTTACTTGTCTTATATATATATATTAATTATTTGAATTTTTTTATATATATATATTCATATATATATATATGTTTTTTTTTTCTTTATTTAAAATAGTAGTTTAAATATTATATCTACTTTATTATTATTAAATTTATTTTTATGATTATTCATATATATCCAACGATGTCCAGGTGCAAGCTAATCTGATTGTATATATATGCTCTTATAGCAATATATATAGTTTTTTATCCTCAACCTTATACAATATACAACATCAATTTTTATGATTTTTATTACGATAATGTAATAGCCAATCGAGCTTCTGCACTTATAGTGTAAATCGTATGTCTTTTCAACAATTTCTTCTCCAAAAATAATAATAGAATATTAATAATAATAGAATATTATATACAGGAGCGGTCATTCTAGTGCATTTGAAAAACTCTTCTTCATTATTTTCTGTTCTTGCATAAAATCGCCTGGTTCTGGAAGACTTATTTCGTCTTCTTTTCTACCATTGTATTCCCATGTCACAAATTACTAATGCTGCAAAAATAAGTATTAAATTTGTTTGTTGTAATTCGTACATGTTTAATTTTAAATTTTTAACTTCTAAGCTTTAATTTTAAATTTTAAATTAGTCACTTTCCAAATTTCAAATTTTTCAGTCTTCAATTTTAAATGTTTCACTTTTCAACACTAAACCCTAAATAATTATAAAAAAATTTCAATACTATAACACAGTTTTAATTTAAATTTTTCACTTTTCAATTCAACAACTGCCAAAAATAATTATTAAATTTTTTCAATAATATAAAACAGCTGATTAAAATCAGCTGTGTTATGTCATTTACGCAATAACTTAATTTTGAGATTATCTGTTACGTCGTTGTGAATGTAGCGCGATGTCGTTGCGTATGCCTAAAAACTTAAAAAGCTTTCCAAATTAAGGTTGTATTGGTGAATTACATGTAAACTAATGCATTTTCCTGCAACGGATATAATTTCAATGCAACGGTATTGAAATTATATGCCATAGGGCCATTTTTGCTGAATTGCAGAAATGAAATCCCATAAAAGCGGTGCAAATCCATCGATTGTTTGTCATTCAATTAACTTGCTTTGACTAATAAACTTCCGCCCACCAGTGGTAAGGAGTCAATTAGGAAAAAAGAAAAATTGAAAGTAAAGTATAAGTAAAAATTAAAATTAAAAGTATAAAGTAAAAAGTATATCTTGAAATAAAGTTAATGTTATATAACATATATATATATATATATATATATATATATATATATATATATATATATATATATATGTACTATATACTATAATATATATAAATATATATATATATATATATATATATATTATAGTAATATTATTTTAATAAAAAACTTATATTTTTGGATTTAATTGAATAATATATATTGAAGAATAAATTAATTTTGTTATAAAAAAAACCTGAATTGTTTTTACTGAAAGAACCCAACAAAAGTTGTTACAATTGACGCCCAACTTGCAGCTAGTAAAATACCAGTAAAAAGAAGTAACCGATTCAATCGTCATATGGTTATTTAAATGACAGAGGAGCAGTTCAACACGCTCATCACACATATTCAAGCGGGAAATAACGCTAATCAAGGTAGTTTTTCAAGATATACTGCAAGGTATGATGGTAACCGGGACAGAAATAAAGTTGAAGAATTTATAACGATCGCAACGATTTATAAAACCTGTGAAAATATTACCGGTGGCTCAACTTTAATTGGGTTACCATTACTTTTGGAAAATATAGCTACCACATGGTGGCAAGAAGTAAAAACTGAACCTCGATCATGGATGCTGCTATGATCTTGTTGCGTAACGCGTTTACACCAGGACATGTAAATAAATACTTTCGTCGAAATATTAAACGAGGTTTGTATAATTGAAGAAACGGTAAGAGAAAAACAGATAAATGCTAGTAAAAACAGAATCCTAGCACAAGCTACACAAAGCTACGACAAAAATTTGATTTTTGTCATAATTTCGGTCATAATATTAACGATTGCCGCAAAAAGAAAAAAAGAAGAATCAACCAATACACCAAAACAAAACTATAAATGTTTTCGTGGTGGAAAACTTGGTTACGTTAGAAATAATTGTCCAAACTGTAGTCTTAAATCAACTACTTCAACACAGAAAATAGATTTTTCTTCATTAGATACATCAACAAACAAATATGATTTATTTGCTAGACCAAGGCTAGCTGTTAATATTGAAATTATAAATTCAACAGGAGTGGATTTCTCCAATACAGGTGTAAGAATCAGCATTGCAAGCCACTGTTTGTATGAACAACTCTGTAAAGAAGGATATATTTTTACACCACAATACGCAAATATTATACTTGCTGATGGGAAAAAACGACCATAAGAAGTATTAACTACCAGAGCTGCTGATGTTAAGATTCATGACAGACTAATTTCTACAAACTTTGTTGTATTCAAAACTCTACAGAAAACCTCACTCTACTTGGAGTAGATTTTTAAGAAGACGCCCGAATTGTTCTAAATATACCACAATGCTATTGGTATTTTCTTGATTCCGCACCTCAAAAAATTCCTTTTTTGAAAAATATGATGATGCAAAATATGATGACTCAACAAGAGAACGATCCGCTAATGGATATTGATGTACAGTCTGGGTTTTGAACTCCAAAACGCTAAATTAGTACGCCGCCATTACAAACGCCAGAAATACTTTCAAAATTATTAGCCACAACACCATTTCCAGCCATTAGCCCATTACCAGTACGACCACTTATGCGAAAAGTATCAGATTATTCACCAGGATTTGTGGACAAGATATTTAAAGATTCTCTTCCGAAATCATCAACAGTTTTATCAGATAAATATAACCAAGAGGAAGATTTTATATTCTTCTGTTTCATAGAACTTTCATAAAGAGAAGATGAAAACATAAATCAGGATCCGCGATCGCAATTAAACACTTTTATAATATGAAGATTTGTTTGCCGAAAATTGAGAACCCATTAACTTGGATGGATGGATGGATAGAAAGAGGGGAGTCCGTGAAGGACTCAAGCACTCAGGCCAGAACTAGGCCCATTGTACCCCTCGGTGCGAAGAACCTTCATGTCACTCCCGCTGTGGCGGTTGTGAGCCATCCGCTATCTTTTCCGAATTTACAGATTTGTTGCCATCCATGAACCCCTGCTTCGCTCAGTTCGTTCAGGAGATAGGCACCAAAGCATTTATAACGTAGGTGCATGAGGCTGGGACAATGACACAGGAAGTGTTCAATAGTCTCTCTATCCTCACCGCACCCCCTACAGACGTGCACTTCAGAGCGCCGGATTTTGTAGGCATGATCCCGTAACATAGAGTGACCTGTTAAGATCGCAGTGCCCAGGTATACCGAGCTCTTGTTGAGCCGCAGGTATTTCTTGGTTACTTTCTCCTTCGGGATGCCCCAGAGACACCGCGTGGTGTGGCCGATATCACTAGCTAGCCAGATTTGTTGATGAGATTCGTCGGCCCATCGTTTTAGGTTCGCTTTAAGAGTCTGCAGTGCTACCCCAACTGTGGTCGTGATGACCTCCAGTTGCGATCCCTTTCTTGCTAGCTCGTCTGCTTTTTCGTTTCCCGGTATATTGCTATGTCCAGGAACCCATTTCAGTGTGACCCTATTCGACCGCGCCAGGTTGTTAAGACTGTGTTTACATTCTTGGACCAGCTTGGATTTGGTTGTATAGGATGTCACCGCTTTTAACGCAGCCTGACTATCTGAGAAGATTGTCAGGTCCCTATCTGTGGTTCCTTCTAATAGAAGGTGGTTACAGATTTCTTTAATTGCCACCACCTCTGCTTGGAAGACTGTGGCGTGGTCTTCCAAGCGAATAGACCTTTCTAGATTTAATTCCTCACAGTACATTCCCGCGCCAGTCAGGTTTCCCATTTTGGAGCCGTCGGTATATGCTGTTAACAGGCCAGCTGTTTGAGACACTATGTCAGTGTTCCAATCAGCTCTAGAAGGGATACTGAGTTTTACGTTTGATTCCAGGAAGGTTTCTTTCTGGGAATCGCTAGGTTTCTCAACATTGGGTATGATGGACTTCACAAATCCCAGGATAGACTCATGAGGTACAGAAGAACCTGTATGAGTCCATGCCTGGTTTAAGTGAAGTCTCAATGCAGCCCCCGCAGCAACTTTTTTGATGTGGATCCCAATTGGGTGGATAGCCGTAATGGTTTCCAGTGCTACTGTTGATGCTGTTCTCATTGCGCCAGTAATACTGAGGCAACAAGAACGTTGAACTTTTTCCAACAACTTAAGATTGGAGAGTTTCTCAATCGCCTTCCACCAGACGAGAGAACCAAAGGAAAGAGTAGGGCGGACGACACTGGTGTAGAGCC
Source organism: Rhamphomyia laevipes (assembly GCA_963920725.1). NCBI lineage: Eukaryota > Metazoa > Arthropoda > Insecta > Diptera > Empididae > Rhamphomyia > Rhamphomyia laevipes. The sequence goes on from OY987255.1 coordinate 67,631,625, forward strand.
AGCGAATCATATCCGGTTGTAGTCCCCATTTCTTTCCCATCGCGCCCCGACACATGCCAAAAATCCTATAGGCTTTTTTAGCTCGTTCTTCTAGGTGCGATCTCCAGTTCAATTTTTTGTCTAAAATAACGCCCAGATATTTAACGTTAGCTTTTAGTGCTATCCGGGTGCCTTTTATAACGGGAAGACTCAATAGTTGAGTTTTCCTTCTCAATGAGAATAAACAGATATCGGTTTTTAGCGGGTTGATGTTCAGCCCACAGTTGTCTGCCCATTGGCTAACAATATTCAGTGCAGGTTGCATTAACCCAGAGAGTTCCGATTCAAATTTGCTTGTGACGAGAATGACCAGGTCGTCTGCGTAGCATACGACGAGGTATCCCTGCCTTGTGAGTTCGAATAGGAGGTCATTCACGACTAGTATCCAAAGCAAGGGTGACAGAATGCCGCCCTGTGGTGTACCTTTGTGAACTTTACCTGCCCGTTCTTGATCCCCAAGGTTCGCATAAATTCTCCTATGTGCTAACATGTGTTCAATCCACTTGGAGATTTGTGGGTTGATGTTATGTTTATGTAGCACTTCATTAATTTTTTGCAGGAGTACATTGTTGAAAGCTCCTTCCACGTCTATAAAGGTTCCAAGCACAGATTCTTTGAAAAGAAAGGCTTTTTCAATGGTGTGAACCACTTCATGAAGAGCGGTTTCCACCGATTTACCCTTTAAATAGGCGTGCTGTTTGCCAGATAAGGCTGCCGATGGGAGCTTATCTCGAATTTCTCTTTCGCAGATTCTTTCCAGAGCCTTTAAAAGAAAGGAAGTGAGGCTGATTGGTCTGAATGCCTTGGTGGATGAATAGTCATCTCGACCCGGTTTTGGTATGAAGACCACTCTAACCTCCTGCCATTTTTTCGGGGTATATCCAAAGAAAATACACGCTCTGAAAAGGTTTATTAATCTATCAGCTATGAAATCCCATGAGTTTTGGAGGAGAGCAGGGAAGATCCCATCTTTACCTGGAGATTTAAATGGTTTGAAAGAAAAAACAGCCCATTTAGCTGCATTAAGGTTAATAAACTCTAATTCCGTATTCTCCAACCTATTGCTAGGCCGGTATGAATCTATTACAACAGAGGTGTCAAAGCATTTTGGGAAATGCTCTTCCATTAGTAATTCTAGTGACTCCCCTGCTGATTCAGCCCTGATACCTTCACTATTGATTAGGAGTTCAGGTTGAATGCGGGTTTTCGCTAGAAATTTCTTAATTCGTGACGCCTCGTTTACGCTATCTACACCATCACAGAACGATCTCCAAGATTGTCTCTTGGCTGAGCGGATGGCGTACTTATAATCTTTGAGCGCATTTTGATATGCGTTCCAATCTTCATCACGATTACAGTTCTTCGCTTTGTTGCAAAGCCTGCGTACCCGTTTACGTTTTCCTTTGAGGTCTTGTGTCAACCAAGGAGGGTCAGAGTCGGATCTGGCCCGTTTCAAGGGACAAGACTCTTCATAAGAATCCATAAGCAGGTTCGTGATCACATTTACTTCTCTGTCAATATCTTCACACGAGTACAATGTACGGGGGAAGTTAACTGAGAGATTTAATTTTGATTCCACCTTGCTCCTGAAAGAAGCCCAGTCAGTTTTTGCCGGGTTTCTATAAGGAATGGCTGGTGGGACCGTCGCATCAATTTCAAAACGTATATATCTGTGATCCGATAAGGATGCTTCGTTCGAAACTCTCCAATTATGGATGTATGCAGATATATCAATTGTAGTTAGTGTTATATCTATTACTTCCCTACGAGAACGCGTGATAAAGGTAGGTTCTACCCCAAGGTTCATTAATAATAGGTTAGTTGTATAAATATAATCAAGCAGTGACTTACCCCTTTCATTACAATTTGAGCTGCCCCATACTGTATGATGCGAGTTTGCATCACAGCCTATAATCAGTTGTTTGTGGTTGCTCTGCGCTAGCTTCGCTACCTCATCCAACTCGGTAGATGGCGGAGGGGTGGGTGAGTCAAACGGTAGATAAACAGAAGCAAAGATGATCTGCTTTGGTCTCCCGTTTAATTCGCCCTCCCATGAAACCGCTATGCTATCTTTACTTGAGACCTGCGGGTGAGAAAATAGATTAATATTTTTCTTGGCTACAATACAGGCCCTGGGCCTACCTTGTTCGTTATTGTAGAACAGATTTACTGTTTTGTTGCTCCATCCAGAAACCTTGTTTACGACGGTCCAAGGTTCCTGAATTAGCGCCAAATCTACTTCGCTTTTATCGAAAAGTTGTTGTAGGTTGGCCGTGGCCGCCCTACTACGATGGAGATTGATCTGAACAATTCTCATGAATTGTTTTGATCAACCTCCATCTCCAACTCTTCCGTTGACATCTCCTCCGTTAGGGTTTGGTCATCATCTAATGCCAGGAGCGGTCCTAGTAGGAGTAAATCCTCGTCTTCGTCGCAAGACGTACCTTTAACCGATCCTGTCATCAGATCATGTCCAGCCCGTTCATCTGTTTCGCCAATCACCAATTCGGTGATCAGTAAGCCAGATGATTTTTCTAACGTTGGAGCAGCATTCGCGCTCTCTTCTTTAGAGGGTGCTGGTTTGGCTTCAGCAGCAGAACTGGAAACCGGTGGTTGTGTGGGGCAGGTTGGCGACACATTTTCCAATTTGAAAAAGATGCTTGCCATCCTGTACCACACCTCCCCCCTGGTTTCGTTAATCCTATCGAATGAGGTCTGGTCGATACCCAACACCAAGTAGATTCCTTGCGAATTCTCCTTAGCAAAGTATACCGTCCAGAGCTCAGTCGGCAGGTTGTTCTGTTGCTTAATCTGGCTAAGGATGGCTGGTACAGGTTTAGGCGGACCTATAACTTCAACCGTTACCCTCCTTAGCTTTGGAATGTCATCTTTGCTTACCATCTGTAAGCGGATATCATCCCAAGGCAACTTTATTTCGCTGATCAATTTCCCTAGGAAGTCTACCGAGAACTTGTCTAGACAGACTGCCCAGAAGAAATCGCCACGAAAGCCACTCCAACGGATACGAACCGGCAGAACATCACTGGTTGACATAAAAGCAGCGTCTATAGCTGATTCTAATGCCTCCCTAATGATAGTCTGTCTGTCCCGAGCGATCCTGCCCCCAGGTGCTGCAGAGTTGATGACAGCCATCTCGATAGATGTTTTGTCAACTCCTCTGACCACCTGAGAATAGGAACTCAGGGTTCGTTTACCTGTTGGTGTGACCTTCGGTCTTGCGACAGGTTTAGATCTACGATCTAAGCCTGATTTGGGAGCAGGTCCTTCCCTATAAGTTGATAGCTCAGGGACTACCTTCTTATTTGTTGGTCCTGCTTCTCCCGAATCATCCGAGCGGATTCTCTTTTTTGCTGCTTCTGTTGCAACAAGAGCCCGTGCAGGATCAGTTGTCCCCATTTTCCAACCTAATGTGGTTGACATGGCAACGCCTGACACCGCACGGGCCCCTGCCGCAGCAGGAGCAACACAAGTAGTTGCTGGTTTGGCCGGGTGGACCGATGTGGAACCTGGCAATGCACTAGCGGCTCCCGCGGTGTTTCCACCTTTGGGATTCACCCGTGCACCACCCGGTTCTCCACCTTTCACGCCCTGTACCGCGCCGCGCAACTTCTCCCTTCTCTGTTTCCGCTTCTGCCCGACAGACAGTGGTTTCCCAACACCTGGTGTAACCCCCTTCCTCGCAGACGGACTTCCAAGGTTGAGCCTTTCCAGCGCAGCCCTTGCTCGCTGTCGTTTGCGCTGTTGCGCACCCGACAGTTTATTTTTCTTTTTCTTTTTAACCAGGACCTCACCTCCTGTCGTGTGGGAGGGGGTCGAGGTTTGGGTCGCGTTTTTAATCGTATCGGCCCTATCTACTCTTGCTACTGGCGACTTAGTTGTTACCTTAGTAACAACCAAGCCCTCGCCGGAAGTCGTAGCCTCTTCCGACACTTGTGGTAATATCCTACCACGAATTTTTCTAGATTCGGACATTCAAATCATGAAGGTGGATTCTCTTGGTTTTCGGTCTTCGCCCTTCGCCGTTCCAGCATGGTTGCACCTACTGGCATCGCCTCAGGGTTCCTCAGACTTACTTAAGCCCCACCACCGCGACAAGGTGGAATCCGACGGGGGGACCCATTAACTTAGTAGAGCATCATATTCCAACAGAAAAACATGCACCAATATCTACTGCTCCATACCGTATATCTGGTAACAGAAAACAAGTTCTCGAAAACGAAATACAAAAAATGATGGAAGCCAATATTATCGAAGAATGCGAATCGCCATGGGCTGCGCCAGTTTTACTAGTACAAAAAAATTGTGATATCAGAGCTCGTATTAACTACCGTCAATTAACTTCTATTACAACTGCATATAGTTATCCATTACCACGTATAGACGATCTTCTACATTCAACAAAATAAGCTGTTTATATGACATCTTTAGATCTAATTTCTGGTTATTGGCAGATTAAGATGGCGGATGCTGATAAAGACAAGCGGCACTCATTACGCAATTCGGTACATATTGCTTTAAAAGAATGCTATTTGGACTTCGGAACGCTCCTGCTACGTTCCAACGTGTAATCGATAGAGTAAAAAGCAGACTAAAAGAAGCAGACTAAAAGATGTTCGAATTCTGGCCTATTTAGATGACTTATTAATAATTTCATCATCTATAGGTGAACATTTTGAGGATATCAGCAAAGTTTTCGAAATCCTTCGATAATTTAAATTACGAATTAATCATAACAAAAGTTAATTTTTTTTACAAAAATCTAATTTTTTGGTCGTGTTCTCTCTACTGAAGGAATAAGAACTGACCCTGAGAAAATTTCAAGAATAGTCAACCGCTTACCGCCGAAAACCATTAAGCAACTCATCTCTTTTCTACAAGCATGTAGTTGGTTCAGAAGATTTGTTCCCAATTTTGCTAAAATCGCCCAACCACTAACAAGTTTGATAAAGAAAACAGCACAATGGATATGGGAAAGTGAACAACAACAAGCATTTGATGTATTGAATAATTGCTTGGTCACAGCACCAATATTGAGACAAGTCGATGAAAATTTACCATTTATCATTAGAACTGACCAAGTAATTATGCAATAGGGGCAGCTCTACTTCAAGGGGAGGCAACACACGAAAGACCAGTTGAATATATTAGTCGCAAACTTTCATCAGCCGAACGAAATTATAGCACAACGGAACGAGAAGCAATGGCTGTTGTATTGGCACCCACAAAATTTAGAGGATATACAGAAGGAAGTAAGGATATTACTATTATGTCTGATCATCAACCTCTTCGTTGGCTAATGACATTAAAATCGCCAAGCAGGTGATAAGCGAGATGGGCTTTACAGTTACAGTTTTTAACATCAAAATACAATATGTTCCTGGAAAATCAAATGCAGATTTCTTATACATACCAACTTTAGAAAACGACGATATAGAAGAAAAAAAAATATAAATTTGGTTTCCATAGACTTTCCTCATCGAAATCCTGCTGAAATGAGAAACGAACAACTTAAAGATCCTGAAATAAAGAAAATCCTTGATGATTTTGAAGCAATTTTGCCAGAAGAATATACACGTTGGACTAATAGAGAATATTTCATTAGTGATGCTATTTTGTATCGCTACGTCTTCGAAGAAGAGTAAGATGAAGCCTAATTGGTTGTTCCTTCTCATGAAGTTAATGAAGTTTTAACAGCACTTCATGATGCTCCTACTGCGGGGTATTATGGTATAGAAAAAACGATACAGCGTTTTTAAAAAATATATTTTTCGACACGTATGCGACAACAAATTGCAGAGTGCCAGCGTGACAAGATTAGTAATATGAAACCATCCGGATTAATTCAAACACTCGTTCAAAATCAACGTTTTGAAACTTTAGCAATAGATTTCTTTGGTCCGTTACCTGAATCCAAGAGGACAATATGAAGTATATTTTTTTAGAGTAGAAGATGTTGCATCCTGTGGAACAATTCTCATCGAAGAAGTATTTTTAAGATAGATTACACAGTGACGTCCCCATAGATTACACAGTGATAATGGTACGCAATTTGTTAGTGATGTAATGCAACAAATCACATTCTGTCTTGGAATTAAACAGTCATTCCACCAGTATATAATCCGCAAGCAAATCCAGTGGAACGGAAAAATAGGGACCTTAAAACACAATTAGCTACTCTTGTTAAAAACAATCACACAATATGGCCAGAACAACTCCCTGCAATCAGGTTTGCCATAAATAGTGCGGAATGTCAAACTACTGGATATTCACCAGCGTTTCACACATTTTGCAGAGAACTACGAACAGCTATTGATGAATTAGCTACTCTTGTTAAAAACAATCACACAATATGGCCAGAACAACTCCCTGCAATCAGGTTTGCCATAAATAGTGCGGAATGTCAAACTACTGGATATTCACCAGCGTTTCACACATTTTGCAGAGAACTACGAACAGCTATTGATGGTAACTATGATTTACAAAGTATAGTACAATCACAAAATTTTGTAGCAGAAATCACGCCTTATCTTGTGCGATTAAGTCCAAATTTATACAATGCCCGTGAAGTAACTGAAAAGGAATAGGATCATAGGATTGAATATGCTAACAATAAACGCCGTGCAGGAAAAATATATCAACCTGGAGATCTTGTCTGGGTTACGACACAAACACGAAGTCAAATGTCAACTAGATATACTTCAAAATTTGCTCCTAGAAGAGATGGTCCATATGTTATTCCCATTAGTAAGGGTCCATCAGTAGAGGGGGCTAGGAGAGGTCTGGATACACTGCTAACAAACCCCGAGTTCTGGTGTTTGGTATTGGTATAAGCATGTTTGATGTTGTAATAATATGCTAATAAATTTAGTGTGTGTCAGTAGGTCTGTCGTTTTGTCAGTCTATCGTTTTGTCGGTCTGTCGTTTTGTCGGTATGTCGCTTTGTGTATGTGTGTGTGTTTGTGTGCGAGTATGTGTGTGATTCGGGTGCATGTCACGTGGTGTATATGTTCGGGTGTAATTGGGTCTGTTCACGTATCGGTCTGTTGTTTTGTCGGTCTGTCGTTTTGTCTGTCTATCTTACGGTATGTCGTTTTGTCGGTCTTTAGGTCTGTCAGACTGTCGTTTTGTCAGTCTGTCGTTTTGTCGGTCTATCGTTTTGTCGGTCTGTCCTTTTGTCGGTCTGTAGGTCTGTCAGTCTTTCGTTTTATCGGTCTGTCGTTTTGTCTGTCTGTGTGTCGGTATGTCGTTTTGTCGATCTGTCGTTTTGTCTGTCTGTCTGTTTGTCGATTTGTCAGTCTGTCGTTTTGTCGGTATGTCAGTCTGTCAGTTTCCCTATGTATAATTCTGTGTGTTTGTTTGATTATGTAAAAGTGTGAACAAACCCCCAAATTTGTTAAACCTCTGAGTTTTTTAGGTTTGTTTTGATAAGAATATTTTTAATATATACAGTATGGTTGTTGTTGTAAAAAAATGTTTGTGTGGTTTTGAAATTTTAATATTTTTTTTTACGTGGACATATAGAGTATCATTATTTTTGTATATACTAAGAGATAAACCTAATCAGATTCATATATAAATTTGAAAAATTTGTGTTATCCATTGAGTTAAACGTAAACAAATAAGATTTTAATTAAATAAACAAAATTTTTGTTATTGAATAAGACAATGCCAAATTATGAAATTAAAGACTTACTATAAATATCTAACTAAATCCATATAAAATAACAATAACAAATTAATAGAGTCACAATGAAAATATACGTCATGAAAAAATGTTTTGATGTGAAAATATATGTAATGGTCATAGATATTGTGTCTGCAGTAGAAAATGGAAATATTTTTTACCTTTTTTTAATTTTTTAGCATAGATTTTTATCGCTGGGTTATGGTTGAATATTTTATGATTTTTATTTTTTTAATAAAAACTATTCTTATGAATTTAAAATTAGATACCCAATTTAGTTTAACTTTGTAGGATGACGTGGGAGGATCTTAAAACGATTAGTGAATTTGATATTGATGTAGAGACATTATCTAAAATTAATTTTAACAAACAATTAATAATAATAACAAATTATTTAAACGAAAATAAAGATTTTTTAATTGATGAGCATAGAGAATATTTTGAAAATTATCAAAAGATATTGATAAGATTAGTGAATGATGAGACGGAATACTCAATTCATGCTCACCACCAACCAATTTGTATGCTGGCTCCTAATAGTGCAGATTATTGTCTTAAACTTATGAGATTATATGCGAGATTATCGAAATAATAATTAAAGTTATTCTAATTTATGAAATCATGTTGTTAAATATGTTGGAAATAAAGAACTTCTTAGAAACTAATTATAATTTAATTGAAAATTCTTATAAACAAATAATATTTGATTACATATTGAGATTCCCACACTTTGATATTAATTGTAGTAATTGTATGTGCAATAAAGATCCATTGAAATGTGACTGTATAATGATGAGAATTAGGTATTGTGAAATAATCAATATTATTAATTCATATAATTAATGGATTTAGATTTAATTCCACAAAAAAAAAAAAAAATCATATGTTCTAGAACATATGGTAAATATTATTAAATTTCAATGAAATTTTGTACACAGGTTGGATTTGTGATTACGCATGTGTAGACTAAGGTAGAAGTTACTTGCCTGAGGGGGTCCATGCTAAAATTTCCGATTAATATTTCATATGGTAAATATTATCGAATTTCAATGAAATTTTGTACACAGGTTGGATTCGTGATTACGCATATTTATACTTAATATAGTTATTTTAATAATATTATTTATTATTAAAAAAATAAAAATATAAAATTAAATCAATAAATAATAAAGATGAGCAATTTTGAAGAAAGCACTGTTTGTTACGAAGATAATATTAATTACAAAACACTTTTGGACATAAATCGCTGTTAAAAAACATACTACGAGTTATCTGCTCCCCCTAGTTAGCAGTTTTTTTTAAGGAACAGCAAAATCTTTAGCCTGCTCAATAATATCTACAAAATTCTTAATGTGACTGTCAATATCTAACTGAGTACTAAAATTATCAATAGATACGTTCCGTAGATTAATTAGCTCGTTGACTTTTTTACTGTAAGCTAACTAGTTACTTTTATTATATACGTAACGAAAATTTGGTGGATTAATAAGATATTTTTTTCCAAATTTAAACATGATAGGCAAGTGATCAGAATTAAGTTTTTGTAGTACATTTAATGTCGAAATATTAGATACGCAATTAGTAAGAGCTAAATCAATAGTTGAAGGTGCCTGCCCCGAAGCGTGTGGAAAATGAGTTGGTGAGGGGGGACAAATTAATTCATAATTGCTTGTAATGAGTTTATCATGAAGAATTTTTCCCCAAGCGTTATTACTTGCACAATTCCAAAAAGAGTGCCTTAAATAAATTAGTATCATATAAAAAGTTTTCCTTTAATGTTTTATTTGGATTTCCCCAGGGAAATAAGCACCAATTACTACTATCTCGGTACCGTCACAAAAAAAATTTAACAGATAGTGTTTCAATACTTTTGGTTTTGAGTGCGGGCATTAATTGATGTTTCATATTTTTATTTACTACCAAAACGATTCCACCGTGCAATCCATCAACGCGATCAGCTCGGTGACAAACAAAATGTTCATTATATAATTTATTTTAATTTTTCAGCCAAGATTCAGTTACTATGCCGATATTAATTCCATCTTCATTTAATAAATTAAAAAACTCAACCATTTTACTTTTAGAACATAAGCTTTGGGCATTCCAAAACAAAACTTTAACATCGTTAGAACTAGTCCCCATATACATATTTGAAAGTTAATTGAGCCAGTACACTAATTTGGTCTTCTTTAGATTTACAATTTTTTAAACTAGTTAACATCTCAGTAAACAAGGTAAATAACTCGTTAGCAGAAAATAAATTAGAGTTTTCATTAGAAAAATTGTTTTTGTTTTTTGTAATATTTGCATAACTAAATGGATAATTATTATTATTATTATTAATGGAATTTGCATAACTTTGGGCACCATGATTATTGTTAAGATTTTTATTAGGTAAATTATAATTATTTCTATTTAACTTAAGATTAAGATTACTTGATATATTTGGAAAATTTATGCTGTCTAAAACTGGATTTCTCAGCTGAGGGTTCTCGTTGTTACGAACCGGGTGCGCCTTTTTGCGGAGCGCTCTTTGAAGATGTTAGCAATCATTTCTCGCTGGACAATTAATATGTTTTACTTTATTTAGTTCTAGTTCATAGAATCCTCCTTGAACAGGTTGAGCTTGATAATCTTCAAGTAAGTATGTTATAGGGTTTGTATTTTGAATTTTCCGTATTTTAAAAATTTATGTTGTCCAATTTGGTGTGTAACCTTTATCAAAGAGATGTTTGTATTTACTTATGCGCACATAAGTAACGATTAGTCCATTTATATGACCCATTAAGACTAAAGTTTTTCCACATCATATTCTTTAAAGTTATATTACAACGTTCAACTATTGATGCTTTTACAGAACTGTATGTAGAATAGTGGTTTATATGATATTTTTGTATTAAATCTTGAAATATTTTATTAAAGAATTAGGTTCCATCATCTGCTTGAAGATTTTTTGGTTTTCCTCCGACTTTGAAAATTGTATCCATTGCTTTAGTTACTTCTTTACTGGTTTTGTTTTTAATTGGAATTGCCCAGCCAAATTTAGAAAATGTATCAATTACTGTTAAAAGATATCGATGATTTTTATTAGATTTCGCATATGCACCCATTTCAACAAAATCAGCTTGCCAAAAATCATCAAAACCTTTAATAATAACACGTGTAATATTTTTGATAAATGATATATAAATATTATACTGATGTTCTTGATTTTGTTTTGACTTAAGATTTCTTTTCTTTAAATAAAATACTTTATATTGGATGTTTGTTCAATGTTCTTTATTTGAATGTTTGCTTAAGACTGATTTTTGATATTACAATTAATAATTATTAAACTTCATATTCTGTTCATGATTAGTCAATTGCTTTGTTTAATAAAATATACTGGCCTAAATATCACAATCGATATTTAGTGTCCAGTTACATATATATATCATTTAATTTATTGCCTTTTTTGGTTCAATAATTTGTACTGACCGAAATATCACAATATTGACATTCGGGATCAAGTTACATATATATTGCACTTTACATTGCATTTGACTAATCATTTACATTATTTTATGAATACATTATAATATTTATGCTTAACATATGTGCTAATGTATAACATATGTATATTCTTTATTATATATATTTAATGTTACAATATTTATTTTATCCTTTTCTTATAGAAGATAAAATTGAATTATTGAATTTGGGTATATTACACCTCCCTTCATAAAGAAAAATATTTGTTTTATAAAATGAAAATTTTCCTAAAATTAAAATCTCTTTTTTTTTCTATCTATTACATTTTTTTTTTTTTTTTGTTTTATTACAATAGATTTTTAATACATATCTCTTATACTTTTGGTAATTTTGAACAAGTAATTTTTATATATTTATGAGCTATATATATGATAGTCAATAAGAAAGTTAAGGAAGAAATTGTTATTAAAGTTTTGGTCATAATATTCATGATATGTGATTTTTCTCTTGTTTGTTTACTCTGATATTTGATCTCAGTTTCGATATCTTTAAGACTTTTACTGTATTGTATAAGTTTTCGTTAGAGTTAATTATATTTTCGTGAAGAGTAGGAATGTTTATCATTTCAGTAATATTTATATTTAATTTTAATGTATCGAAAGTTATGAAATTGTCGTTTATTGTTGTAGTTGTATAGTTTAATGGTTCTATGATTTTTGTATTTAATTTACTATTTTTAGTTTCAGCTGAGCAACCTGGATATAAATGTATGTATCCATTATAAGCTAATTTTATAATTTTGAAATATTTAGGACAATAATTCATAATTCATTTTTTAAGGTGAAAATTCGTATATCACAAAAGGAATTTAATTCTGGTTCGTCATGTATAACTTTTGCTATACAGGTGTTACTGGTTTTAGCGGGTATGTTTGTATTACATAGAAATGTGTTTAACGTTTTGTTAGAAAAGTTTTTAAGTAATTTACAATGTGATACCTCATCTTGACTAAGGCTAATAAACATATTATCACGTTTTTGATTTATTGCAATATAAGTTTGTTTGAAATCTACATAATAATAAGTATTGTTATGTAAAGATATTGGTATTGGAAAATTATTATACATAATTAATTGCTCTCTGTCAACTAATGGTATTGTAATTTCATATAATATGTGTTTTTGGGTATATTTTAGTTTGATTTCTAATAATTTTAAAAATTGTAAAAGGTTGTCGGTGGTGATTTTTTATCGGAATTTCATATTTTGATACTTGTAGTTGAATATTTTCCAAAGATTTCAATAATATTTCTGGTTGTAAAATTTTTGTATCGATTTCATTGTTCATGGCTCTTTTTAATGATATTAGAATATTATCTTGTACTTTATCGAAATTTTGGACATTGAAAGTTAATAATATGGAAATTTCATCGAATTCATGTAAAAATTGTTGATATATAGTAAGATTGTTAACTTTAGGGATTAGTTTTTGTAGTATTTCATTATTAATTTTTGTATTTAATATATTATTTTGAAGTATTTCTATAGAGTTTCTTAAAATAGTACTTGCAATTATATGCGTTATAAATTTATTAGATTCTTTTAATTAGCTAATTTTGTTTTCTATATGTTCAGAATCTTCTGAATCCATTACACCGAATTATCCTTTTAACATTGTACCACCTAAATTTATTATACCGCGTTTTTGTCTTGTGGTTGTGTGTAGGAAAAATTTATCGATTTGTTTTTGTGTGTTAATTACTTTAGATAGACTTATATTTAAAGAATGTATAGTTAGTGGACAGTGATCTAGTGGAAAATTTTGTTTTATTTGTGTACATACGTTTTTTAAATTTTGGAAAATTTCTTGTAAATTGTCAAATTCTATTTTCATGTTTGATATATCATAATATATCATTAGTTTCTACTTCCCTGAGATAATTTTATAATCTCCTAACGGTTCTAAGTATATTCCCGAATTATCATCATGTTTCTGTATATTGAACATTGTTTGAGGTTTCCCAACGGCGAACATAAAATTTAAAAATCTATATAATGAAATTATTAAGAAAAAAAAAAATTGTATAAATTTATTTTGTATAGAAGAAAATTATATATTTTTTTATTCGATAAATAATTTTAAAAGGTTATTATGTACTAATTTAGTTTTTCTACCGATTTTGATTGTAGTATTTTCTGGTGAATTTATTTCGACTACTTCGTAAGGACCTAGATAACATGAAGTTAACTTCTTGTTTTTTCTAACTTTATCAAATAACCATACTTTATCTCCCACGATTATATCTAATATATTTGTATTTTTATCATATATCCTTTTATTTATTTCTTTTGATCTAATTGAGTTATTTCGTGCTTCATCATAACTATGTTGAAGACGTAATTTTAATTCTAATACATAATCATCAATATTATATATACGATCAATAGTTTTACTAATAGCTGATGGAATGTCTGGTTTTATGCCAAATAAAATTTCGTAAGGTGAAAATTTCGTTGAAGTACTCGGAGTTGTATTGTGTGCAAAAATAGCAAAATCTAACCATGTATCCCAATTATCTGAATCTTTATTTGCATAACAACGCAAATAATTTCCCAAAGTACGATGCGATCGTTCGAGGGATCCATTGGATTCTGGATGATAACTGGTAGTGTGTATTTTTTTTATATTCAATAAAGAACAAGTCTTTTTGAATACTTCACTCATGAAATTTGTGCCTTGATCAGTTAAAAGAATTTTTGGAGTACCAAAAATACATATGACCTTCCGCACGAAAGCATTAGCTACCGTGACAGCTTCTTGGTTAGGAATTGGTATAGCTAATAAAAATTTGGATAGTAAATCTTGAAATGTTAAGATATATATATTTCCAGACTCAGTACTATGTAATGCACCGACTATATCTAATGATACCTTTTCAAATGGTTTAGTAGGTGTTGCTGTCTCATTCACTCTTTAATAAATTATTTGCCTAAAAAACAATTAACTTGTAATTTAAAATTCATATATACATTAACGTAAAGTAAATAATAACTCATTACAATACAATTGCAATAGCTTAACTATTGACAATTTTACATTTTCTAATGAGAGTAATTATCATTGTATTCGTTAAAGATTTACATTATATACATTGTTGCATATTGTTTTTAACTCTTTTTAATAAACACAGTCCACTTAAAATTCAAAGGAAACGGTCGCATTTTTATTTCTTTCGAAGCATTTCAGCAGGGGAAAGACATTTAAAAATTATCAATATTTTTTACAAGAAAAAATATAAAATTCATCACCAGTATTTCGTAACATTTTTTGGTCCTTCGAACCGGATATAAATTAAAATCGGATTTTATTAAATTAGTTAATAAAATTGTTAGCGAAATTGGTGCAGTGAAAATTATCATACGTTGTACAACAACAATTACATAAGTTATCAAAAGGGTACAGTACCTATGAAAAGTTTCAAAAATTAAATATAATTAAATTTAACGTTACAAAGTTAATAGTTATCATAATATTCTATTAAATTAAACGTGCAACGTAAAATTAATAATTGTTGCCGTCAAATTCAAATAAAAATATAATATTAACAGTGCAACATAAATTTAAACAAAATTAAATAATCGTTGCTGTCAATTTTAAAGTGCAACATAATATAAAAAAAATTAAATTCGTAGTTGCCTAAAAATAAAATTCATAATTATATTAAATTAATATAAAACATAAAGTTTATATAAATTTAATTTTTTTTGTGTCAAACAACAAAATTTATAATATCGCAATTTCAAATTCGTAAATTTAAAAAAAAAAAATCAGTTTACAGTTAACTTATTTCGAAATTGCAAACAAAAAAAAAAGTGTATATAAAAATAAAAAACTATTTCCAGTATATAAAAATTCTTATATATAATAGTATAAGTAGTGAAGTTAGAAGAACAAAAAAAAAAAAAAATTTACATGCTCTTCCAAACAACAACAAAAATTACATTCTCTTTTGTCATACAAAACTCTCAAACAACAACAAATTAGTAATGTATGTATAGTGTTAGTGTATATAGTAATAGTAAACTATACAACAAATACATAAAGGAACGTATTTTATTTTATAAAATTATTTGTATGCAATATTTTGTATGTTGGAAGAGGTTTGTTGAGCATAGTATAAAAATCGTTCTAATAAATGATTTTGTGACGGTCGGTCAATATTTTCATTTATTTGTTATTTTGTGACGGTTGGTCAATAATTTCATTTATTTATTAAATTCAAATCAATAAAAAAAAATATTTAACGTGAAAATAATTAATTATTTAATATAATTAATTTATATTATTAAAAATAAATAAATACCGTTAAAAATAAAGTGAAAATAATTAATTATTTAATATAATTAATTTATATTATTAAAAATAAATAAATATCATTAAAAATAAAGTGAAAATAATTAATTATTTAATATAATTAATTTATATTATTAAAAATAAAACATTTAACGTAAAAATAATTAATTATTTAATATAATTAATTCAAAATTAACAAAAATTATTTAATCATTATATAATAAAAAAGGAAGACATTAGCCTTAAAATAATTTTTATAATTAAAGTGAATTAAGCTATTAAAGCAAAAAATAACAAATTAGTATTATTATTATATAATAAAAAATAATATAATTATTGTTTTTATTAACATAACACAACATTGTTTAATAAAGTGAACAAGATTAACAATAATTATTAGCAACATTATATTTCTAAAATAATAATAACAATAAAATATTTTAACAATAAATTATTTTAACAATAAAATATTTTAACATTTATTTACTTTTTAACAAATATATTGAAACTATACTAGTAAGAGTATAGTACTTTTATAAAATTAAATTATACAATTTATTTTCAATATATTTCATTAAATAAAAATAAAAATGGAACAATTAATTCGAAAAAGAGGTAGTTTAAAAGCTCAATTAACAAGAATTGAAAACTATTTTCAGGGTTTACAATTAAATGATGCTGTTCTTGAGCAAGTAACAGAACGAATTGATAAACTCAACATAATTTTCGATCAATATGAACATTTACAATTTGAAATTGAAAGTCAGCTTCCTGATGAAGAACATGGATCACAAGAAGTTGAAAGATCATCAATGGAATTAAAATATTTTAATGCGAAGGCTAAAGGAAAATATTTTGTTAATGAATTATCAGGTAGTGCATCAAATACTAATGAAGCTTCATCAGAACTTAATACAGCAATACAGTCGCTTATGACACATCAAACATCATTGGCAGACTTAATTAGCAAATTACCATCTTCAGTTTTGGACAATGGTCCTTTACAATCAACAAGCGTAATGAATCAATCATTAATACAAGGTACTGATCATCATTCACAAATTAAGCTACAACCAATAGAAATACCATCGTTTAATGGTAGCTATAAAGATTGGCCAGAATTTTATGATTTATATAATTCTCTGGTGCATACAAATCCAAGGTTTTCGCCGTGCGAAAAACTACAATATTTAAAAAGGTCGTTAACTGGAAATGCTACTAATATACTCAAAAACTTAACAATTACGGATGCCAATTATCTTCAAGCATATGAGGAATTGGTTAATACATTTAACAAGAAGGATGTTATCATTGATGCATATTTACAAAGAATTATGGATCAACCAAAATTACAGTCAGCTTCTGCTGATAATTTGAGAATATTATGTAGTAATGTGAATGAATCAGTAAGAGCGTTAAGCGCAATGAACTTACCAACACAGCATTGGGATAGATGGTTAATTTTTATATTAGCATCTAAAATGGATCACGAGTCAGTTAAATTGTGGCGTCGCGAATGTTCAAAAAGAACTGAAAATGAAGAAATTAAATTTTCAGATTTTATTACTTTCATAAATAACAGAATTTACGAATTGTCACCATTAAAAGACAACATGTCAGATAACGTAAAATCAGATAACGTAAAAAATAAAAGTTATCAACCAAATAAAATGAAATTTACTCATACTTCTTCAGTTGCTACATACAAATGTTTTTATTGTCAAGGTAATCATGCTATTTTTACATGTCCAAAATTTTTAGCGTTGACAATTACTAAAAGAAGAGAGTATGTAAAACATAAAAGTTTATGTTTTAACTGCTTGAGAAGCAAGCATTTAGTAAAGGATTGCAATTCAAAATTTAATTGTAAATATTGTAATATTAAACATAATTCTTTATTACATGAAAATAAAGATAATAAATATGACAATGTTGGTATGACAAACAATCAATCAAATTCATCACAATCAGTGTTATCACATATAACACAATTACAAAAGAAAATTCTTACGACAATATTACCAACAGCAATTGTTCTAATTCAAAATAAATTTCATGCATGAATATATTCAATGTCGAATATTATTAGACACAGGGTCTCAAGTCAATTTAATATCAGAAAGTTGCGTTCAAAAATTACAATTACAAAGAACACACGCAAGAGTGTTATTAAATGGTGTTGGATCAACAAAGGCTGATCATACCAAAGGAAAAGTTCAACTTAAAATAAAATCAAGAATTAACAGTTTTCAATTATCAAGTGAAGCTTTGATAATAAATAAGGTTACATCAAATTTACCACCTTCCAAATTGAACAACATTTCAAATGACATTTTTGATAAATTAGAATTAGCTGATCCATATTATTATAAACCAGAAAAAATTGATCTGATTGTTGGATGTAATATTTTCTTTGAAATATTAGAAAATGGCAAAATTTATAATGGTCCTGAGTTACCAATGGCTCAGCAGACTAAATTTGGTTGGATCATTTCTGGTAAAGGATCAATACAAAATTCAAATGTAACAATCAGTTTACATACATGTCTAGATATAGATGAAAGATTAAAAAGTTTTTGGGAAATCGAAGATTTTCCTTTAATAAACTTACCAACTGAAGAAGAATTGAAAGCTGAACAGCATTTTGTAAATAATTATTCAAGAAATGATGATGGTCGTTATGTAGTTCGTTTGCCATTTCATACAAATTCAAATTCTTTAGGAGTATCAAGAAATTCTGTAGTTCAAACATTACAATCAATGGAGAAAAGATTCGAAAAGGATGCAAATCTTAAATTGGAATATACAAATTTTATTAATGAATATTTGTATTTAAATCATATGGTTGAAATAACAAGTGATGATAAACAACACTCTAACAATAAATGTTTTTACATGCCGCATCATGCAGTATTTAAAGAAAGCACAACCACTAGACTTCGTGTTGTATTCGATGCTTCTCGTAAAACTTCTACTGGTGTTTCTTTAAACAGTTTATTGTTAGTTGGTCCTACAATTCAAAAAGATATTTGGTCTCTGTTATTAAATTTTAGGACATATAAAATTGCATACACTGCTGACATCGCCAAAATGTATCGGCAAATTTTAGTAAATAGAAAAGATACGCCATATCAAAGAATTGTTTGGAGAAATTCAGCCAACGAAGAAATCAAAGAATATGAACTGTTAACTGTTACATATGGTACTGCAAGTGCACCATTTTTAGCTGCAAGAACATTAAACCAATTAGCAGTTGATGAACAAATTAATTATAAAATTGGTGCCAAAAATTTGATTGAAAATTTCTATGTTGATGACTTTGTAGGTGGCAGTCATTCAATTGAAGAGGCAATTAATACAAAAAATGAATTGATGAATTTGTTAGCACTTGGAAAATTTGATCTTCGTAAATGGGCGTCAAATTCTGAAGAATTCT
Source organism: Rhamphomyia laevipes (assembly GCA_963920725.1). Taxonomy (NCBI): domain Eukaryota; kingdom Metazoa; phylum Arthropoda; class Insecta; order Diptera; family Empididae; genus Rhamphomyia; species Rhamphomyia laevipes. The sequence goes on from OY987255.1 coordinate 67,650,629, forward strand.
TATCAACAATTAATAATGATCATAAGGAAATTGTCTCAACATTAACATTACACGATGATAAAACAATTAAAGCATTAGGTTTAAAATGGCAACCATCAAATGATTGTTTTATTTTTTCAATAAATCTGGATCAAATTAATGCATTTTCAAAACGTACAATTTTGTCAGAAATATCAAAAATTTATGATCCATTGGGATTTTTATCACCATGTACAATTGTTGCTAAAATATTGATGCAACAAATTTGGAGTTGTGGTGTAGGATGGGATGATTCATTACCAACTGATTTAGAAGAAAAATACATAAAGTTTCGAAAATCATTATTATTATTATCGACTTTAAAAATACCTAGATGGTTAAATGTTTTAGCATTATCAAAAATACAAATTTGTGGGTTTTGTGATTCATCTGAGTCAGCATATGCTGCTGTGATATATTTAAGAATAATCAATAATGGAAATATATCAGTTAATTTATTGGTAGCAAAAACTAGAGTTGCACCAATTCAACAAATTTCAATTCCAAGGTTAGAACTGTATGCAGCACATCTATTATCAAAACTAATGAAAAAGGTCATAATTACAATGAAATATGAGTCATTAGATATGCATGCTTTTACTGATTCAACAGTAGTATTAGCATGGTTAAAGGCAATACCACGTAAATGGAAAAGTTTCATTGCCAATAGAACTTCACAAATTTTATCAGTTATACCATATCGTAATTGGAGACATGTTAAATCATTACAAAATGCAGCTGATCCAGCTTCAAGAGGTATACCGCCCAGTAATTTATCAGATTTAAATTTATGGTGGCATGGACCGCAATTTTTATATAACAACGATTTTGACAATACAAAAATAACACAAGATTTAAATACTGAATTGGAAATACGTTCAACATGTTTACACACAAAAGCAGATTCTAATGAAATTCAATCATTTAATTTCAATATTTTTGAAAATTATTCTTGTTGGCGAAAATTAGTAAATGTAATTAGTAGATGTTTACGCTTTATACATAATTGTAAACGATTACCAAAAATTATATTTCAAGAAACAGTGTTACATAATTCAGAGCTTCAATTTGCAACAAAGATATTAATAAAAATATCACAGAATCATGATTTTCATTCAGAAATATCTAATTTGAAAAAAGGATTAAAATTGTTGAAAGGAAGTAAATTAAATTCACTATTACCATTTATTGACGATGACGGTATTCTTCGAGTTGGTGGTAGAATACAAAATGCAAAAATATCATACAACCAGAAACATCCAATTATATTATCAAAGGCTCATCGTATCTCAACATTAATAGTTAATGATGTACATAAAAGATATTTTCATGCCAATTTACAATTAATGGTAAATATTTTGCATTTAAAATATTGGATAATTGGTTGTAAAAATCTAGTCAAAAAATGTATTCGTAATTGTGTTATATGTAATCGTTACAAAGCTGAAGGATATTCTCAACAAATGGGTAATTTACCATCTTATCGACTTCAACCTGCACGGCCATTTACAAACACAGGTACTGATTATGCTGGTCCATTTCAAGTAAGTTCTTGGAAGGGAAGAGGAGCAAAACAGCTTAAATGTTATGTGGTCATTTTTATATGTATGACTACTAAAGCAATTCACATTGAATTAGCATCAGACTTATCAGCAGATAAATTTATTGAAGCATTGCATCGTTTCACAAGCAGGCGTGGTATATGCAACAACATTTACAGTGATAATGGTAGAAATTATATTGGAGCTGCTCGTAAAATTTCAGAATTTCAAAAGTTTCTACAACAAAACCAAGAAGTTATTTCAAAAGAATTAAACAAAAATGAAATCACATGGCATTTCATACCAGCATATTCACCAAATTTCGGTGGATTATGGGAGAGTGCTGTTAAATCCATGAAATATCACTTAAAGAGATCGCTTGGTGAAACAATTGTTACATATGAAGAAATGTTAACACTACTTTGTCAAATAGAAGCTTGTCTAAATTCACGACCTATTGCAGCCAACACTATCGATATTCATGATTTAGAACCATTAACTCCGGGTCATTTCCTTACTCAAGGACCAATATTATTACCAATGCAAGAAACTATGGACGAAAAGTTATCATATTCAAATAGATGGTCAAGAGTACAACAAATTCAGTTTTCATTTTGGAAAAGATGGAGTATGGAATACATTTCAACACTACAAAAACGTAAAAAATGGCAGGTAAAAACTAAAAATATTGACGTTGATAACATTGTACTTATAAAAGAAGACAATTTGCCGCCATGTAGATGGTTGATGGGACGTGTGGTAGCTGTTAAACCAGGAAAAGATGGTTTAGTACGAGTTGTTACGTTGAAAACAAAAACAGGTTTAATAGATAGAAATATTAGAAATTTAGTAGTTTTATTACAAACAAATTAATAATTTTCATTTTAAAAAGTAAAGTAATTTATATTGTTACAATAATTATATTTTGAAATTAATATTTAATATTGAAAAACTATATTTTCCAAGGTGGGCAGAATGTTGCTGTCTCATTCACTCTTTAATAAATTATTTGCCTAAAAAACAATTAACTTGTAATTTAAAATTCATATATACATTAACGTAAAGTAAATAATAACTCATTACAATACAATTGCAATAGCTTAACTATTGACAATTTTACATTTTCTAATGAGAGTAATTATCATTGTATTCGTTAAAGATTTACATTATATACATTGTTGCATATTGTTTTTAACTCTTTTTAATAAACACAGTCCACTTAAAATTCAAAGGAAACGGTCGCATTTTTATTTCTTTCGAAGCATTTCAGCAAGGGAAAGACATTTAAAAATTATCAATATTTTTTACAAGAAAAAATATAAAATTCATCACCAGTATTTCGTAACAGTAGGTGTATCTGTAATTTTCATAGGCATTTTAGTTCTTGGACTTAATTTATTTTGTTGACAAATTTCACACGAAGATATATATTTTATTAACGTTTGCTTCATGTTTTGAAAATAATATTTTTGTTTTAATTTTTGAAGAGTACGATTTACACCTTGATGTCCACCGGCGGGCTTGTTATGATATTCATCCAAAATAGTTTTTATTTCAATAGGTTTAGTCAAAGTAATTCAATTTGTGTTGTTATTTAAATTATTATTTGAGGTAGGTATTTGTATTTTTAATTAAATTATTATTTGAGATATTATCTAACTCAACTTTTTCAATTTCATTGTTTTAATTATTGATTTGATTAGTTTTCTTAGAATTGGCTCTTGTGATTACATTTACTTTTGCTATTTCCAATCTAGATAATGCATCTGCGTTCGTATTTAAATGTCCCGATTTATGGACAACACAATAATCATATCCCTCCAGTTTGATGCGCCAGCGCATTATTCTGGAAGTCGGATTATTTATATTAAAAAACCAGGCAAGTGATTTATGATCTGTGACCACAGTGAATTTTCTTCCATATAAATAAGGTCGGAAATAAGCAGTTGCCCATACTACCGCTAAAGCCTCTTTCTCAATAGTTAAGTAATTACGTTCAGCTTGGTTTAGTGTTCTACTGACATAAGCAATGGGCAAATCCATTACTTTACCATGTTCTAATATATGTTGCGATAAAATGGCACCTAATGCTGCATCGCTCGCGTCTGTAGTTAGATAAAATTGTTTAGTGAAATTAGGGTATTGTAATACAGGGTATTCTGTAATACATTTCTTTAAATTTTTAAATGATTCGCCACAAAATTCATCCCGTATGAATTTTGTATCTTTTTTTAGTAAATTATTTAGAGGTTGTGCAATAGCAGAGAATTTTGGTATATATTTTCGATAATATCCTATTAGTCCTAGGAAAGATTTTATAGCTTTTTGATTTTGTGGTGGAACGATTTGTAGAATTGTGTCAATTTTTTTTTGTCCGGTTTAATTCCTTTTTCAGTTATTACATGACCGAGATATAACACTTCTTTATGTAAAAATTTACATTTATTGGGCTGTAATTTTAAATTATGTTTCTTTAAGGCTTCGAATACTTCTATTAATTTTTTATAATGATCAACTAGATTTTTTCCATATATAACAATGTCATCTAAGTATACAAAACAACGTATAATTTGTAGACCAGTATCACCACTTTATTATTTTCGACTTGAAATTTAATATGCATTTTTGAGTTTTTGAAATTAAATATTGCTTGATCATTACCATAGTCAACGATAGCTTTGGTCTGATTTAAATAATATCCGCCTATTATACCATCTTGGGATATAGGGAAATTGGCTGATACCACATGAAATAGGATGGGATATTGTGTAACATTTTTATCTGATGATTTAAGAAATAGTTTGGTTGTACCAATTGTATTAATAGGTTCGGGTGAAATACCTTTTAATTCTATAGGAAAAAAGTCAACACAAGTGTTATCATGCAAAGCATTTGTTTTTATGATGCTTACATTTGCACCAGAATCTAATAATAATTTGCTAAATTGATTTTCTGTGCCCTCTATTTCTAGAGATAGAATACTAGAAAAAGTTCGATTTTTTATTTGATTTATTAAAACAGATTTTGTTTTTTGATTTTGTACCTGACTTTGCGTTTTATTAGAATTAATATGCTCTTGATATATATTTTTATTTTTATTAGTATTTGTATACTTTATAATTTTACTTTCAGATTTAGATTTTTGTTTTAGATTTTCTTGAATTTGTGTTGAGTTTGACTTTGGTTTTCGATTTTCTTGGTTTTGAATTAAATTACGATTTAGATTTTCTTGGGTTTGAATTGAATTTTGTATAATTTTTTGATTTTCTTTATTTTGAATTAGATTTATAGTTAGATTTTCTTGAGTTTGAGTTGAATTTTGTATAATTTTTTGATTTTCTTTATTTTGAATTAGATTTATAGTTAGATTTTTTTGAGTTTGAGTTGGGTTTCTTATTTTAAATCGCTTGCCTGAGTCCGGAACCCGATGGACCAGGCTGATTGGAGTTTCCCTGATCTGTACCTGATTGTGATACTAATGAAATGTTATTTTTAGAATTAAGTTTTTTGTTATTATTATATATGCGTTTTCTGCAATCCTCGATAACGTGACCGGGTTTTTTACAGTAACGACATATTTTTTCTTGAGAAATTGTAGCTATTTGCGGACTTGATTTAGAATTTGTTATAGCAGGTACATTATTAAGTTTTGATAAATTATTTTGATAAAATCTAGGTTTATTTTGGAAATTATAATTAGAATTAAAATTTGGTTTAAAATTGTTATTAGTATTTTGTTTTCTACAATCTTTAGTGAAATGGATTTGGGTTTTGCATGTACTACAATATGGTTTTCTAATGTTTTCATCTCTAGGAGTAATTCTATTTAATTTTTCTTCATCTATAGCCAGTTCGATTGCATCACTTAGAGTAGCTTTTCTGGCTGTACGAACAATTAATTTCAGTGGATCTCTCAATCCGTTAATAAAATTATTCATGACGGTCACACCATTCAATTCACAAATGGCCTCGCTACTGTCATTGGACATAGAATCCTGCACGCTAGGTTAGTTTAATTCATCTAGGAGCTTTTCAACCCTTTCAGAATAATGGCTTACAGATTCCTTAAATCCCTGACTTAATGCGAAGATGTCCATTTGAACTAATTGTGTAGAACGCGTTTTTGAAAAATTTTCTAATAAAGAACTTCTTAAATCTACCCATTTACTGAAATTTTTATATCTTAGAATTGCGTTATATGCGCGCCCTGAGATTTTGGAAATAATAATGTTTAAAAAATCACATTTTTCTTCTTCATTAGTGGTTTTATACTGAATTTCTGCGAGTTGCAAAAACCTATGCAAATCTACAGAATTCCCGTTGAATTTTTTTTTTTTTTTTTTTTTTCCTTTATCACTCCTCCTGGGAGCATAGGGCTTCCACTTGGCATCTCCATCTCACTCGGTTGGTTGCAGCTGTCTTTACACAATTCCAAGTGAGATTGCATTTTCCTAGTTTCAGGAGTACCGATCGTCTCCAGGTGTTCTTGGGACGGCCTCTGGATCTTTTGCCTTGAGGATTCCATTCTAACGCCATCCTGGTTATACTGTCGGCTTTTTTCCTGATGGTATGTCCAATCCATTTCCATTTGCGCCTCTTTATCTGTCTCACAATTGGTTCCTCTCTTGTCATTTCTAACAGATCCACGTTGCTGATGATGTTTGGCCAGAATATTCGACATATGATACGGAGACATTTGTTGATGAATACCTGTAATTTTTGAATGATGTTGTTCGAAATCAACCAGGTTTCGCTACCATATGTTAGTATTGATTTAACACATGAGTTGAATATTCTGAGCTTCGTGTTTCTGGAAATCTGGGAACTCCTCCATATAGGTTGTAGTTGTCCGAATGCTGACTTTGCTTTTCGAAGTCTGTTATCAACATCTGCTTCTGCGCCGCCGTCTGTTGTTATTACACTACCTAGATAGCAGAAGCTATCTACATATTCGACGGGGTTTCTTTCGATGGTAATGTCTCCTCTGTTGCAGGTATTGATTCTCATGGCCTTAGTCTTCTGGATATTTATCTCTAATCCGGCGCATCGTGCTAATCTTGCGAGGTGTTCTAATTTAGCTTGGATGTCGCTGAGCTTGTGTGAGAGTAGACAAATATCGTCCGCATAGTCTAAGTCCTCGAGTTGTCGTGTGAGACTCCAAGTTATTCCACGTCTCTGCATGCAGACTTCTCTCATAATTTCATCCAGGACAATTGTGAACAGTTGAGGTGAGAGTGGGCATCCTTGCTTTACTCCTGTGTTTGTAGTGAAAGAGTCACTGATGTTTCCATTATGCAGTACCGCGAGATCCGCATCTTCCCGCATCAATTAGGGAATCATTTTTGTAGCCTGTCCGATATCGAATTTTGCCATTTTATTTTTATTTTCAATAATATTATTTTGATATACTTTATCTGTATTCGAGTTATTAGGAGGCGGATTTTTATTTGGTTCACCAAAGTCTAATAATTTATCTGAAAATTCTTCACTTGTTTAACCAGTATTTTCAGAATTATCTTGATTAGATTGTTCTGTATTATTATTACTAGTAGATTCTTGATCGTTTAAAATCTTTTTATTATCTACTGGTGAATGTATTAAGGACATTGACTCAGAATGTTCTCTTAAAACTACTAGATTCAATGTTTTTGGTATTTTTCGCGTTCTGAGACTTAAATTCAGATTATAATTCATAAGACAAATATGTGTATGATATACAAAATTATTATTTCTTTTTTTTTAAGTGGATAGAGTAAACAACACAAAAGAAAATTCAATAACACAATAAATCATATCAAAAAAAAAAAAAAGTCTTTTAATGTATGTATAGGTTAGGGTTAGAGAAATTTCATTTTATTCTACTAATATATATCTCATAAATATAATTTTTTTTTACATATACGAATTACGAGCATTTGCGATATGATACTATAATTATTTATACTATATTTATATTTGTATTATCGAATGTATATATTTTGTAATAAAAATAATTTTATTTATATAAAATTTCTTAAAGTATAAATGATTTTTATTTATTTTAGTTTAGCAATGAATTTAGACAAAATATTTTTAATATATATCTAAGACTTACATTAAGTTAATTATTATGTTCAACTTTTATTTTTATATTTTGTTGATTTTTATTTTTGAAAATTCTAATTGATGATCTTGTTGTTCTGATTGATGGTGTTAATTGTTGCTATTTGATATCGTTGTTGATGAATTTAGATGAATTTATATTGTTGTTGAAGAATTTAGATGAATTTTATTGATGATTGTTGAATTATGGATGAATTTGATTCTTGATTCTGGTTAAACGGTGCCCTGGGCCTCCGTTTAAAGATTACCTCTTATACGTTGGTCACTTTTCACTTCTATTATAATACTTTTTTTTTTTTTATTTTTTTTTTTTATTAAGATATTGTCTGCCAGACTCAACAGACATTAAGCAAGGGTAGTCTTTTTTTTCAAAACTGAAAAAATTGCAATACCTTTTGAGAGTTCTATTATAATATTTTTAATTAATTTTTTTTTAATATTTTTTTTTTTTATTTTTATACACTGTTATTATTTTTGTTAAGATTTTCGAATTTTTTGTATTAGATTAGAATAAATACATTTTTTATTCTACCCCACATCTGACACCAATGTAATATTTTTGATAGTATAATATATATATAAATGATATATAAATATTATACTGATGTTCTTGATTTTGTTTTGACTTAAGATTTCTTTTCTTTAAATAAAATACTTTATATTGGATGTTTGTTCAATGTTCTTTATTTGAATGTTTGCTTAAGACTGATTTTTGAAATTACAATTAATAATAATTAAACTTCATATTCTGTTCATGATTAGTCAATTGCTTTGTTTAATAAAGTATACTGGCCTAAATATCACAATCGATATTTAATGTCCAGTTACATATACGTATATATCATTTAAGTTATTGCCCTTTTTGGTTCAATAATTTGTACTGACCGAAATATCACAATATTGATATTCGGGATCAAGTTACATATATATTGCACTTTACATTGCATTTGACTAATCATTTACATTATTTTATGAATACATTATAATATTTATGCTTAACATATGTGCTAATGTATAACATATGTATATTCTTTATTATATATATTTAATGTTACAATGTTTATTTTATCCTTTTCTTACAGAAGATAAAATTAAATTATTGAATTTGGGTATATTACACACGTCGTCTGCGAAAGTTTTTTCGAGCTGGTCTATGTAATTCATCAACAACATCCTTCTTACTCATTTCGATGTAAAATGTTTATTATACTATTATTTTTTTTTATATATAGAAACATATATTTTGCATTCACTCATACTTTGGATCAGTATTAACTTTAAAAGGTTTAGTAACAATTGTATTGTTTTTATCAACCTTTTTTGCATCTGATATTGTTTTTATATGGTTAAATACAAAAGTTTCAAATGTTTCATATTTTTTCAACAAAGCTTTACGTTCTTTTTGTAAAACATCCAATACAAGCTTAACCTTTTTCTCAATTAAAACATCAGTATAGCCTTTTGTTGCAACGTCATTTTTCTGAACAGGTTGATGAACATAAACAATTCGTTTATTTTGAATGTCATAATCATTTTTCTCATCCAAAATAAATCCTATTCCATAAGGTCCTGTTGGACCAATAGATCCTGTTGGTCCAATAGATCCTGTCGGTCCAATAGATCCTGTTGGTCCAATAGGTACAAGAGGCCTCATTAGGCCTCGTAAAGGTTTTCTGACTGGCTGGCCGGTACGACCAAACTTATCTATAGGCATACATGCAAATGATGTGATTTCTTTAAAATATTTCCTTTTATGGTATAATATTAGCCTCTCTCAACTCCTCCAAAATACAAATAATTTCGTTTATTTGAGAACCTACTAACAACTGCAATCTATCAACTAGCTCAATTGGATCGTCCCAGTAAACATAATCAAGCTTTCTTTTAGACACTTTCATCATAAGGCCTTTGCCTGATGCTGTTGATGATGATGATGATGGCTTTCGGGTATTATACTAATGTGGAAATAATTTTTTAGTTATTAAATTATATTTATTACTTCTATTTCCTCGGATTTGTTGATTTGAATCATATTCACGTCTATGTGCATTGGTTTCCGTTAATATTTTTTTGTATATGTTTAAGTCTTCATCAGTATATTTAGTTGGATCTGGATTTTTCATAAATATTAACTCTTGCAATCCAATTGAACTAATATATGAACTTTCATCAATAATTACTTCATTTTGTTTTACTTGTATTTGTTTATTACCAATTTTCCATTCAGGAGAACTTTGATCGAAATATGCACCAAAAGTTGTATCAAAATTTGTTGGTATAGAAGAAGTTGATTCAAATATTTTGTAATATTTTGATATTTGATGAAATTTTTTTAGGGGTAGATGTTTGATATAAAGTATTTGATTCACCTACACTTTCATCATCAGAATCAGTTTTGTTTGATTGTCTTATACTAGAAGCATCATCATAAAATCTTGATTTCTTTTCTTTTTTAATTACACCAAATGATGTTTCTTATTTTATATCAGGATAAATTGATTTTTGCTCTAATGCTTGTGCAACATTTTTGAGTGGTAATGTAATTGGTTTAAAATGTTCTTCTAAAAGACATGTCCTGCTTCTATCGGACCAGATTTTAAAGATCGATATTTATTTTTTACTGCTTTACTAGTCCTAATAATATCTTTCATAATTTTCTCTTTCATATTTGAAAATGTATATTATATTTAATTAATTAAGCTGTTGATCGGTTGAGCTATTGAGCTGTTAAGCTATTGAGTTTTTAATCTATTGACCGGTTAATCTATTAAGCTGTTTAGCTGTTGACCTGTTGATTGGTTGAGCTATTGAACTGTTCTGTTTATATCTGTTATTATTAATCTATATAACAGAATTAATCAAACCCGCTACGATAAGCACCATCTTGCTTTTCACTATCCCTATCTATAACTAAAAAACCATATTTTTCATTCCAACATTTAAGACACATTTCATGAAATTGTGCGAATGTCATATCATTGCTAACATGATCTGTATAAATATGTCTCAGATTCATATCATCCCGCTTGAAAATTATTAAAAAGTTTGCATTATCGCGAATTAGATGTTTTGGTATATGTGTATAAGATTGACATAAGTAAAAGCTATCAATATTATTGTGACGACCCACACAAAAATACTTTCGAATATTATTCTGTTTATCACATGCTACATCATCGAAAATAAATATAGAATGTGATTTTGCTTCTTCAGGTGGAATAATATCACTATTGTTAGAATAAGTGTAGTACCCCAGTTCTGGTATAGTCGTCATAACTTGATTAAGGAACTCATATTTTGGTTGGTGTAGAGATTTAGAATATACGTAAATGTTTTTAAACTTTAATTCATTGGGTTGTTCTAATAAGCTTAATATAACATTTGTTTTTCCACAATTAGATGGACCCACTATTAAACATCGTATACTATTTGGTAGTAATTCGCCATGCTTTTTTTGTTTACAGCCGTTTCCTTTGATTTTGATATCTAAATTATTTACAGGTAAAGTAAAGTGTTGTTTGATGAATTTGATCTTGACTACTGGTAAATTTTCATCAGTCTTAAATTTATATATTGCAATGGTAAAACGCAAAATGTATCAGTCATAATAAATTGATTGCTTCATAATGATTGGTTATAATAAAATTTATGACAGTCATGAGAAAGCTTTTAAAGGAGAAGGTATTCTGAATAAAATTAAAAATAAGTTGCCAGTTGAATTACATTTACCGGTTATCAATATTGTGGACCTGGTACAAAATTATAAAAAAGATTGGACAGAGGTGATTTAGGAATAAACCCATTAGATACAGCTTGTAAAGAGCACGATATAGAATATACGAAATTTAAAAATACTGAAGATCGACACATTGCTGACAAAGTTTTAGCAGAAAAAGCTTGGAAACGTGTAATTGCTAATGATTCTAATTTATTAGAACGAGCAACCGCTTTATTAGTAACAAACGCTATGAAAGATAGCTAAAATTAAATTAGGAATGGGCATAAAAAGTCATAGGAAATTTAATAAACAAATTAAAACAACCGTAAAGTTATTTCAAAAAGCCGTAAAAGATGCTAAAGGTGTTATAAAATTACAAAAACCCAGTAACAATGATGATGCTATAAAATTGGTACTTCATGTAGCCAAAACTGTGTAGCTGTTGGAGCACTGTCTGGTGGTGTTACTGGTATAGTTAAAGCAATAAGCGATGTCAAGAATGCAAAACAAGAAATAATTGAGAATTTACGGCATAATCAAACAATGGAAAGTATTTCTATGGGTAAAGGCTTATATCTCAACCCTTATAAAACAGGTTTAGGGTTGTATTTAAATCCACAGCCAAAAACTAATAGAAATCCTACCCAGGAAGCCATTAAGTGAAATTGATTTACATAAGTATGCAAAATTTATACCAGATTTTCGAGGGGTATTTATGCGAAATAGTTTACCCTAAAAGCCCTAAATAAAAAGAGTGGTATTATTAATGTGGATAATTCATCGGGTTCTGGTACTCATTGGGTAGCATACAATAAAAATAAAAATGTTGTAACATATTTTGATAGCTTTGGAAACTTGCAACCAGCTATTGAAATAATTAAATATTTAGGTTATAATTTGCAATATAACTACAACTCATATCAAAATTATAATACAATAATATGTGGTCATTTATGTCAAGCTTTCTTAAATCAGTTGTTATAATAATAATTATTTAAGTTTTTGAAAATGAATAAAAAAAATGTTTAAAATAAATAAACTAATTGTTTCTTTGTTAATAATGTCATTCACATTGACATTTACGGGTAATAAATCTGTATTAACTACTGATTATTTTCCATCTTTAGAATTAAATGATGACTATGTTTGCGGACTTGTTGAATTAGTTGCTTATAATTCCATACCTAATATTGATATTCATAACAATATTTTACAAATAGATGACAAAATAATTGCAATACCTATAGGCTCATATGAAATTGATGATATAGCTTCATTTTTACAAAATGCTCTTGATTTATTATATGATGGGTATGGAACTAATTGCCAACTATAATTCAACTAATTGCCAACAATAATACGATGAAATGTGAAAAAATGTGTACTAAGGATATTTATTTTGATACTTCAAATTCGGTGGGAAAGCTACTTGGTTTCAGTAAACGAAAATTGACATCTAATGAATGGCATTCATCAGATCTACCTGTAAATATATCAAATGTGAGCACTATACATGTTCAGTGCAATATCATACATGGGTCATATATGAATAATAAGCAAGTACATACATTACACGAATTTTGTCCAGAAGTTAGTCCAGGCTACAAAATAAATGAAATTCCTATAAATGTAATCTATTTACCAGTGAATACCAATCGAATAAGTTCAATCACACTAAGGCTTGTTGACCAAGACAATAACCTGATAAATTTTAGAGACGAAACAATAACTATTCGACTGCATTTAGAACCTTGAGATGCTTCTCTATAATATCAATAAATATCCGAAAAAAAGTCAAAAACATCAATTCATCAAAAGTAGTGAACAGGTTAAGACCTAAAAAAGGTGGACAGCTCAAAAAACTCTTGACACCAGCTAATAAGAATTTCTTAAAGTCTATTGGATTAAATTTAAAAAAATGAATGAAATATTAGATATTTCTCAAAACATTAACTATGATGAAAGTATTTCAAAAATTGAATATCATACTTATTCACCATTTCAACAATCTTTTAAAAGCAATGATGTCATTCAAATATTAATTCAATATCAAAATCTTAATATTTTACTAAGTGAAAGTTTCTTGTATATTGAAGGAACACTTTTAGATGAGGCCGGTTTGGTATCAAAAACTGCTCACTTAGTTAGTAACGTAGCTGCATATCTATTTGATGAGATTCTTTATGAAATAAATGGTGTTGAAATTGATAGAACTCGAAAACTTGGATGCACATTAACATTGAAAAACTATATTTTCTTTAATGAAGATGAAAGTAAAATGGCACTCAATTCTGGATGGAATACTGTAAGCAGTAGTTTGTTACATAAAAAACATTTTAACTTTTGTGTGCCATTAAAACTTTTATTAGGATTTGCTGAAGATTATAAAAAGATATTGGTTAATGCTAAACATGAACTTATTATTACCAGAGTTAGAGATAATAATAATGCAATTATAAGCACAGTAGCAGATGAAAAAATTAAACTTGAAATATTCAAAGTGCAATGGAAGGTTCCACACAAACTTGTATCAGACAGTTCAAACTTATCATTTATGAAGTTTATTGACAGAGGTATACCAATAAAAATTAGCTTTCGTAGTTGGGATATGTATGAATACCCAATTTAACTTCAGGCTAACTACAAGTCATGTATGGACTGTGAAAACTACAAGTCAAATCGAAAAACCGTTTTTGAATTCTGAAGTTTTTCCATATGATAATGTAAACATAGATTTTAACAAAGGTCAATATGCAATTCTGTATGATATGTATGGTAAATTTCAATAATCTTATTATAATAAAGTTAGTCAACCATTACTTGGTAATTAAGGATTTCTTGCACTTGGATCAATTATTGTGATAGATTGTTCACATCAATACGAATTGATTAAAACAGGGCCTGTTGATGTAAGAATCGAGCTTAAATTTTCTGTAAATATTCCCAAAAAAAACAACAGCTTTTTGCTTATTAATTCATGATAGAATAGTTGAATAAAATCCAATGACAAGTGAAGTTAAAAAATTAACATAATGAGTGTAATAGTTGATTTACAAGGTTTTCTTGGTAAAAATAAAAAAATCATTTTAAAGGAAATTGCAATACTAAGCAATGAAACACCATTTGAAGGCAAACATTATATTATTGAAAAATCGTTTGCATTTCATAAACTACCTATTGATCAACAAATTCAAAATTCTTGGCTATATCACAATCATCACGGCATACATTGGAATACTGGTACAAGCAAATTGATTGATGTAATTAAATATATGGAAACCAATTTATCAAACAAGAATATATATCTTAAAGGCGCTCAAAAAATCTCTTGGATTAATGATTTAATTGGATATATGGACAACTATTGTATACATGATTTAGAAGATTATGGTTGTCCCAATCTAAAAGTTTTTTACTAACACATCATCATCATCATCATGTCTTACACACACAGGATGTGCTATAGGATGTTGTGCATTGCAAAATGTGTATCTTTATAAAGAATTTTTAAAAAAATCGTAAATGAATAAACAAAATTAATTTTGTATAACGAAAATATTGTGAATATTAATAAAATAATGTAAACAAACATTGCAATAGTTTTTAGTTTTGAAATAACCAATTTTATTTTTTGTAAGATATGATATCAAAATACTCATCATCATCATCATCATAACATCTAAATCTAAAAAAATACATACTTATATATTTTATAAAAGTTTAATTACAACTCAATAAAAATAAATAAAAGAATAAAGTGTTTAATTTTATTTAAGAATATTTATTAATCAGTTATTTTATAATGACCCCAAGATCTTGTATCATGAATCAGGTAGTAGTTTTCTTTTGTCATCATTCGGATTTAAAGCAATTTTATTTTGTTGCAACGAGTAAACTATATGATTACGTGATATTATATTATTTTGATTACAATTTGTTACTTTTTTAAAACCAAACAGTCTAATAATCTTGAAAAGTTATCGATTTTTTAACAGCAGTTGTAACACATTTTGCTTTCTTGAATACATCCTCTCCATTAACTCTAATTGCATTCATTTTTGATCGAAGTCCAACGAATTCAGTCATTATTTTACCATTATTCTCATCTTTCATCAGACCTGGTTTTTTTTGTTGAGTAATCCTATTCCATTTTCGTTATTTGATGGATAATCACTCGTATCAAATTTATGAATATCTGATATTATAATCTTATATATATCATCACATTTTATTTCATATATTAATGAGTCTGTGTCTGTATACGTCATTTTGCAATCAGACCCAAACTTTTCAATCATATAATTGTAATGAAAATCATAAACGCATATCTTAGATATATCTAAAATACTAAATCCAACATAAATTGGTTTATTCATATATATTTCGGTTTTTTTTTAATTCAATGGCTACCAAATTTTCATCAAAAATTCTCGAGCTATGAAAAGTTGGTTTAGCTATAAATGATTTTGCTCCATATCGTCCATTCCATTTCGTTAACAATTTCACTGTTCTATTTTTTCTAACATTTTCCATTGTCTTGCCAAATATGGCGTTTATCATTAATTTATATAATTTTTTTTCAAAATCATTCTTAGCTTTAGTTCTCATATTAGCATTTAAATCAATATAACTTTTCAACCATGGTGATTGCTTAAATTTCAAAATCTTATGTATCTTAATTAGCTTAAGTCCATGTTCTAAAACCTGCTTCAAATTTCTATAATGTATTTTCTTTTTGAATTTAAAGTTGTTAATAATTTCTCTGTTTTACTGTCTGGTGGTGCTAAATGTTGTGAGCCCATCCATATAAATTATTTACATCGTAATACATTAAATATTTGCTTTCCTCGTCAGCATTATATGTAGACATGTATTTATTGTTGGCTTGACTATAACGATTCCAACATTGACTTAAACCACCTCGTATACCTCTTTCAATAAATAACAACATACCGATATCAGTTAAAAGTTTCAAGGTAACACCAGAGTATTTTAACATACAATCCCATGTAAACCTGGTGTTGTATAGTAAAGCGCTGGATCTAAACCATAATAGTAAGACAATTATTTCGAAGGATTCAAAAACATCTGCTAACAATAAAATATCAGTTTTCATGTATATGTCTATGTATTCATCTAAATTTTTAACATTGAAACTTGTCCAAACGTTTTGCGCATGATTGTAATCATCATCTGATATATTACAATCATTTAAGCAATTATAAAAATCATTTTTGGATAGGAAGTTATTTACATTTAATTTATTTAGTGAATCTAAAAAATCATTTGGGAAAAATCCTTTTTTTGTTATTTAATTAAATTTTTCATAAATTAAGTTTAACCACTCCTTTCGTGTTATTAATTTTTCATGTAATGGAATATATGATGAAAGTTTATCTAGTGAAGCAGGCATGAAGCGCAATGAATCAATAAATTTAAATTTTATCTCGCTTTCATCAATCGATTTAACAAATGATATGTATTTATCTTTATTTGTTGGGAGCAAAGATATTTTTCCTGAAAATTCTAATGCAATATCATTAATAATATAGTGAGAATCATAGCCAGATAAATTGTGAAACACCACTGGTATGTCCTTTGTGATTGTATACGATTGATTACATACTGAATGTATCGTACCTCTATATTTACCAGTCAGATGACAATGATCTTTAACACGCTGGTCATTTACATCAAAATGTTTATTGCATATATGACATACTCGAGCATCTTTAAAATATTGCAATTCAAAAGTTGTTAACGCGTTCATTGGCATAATATTAACATGAACAAGAAAAAAATTATCAGCAATTTCATTTAATTGTTGGGCAAACCATTTTGCTGGTTCCTCCCCTCGATATGATTTATAATACGATTTAGAATCATTATACGCACATTTGAAATAATATCCAACCCTGTAAACTTCATGTTTTTGGTAAAGCTTTGAGTGTTCAGTTTGTCTAACACAAATAGGCTTTAAAATTGATTCTAAATCAGGATATAAAATAAAAGGTACCTTCTCTTTGTTTTTAAACTTTTCAAAACATATTTCTGTTTTACTTGGTATTTTAACACTGCAAAAATTTTGTTTTTCAAAATTGTTAATGTGACTATTAAGTTTCTCTTCTGATTGAAAGTAATGTAAACAACGATAACATAAATATATTTTACCATTTCATTTCGATAATTGTTTTGAAATTAGTCTAGATAAATTCTTTATCCAACAGTAATGATATTTAAATTCAATATTCTCATCACTATCAATATAATAATAATCATCATCATTACTTTCATTATTATTATCATTGGAATATTTTTCAATATCATAGTACTCTTGAATCATTAACAAATTTACATGTTTGGTACATTTCAGTGGCGTGCAGTGACTTTTAGGACTGGGTGTGCTGAAATATTTGTTTGCTTAAAACATATATAACAGAAGTTTTTGAGATGTTGATTTTTGTGACTTCCCCTAGCCTCTCATTTCACCAAGAAGATTTTTAGCATTAAAATGAGATTAGCATTTAAAAATAAAATCATCGATCACTTCATCATAAAAAATTTCTATTGATTATAAATTTTTTAGTAACAACAACATGGGTTATTTTGTTTAACTTGTTATTAAGCCAGTTAAGGAGTTAAACCATTTTAAAATATAGGTTTTTTAAGTTCTATTTCCTTTAAGTTCTCAGAAATTTAGAAACTTGCAACTTATTATTGAGTTTAACAAAATCAAAAAAATTCCATAACTAAAGAATATTATATGTATAATTCACAAATTTTGGGTAACAATTGCAATAATATTTACATTTAATTTATTTAGTGAATCTAAAAAATCATTTGGGAAAAATCCTTTTTTTGTTATTTAATTAAATTTTTCATAAATTAAGTTTAACCACTCCTTTCGTGTTATTAACTTTTCATGTAATGGAATATATGATGAAAGTTTATCTAGTGAAGCAGGCATGAAGTGCAATGAATCAATAAATTTAAATTTTATCTCGCTTTCATCAATCGATTTAACAAATGATATGTATTTATCTTTATTTGTTGGGAGCAAAGATATTTTTCCTGAAAATTCTAATGCAATATCATTAATAATATAGTGAGAATCATAGCCAGATAAATTGTGAAACACCACTGGTATGTCCTTTGTGATTGTATACGATTGATTACATACTGAATGTATCGTACCTCTATATTTACCAGTCAGATGACAATGATCTTTAACACGCTGGTCATTTACATCAAAATGTTTATTGCATATATGACATACTCGAGCATCTTTAAAATATTGCAATTCAAAAGTTGTTAACGCGTTCATTGGCATAATATTAACATGAACAAGAAAAAAATTATCAGCAATTTCATTTAATTGTTGGGCAAACCATTTTGCTGGTTCCTCCCCTCGATATGATTTATAATACGATTTAGAATCATTATACGCACATTTGAAATAATATCCAACCCTGTAAACTTCATGTTTTTGGTAAAGCTTTGAGTGTTCAGTTTGTCTAACACAAATAGGCTTTAAAATTGATTTTAAATCAGGATAAAAAATAAAAGGTACCTTCTCTTTGTTTTTAAACTTTTCAAAACATATTTCTGTTTTACTTGGTATTTTAACACTGCAAAAATTTTGTTTTTCAAAATTGTTAATGTGACTATTAAGTTTCTCTTCTGATTGAAAGTAATGTAAACAACGATAACATAAATATATTTTACCATTTCATTTCGATAATTGTTTTGAAATTAGTCTAGATAAATTCTTTATCCAACAGTAATGATATTTAAATTCAATATTCTCATCACTATCAATATAATAATCATCATCATCATTACTTTCATTATTATTATCATTGGAATATTTTTCAATATCATAGTACTCTTGAATCATTAACAAATTTACATGTTTGGTACATTTCAGTGGCGTGCAGTGACTTTTAGGACTGGGTGTGCTGAAATATTTGTTTGCTTAAAACATATATAACAGAAGTTTTTGAGATGTTGATTTTTGTGACTTCCCCTAGCCTCTCATTTCACCAAGAAGATTTTTAGCATTAAAATGAGATTAGCATTTAAAAATAAAATCATCGATCACTTCATCATAAAAAATGTCTATAGATTATAAATTTTTTAGTAACAACAACATGGGTTATTTTGTTTAACTTGTTATTAAGCCAGTTAAGGAGTTAAACCATTTTAAAATATAGGTTTTTTAAGTTCTATTTCTTTTAAGTTCTCAGAAATTTAGAAACTTGCAACTTATTATTGAGTTTAACAAAATCAAAAAAATTCCATAACTAAAGAATATTATATGTATAATTCACAAATTTTGGGTAACAATTGCAATAATATTTACATTATTTATTTACATTTAATTTATTTAGTGAATCTAAAAAATCATTTGGGAAAAATCCTTTTTTTGTTATTTAATTAAATTTTTCATAAATTAAGTTTAACCACTCCTTTCGTGTTATTAACTTTTCATGTAATGGAATATATGATGAAAGTTTATCTAGTGAAGCAGGCATGAAGTGCAATGAATCAATAAATTTAAATTTTATCTCGCTTTCATCAATCGATTTAACAAATGATATGTATTTATCTTTATTTGTTGGGAGCAAAGATATTTTTCCTGAAAATTCTAATGCAATATCATTAATAATATAGTGAGAATCATAGCCAGATAAATTGTGAAACACCACTGGTATGTCCTTTGTGATTGTATACGATTGATTACATACTGAATGTATCGTACCTCTATATTTACCAGTCAGATGACAATGATCTTTAACACGCTGGTCATTTACATCAAAATGTTTATTGCATATATGACATACTCGAGCATCTTTAAAATATTGCAATTCTAAAGTTGTTAACGCGTTCATTGGCATAATATTAACATGAACAAGAAAAAAATTATCAGCAATTTCATTTAATTGTTGGGCAAACCATTTTGCTGGTTCCTCCCCTCGATATGATTTATAATACGATTTAGAATCATTATACGCACATTTGAAATAATATCCAACCCTGTAAACTTCATGTTTTTGGTAAAGCTTTGAGTGTTCAGTTTGTCTAACACAAATAGGCTTTAAAATTGATTTTAAATCAGGATATAAAATAAAAGGTACCTTCTCTTTGTTTTTAAACTTTTCAAAACATATTTCTGTTTTACTTGGTATTTTAACACTGCAAAAATTTTGTTTTTCAAAATTGTTAATGTGACTATTAAGTTTCTCTTCTGATTGAAAGTAATGTAAACAACGATAACATAAATATATTTTACCATTTCATTTCGATAATTGTTTTGAAATTAGTCTAGATAAATTCTTTATCCAACAGTAATGATATTTAAATTCAATATTCTCATCACTATCAATATAATAATCATCATCATCATTACTTTCATTATTATTATCATTGGAATATTTTTCAATATCATAGTACTCTTGAATCATTAACAAATTTACATGTTTGGTACATTTCCGTGGCGTGCAGTGACTTTTAGGACGGGGTGTGCTGAAATATTTGTTTGCTTAAAACATATATAACAGAAGTTTTTGAGATGTTGATTTTTGTGAGTTCCCCTAGCCTCTCATTTCACCAAGAAGATTTTTAGCATTAAAATGAGATTAGCATTTAAAAATAAAATCATCGATCACTTCATCATAAAAAATTTCTATTGATTATAAATTTTTTAGTAACAACAACATGGGTTATTTTGTTTAACTTGTTATTAAGCCAGTTAAGGAGTTAAACCATTTTAAAATATAGGTTTTTTAAGTTCTATTTCTTTTAAGTTCTCAGAAATTTAGAAACTTGCAACTTATTATTGAGTTTAACAAAATCAAAAAAATTCCATAACTAAAGAATATTATATGTATAATTGACAAATTTTGGGTA
Organism: Rhamphomyia laevipes; assembly: GCA_963920725.1. NCBI lineage: Eukaryota > Metazoa > Arthropoda > Insecta > Diptera > Empididae > Rhamphomyia > Rhamphomyia laevipes. Next base: position 67,671,917 of record OY987255.1, read on the forward strand.
ACAATTGCAATAATAATATAAATCAAATATTTTTACAACCCCTGAAGTTACTAACTTCTTCCTTGGTAGGCACGTATACAACCATGAAAACAACCTGCGTACCAAATTTTATCCAGATCTCTAAGATATAATTTTTTTTTGAAAAATTTTCGTAGAAGAAAAATTCATGTCTCCACATAAACCGAAATTTCTAATATATACCTATTAAAAGTACCGACCCCATCTTGTACGGGCATCATGATGGAGTTTGGATTAACACATGTGTCAAATTTGAAAAAATCTGCCAAGCGGTTATAGGAGATATATTTTAACTAACTACTCGTAAAAGTTAATGAATCCTTGACGAGTATTGATATTGAATAGTGCTAAAATTTGTAGCACACTATTCAATATATTTTAATTTCTTATATGATGGTGCATATGCATAACCATCATATAAGAAAATTGTACACAATTAAGACAAAAATATAAATAATGGAATGAGAGAACCACAAAAAGTACTCATTCTCAATAGTCAATACTACATTATATTTTCTGTATGCATTTTTTAATCTTATTTTTAATATGTGAAACAAGAATTGTGCTGAGGTATACGTGCACGAACCATAAAAAAATCATATATATTTTTTCAACTTTACAACCACAAATTATCTACATGAAGCCGCGTTACATTCTTATTGTTAATGTTAATTTTGTAGCAACAGACTTCATAGAAAATAATCGGTGCAGTAGAAAGTATAGCATCATAATTTCATATATTTTTCAAAAATTGTGTGGCGTTGTATTTTTAAATTTGTATGACCATTTCGTGCTGAAAATTTTTAGCACCAGCAACAACAACATATAAAAGTTTTATAATTGTATGAGTGTTAAGATTTTTTCAATTTGGAAGGCGAGTCATATATCCCACAGTAACATTCCACAATTAAATAAAACTTATTCTAATACTTTCACACGAAAATTAATTTAAATATTTTCTCATAATTCACATTACGATAAAATGCAAACTCCAATATTATAAATTATCTTGAATTAATTCTCATACCTAAAAATTGCATTAAGCCGGACGAGGATATTGTATTACAATTTTAAATTAATAAAACAACATAAATATAAATTGGATTACATTTATCGTAACGTGACTTATGATGATTTTCATAAATATATTAAGCTAAGAAATTATAATATTAGTTCAGTTCCGAATTAACTCTAAAAGCTTTCGGTTCTTGTTAAAATAAAAATTGTTTGTTGTCAAAGTGTAAAACCTGTAAAAACAATTAATTGTTTAAATAAAATTATATTTTTAACTACAGAATTTTTGTGTTTGAATTACATTTAGTTGTTTTTTGTTATTATAAATATTCTAAAACATAATTGGCGCAGTCGGTAGGATACCGATTCTGTGACACAAACATTTTTTTTTAATAATTTATATAAATATATTAACTAGTTCTATCTAAATAAAAGTGAACATTTTTAAAAATTTGTGTTGCGGAAACTTTTATTAAAAAGTTTTATCGGTATCAATAAATTAATTATTAATAATAACAAACTATATAAATAAAGTGATAAAACAAAAATAATACACTTTTATGACTGATAAAAAATATTTACAAGAATTATCCGAAGTGCAAGAAAACTTTAATATGGCTTTAACAAGCGTAACGTTTAAAGATATAATTTCTGAAGCTCGTTTAGTACCAATATTTACTGGTACTGATGCTTATAGTTTAAAATCGTTTATTACCGAATTCGAAATAATAGTTTTTATGGTAAGCGATGAAGCTGGTAAAGGTTATCTCTACCGAATATTGTTATCGAAAATCCAGGGACAAGCTGCTAATGCAATTCGAAGGGTGCAATCAAGCAATTGGAACGACGTTAAAAACAGCTAAAAACATCATTTGGAATTAACGAAAACTACTTGAAGCTTTGAAGCTGAAAAAATAAGCGGACCAAATAAAGTCTAATAATGTAAGTCATATTTATTACAATTTAAGTAGGTTTTAGATAAGTTAAATCTTAAATATGAACTTGATGATGATAAGCCAATAAACTTTAAGCCTGATAATAATGAAAAATCAATTTTAGAGAAATTCTTGAATAAGTTAGATAGAGTAGACTCAATGTATTTAAGAACTAAAAATGTAGATTCTGTAGAAAAAGCATATCAAGAATTACGTCAAACTGGTATCACTTTTTCGGACAATAAACTCTTTAGGAACTCAAACTCTGGTGAAAATAAACCAATAAAATTAAATATTTCTAGAAATCGCGATCAAAATAACCCTAGATCCTTGAACTATAATAATTATAATCAAAATTCAGGAAATTTCAAAAATAATTTTAATCAAAATTCAAGAAATTTCAATAGTAATTATAATAAAAATTCGGGAAATTATAGGAATTAAAATCAGAACAATAGAGAATTTAGAAATAGAAATTTTCCTGAAGTTCAAAATCAATCTCCAATCCCAATGGAAGTTGATCATAATTCCGAAGTGACTCAAAATATTCACTCAGCTCGCCTCATTCACCACTACCCATAGTTACTCTTGTAATTGAAGGGAAAAGGCTGGATTGCCTAATAGATTCGGGCTCAGCCACCTAAATTATGAATGATAATATTTTCCCTAAAAATAAATACCAAAAACTTCAAAGAATTAAAGACCCTAACTGGAAAACAAGTTATTAAAAATGAAATTATTACTACATTACCCATTGAATTCAATGAAAATGCTACAATGTCGTGGAAAATTATGAATCTAAAAAATTAAAATTTTGATGCCCTTATTGGACAAAATATCTTTAAACCTTTAGGAGTGATAATTGACTTACTCAACGAAAGAATTGAGGTCAATAATCAATCCATTAAATTTAAGACAGCCTGTCCATTCGAGGGAATATACCAGAAATAAATAATAATGAATTACTCGATAAATTTAATAGTGAAGAAATTAATGATTTTGAAAAGAAAAATGCTAAAAATAATTACAATATAAAAAAATATTTATCTGCAAGTAATAACGATTTATATAATAAAAATAAGAATTTTGAAAAAAATAATCACGATAAATATTTAACAATAATTTCAAGTGTTCCGAAAAATTTAAATTTATTGAACAATAATTCTTGTGACAATCATAAATTTAATAATAATAATTATTATTGTTGTGCTGGTGATAGTAATAAGAGTACTACTAATAATAATGAAAATCACTGTTTCGACAATAATGAAAATATTTCTTCGTTAAGTAGTAGTGAAAAAAATTCATCGTTAAACTGGAATAATAATATTGATAATTCTGAAAATAGAATTTCTTTGAGTAATACAACGAAATAATTTAATTGATAATCAAATAGAATTTACGAAATTTTCCCAAAGTGGCAAATCATTAAATAGTGGTACAAATTATATGAATTCTAATAATCTAATATAACACTATTAGATTATTCATTAACTGGTCCACCAACAATAATACGACCATCAAATAAACGTTTTATAAAAATGTCAACATCAACAACAACAACAGAAAATGATGATGATTCAATACGATCATTAAATTCTAAACGTTCCTCACGTAATATTTAATGAACCATCTGATGTTAATAATGATCAATTATTATTTAAATTACAAAAACCATCATCAAATAATACTAAAAATTATAATGATTATATATATGGTAAAATAACATTTGATTTAGATCCAACAAATTTTAAAACATCATATACAGTAAATATGGAAAAATATAATATCAAAATTCACTCTGTAACGGAAGTTAAACCAATTGATTTTGTTCATAAAAAATCCATTGATGAAATCAGATTAATACTCGAATCAAAAAAAGAAAAACCAATTGAAAAATTAAACAAAAATCGAAAAGATTTCAAATATGAAGATAAAAGCGAGGTTTTAGTAGATAATCCAGAGGGTATTCGGCACAAACTAGTATCGAAAACCATCAGCAAAACGCAGAACAAAGCTCAAACGCACCTATATCCGAAAGAGAAGTTTAAATTCTTACCTTTGTTCTTATCAATAATAAATCTATCATCAGGAACCATAAACATGAAAAACTAGAAAATCAGGGAGAATTCCAAATTATTAAACTAAGTGAGATTCAATTAATTCAAAACTATACTAAAATTTTCCATATAATAAACATTAAGGAGGTAGAAGCAACTTTAATTAGCATAGAAAATAATATAAGAATTGCCTTTCTACAAATATTATCCATGAAAGCATTAAAGAAATTCAACTTTTTTCAATCCTTACCGATATTAACCTTTTAAATTCAGAAATAGATAAAATTCAACAAAACATTCTATCCGCTAAACATGGCGTTATGACTCATTCAATTCTAACTAACGAAGAAATCGATGAATTCGAAATTGATGTATATAAATATAGAGAAATTAAAAGTTCAATCGCTAGCTTAGGTACAAAAATAGTTTTCGTCCTCCTTATTCCCAATATGTCTTAAGATTTTGCTGTCAGTTATAACGTAATACCAGTGCCAAATAACAATTTTGAAGAAATTAACATTGAGCCTACTACTATAATAAAGTTTCAGAATAAAATTTATGCTAATACTGAAGAAAGTCTTATAAAAAAATTAAAAGAAAAAAATGGTTGTATAAAAAATTTAATGTTCAATAGTTTTAAGAATTGTACAAAAAGAAATAATCCAAAATATGAAATTGTAGAAATATTACTTCATATGATTCTAATTAAAAATGCTAAAAATATAAAAATGCTAAAAATATAATAGTTGTAATGATATTATATATAAATTAACAAATAATAGTATTGTAACTTTTAATAATTGTTCTATAAGTTTTGATGATATTGTATTTAAAAATTTTGAAAGAATTGTTGTTAATCACATAATACTACCTAATTATTTTGAAATAGAACATTTAAATATGTCACCTAATATAGAAGATATTCACATTAAGCAAATTGAAAATATTGATGAAATTGAAAATTAAAAAAAAAAAGTTAAAAATCACTCACTTATAACATTTTCTACTACATTTTTAATTATAATGTCTATAATAGCCTATTTCATCTTACGTTTTTTTGTTAAAAATACTTTAAATAAATCTAAAATTAATGTTAAATGTGAAACTGAAAGCATAAAAGAAAGTAAAATTGAAAATATAACAGAAAATAAATTAGAAAACTTTAAAGATTTGGAAACTAAAGATAATAAAGTAACTGTTGAAAAAATGGTAACACAGGAGAGTTTCCAACTTAACGAGGGGGAGTCATATATCCCACAGTAACATTCCATAATTAAATAAAACTTATTCTAATACTTTCCCACGAAAATTAATTTAAATATTTTCTCATAATTCACATTAGGATAAAATGCAAACTCCAATATTATAAATTACCTTGAATTAATTCTCATACCTAAAAATTGCATTGAGCCGGACGAGGATATTGTATTACAATTTTAAATTAATAAAACAACATAAATATAAATTGGATTACATTTATCGTAACGTGACTTATGATGATTTTCATAAATATATTAAGCTAAGAAATTTTAATATTAGTTCAGTACCGAATTAACTCTAAAAGCTTTCGGTTCTTGTTAAAATAAAAATTGTTTCTTCTCAAAGTGTAAAATCTGTAAAAACAATTAATTGTTTAAATAAAATTATATTTTTAACTACAGAATTTTTGTGTTTGAATTACATTTAATTGTTTTTTGTTATTATAAATATTCTAAAACATAATTGGCGCGTAGAAATATTCTTTTTTTTAGAATATTTTTTTAAATTTAAGTTTCAGGATTTCATTAGGGTGTGCTCAGCACTTAGAGCACCTTAGACCACACGCCACTGGTACATTTTGATTGTGTTAATCTCAATGGAAGTACTTTAAAAGCATTTTCAGATACTCTTCTTAATATGTACACATTTATATATATGCTATTATTGTTTTCAGATTTTGTAATTTGATTTATACATATATGAAAATTTATTCCATCTGTATTTAAAACTGTTGAATAATCTGGGTAAGAAGATATTATATGAGTATTATTTGTTGCTACATATAAAGCTGATACAATTGACCAAGCAAAACAAGCTTCATCATGGTTTTTTACATTAATACATGCTTTTTTATTTTTAATTGAAGGTGGAAGATCAATATATGAAGAACCAATCAATCTATCACACTAATTCATATTTATTAATAAATAATTCATTGATAAAAGAGTCCAACCACTATTCCTTTCTTGAAATTCGCTAAAGTACATCAGTATAACTTCTTGAATCTTTTTTCCAAACCACTCCTTGTGATCTTCGTAGAGTTCAATTATCTGGTTTGAGGTAGATAAAAATGTATCTTCTTTTATAATTTCTTCTGAAGATTTATTTAAAAATTCAGCACATAACGTTGAATTGACTTTTAAATATTCGATTTGTTTGTATAGATTTTTATATTGTTTACAAATGTATTATTCGAATCTGTTAAAAACTCAATGGGGTCCTTGTGATTGAGATTTATAATTATTGCTGTGCTTATTAGATTTGTAAAAGCACTTTCTATAACTTCCCACTGAACTCTTGAATTACTACTACTACTAATACTACTATGATCACCACCACCACCACCTGCACCAATAACAAGTTATTATTTTATTTTTATAGTTTAATAAAATCTAAACCTAATTTTACATAGAAAGTGTAAGGAATACTGATACATTGAAATTGTTTAGTAGTTCTATTTATATTATAAAAATTGTGAAATAATTGAACATAATATAAGAAGGATGCATTTACAAAATTATTTTCGTTTATTAAAATTTTGCTTATTTAATTAAAAGCCTTTTTGTTTAAGTTTAAGACATGTCTAAACAGGTTAATAATTGTGTCTGTGAAAAAAAAATTTCATATCGATATAAGAAGGATGCATTTAAAACCAAAAAAAAATATTTTCGTTAATTAAAAATTGGTTTATTTAATCAAGGGCTTATTTATTTACATTTAAAACTTGTCTAAACAAGTCAATAATTTCTCCGTGAGATCAATTTTCTAATTGAAAATAAAATTTCAATTTTCTAATTTGAAATAAAACTATATCCTTATCTATATTTTACGCTTTAATTTTAAGTATAAAACTAAGAACACTTTAATTATTTCTTACACTTCTCATCAAGTATACTTCAAACATTATACAATAAAATGGCAGAAAACTTTGTGGATCAACTAATAAATCACATCTATAAATATAAAAGCATCGAAACTAAAAAAGTAGGAGATATGACCAAGAATAAAATTATAGATTTAAAAAAGATATCCACGAAATATGGAGAGCGGATCTTGGCAAGCTTCCCTAAATTTAAAGTTTTTATGACCATGAGGTATAATTCAATTCCTGAAAAATATATTGAGAGGATAAAAAAAGGAAAATATGGGCTGAAAAATCGTGGAGCTTGCCAAAAAACCTTCAAATTAGAATTCGTTCAGCTAACAGATAAAAATGATGATGAGGATGAAATGGAACCATCTGACTATGAAGAAAAAGAAGAAGATTTAAATACATAAATTTAACTTTTATAATTTGAATAAAAAAATATTAAATTAAAAAATATATTAAGATTTTTTTTATTTTTTAAAGATTTATAAATAAAAATAAGAAATTTATATTTGTTTTTAAATATTTAGCTTTGAAGATTCAAGTTGAGTGGTCCTACATCTCTTGCTTCGTCTGATTAGCTTCCTGATGGTATTTCATTCTCATACTTCAAAGCTGTAGAGAGTCATCCGATATTATACACATCTTGATTCTAGATCATTTTTAATGAAGTTGACGAATTCTTCTTCATTATAATAATGAATACTTGATCTTGATACTAATATATCTTCATCAACTTCATTGTTATTCTTTGAGCATCATTAACAAATTCTTTCCACTCACTTTTTATATAGATTGTAATGCTCATTACAATTAATTTCAACAGTATACCGTACACACATTTCTTCTTTCCAAATGAACGAATAAATTTAATAAAACATATTTAGACATCATGTTTTATATAACAAAAAATATCCTCATATTTCTCAATGGTTAACACAAATTTTTCAAACATATATATGAATTTCATTGGGTTTCTTGCTTAGTATATACAAAAAATAATGACCGAAAAATGTTTTTATGCATATACTCTATGTGTCCACGCAAAAAAAAAAAAATTTTAATTTCAAAAGCACACCAAAAATTCTTTACAATAATACATATGTACATCTTTATACATATATACATATGTATATATTAAAAATATTCTTATCAAAACAAACCTAAAAAACTCAGAGGTTTAACAAATTTGGGGGTTTGTTCACACTTTTATATAATCAAACAAACACACAGAATTATACATAGGCAAACTGACAGACTCATATACCGACAAAACGACAGACCGACAAAACGCCGACTGACAAACAAAACGACAGATCGACAGACCTACAGACTGACAAATCGACCGACCGACAGGCAAAATGACAGACTGACAAAACGACATACCGATAGACAGAGAGACAAAACGACAGACCGACAAAACGATCGACTGACAGACCTACAGACCGACAAACCGACAGACCGACAAAACGACATACCGTCAGACAGACAGACAAAACGACAGACCGACACGCGAACAAACCCGAACATATACACCACGTGACATGCACCCCAACAAACCCGAATCACACACACATTCACATACATACACAAAGCGACAGACCGACAAAACGACAGCTGACAAAACGACAGACCGACTGACACACACTAAATTTATTAGCACATTATTACAACATCAAACATGCTTATACCAATACCAAACACCAAAACTCGGGGTTTGTTGGCAGTGTATCCAGAACTCTCCTAGCCCCCTCTACTTCAATCATCATATGAAATAGCTAGTCGAACAGACCCCACTACTATACTGGGAGTATATCATACATCAGTGCTTACCAAATGCAATAAAGAAGCAGATGCCAACGATTCTCCTATTGTTCCAATACGGAAGCGTGGGAGTCCAAAGAAAAAAAAAAAATACATTTGTCTCTCGCCGGGACGTTCCCGGAGCCAAAAACGGGAAACTGTAACACATATATAATTTTTTTACCTTTATATTGCCAGCATAAACATGATTAAATATGTTATCATTCATACACTCAACATATCCACATTTTTTTACAATTACATGCATTATTTACAATATCACAACAGTACCTTAATACTAAGAATAATTCTATACAATACCAAGAACAATCATATAGAGAAGATCATACACACAACAACAACAACATAAATAGGACAATTAACAAAGAATAGAATAATAGGAATAGGGAGATGCCTATATAAATAGAAGAAGATTACAAATTTTTTGCAGTTTGCTTGTAATATTCAAATGCACTACTTGGTGGTCACTTCATATTTTACGAACACTTAAATAATATTTAAAATATTTTTTTGCACGGAATAGTCTGTCAGTAAAATTTTAAATTCTTTGTAATAATTATTTTAATACTATTTTTAATTAATGAGACCACATCATTTATTGAGATGATAAATAACAACGGACCAAGATGGCTACCTTGAGGTACCCCTGAGTTGGCTTCAAATGCTGAAGTTATTATAGATTTAAACAAAATACTATAAATTCTATTGGTTAAGTACGACTCAATCCATTTTAAAAAGTATTTAGGAAATCCTAGTTTCCTAAGTTTAAACAATATTACACTGTGCGGCAAAAGGTCAAATGCCTTACTTAGATCACTAAATAACACATCAGTTTGATAACCAGCTTCCATGTTATTAATAAATATTGATGTTGACTCAACCAAATTAGTTACTGTTGATCTACTTTTC
>OY987255.1:67682003-67684503 GCA_963920725.1 Rhamphomyia laevipes
CTACATAACTATTATATGATTGGTCAACGTTTTGTTTAAAAATATTAAACAAATTAGTAAAATTCATATAATCTATGTTATTTTTGGACTTGAGATATTTACGCCAAGCTTTATTTTTAATATTTCTTAGTTTTTTTATTTCATGAGTAAACCATGGGGGACTATTATCAATTCCTTTAACGATGGATTTTGGAACAAATAAATTAAAACCATGTAAGATAATATTATAAAAATTCTCAATGACTTCATTATAATCTACATTATCATTTAATGTATTAAAGTCAAAGGAATGTATATAGGCATTCAACCCTTGAAAGTCAGTTTTATTAAATTTAAATCTGTATGAATTAGCACTAGCTACTTCAATTGGCGCATTGTAACAATATGTAAAAGTAATTGGCGGATGATATTGGTCAATATTGACTAGCGTTGATACAAACTGCGTTATCCCAATCCGATGTAAAAATAAGATCTAACTGTTTTGATTGAAAATTTTTGATATTTAAAATTTGTTGCATATAATTTGCAGCCAAATTATCACAAAATGAATATTCAATTTCATTAGATAAATTACGCGGAGTTAAAAATGGTTTTTCATCATGTGGTAACCAAGTTATGTTTGGTAGATTGAAGTCACCGCAAATAATCAATTCATCAGAAGAACTTAGTTCCGATGTAATTGAATCAATCGCCTTATTAAAGTTAGAATATACCTCTAAATTAGAATTATGTGGAATATAATAACTAATAATTATGAGTTTTTTTGATTGTAGATTTACTTCTACACCTACTATTTCTAATGACTCAGAATTAGGGATTAAAATTTCAGAAACATTAAATTTCGATTTAATAGCGACTAAAACACCTCCCCCTTTCGCAGTATTGACAGCGCTTAATAAGTTTTGGGAATTGTATCTATCTTTTCTGAAAACAATAAATGATTTATCAAATAATTCAAGACTATTAATTGAAGAAGTTAACCACGTTTCAGTAAGAGCATAAACATCAAAATTCATTGAAAGAGAATTAGAAAGCACAGATTTGGTTTTTGTGCGTAGGCCCCTAACATTCTGATAATAAATATTTAAGTCAGTCAAGTTTGATTTTTTTATTGAAATTAAATTTGAATTATTAGACTTAAGTATATTAGAATCAATGTTTTTATTTATAATGTTAGAAGGCCTATGATCGAAAATACCTATTGTTATTTTCTTTAATTCTTTGCATATAGTCAATTCTCTTATTTTCAACAAAACTACGAAAGGTTTTTAAATCCTTTGAAACTTTTTCAGAGGAAACATTAAAATTTTCATGATATCTATCAAATATCATTCGAAGTTCCTTCGGATCTGATGGTAGTCCTTCTTGTTCAATTAAAATTTTAATGTTAGTTTTAGTTTTACCATCAATACAGATTAAATCGTCCTGATCATGTAAATAAGCTAAATATAATCTAACATTCTCAAAAATTGTATTGTCTCTAAGGCGACCAAGGACATATAAACGATCACCTTCTAAAACCGCATTTTTTGTAAGCCTGGCAATCGGTGGAAGTAAAGGATTAATAAAGGAAGTATTACTTTTATTAATGGAAGTATTAGTATTGGATAAGTCATCATTATTAGTATTGTTAATGCGAATACTATTTGTGACATTGTTATTATTGTTGCTATTAGTTGGCATGTTAATGTTATTCTGGATTGGATTAGTAATATTAGAATTGGATATGCTGTCACTGGGAACAGTAAAAACAGGTAATGAACCATCTCTAAACGTCGGATCTTGAATAAAGTTCGAGTATTTACTTGCATTACAAGTACATTTGCAACTTTGGCTGACATTATCGTAATTACTATTACTTTGTAAGTCTGAATGATTGATATTTCTTCCATCATTACTTTTATATTTCTTACTTATAATTTTAGTATTATTTTTATTACCTTTAATATTCCTTTTACTTTTAATTTTTTTATTACTAATATTATTATTATTGCTGTTGTTATTATTTTTGCTATAAATTTTATTATTTTTAATAATATTTTTGTTTTTATTATTGTTATTTTTTTTAATGTTATTATTAATATTTTTATTTTTACTTAGGTTTTTGATTTTGTTAGTATTATTGTTATTATTATTGATTCTATTATTAGTACCATTATTACTAATGTTTTTGTTATTAATTTGCTTAATATTTTGTTTTTTATTTTTAATGTTATCCACCCATAAAGAACTGAATGCATTAATATTACCCCATAATAGTTGATTATCTATTAACGCACACGCAGCATACTCTGCAACATCTACCTTGAAACTTGAAAATGCTAGTTTCTTATTTTGAAGATAGCGAGGTGAGACTTTCTTACATTGAACATCAGTTATCATGAATGTTTTAGAAATGAAGTCCTTTAACCATTGTTCGTCCGCATTTGCTGGTGCTCCTTTAACAAAAATTGAAATAATAGTGCTACTACTACTATCATTATTATTATAACTATTATTA
>OY987255.1:67692003-67853105 GCA_963920725.1 Rhamphomyia laevipes
TGGCATGTTAATGTTATTCTGGATTGGATTAGTAATATTAGAATTGGATATGCTGTCACTGGGAACAGTAAAAACAGGTAATGAACCATCTCTAAACGTCGGATCTTGAATAAAGTTCGAGTATTTACTTGCATTACAAGTACATTTGCAACTTTGGCTGACATTATCGTAATTACTATTACTTTGTAAGTCTGAATGATTGATATTTCTTCCATCATTACTTTTATATTTCTTACTTATAATTTTAGTATTATTTTTATTACCTTTAATATTCCTTTTACTTTTAATTTTTTTATTACTAATATTATTATTATTGCTGTTGTTATTATTTTTGCTATAAATTTTATTATTTTTAATAATATTTTTGTTTTTATTATTGTTATTTTTTTTAATGTTATTATTAATATTTTTATTTTTACTTAGGTTTTTGATTTTGTTAGTATTATTGTTATTATTATTGATTCTATTATTAGTACCATTATTACTAATGTTTTTGTTATTAATTTGCTTAATATTTTGTTTTTTATTTTTAATGTTATCCACCCATAAAGAACTGAATGCATTAATATTACCCCATAATAGTTGATTATCTATTAACGCACACGCAGCATACTCTGCAACATCTACCTTGAAACTTGAAAATGCTAGTTTCTTATTTTGAAGATAGCGAGGTGAGACTTTCTTACATTGAACATCAGTTATCATGAATGTTTTAGAAATGAAGTCCTTTAACCATTGTTCGTCCGCATTTGCTGGTGCTCCTTTAACAAAAATTGAAATAATAGTGCTACTACTACTATCATTATTATTATAACTATTATTATTACTATCATTATTATTATTATCATTAATATTGTTATTAATATTCAATTCGTCATAAATAGATTTTTGATTTCTTTCATGAAAAAATCGGAATATCTTTTAACTTATCATTCTGCGTTGCTGCTTTAAAATTAGGTATACTGCTTAAAATTTTTAATTCCTATATGATGTTATTAAGAGTTACCTTTGATGTAGAAAATTCATCATAAAAATCTACCCAGCGAGACCTGATATCATCAATGCAGTTATCATCCCTTAATATCGTCAATTGATTGAAAAGTGAACTGAAATTCTCTAAGTTTTGATGTTGAGTTTTATCAATTAGTGACTGGAAGTTCTGTGAATCACTCTCAAATGAAATTTTTAACTTTTTTATTGAAGAATGTAAAGAATCCAATTGAAAATTCAATTTATTAGCTACCAAATCATCACTGTTCATGCCAGTTGCTTTAGCAGAATCAATGGTAGCAAGCAATTTAAGTATATTATTGGAAACAAGACTACAATTATTTACTTGTAAGTCACATTTATTATCAATACCAATAATATTAGAGCTTAAATCATCCATGTGTTGTTGAATATCTGTAAATTTTTCTGCGCATTTTTTTTCATTATTATGAACAGATTTCTTAATGAAAGCAATAGAGTCAGTAATTGACTTAAGATAATCATTATTTGTTTTATTCCCTAACATAACATGCGACAGTTTTATGGTCTGACATTCAGTACAATAAAAACTAAAGAATTTGTTAAATTCTTTCCAATGTTTTAATGCTGATTTCGAAATGCCAATACACTGCATGTGATAAAAGTTAGAACAAATTCCACCGCAGGCAATTAGCTCTTGTAACGAAGAAGAATCTTCGATCAAGCAATTATCACTACTACATTTATTCATTGTAAAAATATATACTCGTATAAATACTGTCAACAAATTAAGGTAAATGCACTGTTCCAACAAAAGTAAAAGTGTATTAAAATTAAATTGCACAACACAAAATTTGTTAATTTAATTTGTGAAAAATTTAGGTGATAAGCACAAGGTAAATGCACTTTGCAATAAGTTATTGTTACTGCACAAGAGAATTAAATTTCACAACACACTAAAATAAAAACAAAAAAATATTATTTGTTTTTATTATTTTATTTTTTTTTATTAATTTTTTATTTGATTATTTATATTAATTATGAATTTTTTGTAAATTGAGCAAAATTAAAGAACTTTTGTATGTAAAAAAAAATTGCAAACTTAATAAAAATTAATAATTATTTAAAGTGAATAAAAACACGTCCGTAAGCTTTGAAAGTTAATTATAATGTGTATTATACGATACATCATCCTAGATTAATCTATAAATTTGTGACAACGATGGTTATATTTAAATTAGCGATTGTTATATTTTTAGTAAAAATAATTTTTTTAGAGATAAGCTCTAAATGTATATTATTTAAAATCTAATTGGATTTTTAGGTTTATTAGTCGTTATACGGGTGTGTATGATTGATTGATTTATAAAAATAGTGTTTTATAAATATAAATTTCTATGACATTTATTTACTGAAATATTTATTTGATTGTGAGCGATTTATTTATTAAAAGAGATAATCATAAAAGATTAAATTGTTTGTTGAAATATTTATTTGATTGTGAGCGATTTATTTATTAAAAGAGATAATTATATAAGATTAAATTGTTTGTTGAAATATTTATTTAATTGTGAGCGATTTATTATTAAAAGTGATAAAATCATATAAGATTAAATTGTTTGTTGAAATATTTATTTGATTGTGAGCGATTTATTTATTAAAACAGATAATCATATAAGATTAAATTGTTTGTTGAAATATTTATTTGATTGTGAGCGATTTATTTATTAAAAGAGATAATGATATAAGATTAAATTGTTTGCTGAAATAATGAAATGAAATTATGAGATGTGGGAATTTTGGTCAAAGAACCATATAAATATAAATTTCTATGAAAGTTGGCAAAAATGAAACTGATAGATAGAGAGAGATCTGGAACGATCATGTTCGTGAAGGGGAGGTTGAAGCCTTAGATAGATTTTTTACTGAAATCCTCGATTCAGAATTGTTTGCATCACTATGAGATACTGAGTTGCGTATGAGGAGTAATAGAGTGACAAAACATTTTGAAGGTTTTGAGCGTGCACACAAGTTGTATTGTCAAATTAATATATTGGATCAAATGGAATTTATATTGATATAGAGATTCAATACATGCGTATATTGAGTAAATAGAAGATAAGTTTAAGATGAACCAAGATCTGGAGACTAGTCGTTTTTCATCTACTATGATGGACCAAAGTGAAAGAGTACCAACTGTCGTTCGGGTTCAGATAACCAGGACTCCAGAGATTGGTAAATTTAATGGAAATATTTCAGATTGGCCAGCATTTCGAGATTTGTTTTTGGCTGAAGTGCATTGCAAGAATTTAGACCCAGTGTCTAAATTGTTGTATTTACAAGAAGCATGTGTTGGAAAGGCTTCACTTACTCTGGGGCCTTGGCAGCATACTCGAGATAGTTATGAAGCTGCGTGGGAGGTGCTAGTGAATGCATACGACGATAACTATCATGTCATTCAGAGCATTTTGGGTCAAATGTTTGCAGTTCCGAAACAGGATTGTGAGAATCATGAATCCTTACGATTAATTTTAGATACTATTAATAGTAGCACTCGGCAACTTGAATCAATAACGAATTAGTCAAATTTATGGGATCAAATGTGGATTCATATTACCAAACAACGATTATCAAGGAACACATTAGACTCTTGGGAGCAACATCGTACTAGTGATAGTTCTAAAGGATTACCTTCCTTAAAAGAATTTAAGAATTTCTTAGAAGCTACATCTAAAGGAAGAAGAGAATTTGAAGGGGAAATGTAGTATGAGGAAGAAACATCCGATGCTGGTTTTCCTTAGGCTTTTCGTAAATGGTGTTAATTAGTTTTCTAAAGTTTTCCCCACATCCTTGATCAAATTCTGGATGAAATTGAGCAAGTATGGTTGAGCTGGTAATATTAGCTATTGTAGTTTTTGACTCATGGTGTTCCTCAAGGCAGCAATATGTTACGGCCTGCCCGTAAAAATAATAATAAGCTGTCAAGTGTCAAACGTCAGATGTACATAATATTATATATGTCAATATTCAATAACATATTTACTGGAGCTTGGAGGAATGATAATAATGATTGCAATATTGTGTTGAGGGGAATAATTAGTACTCGTGTCTGGAGGGCAGCGTTGTGAAGAAAGGAATTCAAGTTTGGAATGTAAAAAAGAATAGACGTGTTTTGAGGAATTATTAAAAGTTATTGTTGTTAAACAGACCCCACAACTATACTGGGAGTATATCATTTATTTTAAAATTAAAAGAAATATTACATTTGTCTCTCGCCGGGACATTTCTCGAGACAAAAAAATGAGACTGTAACACGTATATAATTTTTTTGCCTTTATATTGCCTGCATAAACGTGATTAAACATGTTTACTATCATTCATACACTCAACATATATACACAGTACCTTAATACTAAGAATAATTAATAAAGTACGAATAAAATGAGTTATTTACGTAGGATTTATAATTTCAATTATTAAATGGAATTTTAATTTTTAAATTAATTAATTTAATTTAAAAATTAAAAAAAAATTGAAAAGGTTTTAACAACTTTTTAACCAAGTCTTGCATTTTTTACTATCCTAGGATAAAAATTTAAAAAAAAAATAAAGCGCGGTTTGGTCTGATTGATGTTTTAGAATATCTACGATGTAAATTTTTTTTTTTTACTAGTATCACAAAGATCTAATATTTTTAAATTATTATTTCTTAGTACGTCCTCAAGTTTTGCATAGGAATCTTTTTTTATATTATATTTCCAAAAATTTTTTTAAGAAAATGAGCATCAAATATACATACTTTTTATTGATGTTTATGGAGAAGCTACCAAAATGCAAGATTTATTAAATTATAAAGATGAGTTCCATGTAACTCATTCCATGTAACTTAAAAAAGCCTCAATATTTTATAAACAAAGTAATTAAGTATATCAAAACAAATAAGGTTGTTATTTTATTAATGAATAAGTATACCTCTTATTACAGCTCATGAATGAATTTATTAAAAAAAATCCTATTTGTGGAATTTATACTAAATATTTAATAGATATATGAATTTGATAAAAAATTTCCAAATTTATATTGCTAATTCCTGTACCTATACATCTACCTAAAATTTCATTCTTATGTATGTACGAGTATATTAAAAATATGAATCAGAAAAAATGATATTTTTATTGTAAATCCAAAAATTACATATTTTTTGCATTTCAAAAAATATAATAATCCAAAATTAGAAAATATTTACTAAAATATTTCCATATTCAATAATTTGATATAATTTAAAATATGTATTCATATTTTCCTTCATTCGTTATTCATTATTGTTAACCAACGAACGTTACTTCGTTATCGAGAAATAAGAAATACAAAAAATAATATCTCTCTCAAAATTCTATGGCGTTCCAATGTTAAAACATTGGAAAGTCAGAAAAATGTAAATTTTTTTCGCTGCTGTTAACTCGTCTTTATACGTAGTTATAATGGTTTTTGATATACATAAGTATATGCAATAAGAATATATTATAATTGTATTGGGAAACTTGTAGAAAACCCTAAAAGTGAATATATTTTTATGAGTACTACAAATATATAATAATTATATTTTATGTATCGGGAAACTTTTAAAAACCCGCCAAATGGAATATATATTTATAAGTAATATAAATATATGATAATTATGTTTTTTTTGTATCGGGAAACTTTTAAAATCCGTCAAATGGACTATATTTTTATAAGTAATAAAAATATATAATAATTATGTTTCTTGTATCGGGAAACTTTTAAAAACCCGTAAAAATGGACTAATCAAAGTAAAACTAAGTTCTGTCTACACTATCTATTGGCACTGATAAGGTTGAAGTATCTCAAAAAAATTATAATTCGGTTAACGCAAACAATTTATGTTACAGATACATGAATGAAAACAACTAAGTTTTAATGTCTTTGGTGTGAAACATACATATTATTTTGCCTTTAATGTCTTCCAGTTTGTACCAATGGATTTCTTTATCCGACATTTAATATATTAATGTGCTAACTTAGCATTATAATTCTTACTTTTGTGACTTTTTATGAATTTACGGTGTAATACTTCGTGGCCGGGTTTAATAAATTTAATTTAATAAATCTTTTATTTAACTACCCGAGCTCGTAAATTATATCTTGCATTATTGTCAAATGCTTTTTACATAGGTTCTTTTGCTTTGTCGCGGATTATTTTTAATTAGTCACAACGATATATTATTTTTAAAACCATCAGTTGCGAGTTAAATTGAGAACCATTGTCTGATACTACAAACTCAGGAATACCATGAACATGAAAAATATCATTTTTTAGGAAATTACATAATGCGTTGGTAGATAAATTTTTAAGGGTTTTATCAAACAGAAATTTTACAAATGATCAAGTCAATAAACGCAGCAATGTTATCAGATCTCGACCTAGGATATGGATCGATGATATCGACATAGAATCGTTGAAATAATCATTCAGATTTCATACAAGTCACCATAGGAGTACGGAACATAATGTTAGTAGATTTGGTTTGTTTACAAATATTACATGATTTGACATAATCAACAACTTGCTTACATATTTTTGGCCAATAAAAATTTCACTTAAAACGTTCAAGCGTTTTGTAATACCATCACGAGCGGCCATTGGATGGTCTTGAGCTTTTATAATTAATTCACTGATCATTTCTGACGAAATACACAATTTCCATGAACTAGATTAATGAACTAAATTACCCGAAGCAAATTCGGTTCTTTTATAAACCAATAATGGTTAAGTCAGCTGTATAGTACATATTCGTACGACTTAAAATGTTTAGATGTTAAATCAATTTCAGGTCCTAGAATATCTATTTCAGCAATTTCCCCCGCAGAATGTATCCTTGAGATCGCATCAGGAACGACATTGAGTGAGCCACGTCGGTGTTCAATTGTAAAGTCATACGCTTGCAATTTGAGACCCAGCGAGCTACTGGTCCTGACAGATCTTTCTGTTGCATAAGCCACTTCAAGAAAGCATGATCAGTGATTACTTTAAACGTTTGCCCTTCAATATACGACCGAAATTTCTTAATTCCTAACACGGCAGCTAAACACTCTTTTTCACTCACGATATAATTGCGTTGAACAGAATTAAATTTTTTTTACATATAGGCAATAGGTCTCTCATTACCATTCTCATCTACCTGTAATAACACACACCCTATGCCATCAGTACTACATCGCATTGTAATACGAAAGGATTGTTATAATTTCGGTTTACCAAAGAGGAGCGGATGTCAAAAATAACTTGAGGTGTTCAAAAGTGGTGTAAGCTTCATCTTTCCATACAAATTTAGTTTTACGATTTTTTAGACAATTGGTAATTGAACCTGAAACAGATGCGAAATTTTCAATAAAGCGGCGATGATATCCAGCCATACCTAAAAATCGTCTCACTTGACGTACAAAACCAGGGATGGGATAATCTGAAATTGCTACAATTTTATCTCGGTCAACATTTAATATGCCACCACCAACAACGTAACCAGGATACTTTAGCTCTTTCATGGAAAAATTACTTTTCTCAAATAGTGAGTTGTGCTTTTCTCCCCTGCTATAAGCCATTTATCACTGTAAATATTTTGTTTGTTCTTGTTTGACCGTCTTCTACTATAATTTTTTTTTTATCATTTCTTCTACCATTTTGACTAAGTGATTTGGAAATTTATATTTTAATAATTTGTAAATTAAGCGAAATAGAATTAAAAGCTTATTTTAAGTCAGTAAGACATGCTTCCACACATTCTTTTTTATTGATTGCCCAACATATGCCTGAAGTTAATTTATGTACAGCATGAATTGCTGAATGTTTTGCTCTAAAGCGGAATTGGTTTTCTGGTATAATGTTATTAATTTTTAGAATTTGCGTGATCGTTTTATTTATTACTGTCTCAAACACTTTCCTTATACTAGGTAGTAAGTTTATTGGTATAAAATTTTTAGGATTGGTTCGTTCTTTTCCTGGTTTTGTTATTGATATTACTTTAGCTGTTTTCCATTTTTGTGGGAAATAACAATTATTTAGCATGTTATTGAATAGTGTACAATAACATGAAATTACTGGATCGGGAAGATCTTTCAACACAAATTACGAATACCATCGACACTTTATTTTTTAGTTTTATTTTTTAAATTTTGGAAAATGTGTTTTAATTTTTTCATTGTTATAAAATAATTATCATGGGTTTGGTTTTTTTTAATTCATTAGCTTTATTGTTTTCGTTAAATGTATTTGTTTTAATTTTATTAGCTTTGTCTAGCTCTATTGGTCTATTGTATTCAGCTATTTATTCGTCTAATTTTATAGATATTTCATCATTATTTATTGTATTTATCTGGTTGTGTGTTTGTTCAACATAATTACCTATAATATTAAGTATGTCTTTATGATTTCTAATGATATATCTATTTTGGTCATCTATTGGTAATTGATTAATTTGAATATCGAAATTTTCCAATCAGATGTTTATCAATCTCTTCTACTTTTAGTTTTATTATATTTTTGGTATTGTTTTTCTAAAACGTTTATTTATGATTGGTAACATATTTTTTGAATTTGAAGGGTGATTTTTTTTAAAGCGTTTTCCCAGTGTTTATTTTTTTCTATATTTAAGTTCTGCGAGATAAGTGAATTTATATTATTTAGTAATGATTTTAGTCTTATGATTTTATGGTTGTTTTGATTTCGATTTTTTCTATATGTGTTTTTTATTACTCCCACTATCGTGCTTTTATGTTTTAGAAGTTTTCTTATTTAAAGTTAATATATTTATCTTTAATTTTTTCTTGTTTAAATCTTGTTAAACTTTTATCTATTGTATGTTTTATTGTTTCTTCTATTTAATTCAAATAGTTATCTATTTCATAATTTTCTAAATTTTTGTTATTTGGTATTAGTATTATATGGGCTTTTATTGTATTCTCTATTATATTTGTAAATGTTGTCTAATTTGTTATTTTATAATTTAATTTATTTTTAATTATTTCTAAATTTGTTAAAAAATCATTGCTATTTTCCAATTCCAATTTTATTAGAATAGCATTATGGTCATATTTTCACATGGTATAGTCTCAAGTTTACTGTCGCGGTTTATATTTAGTTTTAGTCTAATATCCATTATGCTTATATCCAAATATGAATTTGTTCTAGGATATGTTGGTTCTTTGGTCCCATATAGTTTAGCTTTATATAAAATTTCGTTATTATTTACCCAATTTTTTAAGATATTTTCCCTTGTGTTATTAGTAATATTTGACCAGTCTGTGTGTTTTGCACTGAAATCTCTTGCAATTAAGAAGTAAGTATCTAATCTATCTAAGTTTAAAATTTCAAACATTTTATTTATTTCATAATCAAATTTTTCATTATTTCTATGTCCTGCATGTAATGATATTATTTTAAATTTTTTGTTTTGTGTTAATTTTAATTCTATAATACTAGTTTCTATACCAGTGGCGAGCGGTCCATATATGCAAGGTGTGCAGTGCACACCCTGCCAAATGTAATAACAAAAAATATAATTTAAATTATAAGTCCATAAATTAATTTCGTTAACATATTTCTATTAAAAAATTAAGTAGTAAAACAAATATTAAAATTTGCATAATTTTAGGCAAATAAACAATCAAAAAAAAAATCGAGTTTCAATTTCACAATTTGTTATAGTGTAGTGCAAAATGCATAATTGCACATTTATAACAGAGCACGGTTATAATTATAATAATTTAAAATATGTTATGTCGTTATGTGTAGTTAAAGAGAGAATAGTTTCTAATATTTTTCTCTCACTATTTTCTATTACTTTATTTATGTTCCAATTCCAACATCCAACCAAAATTCCAATTTCAAATTTGGAGAAAATATTCATAATTTTCTTAGGTAGATGAGCATTATTTATTATGCACAAAAAAACATTAGAAAATTCCAGTTTTGGTATAGCTTTTTTGTAGATATGTTCTAATTTGTATATGAAAAATATTGTTGTTCCCGTGCATATTTAAACTGCACATATTTATTTAGCAAAGAAAAATTCACATAAGTAGAAAGATTGAGAGAAATTTTTTTTGGATAATATTTTTGATTTTAGATGTGAGAATTTGTGCATATTATAATTGTGCACGGATAATAAAGACGTTTTGTTTTATAATTTTTTTTTTTTTAAATAAAATTGTTTTTAATTTTTAATAAAAAAATTTAATAAAAGAGTTTTGTTTTGCGGTATACATATATATTTTTGAAACTTTATGGTAAGGATATTATGGAAAATAAAAATAACAAAATTTAAATGTTAAATATAACAAAATAATAGGAATTAGTTTTAAAATTAAAATACAATAATCGAAACTGCATCAATTTATTGTTTTGAAAATCCGTTTTGCAAAACTTAATTCCTTAAAATTTTTCGAGGTTTTAAATTCAATTTTTTTTATTAAATATCAAAAGAAGTTTCCGAGTGAATGTGTAAACTCCTTAAAAGAAAATTATGGAAAATATTTTGATTTTGTTTGCATAACAAATGAATTATGTGTTATATATCAATCAGACTCTACTGTTAATATGACTTTGTCTGAAATAATAACATATATAAAAATCATGAACTAACTGAAACTTTAAGCGAAGTTTATAATTTAGGAAATTTAATTAATATAATTCCATTTTCTACAGCATCATTTGAAAGGTCTTTCTCTGCTTTAAAAAGAATAAAAAGTTATGCACGAAACACCATGAACTAAAAAAGACTAAGTAATTTATCATTGACGATTGAAAAGAAATTTTTAAATTGTTAACAATCGAAAACAGATTTGTCTGAAAATGTAATCAATAAAACTGAAAGAAGAATGGATTTCTTATATAAATAAAAACTATAAAAATTATTTTTTTTTTTAAATTATTGTTGTTTTTCTTGTAATACTTGCACACCCTATAGCTTAAGCCACTGCACGCCACTGTTCTATACATTGAAAATTATCAATTATGTAATGAATATATATATTTTTTATTAATTAGAATAGCAATACCTCGTCCTTTTGTAGAATTTGGTCTGTCATTTCTTATAAAATTGTATTTTTTAAATTGTAACTTATGTTTAGTATTTAATTTAGTTTCCGTTAACAACTTTATATCTGTTTTATAATTTTCTAGAAAATACTATCCATAAAAAGTATTATAAGACGAAGATTAACAAATAAATTCTAATTTTTTTTTGTATTCATTTAATTTATTTTCTATATTATTTATTTTTTTACTAATTATTTCTAATGTTTTTTTAAAATCTAATAAGATATTTATGTTTTCATTATTTTCGTATTAGAATTTTTCGAATTTTTATTATATTTATATCATTTTTTGCTGAAATTTGGACAATAAAAAGTGGTAATTTGATGTTTTAATTTATTGATTTTTTGGTTCCTAGCCTGTTTACTTTTTCAATCTCAACATTATTTATGTTTAATGCTTTTAATTCATTTTCGATATCATTTGGTTCATGTTCTATTTTTAACACTTTAAGAATTAAGCTTTTAATTTTTTTTTATTTTGGTGTATATGTATAGTAATTTGATTGTATTTGTTTTAATACTTCTTCAACATTTGCATAATCATTATAGTTTGTTAAATAGATCATATTTAATCTTATAAATGACAAATAATTTAGTTTTAAACTTCTTTAAAAAAATTTTTTGATCTTGAATATCTTGATCATATACAATTATTGGTGGTATTTTATATTTTTTCTCTATTTTATTAATGTTATTATTCTCTGCATTGTTGTTTCTATTGTTCTGTTGATCAGATGTTGTTTTTTATGTATTGTTGTTTGTTGTATGTCATCTGTTTGTTGCATGTCATCTGATTTTTCTGTATTGTTGTTTTGTATAATAATTTTATCAGGTGTTTTTCTGAGTTCTTTTTTTTATGATAAATTTCTTTTCTTCGCTATTTGTTTTGTATTATATTTTCTTTGGGTTCTTCTTCCCTCTCCGATTCGTCTTCCATCTGTTCATCAACATTCAAAGTCTTGGCCAGCCGCAAATATATTTTCTGTACCTTGATTTGTGTTTTTAATATTGTTATTAACAGATTCTTTTTGTTTTAAATTTTTCATTTTTTTTTTAAATTGTGAAAGTTCTTTTTTTAATTCTTCATTTATTTGATTTATTGTTTTATTCTTTTTAGCTGATATTTTACTAATAATTGATGGTTTGATTTTAATTTTTAAACTTCTTGGTTAATTATTTAATTTTTCTATTGTATAACTCTAGTTAATAATTTTTTTTTTTTTTACTAATTAAATTATTAGCTTCACTCATATTTTCTTTTTTTTGACACATATCTTATCCACTATTTTATCCACTTTAATTTTTTTTTTTTGAAAATTATTTAATTATAAATTTTGTATAAATTTCTCTCACTACTTTTATTTAAGTACATATAAAATCACGTCCATACACTATGGTAGTAATAATTGCAATCCCGGTCTTTCAACTCTCGTGTTACAAAGCCCAAAGTGTTACAAAGCCCAAATGGCATAACTAGAAATGCCTACCAGAAACCGTGAAAACTGTTTTTGACCTAGCGTCTTTGTTCATAGCGATTTGCCAAAAGGCGTCCTTTAAATCCAAACTAGAAATGAAGTTGGCCTTTGGTAAACGGCTAAGAATGAGTATCATCGATTTGTGGTAATAGATAAGCATCCTTTTTAGTAATTGCATTTAGTTTCCTGAAGTCCAAACATAATCGATCCTTCCCCGGTTTACGTACTAACACCACGAGTCAACTTCAGGAACTATTGCTTTAACTTCTATCAAGTTCAGCATACATTAACTTTTCCACAGCTGGGGACACAGGATAATGCCGCTGCTTAATAGGTGTAGCATCACCTACGTCTATAATGTGTTCTATAACTAATGTTCGACCTAATCCTAACTTAGAAAAAGATGGGAACAGGTTGATCGTTGATTCTAATCGAGCCTTTTGATCTGATGTTATCTAATGGTTAAATTTGATACTTCACTAACAATTTCAGGAGCTAATTGAAACTCTTTCCAAAAGTACCGGGATATAAATTTTGTGACAGAGTTGGAACAATATGAAATTTAATTTTGTTTGTTTTATTTTTAAAAATTACATCAGCTTCAAAAGAACCCACAACTTTTTGGTGTGCACCATTAGCAGTTTGAACTGAAGATATAAGTTTTTCATACGTTCGACCTGGCTCTAAAAAATCTTTAGCTAAATCACCACAAACGCAGCTGACGCTAGTCCCAAATTCAAGTAAACGTAAATGTTTTTTTCCAAATAATTCGATGTCAGCATATGATCTTACGTCATTATCGATATTTACAATCGATGAAAGTTTATTATGACGTGATAGGTAAATTGTTTTCCAGAATTGTCTTAAACGTGCAGTAGAACGTTTTAATTTAGTGGTTGTACTTTTATTTAAATGCAATGAATCTTTATATTCATTAGAAATATTATTGTTGAATATTCTATTACGTACGGCGTAATATTCTCTAACGCGTTCAGAATATGATTTAATTTTAATTAATTTTGGTTCTTCAATAATTGTTGGTACTAGTTTTGATAGAATTTTGAAAGGTGTTGAGATCTCAGTCGCGTTAGACTCGGTAGTATTAGAATTTACAAGCGAGGAACCGAAGGTTTGGTCCCGCTCGACATAGTTTTCCGGACGACAAATAGTGTATTGTGGTAGATATACATTTTCTTTGGTACAACCCCAACAGAAAATGTTCGGAAGCATTATTTTGCAATACGGGAACGTATGCCCCTCTACTCTACAATTCCAACTAATACGCGGTTTATTATTGAGTGGTTTACGTGATATTTCAGAAACATCAAAAAAATGTGGTACGGATAAGTCTAACTCAACAGCATTGATTTCTGAAATATGGCGTCGATTTGGGAATTGCTGATAATCTGTATTATGACTTCGAATTTCGTCAAGTAATTTCTCACATTCACGGCACAAATTACGTAACTGTTCAACAGTGAAAATTTGAACATAAATCAAATCCTTACGTATGTCATCACGAAGATTTTACATAAGATAGATAGAAATTCTTGATCGGACATTAGTTGATTTAGATTGTCGCAAAGTTTAGAGACTTCTTCCAAATAAAAATCGAAACTTGTTTACGATCACGAATAAAATCAATGAAATCCATATCTGTATGTCGGTCAGAAAATTGTACACGCAACAAATAACTAAGATCGGGCCAATTGATTTGTCTAGCCCGCTTGTGAAAACGCCAAAACCATTCACCACCTTTACTGATAAACAAAATATGTGCGTTACTACAGATAGGATTAAAGTTGCCATTAATAGTTTGGGCTATAAATGCTTCGATTCTATAAATGAATTCATTGATACCCAGATCACCACAATTTCCACTGAAAGTAACATTTCAACTTTTAATAATATTGGTTGTTTTATTCGTTTCCAGAGGATTGTTATTATAATTACCAGCGTGTTTAGATCGGGTGATTTACAATTGGTATATTATTTAAATTATCATTAAAAGAATGATTTAAATTCGGAATCGAGCTAGTACTTTGGCTAAAATTACTATTCGGTGGTTTAAATCTATTAACATCATTTACCTGTGGTAGAGAATGTCAATCAACGTTTGGTATATTAGCAACGGGAACGAATGGTTCTCAACATTTGGTATGTTACCAAAATTTGTTGGTAAAGAATGCCGTTCAACAGGTGGTGTAATATGAGGTGGTTCAACCGCATTATTACGTTTTTTGATTTGAATTTGTTCTTGCAGGTCTACCAATTCGTCGCGAATAGTAGTAGAAGTTTGTGTTTGCACATTTTGACTATTCGTGAACATAGTTTGAAGAATATTCTGTAATGCGTTCATATCCAAATTAATAGCATTAACACCATTGTTCCTATTAGTAGGATTTGGAAAGTAAACTATATTAGGTGGCGGATTAATATTTTCACGCCTAGCTATTGGTTCTCTAAGTGAAGTATTAGAATTAGTACGATTTGGAATTCTACCAGCAGATCTGGTTACCATTCTTGGCACCGCATCTCTCGGTTGATTAGATAATAATAATTGCGTTTGTTAGGCAGTACTGGTTGTAACTGTCGGAGCCGTTTCGGAGGTGGTACAGCGATGTAAATCCATTAATGCACAAGCTCTTCTACAGTTGGGAAAAGTTTGTGATTGTTTCAACCAGGTAGATATACAAGTAAAATGAAATAAATGATCGCATGAAGTTTTTACTACCTCATTCAAGGGTGTCAAAATGTCTTTACAGATACCACAATTTACTTTATTATCCATAGAATCTAATTCTAGTAGATATACAAGTAAAATGAAATAAATGATCGCATGAAGTTTTTACTACCTCATTCAATGGTGTCAAAATGTCTTTACAGATACCACAATTTACTTCATTATATAAAGAATCTAACTCTAGACTACGTGATACCGCAATTTTAAATGATAAATGTCAGCTCAGGTAAAGCAAATATATATTATAATCAATACAAATGTTATTATATTCGTAGTTATATTTATAAAAAAATCTATCGATATGCAGTAGATTTCAACCGTCAAGTAAACAATTCGATAACTATCGCTTACAGGAATCGATACGGATTGAAAAAAGATATACCTTGACTAGGTCCTAATAATTATTAAAATAATTTATCGACACAATTTACTGTTCGATATAATCAAACGCTATTAAAATCGTACGTAACGATATAATAGTTACAAATTGAAAGATAATAAAATAATAATATATTTTATTTATAATAATGTATCGAACCAATTATTATTCGATACTATCAGCGTACTGTTTAATATAAATAAATCAACAAATTCGAAATATATAAGTCGGCAACCTTATAACTAACGAAAGTTATTCAATTCGAATAAATGACGAAGATCGCAAATATTTATCAACTAAATATGATATAATAATGTAATGATAATATAAAAAAAAATGTATAGACATAGATAGGTAGCATCAAGCATAAGTTTCGATCCCAATTTAATAAGTTTTTTAGTCCAATGATTAGTAAAAAAATAAATAACTGGTAATCACCAACTAATAGTTTTACCGATGAACGAAATTTCTGATGATTATTTATTTATTTTTAGCAAAATTAATAATAAATTTAATTGGTAAGCACCAACTTATAGTTTTAACGATGAACAAAATTTCTTTTATTAAATTTAAATATTTAAGCAAAAGTAATAATAAATTTAATTGGTAAGCACCAACTTATATTTTTAACGATGAAACAGAATTTATTTTATGAAGTTTAAAATTTTAGCAACATTAACCCATGCAGGCAGAACGACGACATGATGACCCACACTACTATTAAAAAAATTATGAAGCAATGTACCGACAAGGTGAAATTATGACATACCGAAAACTTCCCGGGCAAATAATAGCTAAAAGCCATTTAAATTTGAAACTCCAATGAAAATCTTGGATACCCCACCAAATTCACCACTGACCCATTAAACAATAAAATAAAAAAATTGAGTAGATTTGTGAAGATAAAAATTTATAATAAATTTTGTAATCTACAATTTATCAAGCAATGTACCAACAGGGCGAAAGTATGACATACCGAACACTTCCCGGTGAAATAATAGCTAAAAGCCATTGAAATTTGAAAATACAATGAAAATCTCCGATACCCCACAAAATTCACCACCGACTCATTACTTGAACAAAAGGGAAATTAAAATAGATTTATTAATTTTTACAATACTAAACGGAATCATCCACAAACTGAAGATATATAAATATAAAACAAAAATTAAAAAAAAAATAAAAAAATTGAATAAATATATTAAACAAATATAAAAATGATAAAAATTTAATTAATTATAATAAATGGTTGTTTTTTTTAAAAAAAAAAAAGTACTTAAATAAAAAAAAAACAGAATATATATGTGTCAAAAATATTAAATACGTAAATAAAAATTATATAAAATTTTAGTAGCTAATTTTCTTGGTGCAAATATTTTTATATATATGGTTTTTTTGAAATAAATAATATTTTCGGATTAATTTTTTTATAAATAAATACCAATAATAACCAAAAATTAATTATATATAATTGATAGTGTTATCATTTTAAAAAAAAACACACAAATCAAGAAAAATTGTTGAGCATTAAAATGGCTGGTTTTGATAATAGCTAATTATTGTAAATTTTTATTGCGTTAATTACACATGAACTTAGTCAACTAATATAATATATATATATATATATATATATATATATATATTTATATATATATATATATATATATATATTATATTAGTTGACTAAGTTCATGTCTAATTAATAGACACAATTAGAGAAATAAGACACTTTAATTGAAAATAAGTAAATTTAAAATAAGAATACATTATACGTAACTGTCAAAAAGAAGCATCAGATCAGTATGTTTATAAACATATATATGTATATAATAAAAGGGTTAAACAAATTTTTTTTTTGATAATTATATATGAATAAAACAATTATTATATATGAATAAAACAATTATTCTTTTAGTATATAAATTCACTAGAAGTTTTCAAATTAATATATTCTTCTTATTTTCTAATTTTTTTTAAGGGGGTAGGGGTTTTATGAGGTATCCTATTAAAACTCATAAACATACATTTGGTCCGGAGACATATATCAATAATCTATAGAATAATTTTTAATCTCATACTTTTTAGTCGCTGAAATTAATATAAAAAAAAGAACAACCAGCAGATATAATATTGTAATATAAAAAAGTTGGATATATATAAAAATATTAAACATATTTATACGTATATTCCTTTATGGCCTACGGATATGGCAAACTTAATTGCCTACGTTACCTTTATTGTTTAAGAAGCAAAAGTTTGCTCTTTGGTCTTGGCTATACTAATCTTAAATCCGTGTTATTTGGCGCGGAAGCCTTTTCTGTAATTCCAATATTTTAAAAGGCTTTGGAAGCCAACAAATGCTTATAATTGAAAGGCTTAAGCAAGCCGAAATGAAATATGAGAATGCAAGTTTGATTCTGATTTATTTCAAATTTTTCGACCCTTTATATATGGTTCCTTACTTACTAATACAATTAAAAATAACTAAGAATTTTATATAATTCAATTCTTAATACTTATAAACTAATTATTACAAATAAATTACTTAACACTAAAAATATAACAGTTTTCATTTACATTGTTTTTACATCATCGTATGATCGTATGATATTAAAAATATTAAAATAAAAGAAGTTCAGTATAAATTAAATCGCGGTAATGTGTATACATTACAATATTGTTTTCATTGTAATATATAGATAGCACTTTAATTTTTAGAATAAAAACATAATGAAATTTTAATACATTTCTTGAACGTAGCTAAGTTTACTAAAATTTTATGAAAATTATATTTAATTAAAAAATTATGTCACAATTAATAATTTTATACCATTATATTTGTATGTACATTATAATGTTCGTAACAGTAACGGTTCGTGCTGAAAAATTCTGTGTGGGTTAAATTTAATATATTTTTTATTTTTATAAAAAAAATGTCAATCATTCGATATAGAAAATTTTTGCCGCCGAAATTACTTATTTGGTATGCGTGGATCAATTAATCTACATAATTGATTGGGGGTTGCTGAATGAGGAATGCGGAATGCTGGCATGTACTTTTCGGGCAAAATAGTATGAGATTATTAGGTAGTTGACCGCCACGTTGTTCGGTTTATCTTTTTTTGTTTGAAATTTAGTCTATAGTTATTCGATAATTAAAATATGTAAAATTTGCTATTAATTTTTTTTTTTAAATAATAAATGTTAAAATACATAAATTTATAAATTTCGAATATAAGATAAAAAAAAAAAAAAAAAATTAATAAATATTAAAAAAAAAAATAACAATTTTTATAAAAATCTCAAAAACTCTAAATTTAAAATGTAAAATGTGAAAGTAACCTGTTTTTTTGCCAGCGCACAAGTAATTTATTAATTAATTATATTAAAGATATATAAAAATTAAAAATTTTTTTTAAAAAAATAGATAAAAAATTGAATAAATATATTAAACAAATATAAAAATGATAAAAATTTAATTAATTATAATAAATGGTTGTTTTTTTTTTTAAAAAAAAAACATTAAATAAAAAAAACAGAATATATATGCGTCAAAAATATTAAATACGTAAATAAAAATTATATAAAATTTTAGTAGCTAATTTTCTTGGTGGAAATATTTTTATATATATGTTTTTTTTTTAAATAAATAAGATTTTCGGATTATTTTTTTTATAAATAAATACCAATAATAACCAAAAATTAATTATATATAATTGATAGTGTTATCATTTAAGAAAATACCACGCAAATCAAGAAAAATGGTTGACCATTAAAATGGCTGGTTTTGATAATAGGTAATTAATGTAAATTTTTATTGTGTTAATATTTTTTTTTTGACGTACATTTAAAATAATAATAAAAAGTGTACTAACTATAATTAAATTAATAATTATTTCTTGGAATTTATAAATATATTTGATGGGTTTTTTGATAAATAAACTATGTACAGATATAAGGTTATTATTAAAAGAAAAAAATAAAACCCATAAATAAAATTAAAACATAAATGTTTTAAGAAAAATAAAATTGACAATAAAAGATTATTGTGTTAAATTTGGTGTTTTATTTAAGTGGATAATGTGGCGTAATTTTTGGTAGTAACAACTGTACACCCGCACCACGTGATTATTGTTCATCAAGTTATATTTTTTGGTGGTAACAACTGCACAACTGTATAATGGTATAATTTTATACCATTATATTTGTATGTACATTATAATGTTCTTAGCAGTAACGGTTCGTGCTGAAAAATTCTGTGTGGGTTAAATTTAATATATTTTGTATTTTTATAAAAAAATGTCAATCATTCGATATAGAAAATTTTTGCCGCCGAAATTACTTATTTGGTATTTGTGGATCAATTAATCTACATAATTGATTGGGGGTTGCTGAATGAGGAATGCGGAATGCTGGCATGTACTTTTCGGGCAAAATAGTATGAGATTATTAGGTAGTTGACCGCCACGTTGTTCGGTTTATCTTTTTTTGTTTGAAATTTAGTCTATAGTTATTCGATAATTAAAATATGTAAAATTTGCTATTAATTTTTTTTTTTAAAAATAATAAATGTTAAAATACATAAATTTATAAATTTCGAATATAAGATAAAAAAAAACAAAAATAAATAATAAATATTAAAAAAAAAATAACAATTTTTATAAAAATCTCAAAAACTCTAAATTTAAAATGTAAAATATGAAAGTAACCTGTTTTTTGACAGCGCACAAGCAATTTATTAATTAATTATATTAAAGATATATAAATATAAAAAAAAAAATTTTAAAAAAAATAGATAAAAAATTGAATAAATATATTAAACAAATATAAAAATGATAAAAATTTAATTAATTATAATAAATGGTTGTTTTTTTTAAAAAAAAAAAACTTAAATAAAAAAAAAGAATATATATGCGTCAAAAATATTAAATACGTAAATAAAAATTATATAAAATTTTAGTAGCTAATTTTCTTGGTGGAAATATTTTTATATATATGTTTTTTTTGAAATAAATAAGATTTTCGGATTAATTTTTTTATAAATAAATACCAATAATAACCAAAAATTAATTATGTATAATTGATAGTGTTATCATTTAAAAAAAACCACGCAAATCAAGAAAAATGGTTGATCATTAAAATGGCTGGTTTTGATAATAGCTAATTATTGTAAATTTTTATTGTGTTAATATTTTTTTTGACGTACATTTAAAATAATAATAAAAAGTGTACTAACTATAATTAAATTAATAATTATTTCTTGGAATTTATAAATATATTTGATGGGTTTTTTGATAAATAAACTATGTACAGATATAAGGTTATTATTAAAAGAAAAAAATTAAACACATAAATAAAATTAAAACATAAATGTTTTAAGAAAAATAAAATTTACAATAAATGATTGTTGTGTTAAATTTGGTGTTTTATTTAAGTGGATAATGTGGCGTAATTTTTGGTAGTAACAACTGTACACCCGCACCACGTGATTATTGTTCATCAAGTTATATTTTTTGGTGGTAACAACTGTACACCCGCATCACGTGACTATTTTTCATTAAGATTTTTTTTGGTGGTAACAAAGACACCAGCAACACGAGAAATTTCATTCAGTTGGTGATAACAAAGACACCCGCATAATGTGATTATTTTTCATCAAGTTTTTTTTTGATGGTAACAAAGACACCCGCTGCACGCGAATGTTCATCCTGCTCCAGAGTAGGAACCAGATAATTTTTTTTAAATATTTTTTTATTACATTTCATATATTATTTTATATTCATATATTATTTTGTATTATATAATGGTATCATTAGACTTACTTTTTTTCACGCTAGTTTTCACACTTTAAAATAAAATTAGAATGAATAAATAAAAAACTATAGAAAAATTCTACTAGAGTGAGTGTATACACAACTCACACAAAAATTTGAAAATAGAACTACGAATTTGCTGCCGACCACCGCTTTATCGTAAATAGACGCGACAAAAAAGAAAAAGAATGTCATTTTCATTCTTTTAAGTGCCTAGACACTTTTTTTTGACGTATTTTCAAAATATATTATAAATTTGTGTTGCTGCGTTGAATATAATAAATTTTATTAATAATTATAATAAAAAAATATTTTGAAAATAATTTTGTGAAAATTAATTAATAATATTGTAAATTAATACATAAATGTAAGTTTAAAATTTGATATTTTAAAATATATATAATATTATAATATATATAATTATATTATAGATCAATAAAAATGGATTTGTATGATTTGGAGATACTAAATTTAATAAATATAAATAACTTGAATATGATGAAATATTTATTAAAAAAAAAAAAAAAAAAAAAGACTAGAAAATATTCAGCAAGGTGGTTATTACACCGAGAAAGTGAAGGATTTACAAATAAATTATTGAAAGAAATAGAATGTGAGGACACAAAACTGTACAGAACAGTTCTGAGAATGACGCCAATACAGTTCGGAGAAATTTTGGATAAAGTACGGCCACATATAGTAAAACAGGATACGTGTCTAAGGAAAAGCATTTCTCCAACTGAAAGATTGCAGGTTACTCTACGATATTTATCCACAGGTAATATATATTTTTAATGTTTCACAAGTGTGAACTTTTAAGTTTTATAATAAAATATAAGTAGTTGATTTATTTACATCAAAGTATACCAAAAGAAAAATAATAATTCTGAAAATTTTAGTGTCAATAATTAAATTATTTTTAACCTTTTTATAGTTATAATGATAATAATAATGTTTTCCTATTTTGCTTAAAGGTGAAACTCAAACGTCGCTTCAGCTTCTATTTAGAATTCATCAGTCAACAATTTCAGTAATCTTAAAAGAAACTATTGCAGCCATATACAATGTGCTGAATGAGGAGTTTTTAAAATTTCCACAAACTGCAGATGATTGGCTGAAAATATCCAAAGATTTTTATAAATTATGAGGTTTTCCAAACTGCATAGGAGCAATAGATGGTATGTTAAAGAAAAACTTTAAATTAAAATGTAATTTTTGTGATATTTATTTAATTTTTAGGTAAACATTGTAAAATTAAACCACTAAATGGATTTGGCTCTAATTATTGGTGCTACAAAGGAACACATTCATTCGTTTTAATGGCAATTGTTGATGCCAATTACAGATTCGTGTACGCTGATGTTGGTGTTAATGGTCGAATTAGTGATGCAGGTATATGGTTAAGATCCGACATAAAATATGGAATAGAAGGAAAAAGAGTGAATATACCTGATCCATCAAATTTGCCAACAACAAATATACAATCTCCATATAAATTTTGACAGATGATGCATTTCCACTAACGGAATACTCAATGAAACCATTCTCTCATATACATTTAACAACCAGTCAACGAAGGTTTAATTATATGCTATCGAGAAATCGTCGTGTAGTGGAAAATGCATTTGGAATTTTAGCTCACAGATTCCAAGTATTATTTGCACAAATTTTTCGTTCCCCAAATGAAGCAATCAAAGTTGTCCTGGCATGCATATGCTTGCATAATTATTTAAGGACGTTTAACATAAAAAATAATCAAACTTCATTAGAAAATATTTCAGCTGAAGAAATCATAATATAAATAATGAACATTATAATTCATTTCAAAGTGTGGCATCAGGTGCACCAACAAAAAGTGCCATACAAATAAGGAAAAATCTGCAAATGTATTTTCATACTTTTTATAATGACATTGATTTAAATTAATGTATAAATATAAAATGTGTATTTGATAAAATTTAATTGCATTAAAAATATGAAAAAAAAAAATGTTTTTTTTATTTTGTTACTAATTAAATTATTAATTATTAAAAATAATATTTTTAATGATCTTTTATTAATAAACACATTTTGCCTATGATGAATTTTGTAAAAAAAATATTTATTTTCAAAAATGCAATTATTGTAGAAGAGATATATTTACGAATATCTTTATTTACATCTTTATAGAAGGTATATACTTACAAATAAATCTGTGGATGTACCTGTTCTCGTTTCTTTCAAAATAATAATTTAAAATAAAACATTAATTTTTCAACAAAAATAAAATTTCTTATTAATTAATTAATTTTTTCACAATAAATACAAAATTATAAACATTAAAAACTACTTTAAAAACAAATATTTAAAATTATTAACAAATATTTAAAATTATTAAGTCTATTTGTGTAGGTAAAATTAGTTTAACCTTTTTTTTATATACATATATATATATATTTATAAACATACTGATCTGATGCTTGTTTTTGACATTTACGTATAATGTATTCTTATTTAAAA
The DNA here is from genome assembly GCA_963920725.1 of Rhamphomyia laevipes. Taxonomy (NCBI): domain Eukaryota; kingdom Metazoa; phylum Arthropoda; class Insecta; order Diptera; family Empididae; genus Rhamphomyia; species Rhamphomyia laevipes. The sequence goes on from OY987255.1 coordinate 67,715,995, forward strand.
TTTACTTATTTTCAATTAAAGTGTCTTATTTCTCTAATTGTGTCTATTAATTAGACATGAACTTAGTCAACTAATATAATATATATATATATATATATATATATATATATATATATATATATATATATATATATATATTTTTTTTTTATATAATAGCTATAATATTTTGTTTACATAAAAATTTCTATAGGTAATTATAATATGTGTACAAATTTTTCATATATATGTTTGTTATATATCTTAAGCTAAGTTTTAAAATTTATTTTCAAATTAGTTGTTAATTAATTATTAATATGTTTTGAAATAAAGAAAAACAAAATGTTTAATGTAGATAAATAAATATAGATATATATTATATATATATATATATATATATAGTATATGTATTTTTATATATTATTATTATGTAAATGAATATAAGTTTGTATATATGTATTTTTATATATTATTATTATTTTCTTCAGTCTTTAGCTGTAGGTGTTGAATTTATTGTTCTGGTACATTTAATTTATATTTTGTAATAAACTTTCGAAAATATATGAAATTGGTTTGTATTCTGTTGACTTGTTGTGTAAAAGGTTTACAATTTTGCTTTAGTTTAAAAATAGCGCTATTTATTAGTTTTATAAATAGTCGGTAGCTCAATCGTCAGCGGATTGAGCAGTTTAGTACCACCGATGGGGTCCGCGGTTCAAACCCGCGACCAAAACCGCGATTATTCAAGGTGAAAATTACCTATGTACATAGCTATAGGTAATTTTCGTTCAAACACGCGGTTAACACTAATTCGCTGTCAGCTGATAACATCAATGTCATAAAAAGACAGAAGCTGTCATAGAAAAATAGAGTTGGTTCTGTGGAGAAAGAACAAATAAGAACAATTACCAGTAACACCATCTAGGAGTCAACTACAGAACTAACTTAGCAAGGACTCCAACCACCAAAGCCGCATATTCCTGAAAACACAACAACGCAGCGGTGGCTTCTGGTACATTCAGGACGTTGTTTCTAGGCAACGACATATGGCAGCCCCATCATCCTAGGACCGGCTACAGTAGACCAATCACCTGCTTAGTTGGTAAAAAAATGATTACAGAAACAGAAACAAGGCAAGAAATCAAGACGGATCTTACGGCAACAACCTTTGGCTTACGAAATAGGACGCGCCTTGCGCAATGGAATGTCAGAACTCTTCGTGAAGCATCAAGGCTGGCCCAATTAGAACAACAAATGACATCATACAAGATCAAAATCTTAGGAATAAGTGAAATGAGATGGAACAACACCGGCGAGCTTGTCACAGCAAATGGTAATACTCTAATATACAGCGGAGAGGAAACTGGAGGGCAAGGCGGGGTTGGAATTATAATATCTAAGAAAATGCGCAACTCCCTCATATCCTGGTCACCAACATCAGAAAGGATAATCACAGCTCGTTTACTCGGCAGAGTTAGAAATATTAACATTATACAATGTTACGCACCCACTGAAGATGCAGAAATAACCTAGAATGAAAAATTTTACGAACATCTACGCTCAATAATATATCGTTATCCCATGTCAGAAATAGAAGAGGTGCAGATTTCGGCAGTGACCACGAACTTATCACTGGTGACTTTAAGATCAAGTTGAAAGCACAAAGAACAACCAGACATAGAAGAAGAAGACGTTTAAACCTCCAACAACTCCAAAGTGTACCTACGAGAAATGAACTAGTGAACAACCTACTAGAGAAGACATCAACATTAGCGGAAAATCATACATGGGATGACATTGTAGCGGTATTCAATCAAGTAGGAGAAGAAACACTTGGTATAGCACAGCCAGAACGGAAAATATGGATCTCTGATGAAACATGGAACCTTATATCTCAAAGAAGGGAACTAAAACCGCAGCTAATTAACAACACAAAAACTAGCAGTCAATACAACATCGCTGCCAAACACGTAAAGAAAGCCGCTAAAAGAGAAAAAAACAGTTCCTGGAGAAATTAGCCAAGGCGGCAGAAACAGCTGCGGGACAAAACAACATGAGAGAGTTACACCAGATTATAAGAAGTCTCACAAATCGCAAGTGTAATAGGAACCAACCAGTCAGAGTTCGCAACGGCGTGCTATTGGCGAACATAGATGCTCAAACTCAAAGATGGAGGGAACATTTCGAAGAAATCAGCAATACCGTAGATGACAACAACGAAACACGGTATGTAGATGAAATCAACAGCCACACAGACAACAACTTAAGAATATCGTGTGAACCACCCAGTGTCAATGCAATAAAAGAGGCTATAATGAAGTTAAAGTGTAACAAAGCAGCTGGTGAGGATGGTATCGCAGCCGAATTGCTTCGCGCTGACAGCAGAACATCAGCTGAACTTCTGTATCCTCACATCAGAAAGGCATGGGAAGAAGAAAGTCTACCCACATCTTGGAAGAAAGGCATAATCGTGAAAATACCACAGAAGGATGACTTGAAAAAATGCAACAACTGGAGAGGAATAACTCTACTTAATTCCATATATAAGATACTTGCAACAATTATACAAGGGAGACTTCAAAACAAAATCGAAGGAAATCTACGAGATGAACAGGCTGGCTTCCGCCCACACAGAAGCTGCGTAGATCAAGCCAACACTCTGCGCATAATAGTCGAACAATCTATAGAATGGCGTACACCTCTCCTGCTGTTCAGCGATTTCCAGAAGGCCTTTGACACCATCAAGAGAGTTGCAATATGGAGAGCATTAAGTAAGAAAGGAGTACCCCAGAAAATAATTAACATTATTAGAGCAATGTACGAAGATGCGGATCTCGCGGTACTGCCTAATGGAAACATCAGTGCCTCTTTCACTACAAACACAGGAGTAAAGCAAGGATGTCCACTCTCACCTCAACTGTTCACAATTGTCCTGGATGACATTATGAGAGAAGTCTGCATGCAGAGACGTGGAATAACTTGGAGTCTCACACGACAACTCGAGACTATGCGGACGATATTTGTCTACTCTCACACAAGCTCAGCGACATCCAAGCTAATATTATTGTGGACATTTCATCAAATAGGTGAAATGTTTTATCTAACCAGGTTAAATTATCTATTTTTTGTATAACGTCATTTAATTTGGCTTCAATAATTTTGAAGTTTGTATTTAACTTCGGCATCGTCGGAATCCATGGTACCGAATAACAAGTTTTGTAATTTACCAAGGCCCTTAATTAGACCTCTTTTTGTCTATTAATTTTTTTGATTGTAAATAATTGTTCCATAATTTCATTATTTTTCTGGACTGCTACCACTAAATAAATTTTGTATTAAATGAATATTTATTTTACAGTTGCCTGTTGGTTCGAGTCAAAATACAGTTTTGCATACTGTTGATAGGGAATTCAAATCATTTCTTAAATGTAGTTCATTACTTTTTAAATTTGTAAGTCTAAAGTGAATAAGAATTTCCAGTTAGATGTAGTTCTTTGAAGTTTACCGATTTTTTCCGACTATATTTCTGGTATTTTTAAATTTGTAATTTCTGCATTACAGCCAAGCAATTGTGTTGTTAATAAAATTAATATTCTGTAATGTAAGAATAAATCAATTCACAAAATATCGAATTTGAATATATATATATATTATATACATGTATTTATTTTCAGGGTATACAAATTTTTAATAAAAATTATTATGTATGAGTTTAGTTTTTCTACCTATTTTAATAATTGAATTTACTGGTGATTTTATATCTACTATTTCAAAAGGACCTTTATAATATGGTGTTAATTTTTTATTGGTGCGATTTTTTATTTCTAGTAAAACTTTTTCGCCTACTTGGAAAGTTTTTTCTTTTAAAGTTTTTTCGTATAGTGATTTTTCTTTTTCTTTTGATATTACTTGATTTGTTCGTACTAATTCATAACCGTTTTGCAAACGAGCTTTTAATTCTACAGCATAGTCTTCATAATTATAGATTATTAATTGGTTCAATTGCTCGGTATAGAGAAAAAGGTATTTCTGGAAATTAGAAAGTATTTCATGCGGTAAAAATTTGTAGTTGTATGCGGTGTTGTATTGCAACAAATCATTGTATAATCAACCCAAGTATCAGGATAATTGTTAGCGAAACTCTGTAAGTAATCACCAAGAGTACGGTGTGAAAGTTCTAAAGCGCCATTACTTTGTGGGTGATAAGGACTTTTCTTTATCTTTAACTTACACATTTTTTTAAATAAATCGCTTACAAAATTTGAACCTTGGTCAATAAGTAATGTTTTTGGTATACCGAAAACACGGATTATTTTACGTACATAAGCTTCGGCAATTGTATCACATTCTTGGTTTGGAATTAGAATTGCTTGAATAGATTTCGTTAAATCATCCTGGAAAATTAATAGATATTTATTATTATTTTCAGATGTAGGTAATGGTCCTACTATATCCAAACTGATTTTTTCGAATGGTTTTTTAGCTGTAGTAGTTATTTCCAATGGCATATTAGTTTTATTATGTTTTATTTTTTTGACATATTAAACATGATTTAATGTATTTTTCAATATCATTATACATGTTCTTCCATTTAAATTTTGATTTTATCCTATTAAAAGTTCTCATTATACCGTGATGACCACCTACAGGTGCATCATTATATTCTTATATAATTTGTTTAATTTCTTGTGCGTCTGTTACTTGAACCATTTTTTCTAAATTAGGTTTTTGTATTGTATGGTTATCATCATTTTTTAACTTTTCTTTTTCTGTTGTGGATACAGGCTGATCATTCTTTTTAATTCTCGTAACCACCTTTACTTCAGCACTATCAATTCGTGACAGAGCATCTGCATTAGAATTTAAATGACCTGCTTTATGTATAACAATGAAATCATATTCTAATTTTATGCGTCAACCCATAATTCTAGAAGAGGGATCTTTTAAATGAAAAATCCGTACTAAAGGTTTAGGATCTGTAACTATTGTAAAATTTCGTCCATATACGTAAGGACGAAAATGTGTTACAGCCCATACAATGGCTAGTGCTTCCTTTTCAATTGTAGAAGAATTCTTTTCTGCATTATTTAATACGCGACTCGCGAAAGAGATAGGTAAGTCCTGATTTTCAGGATTACATTTTTGTGAAACCACAGCTCCTATAACATCATTGCTGCTATCTGTTGTAATAAAGAAAGTTTTCTCGAAATTAAGATATTGTAAGATTGGATATTGTATTATGGATTGCTTTAAAATATTAAAAGATTGGTCACAGAACGCACACTATGTGAATTTTACATCTTTTCTTAATAACTTATTAAGTGGATTTGCTAATTTTGCAAAAAAAAAAATGAATTTTCTGTAGTTGCCTATTAAATCTTAGAATGATTTAACTTGTTTTGTTGTCTTTGAAGGTAAAATATTTTGTACAGTTTAAATTTTATTTGGATCTGGTTTAGTTCCTTGTTCGGAAATTATATGACCAAGATACATAGCTTCTTTACGCATGAATTTGCATTTATCTGGTTGTAGTTTTAAATTATATTTTTCTAAAGCTTTTAGAACGAGAACTATTTTTTTTATTATGGTCTACTAAATTTTTATCATATATTATGATATCTATACCATATCATTATGATACCAGACATTTCAATCCTTGTAAACCAATAAGCACTACGTTCATCAGTTTTTGGAACGTCGGTGGTACTTTACGTAATCCGAAAGGCATGCGATTAAACTCAAAATGACTAGTTCAGGCTTGTCAGTTTCTTCCAATTCTATTGGGTGAAACCCACAAGCCAAATCTTACGTACTAAATTATATTGATTCTCCTAGAATGTCCTCGATGTTAGGAAGCGGATATGCGTCTGGTATAGTGATTTCGTTAAGTTTAAGAAAATCAATGACCACACGCCATTTCTTTTTCCCATCTGGTCCGGACTTTTTAGGAACAACTGGAAGTGGTGAATTCCAAGGGCTACAGCTGGAACGTATTATACCATCATCAAGCATATTTTTTACTTGCGTATTTATTTCGGATTTATGTATTTCGGCTAAAGGATAAGGTCACCTATTTACTGAATTAGAATAAGAATCATGTAAGGGTTGGGCAAACAGACCCAAATACCACTGCGATCAAAGATAGGGCTATTGTAATTCTGCAAGTGGATGATAAGGATCTGTCAAATTTACTAAGATTATAGTTCAGATGGCAGTGTCCTGGGAGGAAGTTTGTTATGAGACGTACCTGATTTCTATTTAAAGATAGAAGCTCAATAGTTCTTTTCCTAGAAGAAGACGGGATAAAAATTTTGGCGTGAAAACACCCTGGGGTTAGTTGCCAAAATTTTTCCCTTTTGATTAATAGCCATTTATTTATGGCTGTTTTAGCCGAGTTGATCGGGATGCCACACAAAGGTTTTGGTTGTGTAAATTTGGCTTCAGAGCTTTCTCTGGCGAGAAGGTCAGATGCTTCATTGCCCGGAATTCCAGTGTGTCCCGGGACACAGACTAGTGTAACAACGTTACGGTTGGCTAGTTCTTTTAGAACTTGTAGACAATCCTAAACCAATTTAGATTTAAATTGGTATGAGTGCAAGGCCAAGATGGCAGCTTTGCTATCCGAGAGAATGAAAATATTGAGACGTTAGTGAGGCTGACAGACATGCTCACTTTGGATTGTTTACCATATACACCAGCTACAACTCCGTGAATGGTTTTGGAGCCAATTGTAGAAAACGTTATAGAGTTAGGATCAAATTTAGGTAGGTTAAGGGCCCAGTCCTGCCTATTTGGAATTAATATTTCAAAAGGCTTTTCGAAATTGTGCCTAACTAGCATGTTATCCGAAAACGGAATGCTTAAGATACGGTCTTTGCACAGGTCTGCATGAATGCGGGAGTCAACTAACTTGCAGTCATACGGTGATTCATCCGTGATGAGTTTATAGTTGGCTATTCTCGCTTCTTTTTGTATCTGAAGATGCAGAGGAGGTAAGTCAAGCAGTACCTCAAGTGCACTAGAGGGTGTGGTGTGCATAGCCCCAGTAATCCTTAGACATGCCATTCTTTGAATTTTTGTAGCTTTAACTGAGTGGTTTTTTGTTATAGCTAATGCGCAATTTAAGCTGAAGACCCCAGTTTGCCCTATTAGACTTTTGCAGGTCCACAAAGCTCCTCTAGCTTTGTTAATGACCTTATCTAAGTGTATATTCCACTTAAGTTTATCGTCAAGAGTAATACCTAGAAATTTGACTTCTTTACTGAGGTCAATTCATTCACCAAAGAGTGTAGGTTTAATAAAGTTTTCCCTGGATCTGCTCTTGGTAAATAGCGCCATTGTACTTTTCTTAGGGTTGATTTTCAATCCTGTCTCTGTGCACCACGCTTCAACTTAGTTAAAATCGTGTTGCATTATTTCTGAGATTGTGCTGTTAAATTTACCCCTGACGATTATAACTATATCATCAGCATAGCCCTGAATGTCAATGCCGGCTTTATCCAGTTTGACTAAAAGTTCATCGACTACAATGGACCAACGGATAGGTGATAGCACCCCTCCTTGAGGGCAGCCCTTAGCAACCAAAACCATTATAGTTTTTTCCGCTTGAGTGGACTTAATGATTCTGCATTTAAGCATGGAGTCTATTCATTTGCAGGTGTTAGGATCTACCCCCTTTCGGATGATAGATTTAGATATACAGTCAAAAGATGTATTCTCAAAAGCACCTTCAATATCTAGGAAGGATCACAGGGCATGAGAGAGATTTTTCAATCTTCCCCACTAAATTTTGTAAGACATGAGTGGTAGATTTACCGGGTAGATATGCGTATTGATTTTTATGAAGTGGATTGCTAGAAAGCTTCTCTCAGATATGTCTATCTAATATTTTCTCCATAGTTTTTTGAAAAAAAGATATGAGGCTAATTGGACGAAAAGATTTTGGCTGGGCACATAATTTTTTCCCTTCTTGTGGTATATACGTCACTTTAACTGTTCTCCAGACATTAAGAATATAACCCCACGCATGACTATCTCTAAAAAATTTTAGAATAGTGGGGAGAACAATGTCAAAACCCCTTTTGAGTAGCAAAAATTTTGGTGGCAAGCCTCCAATCTTCCGTTTATTAAAGTTAGATACAGGTTGAGTGTGATCAACAGATGTTCTTATATTTGTAGAATCTAGAAAGTGAGTACCTGCTAAGAGTTTTAGCGTCTCTCTACAATTCTTTGTAACCGAGCTTTCAGGGAATTTCATCAGGCCAATCTTATTAGTATGCTGTTTAGAGTATCTTGTGTTACTTAGCACTGCTGGGCAGATCATTTAGTTCCCCACAGTAATTTTTCCAAGACATTCTCTTGGCTCTTCTAATTTCAAGATTGTATTTGGTATCGTTACATGTTAACAATAATTGATATATTTTCAAAATTTTATATGGGCAATAGCTATTAAAAAAAATTGATTGAGTGTAATCAAAGCGTTTCAATCTATATTGTGTGAAAGTTGCATTCCTAAGAATCCACAAACTGATGATGCAACTGAATTCTACAATAAGAATTTTCAAACACTCATTGCAAAATATAATATTAATCACTATTCAACATATAGCCTATTAAAAGCATCAGTAGTTGAACGATTCAATAGAACTTTAAAAGCAAAAATGTGGAAAGCATTTAGTATGAGTGGCTCATATCGATGGCTTGCCATACTAAAAGAATTGTTATATGAATATAGCCATAGTAAACACAGAACTGCCACCTTGTGATGTTAATATTCAAACGGGAAAAAAACTACTCCCAACAGTATATTCCAACATTAAAATAGCTAATATGGAGAAATTAAAGGTTGCAGATTTTGTACGTTATTAGCAAGTAAAAACATGTTTTTGAAAAGGGTTACACACCTAACTGGACAACGGAGATTTCAGTGACGAAGCCTTCATATATTGAAGGCTTCCATAGAAAAATTAAATAAAAAAATACTATTTAAAACATTTTAATGTATCATACAAAATCATTATTTTTTGTATAGAAATTGTGAGTTTTTTTTTACTGTTTGATACTTTCTTTATATGAAAGAAATAATGAGTTTGTATGATACATTCATCAAACAAAATAATGTACATTCTTATAAATTACTCTGTTTCCAACACATTAGAATGTATCATACAAAATCATTATTTTTTGTATAGAAACTGTGAATTTTTTTATTCTGTTTGATACTTTATATGAAAGAAATAATGAGTTTGTATGATACATTCATCAAACAAAAAAATCTCTTCTTATAAATTACTCTGTTTCCAACACATTAGAATGTATCATACAAAATCATTATTTTTTGTATAGAAATTGACAAAAAAAAAAAATCTGTTTGCTACTTTATATGAAAGAAATAATGAGTTTGTATGATACATTATTATGTAATTTTTACTCTTTGTTGTTTTAACTGCTTCGATTTCGATCATAATTCTCTTATTTTTGTTTTCTTTCTACACTCTTAAGAATATTAAGAATGCATAATTTAAAATCATTATTCTAATTCTAATTCTCTTTGAATGTTAAAATTTAAATGAGTGAATTTATTCTATTTATGTGAAATTATCTATTATTATTAATAATATAACTATTATTATTAATAATAGACCATTTTGCTCTCAAAGAACGTAGAATTGAATTAATCTTTAAAAATTACAATACATTATCCAATCTATATAATTTCAAAACAATTAAAATCAAACTATTTCATCTCTATATTTCATAAGATTTCGACCTATTGTCTTACTTATTATGCTGTTCATTTATAAGTCTCAAAAACTTTAAATTCAATTAGTGTGCTTCCGTTCTTAAAAAAGTCACGCTTCGTGTCTGATATATATATATATATATTATATATTTGAAAAAATAAACAAAACTTTTACACAACATTGCATTTTACTTATTTCACAACTACTCATTAAGGGAAATATAAAATATAATTTCACATTATTTTATGATATTTTACTTAAAACTAATTTTGTAGTTCTGCCCATTTCGCCATAATTTTTAATGTAATATCCACTCATATTCATCTCAATTATCATTTCAGTGGTTAGAATAACGTTATATTTTTTAGGAAGATATATTACTTCTTCGGGGAGCTCAGCAACCAAAGTTTCACCATACTTGGTGGTGATCTTTTTGATGTTAAGCACCTCGTAGTGTATGTGGGGCAACATATCCTTGCATGCTAACTAATTCAATTAACGGTTTTTTGCTAGCTTCTGCGAGTGTATCGTGATAAAACTCGATTGTGTTTAAAAAATCACGTAATTCTTCACTGTGTTTTTCCTCATTCGATGCATTAAATACGGTGTAAAGTTGTTCGCCTATTTCTAGTGGAACCGCTCGTCCTCTGAGGTCGAGTTACCTAAATGGTTTACGAGATCGTCTACTAATTAATTATGGCATAAATGCCTTAAAGATCAACTTGGCTTTGGCCTAGGTGACTTAGTTTGGATCTTTAATGTTTGCTTTAGTGTTGTTAATCGAGTAGCTTAAACCCAGAAATAAAACACATAGATTGGAGTCCAGATTAGAACTAACTTTCTTATTTTATTTTCGCCATTTATATACAAATTCTTACATTCTACTTTCTTATGACTAACATATAATATTGCTTTCATTGCACATATGTAAAAATATTTAAGGTTAAATTAGAGAAAGTTATTCCTTTCTTTGGAATTCTATATAAAATATCTATATATAGAATGATTCATGTTAAATATTTTTACATATTGTTTTGTAATAAGTGAAATTCTAAATATATGATTCAGATTTTATAAATTATAATGTTTGTAATATATAATATTTGTAATATATAAAATCTGAATAAGGTTTTATATATTATAATGTTGTTTTAGATTAGTTAATGGATGTTGGCTCCATCACACTACCCATCCCGCGGAACAGGAGGAATCTCCTAATAATATTAAATTTTAAATTAAAGTTACAATATATTTTTTCCATATTATTTTAAAAAAAATTTACTTAGACTAGTTACTTAATTTTTCTATTTAATATAGCTAATTTAAAAATTCTTACTTAAAACAGTTACTAACAATTTTTACTTAGAATAGTTTTTTTTTATAGTTGTTATTTAAAATTAAAATAGTTTATTTAATATTTTGTTTTTATATATATATATATATATTTTAATTTAAAATTTTCCATTTCAATATAAACTTTCTTTTTCTATATGTATTAATTTTTTCCTATTACTATCTATTACTATTACTAATCTTATTATAATCCTATTCTGATATACTTTCATTTATGCTATGCTTAACTATTATTATAACGTATCTATTTATACTTATCTTTAGTTTATATGTTTCCAGGCGTCCCCTTCCCCCTTAAAATTGTTTTTAATCTAAAGTTTCCGTTAGTATCATTAAATACATGTAATATGGTTTAAGCCAATTCTTATGAACTACTATCTTCTTTTTATCTTTTTTTATTTCACTATCTTTTTTTATTTCTTATGAACTACTCCTTCACTGCCTACTATTTCATATGGACCTACATAATATCGAATCTAACTTCTTTCTATTCTCATTTCTTAATAAAACTAAGCTTCCTATTTCGTAAGTACTATCTTTTACTTTATTTGCTCTATCAAATATAATTTTTCTCTCTAGTTTTTTTTCCCCTAAAATCTCCCTAGCATCTCTATGTGCTATCTGCAATTTGTTTTTTAAGTCTGTGGTATAATCTTAATAATTATATACTGGTTGTATGTCTTTTGTTAGATTAGAAGGTAATTTACACTGTTTTCCGTATACTAGTTCGTATGGTGTGTACTCTGTCTCAGAATGTACTGATATATTGTAACAAAAAGTGTAGTATGGTAGCCATTCATTCCAATCAGAATTTTCTGCTACATACGATCTAAGATAAGCTCCTAATACTTTATGCGAATTTTCTAATGCTCCTATACTCTCGTGGAGATATGCTGTTGGAAATATTTGTTCTATTTTTAGCATTTTACATGCGTCCTTAAAAACATTGCTCATAAATTCCGTTCCTTGATCTGATGCGATCTTCTTCGGTACTCCGTATTTTAATATATAGTGTTCAACGAGTTCTTTTGCTACGGAATTTGCTTCCTTGTTTTTAAGTGGTATATTTTCTAAAAATTTAGTAAGTTCATCCTGTATGGTTAGAATGTATTTATAACCATCTTCTGTTTCGTCTAATGGTCCTACTAAATCTACATAATTTTTTTCGAAACTTGTCTCACTTGTTGATGTTATAGTCATTGGTTGTTTCCTGACATTCATATGTTTATTTTGTTAAAATACGAGCAATCGCAAATTTAGAAAATAAAATATAAATACCGTACATATTTAAATTTCAGAAATAAAAATTGTTTTCTTTAGCCCCTCGCAATAATCATATTACCAAGCAAATGCAAAATAAGAATTTATCTATCATATATAGAGAATAAAAAACGTTCTCACTGAATGAGTAGAAGGATTTCATATTTCTCAAAAATTTAAACAAGACAAAAAAAAAATCTGTATACATAATTTCGATGTACTGATTTTGGTAGTTTATTTATATTTTAACGAATTTTCGTTTTGTATAGCGTTGAAACTTCTTATATACGAAGTATTTATATATTCTTTGGTATAATGCAGTACCATTTATGAATTTTGAAACTGCTAAATTAAATAGTAATGATATAATCCATGAATTAAGCTTAGACCAACAGGAAAAGTTGCAAAATATTATTAATCTATTTCCGTCGTATAGTGTAGTTGGGTTAGGAAAAACTGATATATTAAAACATGAAATAGATGTAGGTGATGCAAAGCTGCAAGTCTCGCGACCTTATCCGTTATCGCTATCCATGCAAAAATTGCTTGACGTGGAGATAGACAAAATGATTGCTGAAGATATAATTGAGGAAAGTCGAAGTGAGTGGGCATCACCTTTTGGCATCACACTTCCACATATTAATTCTATCTTCGGCAGGGTAAAAAAACTAGATATATCACTAGTCTAGATCTAAAAATGGCGTTTTGGCCATTTAGAATCTAAATCTAGGGATAAAACCGCATTTATTTTGCCCGGACGGGGCCTGTTCCAGTTCAAAAGAATGCCTTTTGGTGTGTCCAACTCCCCTAAAACACTATATGCAAGATGATGGATAAATTTATCCCTTATGAGCTTTATGAGGATGTCTTTGTCTACCTGGATGATCTTCTGATCCTCTCCGAAGATTTTGACACCCACATATTGCTCCTAAGTAAAGTAGCAAAGTGTTTGAAGGAAGCTGAGCTAACCAATAATATTGAAAAAAGCAGGTTATGTCAAAAAGAAACAAAATATTTAGGGCACATTATAAATGGTGAGGGTATAAAAACGGATCCTGATAAAATTGACGCCATTAGCAATTTCCCACGTCCGAAAACCGTTCGTCAAATTCGGAGATTTCTAGGTATGACGGGTTGGTATAACAGATTCATAAAAAATTATGCTGAAATAGCTGCGCCAATTACAGATTTGTTATGTAAAAATAATTCAGAAAAATGGAATGAAAAAGCGGAACAATCATTCATTGCGTTGAAAGCTGCACTAACACAGACACCTTTGCTTATTAGTGCAGATTTCAATAAAGAATTCTATATTCAATGCGATGGGTCGATGACTGGAGTCGGGGGCGTTCTATTTCAGAGGGATGAAGCAGGTCATGAACACCCAATCGCGTTCATGTCCCAGAAATTAAATAACGCAGAGAAAAATTACAGCGTTTACAAATCCGGATTACGTGTTAAAAGTAGATTTATTTAAAAATAATCTAGAGCGGTTTCCGGATGTGAAAATTGTTGATGGAGTCATTTTTAAAAGGTGTGAATTTCGGAAATCTAAATTACTTACAGATATTCCTGTGTGGAAAGTATGGGTTCCATCAGATTTATGGATCCAAATTATAAAAAAATATCATGATGATCCTTTAACATCTCATCCAGGGGTAGAGAAAACTACGGAGTTAATAAAAAGATATTATTATTGACTTCCATTATCCGATATTAGTATTTCTTAATGGTTTTAATAAAATATATTTTGTAATACAAAAACAATTCTCTTAAGAAATTTAAATTAAAAGAAAGCCGTAACATACATCAATACTAACAATAATGAACAAAACAAAAATTATTATAAGATTAGAAAAAATCAAATATTTTTTTGATATATGTAAGTTTTTAAAATATGAAAATTTAAATTAAAATAAATTAATTTATATCCAACATGTAGGAAAATTTCACTTTTCACATAAATTAATAGAGATTAATAAATATAATAAAATTAAAAACATGCAATTTAGAAAAAAATGATTTAATAAAATTATTATTTAATTTAATATAAACACAAAACACAACCGACTCGGTAAAATCTCACAAGAGAAATTTTGGTCTGAAGACCCCAGTTATGACCTATTAGGCTTTTGCAGGTCCACAAAGCTCCTCTAGCTTTCTTAATGACCTTATTTAAGTGTATATTCCGCTTAAGTTTATCGTCGAGCGTAATACTTAGAAATTTGACTTCTTTGCTGAGGTCAATTGATTCACCAAAGAGTGTAGGTTTAATAAAGTTTTCCCTGGATCTGTCTTGGTGAATAGCACCATGGTACTTTTCTTAGGGTTGATTTTCAATCCTGTCTCTGTGCACCCAGCTTCAGCTAAGTTAAAAGCGTGTTGCATGATTTCTGAGATTGTGCTGTTAAATTTACCCCTGACGATTATAGCTATATCATCAGCATAGCCTTGAATGCCAATGCCTTTATCCAGTTTGACTAAAAGTTCATCGACTACAATGAACCAAAGGATAGGTGATAGCACCCCTTCTTGAGGACAGCACTTAGCAACTAAAACCGTTAAAGTTTCGTCCTCTAGAGTGGACTTAATGATTCTGCATTTAAGCATGGAGAAAATCCATTTGCAGGTGTTAGGATCTACCCCCTTTCGGATGATAGATTTAGAAATACAGTCAAAAGATGTATTGTCAAAAGCACCTCCAATATCTGGGAAGGATCACAGGGCGTGTTCCTTAAGGTCCCATCATCTCCAGGTGATTTGTATGGCTTGAAGGAGTCAATTGCCCATTTAACTTTATGAGCAGTGAAAATTTTGGTAGCAAGCATCCAATCTTCCGTTTAGTAAAGTTAGATACAGGTTGAGTGTGATCAACACATGTATCTAAATTTGTAAAATCTAGAAAATGAGTACCTACTAAGAGTTTTAGTGTCTCTCTACAATTCTTTGTAACCGAGCCGTTAGGGAATTCCATCAGGCCAATTTTATTAGTGTGCTGTTTAGAGAGTATCTTGTGTTACTTAGCACTGCTGGGCAGATCATTTAGTTCCCCACAGTACTTTTTCCAAGACATTCTCTTGGCTCTTCTAATTTCGAGATTGTATTTGGTTAAGGACTTTTTGTAGGGTTCCCAACCACCAGAAGTTTTCGCTTTGTTTAAAAGTTTTCTAGTTTGAGATCTCAAATTAGTAAGTTTGCTGTTCCACCAAGGGACCTTTCGGTTGCTCTTGAGTATACTCTCTAAACTAGACTGATGGTAGGCAGACAAAATGGAATCCCTTAGTTTAGCAAAAGTTAATTCAAGTGAAGCTATATCTTTGACATTTCGTTTGTAATCAGCTAACTGAATTTTTAGGGACTCTGTGTAGGAATTCCAATCAGTTAATTTTGGCCTCCTGAGTGTCTCAGATATAGATATATCGGATTGAATATTGAATCTAATGTGTTGATGGTCTGACATCGAGGTTTCTTGCGAAACATGTCAGTCTGTAATTTTATTACTAATGAAGGAAGTACATAGTGTGATGTCTGAGACTTCCTGCCTAATTTTATTTATAAATGTCGGCTTATTGCCCCTATTTATTAATTCTAGGATATTACTAATAATATATTAAACTAAGCACTCACCTCTGTTATTTATATTTGAGCTGCCCCAAATAGTGTGGTGAGCATTTGCATCTCCACCTAAAATAATCTGCTTATTGTTCAACTTACAGAACTTCACTAGGTCCTTCGGGTCGGGTCATGCAAAATTGGATTTTATACCTCACCCGAGAGATAAGCTGAGCAGATGACAAACACTATCTTACCTCTTTCGGTGGGTAGCTCGTTTAGAGGTGCAACTAAGTCCTTTTTACAAAAACCTGCAATTGGAAAGTAATTAAGACCATTTTTGAATAAAATTTCGAACCTTAAGGTTCCGGGATCCGAGGAATTATAGAGTAGCTCACCTTTGGGTAAAGCTATTATTTGGTCCTTAACAGCATATGGCTCCTGAATAAGAGCAATATCCAAGTGATCCCTATTAAATATACTAGCTAAGACTGCCATAGCAGCTTTAGCATGATGTAGGTTAATCTAGATGCACCTGCAGATATCCATGTGACTTACTTTTAGGTACTAGTACCTTCAACCGAGGTACTAGATTTAACCTGGTGAACTGGTTTTTGAGCCGTGGATACACCCTTTTTGGTTCATTTAGTCGGCTGCATCTTTCTGGTTGGTTTACGAGCCAATCTAATGCTACGTACTATAGCCGATGTGGCAGTTACAGGCTGGGCATTTTGACTCCTTTCAGTAACTGCTAGTGGATTTTTTGATTTGCCGTGGATCGTTCTAACGTGAATGGGGCAAAGTTAAGAAACGCTCTGTTGCTGAGTTTTTCAAGTACAGCCTCCGATGCCCCATCCACCGCAAAAACAAAGGTCTGTCCACCATTGCTCTCTGGCATGGCCTAATAATGCGCTATAATTTAGTACCAAGATTGACATTTTTTTTTTTGAGTCTGAAGAAAAATTTGTCCCCTGACATAATTCCAGCTGGTGACAAGGGATTTGGACATTTTGTCTCCGTCCATGATTTTTAAAGCAGCAGCTTTCCACGAATTAAAAGATGATTCAATAGAGATAAGCCAATCTGTTGTTTCATTGTTGTTGCAGAAAATCGTAAGCCAGCCTTCAGATTTGTTTGATTGCATGGAAAATTGATAATGTGGCCCATCATATTAAATTTTGTCGATTTCATCTAACAGCACAATTTTAAGATTTTCTAGTTGTTCAGTGGTAAGAGTTTCTGCTGGATGTAAAGCATGGTTGATGACAACTCACTGAACGGTAAAGATGCGGAAACTGGTGTAGAGATGATGTTATCGCTCTAGTTACTGAGTTTACTGACGCTCGGAGTTAGCAACCTGGCCGCTACTTTAGAAATGCTCGGTTTAGGATTGATCCTAGGAGTCTGATCCTTAACCGGCTTTCTGACATCTGCAAATACTTTAACTGCCTTAGTTGGTAGCTCAGGTGTACTACTTTCAGATCTGCTTCTTTTGTTGGCCGGATCTTTACAAGATGTAACAGCAACAACTGGACAATAAAGCTGCGAAAGTCTAGCACGTTCAGCTGATCTGGCCGCTTCTGCAGACATACCTTTCTGCCAAAGAGCTCTAATGCGCATTTAGATGCACCAGAAAAGTACTCATAGTTCTTCCTTAACTGAAGCTTTCGGAAAGCTTCTTCAGCTTCATCAATAACTGGTTCGCATTGTCCCTTGTTATCAACGTCACTTGGAAGCTTCACCTCGGCTTCAGACTTCGTCTTATTTCCGGATAAGGAAGAAGGAAGGGCTTTCAGTTCTTTGAAAGCCCTTGTGGCGTTGTGGCGTTAACAGAGTCCTTCTTTTCGTGATTTAACGTGCACACCTAAGCCGAAGGCTTCTATTACACGTCCCCCATGGGAGCGGCTCCATTCATGGCAGGAGTGACCCGTTAGAACAAGTTGTTCCTGGTGGCGTTAACAATAAGTCATCTTTGACATCTGCTATTAAAGTCTCCACATCATCTGCTGGTATTTTTCATTAGTGTTAATCATGTCCGTTATAATTGCCGTTTCGTTTAAACTGTTGTTTTCTGTTGTGTTGTTTTTCGTGTTTGCGTTCATTTTGATCACACGAGTAAGGCGGGAAATAAAAAGTCAACGTTCGCAGAGCTCCCTTACGAACGCAAGGCTGGTTACAATGAGGTGGCGCCTGGTGCCCCAAGGAGACCGTTTGCTATATCACTTTTACGCACCATACCATGCAGCCATCGACACGGTCTCTTTCACATCTTGGCTTCAGTGCTGGATCTCTTTAGTCTACCGTTCGTCTACGAAGCCTAGAGCTCGTAGAGTTTCGACATAAGCCCTTTTGCCACGACAAGGCAGAGATCCTCTACTGGAGGTTTAGAAGGATCAGTATAGATTTCATGAGTCGTAGCATTAGTACTTGATAATTTATCACCTTCTATAAAAAATAGATAATTAAATTTCCTACATATATTTAAGATTTAAGTTTTCTCTTTTATATTTTAATGTTTAAGATTTAGACTTTCTTTTAAAATGTGAAGTCTATTTTTAGCTATATTTTTATTTTCAGTTTGATTTATTTTATACACCTAATAATCTTTTGCAGGTTCAAACTTAATTTTGAAATTATTTCCAATTTCTACAGGGCGATTTGAAAGATTCAAATCGCTTAAGTATACATGACCATTTTCTGGTGTAACTAACGTGTTGGATATAATTAATCCACTATCAATTGTTCTAATGTATTAGTTAAAATCAATACATCCTCTTCGAAAGTTACTGGACCATATTTTTTTTTCAGCTGTAGCTGGTATTATAATTTTTTTTTGTATTTCAAAGGGAAATGGTATGAAAATATTATTGAATTGCAATTTAATCTGATTTTTTCCATAATCTATGATAGCATTTGTTTTATTTTCAAAAAAAATTTCCGAATATACATTGTATTTTGATCTTCCGGATTACCAATTTTGGGATTACGGGATTTTGAAATATTTATAGGATTTTGTATATTTGAATTTTTATTTATTGAGCACGTTTTAAATTTTGTGCCTGATCCCGGGTGCTGTGCGGGAAAGGTATTTGGGAATTCGCTGAACCTGAGTTTTTCGAGGTTAGAAATTCGTCTTCTACAGACTTCTATTATATGACCCTCTTTTTTACAATATTTGCAATTCTTGCTTGTTGAATTATTGTTACTTGGGGTTAAGTATAATATAGGAATTAAATCTAGGAAATTTATTATTATTATTATTATTAATACTACTTGTATTATTATTTTAGAAGTTTGTCTACGGCAATTTTTTGTATTATATATCGATGTCTTACAATAAGAACAAACAGTTTAATTTGTTCTGTTCGATTTTGTGTCTTATTTAATTTTTCCTCTTTGGAAGCTAAATATACTACTGCAGATAAAGTTTCGAGCCTAGCAGCTACAAGTAATAATCTTAACGGATCTCGAAGTACATTTACGAAACCGTTTAAAACTGCAGTTTCGTTTATCTTTCTTATACCTTCAGATTCTATTTCTAATGTCGAAGAAGTTGACATATTTAACTCATCGATTAACTTTTTAGTTCTACTCGCGAACTGAATAACCATAACTGATTCCCGGATTTCTTGACATAAACTAAATATATCAGCCATAACTAATTGCACCGCGCGTAATTTGGAGAAACTGGTATTTATGGATTTTTTTAAATTTTGCAATTATCATACTTATGATATCTTAGGGGTAAATTATATGCCAATTTGGATGTTATTACGTCCAAAAAATCAACTTTTTCTTCAGATGTGTTGGCTCTTTTATATTGTTATTATACATATAATATCATATACTGATTTATTTGTTTCTGTGTAGTTTGTTGAATTTATTGTTGAAAAAAAATGTATAAAGATTTCAGGCCTATAAGTCTATCATCTTTCATGTTAAAGACCTTGGAGCGCATACTCGAGGTTGATCTTAAGAAAACTTTGGAGAGAATTCCACTGTGCAAATATCAACATGCCTATTGTAAAGGTAAGTCAACGGAGACTGCACTGAGCGAGGTAGTGCGAAGTGTTGAGCAATCTATACAATATAAAGAATTCTCCTTAGCCACCTTTTTGGATATAGAGGGTGCCTTTAACAATATCCATGTATCAGCCATCCTAGACTCGCTGGCCGAATTAGGTGTCGAAGTAACACTTAGCCGGTGGATAGCTAGCATGCTGTTGACCAGGGAAATCCAGGTGGATCTTGGCGATAATCAGATTACCAGACATGTAAGTAGAGGAAACCCACAACGCGGTGTGCTGTTTCCCCTACTGCGGTTACTGGTAATGAACAAAATTTTGAATAAACTCCAGGAGGAAGGAATTATAGCGGTCGCATATGCAGACGATTTAGTCATTTTGGTTTCTGGGAAGTATCTCAACATAATCAGTGAGATTATGGAAAGAGCTTTGGGTATGGTTAACAAATGGGCCAAAGATTGTGGCCTATGCGCTAACCCGTCTAAAACAGAACTGATGCTTTTTACAACGAAAACAAAGAGACCAACATTTATCCGTCCAAGACTGGACGGTGTAACGCTTGATCTGTCATATAAAGTAAAATACTTGGGCGTAGTACTCGACCCGAAACTGAATTGGAGACTTAATATTGAAGAAAGAGCCAGGAAGGCTTGCATAGCTCTATATTCCTGTAAAAAGATGCTTGGAAAGAAGTGGGGATTAAAGCCGAGCATGGCTTTGTGGATGTACACTGCCATAGTACGTCCCATCCTCACATATGGATCAGTGGTGTGGTGGCCAGCTGTGGGGAAAGAATACATTCGTACCATGCTAGGTAGAGTCCAGAGGAGTGCATGTATTAGCGTCACGGGAGCGTTAAGATCTACGCCGAGGGATGCTTTGGATGCAATTCTCTATCTTCTCCCATTGGACCTACACATCAAACATATAGCCACTTGCAGTGCAGTCAGACTCAAAGAAAATGGGTATTGGCTGGAAAAACCCTATGGACACAGCAATATCCTTAGTACTGTCACCAGGACACTGGTACCCAAATCCACAGACTACACCATCCCCAAGTTGGAGATTGACAAGAATTTCAAAGTTAGGATACCAACAAGGAGGGATTGGAAGGATGGAAACCCCTTGAGTGGATTGGACACTGTACTATTCACCGATGGTTCAAAGATGGACTGTGGTGTTGGTGCTGGTGTTTATTCGGAAACTTTAGGTTTAACTCAATCATATAGACTCCCAGGCAGATCTAGCGTCTTTCAAGCCGAAATGTTAGCTATCTGGAAAGCATGCGAAATAGTGAGGAATGACACATCCCCTAAACGCAACGTGGCAATAGTTACGGACAGCCAAGCTGCTATCTTGGCTCTTGACTCAGCCATAATATCATCAAAGCTAGTGCAGAAATGCTCGAATGAGCTCGCACATATTGGTAGCCAGTACAATGTCACCCTGCTATGGGTTCCGGGCCATAGGAACATCTCAGGGAATGAATATGCTGATGAATTAGCTAGGAGAGGCTCCGATTCAGATGCATCACTTGCTGAGCAAGTTGAGCTCCCCTTAAATACCGTAAAAAGAGACATCCACTTACACTTCCTATCCTTAGCCAATCTAAGATGGAAGAACCTAGCAACGTGTAGAACAGCCAGGGAAACATGGCCGTCCTACGAAAAAAGAAAAACGGACTACCTCCTAAAGCTGCCCCGCAAAGATATAGCTAATACCACAGCTGTATACACGGGGCACTGGCCGATTGGCGAGCATGCGGCCAGATTGGGCATCCCATTCAATCAATCATGCCAAGCTGCAATATACCGCAGGAGAAAGAAACTGTAGTGCATTTCATCTGCAAGTGCCCTGCGCTGGCCAGAGCCAGATACAACTCTTTCGGCAGCCCATACCTCACAGAACTCAACGACATAGCCACGAAGCAACCCAAAGACATGGTACGCTTCTTGAACAGCACGAGATGGTTCTAAACCGTCTCTTCCCATCGCGCAACTCAACCTGGCCTCATGAGTATGAATGGTAGCAAAACGGTGCAAACGCGCTAATTGGGGTCGCCGGGCATGCAGCCAGTTGTGACTCGCCACTTTAACCAACCAACCACCAACCAAGGTTAAATTTAGAATTCCAACGTACTATCCGTGTTTTTAAACCTTTAATGATTAACAATCATCTGTCCAACTATGGTAGTTTTTGCACTTTGTCCCTAAGAACCATAAATATTTAATTTTGAATTGTTTAAAGATAAATTCCAATATTAAAATTTTATGCATACATTTTATATAACTAATACTTAGTTGATCAATAAATAAATAAATCTTATCCTGTTATTAAAACATATCTAGCAATACCTGTACAATACTTATCTTAGAAAATAATATATTTTTAGAACTAACTTCAATGAAATGTGGCAATCTAAGGTAACTCAATTTAATGAAGGAAAAAAATATATTATGGATATGATAGATCAGTCAATAATTGCTTTCGATCAACGAGAAGAATTATGTACCAAATTGCAATGCTTAAAAGACCGCAATGAAACTGATAAAATGGTTCATATACAGGTATGTGCTATAGTTAAAAAATTAAAATTTATTTCTGTATTTAATTTGATACCAACAAATTCCATAAATTTTTTGTTTTTGGTAACAGGGATTATCGTACACACATATGAACGATAATGCGGTTTAAAAGTTCCGAAAATTAAATGGCCACAATAATCTGCCCTGGAATCTTTATAATTCGAAACTATAACTTTGTTTAAAACTATAACAGCGTTGTAGTTTTTAAAATACCTAATATTAATTCGAAATATCTAACCAATAAAAATGTTAAGTGAGTAAAATATTTTACAATTTAATTACGACTGTAATATAAATACAAAATGTATAACTTCAAATTTAAGAATATACAAGTTTCCACAAATAACTGCATTGTAATTTGGAGAATTTTTTTTATTTATTTTGATATGTAAAATTTCTAAAGAAACCTGAAAAACGTATTTTTGATATACGATTATAATGAACTCTGCATTTCAAGGCCATAATTCTGATTAAAAATATACAAATGTATGAACCCATGCAAAATATATAGATAAAAACTTATCTGTTAAATATTATTACATCATTATAGTGATACACTATTATCTCTAAATTACTAAGTGAATTACATTTGTTGTCATTAATTTAATAATTTTGTCATGAGTGAAATTGTTGCAAATTGAAAAGGAAACACCGTGTATAATTCTATTCATATCAATAATCAAAAATGCGGTTTCACAATATTTTGAATATATTTTAGAATAATGTGAGAAAATAATTTCAGCAAATAAATAAAAATATTTTATTTTAATTTATTGATTTTCCTGTGGTGTTGTTTAACCATATAAGTCACGGTATAATAATATAAAACGTAATATATTCCGAATTTTCATTTTTTTTATACATGTACGTCATCTGGAGAACGGAATTTAATATGACCACCATAAATAAAAATGTTTAACAACGTTTAGAAAGTGAAGTTATTAAAAATTATAATAATTAATTTAGAAAAAAAGTATTTAAATATTTATATTATTTATATATAATAAAATAATATGGTTGTTTTAGTAACAATAACAACAATAAAAAACATAAAAGCAATGCTGATGTGAATTTTTTTCGGTTTTGAAAATTTGGGAAAACAAATGCCAAAAAAATATTTTTTCTTTACTTTTTATATCATATCATTATTTATGTAATTTACAAAGTTGCTCAATTATTGGCTAAAAAAATTAAGCCAGATGCATTTCGTACAGAAAATCTTCCATCTAGTTCTATAATAATAAATATTCCATCTAATATCCAACGATAATTGTATCAATAAAAGCTGCTAACTAGGGGAGCAGATATCTCGTAGTTATGTTTAACAGTGTTTTATGCATGTACCAAATTTCATCGTATGCGTACTTTTTTTTGCATTTTTGAACTCCCCGAACTCGAAAACGCATAGAAATTTTTTTTGAACGAACTTTTTTTTTTACCATCCAACCCATCATAAAACTTCATAGTTATTCCATCCAACCAATAACTAAATCAGTGGGCAGTGATTTATTAAAAATATCTAGAAATGTAGAAGTTTTATTTGAAGAAGAAATTGTTGAAGCTTATTTGGCTTTAAGTAAATGTGACAATTTGACAGGCACCGCAAATTAAGAATGTGAAGGGTAATTATTAAATACAATTTCAAGTCCAAATTTTCAAGTCCAAATTTATTTCATTACAAAATATCATTCTCAATTTTTATTACTAAAAACCAAATAAAAAAAGCTGCTAACTAGCGGGAGCAGATAACTCGTAGTTATGTTTAACAGCGATTTATCTCCAAAAGTTTTTTTGTAATTAACATTACCTTAGTAACAAACAGTGCTTTGTTTAAAATTGCACATTTTTATTATTTATTGCTTTAAAACTTAATAATTTTATATTTTTATTTATTTTATATTTAATTATAACGAAAATAATAAATAATATAATTAAAATAACTATAATAAGTATAAATATGTGTAATGACGAATCCGACCTGTGCACAAAATTTCATTGAAATCGGATAATATTTACCATGATATAGAACATATGAAATATTAATCGGAAATTTTAGCATGGACCTCCTCAGGCTATTAACTTCTACCTTAGTCTTCACATGCGTAATCACGAATGCAACCTGTGTACAAAATTTCATTGATATGCAATAATATTTATACCATATGATCTAGAACATAAGAAATATTAATCGGAAATTTTAGCATGGACCCCCTCAGGCTTCTACCTTAGTCTACACATACGTAATCACGAATCCAACCTATGTACCAAATTTCATTCAAAACTGATAATAATTACTATATGGTGTAGAACATATGAAATGGTCTTTGGAAACTAAGTTGCTCATATATTAGTTTCCCATGAACACAATAAAGCTACCTAATACAAATTTTTGGAGCAATAAGTAGGTAAAAAAGTCCACCTGTGTTTGAAATATAATTGTAATTGGGTGCCATTTACTGTATGATGTGGAGTATTGAACTTATGAAATATAATAGGAAATTTTAACATGGACCCACTGAATTACCTACTAAAGCTTTGCATACACTAAGTACATAAGGAAGCTACTATGTGTGTCAAATTTCATTCAAATTAGATAATAAATACCATATGCTCTAGAGTATATGAAATTTTAATCGGAAATTTTAGTATGGACCCCCTGAAGTTATTAGCTTCTATCATGACCAACACATGCATGATGTCTACCTGTATATCAGGTCTACCTGTATATCAAATTTGATTTAAATCAGATAATCATTACATGCTATAAAACACGTAATTATATAAAATTCAGAAAGTAAAACTGATTTTCTAGGAACCCCCTTAGCTGAACCCCCTTAACTGAACAACCTCAACCTATGCATAATCACGAACTCAACCTGTGTACCAAATATCATTGAAATCGGATAATAATTACATGCTGTAGAACATAAAGCAAATATTCTTCGGAAACTAAGTTGCTCATATACTAGTTATATGAGCAATAGCTTTTTTATATTTTATTATATTGCATAGAATTTATTTCATACTAAACAATTTCACTATTAATGACGTCACCATATGATATGAAACTTTACGCAGAATATCGGAATATTAACTTATTAATTTTATGTTTCATTAATTTAATTTAGTGATCATTATTAAATGATATTAATTTTATCATCACTATTTTATGTTATTTAAAAAAAAAAGTGTTACCAACTATTTAGGATTTCATTTTTAATTTGTGAAATTACTAATTTATTAATGGTTTTATATTAAATTTACTATTCCTATTTAATTAAATCACGTTTATTATTTCGTTGCTACCGTTAATTTTCTATATATAGGTTAAGTAACCACGTGATGTACAATAATGTACCGTGATGTACTCAGACCATAATTAATTTATTACTTTTTTTATGACGTATTTTAATTATATTGTGGCGATGCTTTTCTAAACTTATCTAAAAATATTTAAATTAATTCAAAATATTTCCTAAATAAATAAATAACATTAATGTAAATAAATAGATTAATTAAATAAAATAAATATATTAATTAAATAAAATAAATAAGTAAAATAAAATAAATAAGTAATGTAAATTTAAATAAAGAGGGAAATTAATAAATAGGGAAATTAAACCTAAAGTTGTCCAATCCTGCAAATATAAATAAAAATTGGCGTGCTCAATAAAAATTATACTTTTCATGATTATTGAGTATCGATATATACAGAAAGTCAGTCACGCATTTAAAATGCTTAAATTTATGTGAAATAAAAAGTTAAAAATTACAGTTCAAATTCGTAACAAAAATTAAATATCTAATTAAAAAGATGTATAAAATTAACATAAATTAACACTTATAATTAATAAATTAATATCATTTTATACAATTGATTTGTATGTTTTATTAAAATAATGTAAAATAATTAGCTCGACCAAGAATGAATGGTACACACGCTAAAATTGGTGACCACGACTACGCATATAAAAAACGTACAAATAAAAAATATTAAAAACTTTAAATTAAAAACACTAACAATAAAAAAGTAAAAAATCATAGTAAAATGTGTCGTGTATAATTAAAAAAAATTAAAATCGTACGGCATACATTTTTCAACAATCACGTGTTTTGTAAATTTCTAAAATATTCCAAAAAAAATTATATATAATTTTTGTATATAAATAGCGGAATTTAAACCAGATATATATATAATGTGCATCACGCCATAAGAATCCATATTATTATAAAAACTAAAAAGTGAAAAAATGCTTGAATTATAAAAAATCATAAAAAATAAGATTGTAAAATTTTTTATAAAACATAAAAAAACCGCATAAAATTTAATAACAACAATAATAATTGTATTAATAATGGCATAGTATAATTATCACGTAAAATTCTGGACAAAATTTATAAAAGTGTAAAATCGACATATATTCATCTATTAAAAATAAAAAATATATCATTATAAAGTTTTACTTCAACTAAATAAAAGTATTATAAATCATTTTTACAAGTGTAAGTGAAAAAATAATTTAATTATAAATAAAATATATAAAATAAAAAATATATTCGTAAAATAATACGTTAAGTCGAATTTTGTATATAATAAAAATTCTGAAAAAAATCGAAATTCAGAATATCTGAAGTAGTGAAATTTGCATCTGGCAAGACTTGTAGTGACCCTATATTACAATTATTTCCGAACAAAACAATAATGAAATGTGCATAGTAACATAATATAGCAATCACTCATTGGTCACACATTAAAATGAAAGTGCAACGGTAATGCGTAACTGAAATGAGAAAGAGATTGCAAAGCTTACATGCTAACCATGTAATAAAAAATAAATCACTTCTCGTCTACTCGACTTCTCATCAACAAGCCAAAACTAAAACTCGAAAGTAAAAATATTTTATAAGTGTATAAAAACGTAATATATTTGTATAAAAATATAAAATAAAATCATAATAAATTATTGGTGATAAAATTAAATATGTAAAAACTATTAAATAAGTAATATACCAATATTGGTGATCAAATTAAAAGTATTAAAATATTAAATATAATATACCAATATTGGTGAATAAATAAAACAATATTAGAATATAATAAAATAAATGATTGGTAATAAATAAGACACCTAAGTATGTATAAATATTAAGACAAAAATACACGTAATTACTTTAGATATAATAAATAAAATATAGACCCGAAATATTGTGTTTTTCTTATTCAACTATAAAAAGAATAAAAACCATACGCCGGCCTATAATTGGTGACCCCGACTCATGTCAATAATGACATGAGGAAATATTAGTTAACTCATTTGGTGCTCGCGTATAATAAATGATTTATAGATGATTTATATTAAAATAATTTTCTGGTGCATTTTGATAATTATATAGCATATTTGAATTTAAATTACAAGAAAAAAATTTTAAATAAAAATATTTAATAATTAATAATTATTTAAATTGTTTTAAATAAATAATTATATTAATAAATATGAATTTTAATTACATTAATGTTAATGAATTACAAATACAACAACAATATATACAAATATAAATATTAATTTGTATACAAAAATATTTTATAACAGAATAAAATAAAACAAAATATAATTTTTGCCAATTAAAATTTTAAATAAAAAATTTTAAAATTATTTTTGATTTTTTTATATATATCTATATTACAAAAACAAATTATTACACAAATATATTAAAATCAACCTAAAAATTGGAAATTGACAATTTTTTCAAAATTTTACCTTCGAATTTTCATTTTCATTTGGCTTGGAATAATACGCAATAAAACAAATTTTTTTTTTTTGGCACAAACATTTTTTTTTGGTCAAGAAATGTATCCCAATTCTACAATTCACCTCGTTCCAGTACATCGTTTTATATTGTAATAAATTAAGTTTAAAACTTTCTTTTCGAATAATTTTGTCATCTAGTTTTATACAAACGTACACAAATATTCAGTATGAGTGACACAGAAAATGAAAGAGGTGCAGGTTCTCCAGAAAGGAAGCATACTGGCGAAAAAATTAGTACCCAAAAACCACATGTTAGGCTACCACCCTAATTTCCAAACTCTCTAAACACGTGGCTCATACAAATTGAATCACAATTCAAGTTAGGGAAAATAAAAAGTGATACAACTACATATAACTACTTCGGATGTTGCGGAATCGTTATTAGACATTTTAGAGCAACCTCCAGAAGAAAACATGTATGATAATTTGAAACAGGTAATTTTACGTAGGCATTCAATAAGTATCGAAAAACGAATTAAAAAAATTATTTCTGATGAGGATATGGGAGACAGTTGGCCGAGTGATTTCTATAGACGGTTGAAGGTTCTGGCTGGTACTTCAGGAACAGTAGGTGACGAACTAATCAAAAATCTTTGGCTTTCTCGCTTACCACATTTGATTAATATAGCATTGATTCCTCAGATTGATTCAGATTTAAACAAAATATTAGAAACAGCTGATAAAGTTTTCGAATCTATTCAGTCATCGTCAACCATTTCTATTGTAACTAAACCAAATTCTCGTGATAAATCAACTGAGCGTTCAACACAGAATTCGGATATCAAACGGTTAGAAAAAGAAATTGGTGAACTGAAATAAATATTTCGTTCATTCAATTCTAATAGGTATAGGTCAAATTCTCGACCTCGTTCTAAGTCACCCCACAGATCGTCAAGTGCCACACGCAAATGCTACTATCATCGCAAGTTCGGTACACGTGCAATAAAATGTGTTGCGCCTTGTAATTTCAGACAGGAACAAAATCAGTGTAATTCAGATCAAAAAAACTAAAAATCTCTCCTGGTAAATCGGCTAACGGGGAGATTAACAATATTAACAGCTCCTTTTCATTTTAGACAAGAATATTAATATCAAAATTTCTCATAGACACTGGTGCAGATTTGTCCTGCATCCCAGCCGACAAATTCAAAATTTCTCCCAAAGCCAATTCAAATTTTTGTTTATCAGCCGCAAATGGCACCAAAATTCAAACTTTTGGAATCAAACTCCTCGAATTAGATTTAGGCTTATGTCGTACGTTCAGACATGAATTCTTAATAGCAGAAGTGAATAGGCCAATTTAGGTGCGGTAAAATTCCGTCTTTCAGTCGACCTTAATAGGAAATGGTTAGTTGACACGGTAACATCAATTACTATTAATGCTTGTTCAGCCAAATGTATTGATACGCCAACTCCGGTAACCTTTATGATTGAAAACAAATACGGCGAACTACTAAAAAAATTCCAATAATTACAGCACCACCATCTTTCAAATTTCCAGCAAAGCACTCTGTCGTTCATCGTATTTTAACAAAAGGTCAGCTACCATTCTGTAACCCTTTTGGTAAAATTCGGTCTTTCATTCGACCTTAAAAGGAAATGGTTAGTTGACACGGTAACATCAATTACAATTAATGCTTGTTCAGCCAAATGTATTGATTCGCCAACTCCGGTAACCTTTATGATTGAAAACAAATACGTCGAACTACTATAAAAATTTCCAATAATTACAGCACCACCATCTTTCAAATTTCCAGCAAAGCACTCTGTCGTTCATCGTAGTTTAACAAAAGGTCATCTACCATTCTGTAAGCCTCGGATCATATTGATCTCAGAGTTTGTCGCCCATCATCCTCTCCAGCTTCTTCACCTTTGCATTTAGTGGCCAAGAAATGCGGTGATTAAAGGCGACTCAATGCAGCAACAATTCCTGACAGGTTTCCTATACCTAATATACAGGATTGTACAATGAATGTAGCCGAGTGTGAATTTTTTCAAAAATAGACGTTTTCAGAGCATATCACCAAATTCCAATTGCAGCCGAAGATATTTACGAAACTGCAATCAGTACACCTTTTGGTTTGTTTGAATTTTCGCGAAGGGGTTTTGGACTTCGAAATGCTAGTCAAACATTTCAAAGATTCATAAATGAGGCAACGAATGGTTTAGATTTTCTTTTTGTGTACATAGATGACATTTTGATAGCCAGTCGTAGTGAACAAGAACATCTCGAACACTTAAGGATACTTTTCGAGCGACTGTCCAAATTCGGTTTAACAATTAAGCCGGCCAAATGCATTTTTGGGGTTATTTCACTATACTTTCTAGGTTACACAATCTCTAGAGATGGAATCGTGCCTTCGGCAGATAAAGTAGTAGCCATTTGCTTTACCTCAATAAAGCAAATTCAGCTATAGGAATGGTGAACTACTATCATAGATTTTTACCACATTTAGCTGAATTTTCTTCTCAGAAAATTTTCTTTTTCTTCTCAGTCAGTCACCTGGTTTTTAACTTGTTTTCGTAGAACGTTGTCCTACTGTAGGGAGGGTAATGTAGTGACCCTGTATTACAATTATTTCCGAACAAAACAAAAATGAAATGTGCATAGTAACATGATATAGCGATCACTCATTGGTCACACATTAAAATGAGAGTGCAACGGTAATGCGTAACTGAGATGAGAAAGAGATTGCAAAGCTTACATGCTAACCATGTAATAAAAAATAAATCACTTCTCGTCAACAAGCCAAAACTAAAACTCGAAAGTAAAAATATTTTAAAAGTGGCAATAAATAAAAATTTAATATATTTGTATAAAAATCTAAAATAAAATCATAATAAATTATTGGTGATAAAATTAAATATGTAAAAACTATTAAATAAGTAATATACCAATATTGGTGATCAAATTAAAAGTATTAAAATATTAAATATATTATACCAATATTGGTGAATAAATAAAACAATATTAGAATATAATAAAATAAATTATTGGTAATAATAATAAATAAGACACCTATGTATAAATATTAAGACAAAAATACACATAATTAATTTAGATATAATAAATAAAATATAGACTGGAAATATTGTGTTTTTCTTATTGAACTATAAAAAGAATAAAAACCATACGCCGGCCTATAGACTAATATATTTTGGTCTAGTGACAAAACGCAAAACTATCAAGATGTCATGTGAATTTCACCACAAGTTTGTTTACATCGTTTACATTTCCAAGGTCTTGCAATAAAAATTCAAAATTAATGCGTTGTTTTTTTTTTTAAAAAAATATAAAAATATTTAATAAGTGAAAATCAAATTCGGTTATTAAAATTTTGCGATAAACGTAAACAATTTGTATAAATAAAGGGTGAAATAATTAAACAAGCAGAAAAAAAATTGAGCACATTAGACAATATAACCTATAATTTTCTGTTATCGAAATTAATATATAATACAACAAATCAAATATTATTTCAAATATTATATGTTTGTGCAAAATATTATACGTTGTTAATCATAACCTACGTATTATATTATGTATTCAACTTCGATATATGTATAAAGTTAAAATATATCACAATAAGGAAATATTAAGTTCATCAAATGAAACATTAAATATCATCAAATCATATATTAAATATCATCAAATGAAATATTAAAGATCATCAAATGAAATATTAAATATCACCAATATAATGCAGCAATATTTGAAAAAGCAGAAAATTCAACAACATTACATCAATAACATTTCGGAACATAGCAAATATCCAGCAGTTTCAACATATGTATAACAATACAATTTCAACTAAATTTCAAAAAATACATCAGGTTTTCAAATTCAAATAAAATATTTTTATTAAAATTATTATTCATTATACAAATTGAAATTATTAAACTTAAATAAAACTCGTTCATAGTATAAATAAAAGATTAAGAAATATTAATATTTAACGTTTGTATATATGTTTTATTTATATAATTAATAAATAAAACATCTTAGAATTTTGAATGTCTATTATTGTTATTCTCTACATAATAAGTTTCGCAATTGAACATATTTCTTTGCGGCCTTGTTTAATTTAATAAATATTACAAATTATGTAGCGAAAACCAGGATATCGTGACGTCGGCATGCTTGCAAGGGCTCAGCCCGTCGGTGGGGTGGGTGTTTACATCACTTCTGTTCCCAACAAAAAAAATCATGCCGAATTCTTTATTATATTTGCATGCGACCATCACAAAGATCTGTGCCAGATGTTATGGCAACCTATTCATCTTACAATTCC
Organism: Rhamphomyia laevipes; assembly: GCA_963920725.1. Taxonomy (NCBI): domain Eukaryota; kingdom Metazoa; phylum Arthropoda; class Insecta; order Diptera; family Empididae; genus Rhamphomyia; species Rhamphomyia laevipes. The sequence goes on from OY987255.1 coordinate 67,748,591, forward strand.
AACTAAATCATCATCACCACCAACCTAAATTATTAGCTACCTCTCATGGTTAAGCTAACCAAATCTAAATGTAGTTTCATAATATTATAAAAAAATTACAACCATATTTCGTTATAGTATATACTCAAATATATAATTTATTTATATCAATCAAATATTCTACTTCTGTTTCAAAATTTTATTACATTGATTATTTTACTAATTTCTTTATAATAAAAAAAATCTATATAAATCACCAACCCTTTGGTCTCAAATATACAATAATAATTTAATTTTTATATTATTTAAAATTTCATTAAAATTATTTGTATATCCAAATTTTTATTGATTTAAAATATTATTATTTATTTATTCCAAAAATATTTTAATAATTCAAATCTAATGACTAATCAAATTTAATATTCATCACTACTTGTGGTTAGTGACATTTAACGGCGATTAGCCAATTAATTGTACATATATAGAAAATATCAATTTTTATATTTTTAGATTCTACAATCTACACTATATATTCATAATACTAGGTAATTTACAATTTATATATTTTTTTTTGTATTTTCATTTTGTTTTTATTTTTTAATCTAGCTAATTTATATTGCCAATTGTTTAATTAATTATTTAATCACTTTGTATATAATATATTATTATAATATATTCAAAAAAGGACCAATAAATAAAATTTTAAAATAACTCACTTTCATTCCTTATAGATTGTATTAATTTTAATTTGTCTTACTTTTTTTTTCACCGATGATCATGTACACAGGACCTTCAGCTGTTGCTAGCTTTACCAGCATTTCTCCATATTTTGATTAATTTTTCTAAAATTTAAATTTTATTTATTAGTATATTTTTTTTTAATATCCATACAATAAAATAATGAAATTTGAATTATATTTAAGTAACAATATACTCAACTTTCGAACTAATAATAATATATTTCCTAGCTTAGTAATTCTTAAAATTTACAATTTTTCTCCGGTGTTCTATTTCCGCTACTTCGTTCTAATACCCTCTTGCCCTTCAATTGTCCTCTCTTACTGTTTAGAGGTGAAGAACATTTCTCTGATGATCTAATCTTACACAATTATCCTTCTATGGTCTTGGTTCTTTTTAGAATTTATTCAACTTGTAACTTTTTTCTAGACCCTATTATCTGGACTATCACTATTAATTTTCCGATCGAAAATTATTCCTATGCTGCAGCTCTATAATTTTATTTCTCCAATTCCTAGTTGACTAATAAACTTTTTAAATTAATTATAGTAACGATAGTTTGCTATATTTTTCGTTACAACTTTTTTTTTTACATTAATTTAAAAGTTTAAATATGTTTAAGTTTGAATTTTTTTTAAATATAATTTTTGTGCATGATACAAAATTTTTCTGATCACGTCTTATTAATTCAATTATTACTCGCCAACTATCTCTAATCCACCCGATCTTAATAACTTTCTACCTATTTTTTTTCCTACCTACTTTCTCCCCTCATAATCATTCAATTCCTTACTTTTGTTTTCATATTATTACATACATCCTACAAATCATACTTCTCTCAATTTAAAAATTTCCTAATTTACTTTCTTAGGGCTCTCCTTATTTTCAAGTTTTCCTAATACTTTTCCTATTCTACTTTATCGGAACTCGGATGTTGCAATAGAATTCAATAATTTACTTCCAATAAATATTGTAACTACAACCAGTTTGACTATTGTCAAATTCAAATTCGAAAATTAAAATCAAATGTCAATCGCGAATTTGATTGTTTAAAAAAAAGTCATAGTGGTTCGTGTTTTTTTTTTATATATAATAAATAATATTTATTAAATCTATAGTGTAATATAAATACATTATAATTTGATAAATTAAATATAATACGCGGTCGGTATATATTCTGTGAATATAAATTGCCGATCGTAACAAGACAGGTTCATCATCACGGAATCAACAAGATTTTGAAGTTGAAAACAAGACCGATATAATATTTAATAATTATTAATAATATAAACGATTCTCTAACGTGGGGCTCTCCATTACCTGAGATAAGTAGTCTCATGCTCTACTTATTTTGTTTTAACAAGCTATTGGAAATATCAGATAAGTATTATTTATCTTTAATATTTTTGAATATGATTCTTTGTGTATATATATATATATATTTTTAGGTTATGCTATTGTATAACAACCAAGGCCAATGTGAATTAATATAATTAGAATTAATATATTATAATTATATAAGGACGAATACTAGGAATATATATTTTTAATATTGTATCAACATAGAAAACATGGAAATTTAATCAATAGTATGCAGTTAACCGACAATGTTTTTTATTTATTTGTGTTGTGAATGAGCAACACATATATTTGTTTCACAGGTAACATTGTTAAATATATATTTATTTTATTTTTAGAATGGTTTTATATCTTTGGCATGAAATATATCAACAACTTTACCATTTAAATCTTCAATTTCATACAAACAATTACCAACTTCTTTTCGGATTCTACCTTTTACAAATCTTTTACATAATTTTCGAATAAGTTGTTTTGAAAAAGTACTTAACACGAAATTTCGCCTAAAAATTTCTTGTCCAATCACAAATTGAATTTGTCTTGCGCGAGTATAATAAACTTTCTCACTTTTACTATGAGCTTCGGCTATTAAGTTTTTCTCTTAAAATTTGTAACTTATCGCTTGTTGGAATAATTTCAAAATCATCACTTAATGTGTTTAATTTCTTTAAAATTTCATAACTCGATGCATGATTAATATACTCTACACCAAATACTACCGAGTATGGTGTCTGACCCGTCGATTCGTGAACAGCACTTCTAATTGAACTAGCTATGCTACTAATATGTTCATCCCATTTCTCTTGTGCTTTTTCTTTGGTTTCATAAAGATAAACTTTAATACCATCAAGTACTGAACGATTTACTCTTTCAGACGCGTTTATTTGTGGTGAATATAACCCTGTCACCACAAACAAAGAAATTTTTTTGTAAATTCAAAATTGCTGTCATTGAAAACGCTTTTTTAATGGGAAATAAAAACACGAATTTAGACAATTGGTCTAAGTCTAAGACAATCAAAATATAGGAATTTCTGGTTTCTTATGACCATATCCGTACTCTTAGGATATGGTCCTACAAAATCTATACATTGTCTCTCAAAAATTCTGTCAACCACCACTTGTGTTCCCATTACAGGATGTAAAGATAAATTTGTGGGTTTAGTTTCAGAACATATTTGGCAACTTTTTACATATTCTCGCACTTGAGGTGCCATATTGGGCCAGAAATATTTAGCTCTCAATCTGTGTATGGTTTTTTTTACTCCATCATGTGAACATGAAGGTGGTTCATGGGCTAAAGCTATTAAGGAATTTGTAAGACCTGAAGGGATCCACAGTTTCCAAACAGGATTACTTTGGATATCATTTAATCTGTTAGGTTTTTCGCGTCTATATACGTAACCGTCGATCTGGTAATTTTTGCTGATTTGTTTGAATTGTATGTTTTAAGTCTTCATACTCTAGAGACGTGAAAAGAGGTGAATTTAAATCTACTTCCTCAACATTACTCATTTCTAACTCATCAATATATCGTCGCGAAAGAGTGTCTAGTACAATATTTTGCGCGCTTTTTGGTGCGTTATCTCCAAATCAAATGCTTGTAAGGCTAAACTCCACCTTGCCAATCGTCCACTTAATTTTTTATAATTCATCCACCATTGTAGGCTAGAATGATCCGTGATCACTGTGAACGGTAATCCACTAGCTACAACTGCCAAACATTCTAATTCCGTTACCGTGTAATTTCTTTGTGCAGAATTTAATTTTTGCGAAAAATATGCAATCGGTTTTTCGTTACCGTTATCATCATTTTGGAATAATACACTACCAATACCTGTAGAACTAGCATCACATTGTGTAAAGAATTTTTTTGAAAAATCAGGATTTGCTAGTATCGGTGCAGTAATTAATGTTTTTTTAACTCAATAAAAGATTTTTAAGCTGCGTCTGACCAGTTGAGTTTATTTTTATTGGATACATTTTTCAAACAGTCCATAATTGGAGCTGCTTTTATTGAAAATGTTGGTATGAACCGCCTTTACCAACCTACCATTCCTAAAAATCTACGAATTTGTTTGCCTGATTTTGGTACAGGAAAATTTTGAATGGCAGATACTTTATCACCATCAGTTTTAATTGTACCACCGCCTACTATGTACCCTAAATACTCTAATTCAGTAAAACCAAATTTAGATTTTTTAATATTTATAGATAAGCCAGCTAATTTCAGGTGATACGCTACTTCTTCTAATAATTTTATATGTGAATTAAAATCAGATGAAAGAATTAATAGATCGTCTAGATACACGAATATTCGATCTCTAATCCGAGCTGGAATCACTTTATCCATTATACGTGACATTCTTTGTGCTGCATTACACAGCCCAAATGGCATTACCGTAAACTGGTATAAAGGTCTGCCAAGAACTGTAAAAGCTGTATATTCTCTAGATAGTAGCTCTAATGGTATTTGCCAAAATGCATCCTTTAAGTCAATCCTGGACACGTTTTCAGTTTCTTGTAATCTACTGAGTAACCCGTTTATATGTGGAAGTGGATATGCATCATTTTTTGTAATTAAGTTAATTTTTCGCGAATCTAAACATAGTTGGTTCTTACCAGGTTTTCTAACCAGAACTACAAGTGAACTTTATGCATTATTGCTTCTTCAATCACTCCTAATTTCAGCATTCTATCTAATTCTTGATATATTAATTCTATTATATGTTTTTCTAAATTGGTTTGACCGAAACCTACAACAGTAGAAGACAAAAAAAATTCTTTTACAGCCGTAAGCTGTTGTTGTTGGTCTTCGGTAAGAAAGTGTTGCTTTGACAGAGATGGTGGTGGAAATGAAGACAACTCTAATTCTTCCATTAACGCTGGTGCTAATTTAAATTTTCTCCAAAAATCAATACCTAAATATAGTTTTTGTGACAGTGTAGGTACTATATAAAAATTTACTTTATGAGTAACATTTTTGTATGTTATTGGTATATAAACACGTCCTATAATGTTCTGACTTTGACCATCTGCAGTTTTTATTACAGATTGGCTTTTATACTTTGATGTACAACTTGGTAATAAATTTAATTTGAGCTGATCTACCAGTTCTAACGCACCTTCACCTAATACACTAACGCTAGCACCACTATCTAACAAACTTTTTATTTTATATTTATTTATTTCAATGGTGGCATATATTCTTAAATCATATTCACCATCTAATTAGGTAACTTCAATTTTTTAAATTCATTTTTCCTCATTTTATCTGTTTTTCGACATTCTAAAATTTTATTTGAAATCAGTTTTACATGTTCTTTAATTTGTGAACGATTATCAAAGATTCTTTTCCTAGTTTTTTCATATTCTAATTGTTTTTGTGTTATACTTTTATTTAAATTCATTTTTGTATTTCTATCTATACTAATTTTAGGATCTGATTTTAATATTCTTAATTTATTATTATTTTCTTTTAAATTTATTCTTATTTTACTATTAGCTAATTCTAAATTTTCTTATAGGTTACTATTTTCTTGATTCAAATTATGTAAATTTGGATTATTTAACAACTTTACTGCCGTTTTGGAATTGGGCCCGAGGATTGACGCTGTTGGAATCGAGATTCCTCGTATTTTTTCTCGTTCCGAACAGAGTTTCCCGAATTGCAATTTTTACACGTAATCGGTTACGTCCTTTGCACCACATTTATAACAAAACAATTTTCTGGGTTGTTGACATTGGTAATAACCGTGACCAATCTGTGAACAATTCCAGCAGGTATATTTACTTCTATCTACCTCAGCTCTATTATTATTATTATTAATTTTTATTAAGTCATTAATTTTATACTAACAATCATCTTTATCAACTTGATCAAAAAAATCAAGTTCATTAATATTTTTATTATGATAATTATTTTTATACCGATCTCCTCGCGATCTATTTAATAACACCCTTTCTGTTTCTTTACAGAAATCACGAAAGTGTTCTTAATTATAAAATGTTACTGGTAATGTAGCTTTAAATAATTTTTCATTTAAATTTCTTTTCAGAGTTTTAATTAATTCTAAATCATTTGGTCGATTTCTCATCTGATAGAAATGTGTAGTTATTAAAGAAAAATAATCATCAAATTCAGACGAAAGTCTATTATATTGCTTTCTTAAAGCATATTTCATTTCTTCCCAACCAGCATTTTGGTTATTTTGCAAAAATGACCAATACCAATTAGCAACTTTACCTGTAATTAATAGGTGAAAATGTGAACAGAGATGGTTCGCAGAGATATTTTGCCTACGCATTAATGTTTGCATACGAAATATAAATTGTTCAACACAGGGGTGTGGAGTCGTAAAAAAGTACCAACTCCGACTCCGACTCCAACCGTTGAAATTTTCAGAGTACGACTCCGACTCCAACTCCGACTCCAAAGCTAATCGAATATGGACATATTTATAAACATGGTCTTGAAATCTACTTATTGATCTAGTAATTTGTAAAATATTGCATCGCCAATTTCGAAGAATTTTTTTTTTTACAAAGTTTTGAAAAATTCTTTAAATTCTTTAAAAATAATACGCGATAATTTAAAAAAAAATTTTTTTGCCAAATATATGAAAAATTCTTTGAATTTTAAATATTTTGTACATGTGCGTGCAATACCGAGAAGTTTTACTATTGGAGTCGGAGTCGCGATTTTATTTAGCGACTCCGGACTCCGCCTCCGCTACAAATATTCCGACTCCGACTCCACAGCCCTGGTTCAACAGAAAAATTCTTATCTGTACTATCAAATTTTATATTCCATCTAAAAATTGGACTATTTTGCTCTGTATGATTTCCAATTCCAACCTCCCCAACTTGACTATTTAAATTTAATTCTGGTGTACCACCATGATAATTATTACTAATAATAGGTAATTGATTAATATTTATTTGCTCAGATTGAAAATTTAAATTTTCTGATCTATTAGCAATTCTAGAATTAAAAGTTAAATTTCTTTCATGGTTTTCACCAACTAATTTAGAAATTTCAGAATTAGAAATTAAATTTCTTGATTGGTTTTCACCAACTAAATTTAAATTAATATTTTTTTGTTGACTCTGTATATCCCGATTTTGTACTAACACATCTGACATTGTGTTAGTTAATTGAGTCAATTTATCCGCGAGTATACCCATTGTCACATTTAAATTAGATTCTACTCTAGCACTCTCTTTTAGTAATTCAGCTTTAGTATCTTTTATACAAGTTGAAGTTACTTTATACATTTCCTCGCGTAATAATTGAATTGCAACCATAGTCTTAGCTTCACTATTTCTAATCATATTTTCAACATCTTTTAAAGTAAACACTTCATTATTAGTTGCTACACTATTACTATTTATATTTTCTTCTTCTATAATAATCATTTCTTTTTCTACTAAATTACTTTGGATTTCATTATTTCTTCCGGTCTGAATTACCGGTATATTAATGCTATTTAATTTTTCTAACACCGTCTCAGTACTAAGAATCGGTTGGACTGGATTACTCAAAATGATTTCATTTTGAGTTTTATTATTATTTGTTACATTTTGATCATTTCTCTGATCATTTGTTGTACCAGAACGAAGTGAATCTGCGATTGATTTTTCGCTTTATGATTTACCTTAGCATCAAAATTTAGATTTCTTGTTGCTTTATTTGCTAATTGTGCAACCGGAGTGTGCTTAAGCCCTCTACCACCTGAATGCATTTTGCTTTCGTTACTTTTAAACGGTTTCAAAATTCTAACTTTTTGTTAAATTATTTTTCAATTTCTAAACTTTTCTAAAAATTTCTAAATTCTTTTTTTTTAGCTTTCTTTTCAGCTTTGAATTTGAATTAATCATCAAATTTTCAGCTTTATATATTATTAACTATTTTACACTTAGCTATTACTATTAATTTTATATTTTCAGCTTTGAATTTTAACTAATCTTCAAATTTTTAACATTATTAATATATTTTTTCTAATTTTCAGCTTTATTTCAGGTAGATTAATTTTAAAATTTCTACTAGTATACTATAATTCAACTCTATCTCAACCAATATACTATATATTTCAAAATGTATTTCAATATTATGGTGCTGATGATACATCAGTCGGTAATTGTATATTTTATTTATATGTATTTTATTTTTTTATTTAATTATTGATTATCTTATTTTAGTGAGGTGAATACGAGTTTTGAAAACACCAATCATTCTCAATTATAAATAGAGGCACGCAAATTGCTGGTTATAGACCTACAATTAGGACCACTCTAATTTAATTAAAAAATCAGATTCAGTGTTATCTTTCTAACTATATAATAAATCACGCTAAAGTGCTGTCGTAAAGACTACAAAACAAGTTGTAATTTTATTTTATTTTTTTTATTTTTAGTATCGGTGTTTTAAAATTTTAAAGTTTCTTAGCAACGAATTATGCTGATGATAAACCGACATAACTGAACATAAGTTAACATAAAATTTCTTTCACGACGACTAGATGCTCTTAATGTTACACTAAACCTAACCAATACAAGATCTTTATGATGATAGCATACATATAATCCTCAGGGATTATTCATTCTAATTTTTTTATTTAGACCTTAGGTTTGAGCGCCATTTTATTATTCTCTACATAATAAGTTTCGCAATTGAACATATTTCTTTTCGGCCTTGTTTAATTTAATAAATATTACAAATTATGTAGCGGAAACCAGGATATCGTGATGTCGGCATGCTTGCAAGGGCTTAGCTAGTCGGTGGGGTGAGTATTTACATCACTCCTGTTCCCAACATTCATTCCGAATTCTCTATTATATTTGCATGCGACCATCACAACGATCTGTGCCAGATGTTATGGCAACCTATTCATCCTACAATTCCAACTAAATCATCATCACCACCAACCTAAATTATTAGCAACCTCTCATGGTTAAGCTAATCAAATATAAATGTATTTTCATAATATCATAAAAATATTACAACCATCATTCGTTATAGTATATACTCAAATATATAATTTATTTATATCAATCAAATATTCTACTTCTGTTTTAAATTAAAAATTTTATTACATTGATTATTTTACTAATTTCTTTATAATAAAAAAAAATATATAAATCAGCTACCCGTTGGTCTCAAATATACAATAATAATTTAATTTTTATATTTTTTAAAATTTTAAAAATTAATTAAAATTATTTGTATATCCAAATTTTTATTGATTTAAAATATTACTATTTATTTATTCCAAACATTTTTTATATTTTTAATTTTTTTATAATTCAAATTTAATATTTATCACTACTTGTGGTTAGTGACATCTAACGGCGACTAGCCAATTAATTGTAATATATAGAAAATATCAATTTTTATATTTTTAGATTCTACACTCTACACTATATTTTCATAATACTAGGTAATTTACAATTTTTATATATATATATATATATATATTTTTAATTTAGCTAATTTATATTGCCACTTGTTTAATTAATTATTTCATCACTTTGTATATATATATTATTTTAATATATTCAAAAAAGGACCAATAAATAAAATTTTAGAATAACTCACTTTGATTCCTTATAGATTGTATTAATTTTAATTTTTCTTACAATTTTTTTCATAATAATTCGATTCGTTACTTTTATTTTCATATTATTACATATATCCTAGCCAGTGTACAAATCCTACTTCTCTCAATTTTAAAATTTCCTTATTTACTGTATTAGGGCTCCACTTATTTTCATAGTTTTCCTAATATTTTTCCTATTATACTTTATCGGAACTCGGATGTTGCAACGAAATTCAATAATTTACTTCCAATAAATATTGTAACCACGACCAGTCTGACTATTGTCAAATTCAAATTCGAAAATTCAAATCGAATGTTAATCGCGAATTTGATTGTTTAATAATAAAAAAAGTCATAGTGGTCATAGTGGTTCGTGTTTTTTTTTAAAATAATAAATAATATTTTTTAAATCCATAGTGTAATATAAATACATTATAATTTGATAAATATAATACGCTGTCGGTATATATTCTGTGAATATATATTGCCGGCCGTAACATTATATAAATGCTTATTCAGTTAATATAAGAAATAATTTTATATTTGTATAATGAAAATATGGTATATATGTACAAAGATTACCTATTTTTACATACATACACACACACACACATATATATATATATGTATATAGAAATAAATATCGGTATTTCTATTTAATATATTAATACGAAATCCAAATGTTGAGAATAAATATTTCTACTATATATATACAAAACGTTATTTACATTTAATATATGTAGTTATTTGCCTTATTAAATAAATAATTGATTTTTTTGAAAATCACAACAATTAATTATCATATTTCTATAAGAACTAGAATTATTTTGAAACAATTATAAAATAAATAAATAACTTGATTTTTTTATAACTATTATTAAATTTTATATTTGTATAAAAAGATTTTAATAAAAACAAAAAAATTTAACGAATTTTTGAAAATATTATATACTATTAATTATTAAAAAATTATAATCCAAACGCGCAAGTGACTGACATAAAGCAATTTGGAAAATCAAAACATTTGTATTAAATAATTGATTTCCAAATATTTTCGAAATTTAGTGATAATAAATAATCAAATATTATCAATTAATATATTTATTATAAAATAAAAAACAACTGATATTTTTTGTATTTTTAATTCAAAATAAAATATTAAACTAAACCATTAAGTGTCATTTTAAAATATTGATAGCAATTCAAACAAAACGCATTTCACTCTAAATTTTGGTAAATAGTAATTATTTTTTTCGTATATAGTGTAATATCATAATGCCATTGCAACGTTTGCCAAGTAAAAACATGGGTACTACACACAATGAAAGGTTAATAGATGTTGAAAATGAAATTCCTGCGAACGATTTAACAAAGACAATTGATAACGATGAATTATCACAAATGCGTAACGAAATTCAAACCTTGTTGACTAAAAACAACAACTTGCAATCGGTTGTGGAAAAAAACGCGAAAGTAGCTTCAAAAATACCACCTTTTTACTCCAATAAACCCGATCTCTGGTTTCATCAAATGGAGGCTCAATTTAGAAATAACAAAATAGTTCAGGATCAAACCCAATTTGATCTTATCGTTTCGTCACTTGACCCAAAATACTTAGATGTTACCGCTCATATTATTCGCGATCCACCAGCACAAAACAAATACGATATTTTTGAATCTACTTTGATTAAAGAATATCAGCATTCGGATGAAAAGCGTTTAACACAGTTACTTCAAGGCATAGACTTAGGGGACAGGAAACCATCAGCGTTACTAAGACAAATTCGAGAATTGTCAAAATTAATTGTTACCGACAAAATATTAGAAACTTTATGGTCATCTAAATTACCGGAAACAATTCGGGCAATTACCGCATCGATTAATATCAGTCTCCACAAAAAAGCTCAAACAGCTGATAACATACACGATAGATTAAATGTTCACTCTTCGGTTTCAGCTCAAGTTTCGGCAGATACAAATAAATTAAATGTTAATTCAATAAAAACAGCTCAAATAGCTGAATTACCAAAAAACGACGAAGACATGTCAAGAAAATTTAGTAATCGGTCACGTTCACGTCATCGTTCTATTTCTAACACCCGAAGTAATAAATCTCCTCCTAATTCAATGAATAGAAACGATAAAAAATATTACAAACAATGTTGGTATCACTTCAAATTTAAAGAAAACGCACGTAATTGTACCAATTGGTGTAAATTTAACACCGAATTTAAAGAAAAGTTAAAAAACTAGATTCGTCGTTTACTATGGCCGCAGAAACGGCGCTACTCACTTCAAGCCGCTTATTCATTTATGATAAATCATCCAATTTTCGTTTTTTATTTGACACCGGGTCAGATTTACCAATTATTCCACCGTCTGTTAAAGATAAAAATAAAAATTACAATAATTCAGCACATCTATACGCTGCTAATAGCAATCGTATCAAAACGTACGGTTATCAGTTATCAGTTACGGTTATCATTATCAGTTACATTAGGGTTACGTCGTAATTTCGAGTTCACATTTATTATCGCCTATGTTACTAAACCAATTATCGGAGCTAATTTTTTAGCGCAATTCAGGTGATTAGTTGATTTAAGAAATAGTGAAGTAATTGATTCAATTACCAATATTAAAACAAACGGTTCAATTGTAAAAGTATCTAATAATGAAATCAACATAACAACCATTAGTGAAGATAATTCGGTTTATCATAATTCTGATTACGAAAAATTAATAAACGAATTCCACGATTTAACAATTCCGACAAATTATAATACTGTGAACAACAAAAATTTAACAGGCGTGTACCATCACATAGAAACTAAAGGTGCACCAGTTTATGCAAAATCGCGATGTTTAACACCCGACAAATATGAATCGAAAAAAAAGATTTCTAACATATGGTTAAACTTGGCATATGCAGACCTCGAAATATCCATGGTCTAGTGGTCTACATATAGTTAGCAAATCAAACGGTGCTGATAGATCGTGCGGTGATTATCGACGTTTAAATACCGCCACAACACCTGATCGTTATCCTAGGGCGTGTGTCGGCGGTAGCTTGCTACGGGTACGTCCAACAATGCCGAATTGGCCTAGGAGGAGTTGTCAGACTAAAGAGATTCAAAACACTTAAGCCAAGGTGCAAGCATCCTTCTGATGGCTGCATGGTACCAGGTGTATAAAAATGGTATCGCAAGCGATCGCCGTAGGGTACTAGGTGACCCCTACGGTAACCAGCCTTACTTCCGCAAGGGAGCTCTGCGGTTGTTGACCCTTCTTTCTCGCCATACTCTTGGGTTCAAAAATGAGCAACAATTCCAAAAATAAAATTAAAAAGAAAAAATCCGCTGAGGCAAATTCCTCACCATGTTTAATGTCGACCTTTCTGTCTGTACCCTCTACCTCTATCACATACACCAAACTACTATCCGCTGAAGAGAAATCTTCATTGTTTTTAAAACCGTCTTCTTTATCTGTATCCCCTATTTTGTCCCAAAATCCTTCGTCAACCTCACACTCAGTTGAGACCATAAGCTCTCAACTGGATATTGACCGGATCAACATTGATTCGGACGATTTTGAGGAGGACGAATTACTAGAAGAAGCTGACGATCTGAACGTTACGGTGGTTTCACCGATGTCAAAGGCTGCGGAATCTACTTCTACTCCCTCGGAGAACATCGTTGCAACCACTCGAAACGTGCATGAAGTTCGCAGTGGTGTGACAGCAAAAACTACTTCGATAGATAGTGCGTTAGCAAATAATGCACCCTTTACAGAAGTGGTTAGCAAGCGCACCAAGGCGGAACAAATTCGAAATAATCGAAAGCTGTCTAGAAGAGCAATTAAGTCTTTCGGATCCAAAAATCCGACAGACTTGAAACCTGAAGAAAATAAATGGCTCGAGTGGGCAAGGACTTTTCTAGCTGAACATCCCCCCGCCGGATAAAGTTCTGCCGAGGTGACTCAGAAAAAGATAATCCGCTCACTAGATAAAGATCACTAGATAAAGAGAAAAATGATCCGAAAATTCGAACCACGAAATTTTTCCAGAGCGCCAATAGTTGCCCCAGACAAGTTACATGTGGCAGTTAGAGATCAAGATCTCACAAAAACGCTGGTTGTTGGTGGAAGCTGCAATAACTGACCATGTCATTGCAGACCCAACAAGCTTCACGGAAGTTGATCCATTTACTATCCTTGCGAGAGGCTGGTGCAAAGGGGTGCGGACCATGGTCTGCAAGAATGAATCTACACTCAAGAGGCTCGAGTGTTATACCTCCCAGATAGGTGAATTGTGAGCAGGATCTCGGTTTGACGTGGTGCCACGCTATACGCTTGTCAAACCATGGACCTGGGTTTTTATACCGGACCCTGTCTACGAGGACCATAAGATCGTCGAATTGCTAAGAAAGCAAAATTCAGGAAATCCGATGGCCGGACTTCCTAAGATCTACCGGTAAAAGGAGGGCAACGCTTCCTTTTATTGTGGGACAGAGAGACGATTCCATCCTCAAAGAATGTTTAAGCTATTTCTAGGTTGTGGCTTCATCACTGTGAAGATGCCACAACTAGAAATAATAGAAGATATTATAGAGAAGAAATGATGAAGGTTATTCAAATTAATCTTCATCATTGCAAGGCTGCATCAGCCAAACTGCTGCATTTACTGGTGGACAAGGAGATAGATGTAGCTCTGCTACAAGAGCCATGGATCAACAACAACAAGATCCAGGGTTTAAAAACATCAGAATACAGGTTGTTTTATTCAGACATAGGTAAGATTAGAAATTGTATTTTAGCTAAAAAGAATATCAATATGTTTCTATTGAGTAATTTCAGCAATGGGGTCCAAACAACGATAAGATGCGAGGGGACTGACGGTAACAGTCTTATCTTCACGTCCGCATACTTCGCATCGGACTCTGATGAACCACCACCTCCAATCGGGTTCATAAACTTGATAAGGATGGCTAAAGATGCTGAACTGGATATAATTGTAGGGTGCGATGCTAATGCTCATGACTCACAATGGGCCAACACAGATACAAATGCAAGGGGTGAGTCTTTATTTGCATTTATTTCTATGCAATAATAACCTACCTGTTAGAGGCGTATTAAGTCACGCGTCAGATATTGACGAGGTGGTTGAAGGTTTAACGAAAATATTTATGAAAGCATACGAATTGTGCTGCCCTGTCTCAAATAAATCCGCGAAGGTTGGACCAAAGTGGTGGTCCAAAGATCTCGAGATTCTGAGAACGAAGTCAAGACGGCTTTTTAAAAAAGCGAAACGAACTAATACAGAAACAGACTGGGACGAATAGCGTCTCAGTAAAAAACAATTTAAATCATCGCTTAGCCACGCTAAACGAAGCTCATGGAGACGTCTCTGTCTCTGATTGAAAATAGGAACGAAGCTTCTAGGTTGCGGAAAATCTTAGCGAAAGATCCTGAAGTGCCAGGTTATCTTCAAAAAGATGACGGAACTTGGACGGAAAGCAATCAAGAAAGTCTTGATTTGCTGATAAAGACTCATTTTCCAGGGAGTATCACGCAAATTAGGAACGATATCCCACAAGCGACTACTCTGAACTTGGAAAATGATTTTCCGTCACAGATCGTGACTTTGGTAAAAGTAAAGCACGCTATTATGTCGTTCTCCCCTATAAGTCACCGGGACCTGATGGTGTGGTGCCAATCATGCTACAGAAGACCATGCCACTGATTGGTCCTTCTCTAGTGAGGATCTTTAAAAGTTGCTTAATTTTGGGACATATCCCGAAATTATGGCAAGAAATTAAAGTTACCTTTATCCCAAGGCAGGTAAGTTAAGTCATACCGCGCCTAAGAACTACAGACCCATTAGTTTTTCATCTTTTTTGCTGAAAACAATGGAACGACTAATGGATTACCATCTTAGAACAGTTCTAGAAAAGAAAAATCATTCTAGCGCGCAGCACGCTTATGTTAAAGGAAAATCGGTGGAGACGGCCTTACATGAGGTAGTTTCCACAGTGGAAAAATCTCTCCTACTTAAAGAATACACCTTGGCAGCGTTCCTAGATATTGAGGGTGCCTTCAATAATGTGAGGATGAATGCAATCGAGAACGCTCTTTCAAGAATGGATATTAATCCATTCGTGACAAGATGGATTGCATCAATGCTTCGGTCGAGAACTGTTAATTCGTCCTTGGGAACAGGGAAGATAAAAATAACTACCACCAGAGGCACTCCTCAGGGTGGGGTTCTGTACCCACTTTTTTGGCTTCTGGTGGTTGACGAAATTCTGCAGGCGCTGCCGGGCTTAGGCGTAAAGGTAGTTGCATATGCGGACGACATAGCAATTTTTGTGTGTGGAAAATTCTAGATACATTAAGCGACATCTTAGAGTCTGGACTAAAGGCTCTAGGAAAATGAACCAAGAAATGTGGATTAAACATTAATCCACAAAAGACAGAACCTGTGCTTTTCACAAAGAAAAGGGCAAAACTGTTTAGACATCCATGCCTAAATGGAGTATCTCTTTCCTTGTCGGCAGCTGCCAAATATCTGGCTCTGTTTCTAGATCCCAAGTTGAACTGGAAACGTACTATCGCGAATAGAGCAAAGAAGGCCTCTAATGCTTACTTTACATGTAAGAAAATGATATGAAAAACGTGGGGACTTACTCAAAAAACTGTCCACTGGATGTATACGTCCGTAATAAGACCTGTTCTTACTTATGGTTCGTTAGTATGGTGGCATGCCCTGGAAATTAAGTCGAATCTCGCGCATATGACGAAAATACAAAGAATGGTTTGTATCGGAATCACTGGAGCCATCAGATCTACGGCCACTAGAGCTCTAGTAATGAGACTTGAGAACGCCTACAGAATATCTATATATGTGGATAGCCAAGCTGCTATTAAAGCAGTCGGATCCTATTTAACGAAATCTACACTGGTGCGACAGAGCCAAGGGTTGCTCAATCAATTGGCACAAAGGCATCGGGTGGGAATATGCTGGGTTCCAGGACACCACGGCATTGAGGGAAATGAAAATGCGGATTCATTTGCTCGGAAAGGCATTGAAATAACTGTCGAGCATATTTCCACGCAAGTTAGCTGTCCAATTGAATCTGCGAAACTATCTATCGACTTGGCGGAATACAATATTGTCAACGATACTTGAGATGAATATCCTCAGTGTCGTCAGACCAAACTATGTTGGCCGCGCCTATCCAAAAAGAAATCTGACATCGTTCTATCCACAAACAGAAATATCTGTAGGAAACTGATTGGTCTCCTTACTGGTCACTGTTGGATCGGTAAACACGGTACTCACCGTGGAATTCCCATGGACAGCTTATGCCGCTGTGGGGATGAGATCTCTCGTGATGCGTGTTGAACTTGTATCTTTACACATCCTTCTTAACGTAACCTAACCTATCCCGTACCAAATATCCAAGACTTTACAATTAATCTACACGGTTGCAAAGTTTTTTCAAAGATCGATCTAGTGCGAGCATATCATCATATTCCCGTGTACGCACCGGATATTCCAAAAACCGCTATAACAACACCTTTCAGTTTATTCGAATATACACGGATGCCATTCCGATTACGGAACGCCGGTCAAACGTTCCAAAGATTTATCGATCAAGTTCTTGAAGGTCTACATTTCGTTTTCAAATAAATTGATGATATCGAAGTTGCATCTAAAATTGACGATGAACATTTACAGCATTTGCGAATAGTATTCGAACGTCTTCGCGAACATGGCCTTAAGATTAATGTTTACAAAATTTCCTAGGGTTTACAATAAACGAAAACGGCATCAGACCAATTGATGATAAAGTCGACGCTATCCAAAATATTGAATTACCCAAAATGGCCAAGGATTTACGTAAATTTATTGCGTCGTTAAACTTTTACTGGCGTTGTATTCGGTATGCTGCCGAATCGCAAGGTATTTTGCAAAAGTTAATCGTCGGAAATAAAAAAAACGATAAAACCTTAGTCGAATGGAATGTTGTAGCTAAAGCTGCTTTTGAAAAATGGAAATATGAAATAAAAAATGCAGCATTATTAGCACATCCATGTGCTAATTCAGAACTCAAATTATAGGTCGACGCATCTAATTTTCGTGTTGGTGCAGCATTAAATCAGAATATAGACGATAATCTAAAACCACTGGGATTTTATTCTAAACATATGACCGATGCGCAAAAGAAATACAGCGCTTAAGACCGCGAATTACTTGCTATTTATCAAGCAATTAAACATTTTCGTACACAAGTTGAAGGTCGCGTTTTTACATTTTTCACGGACCATAAACCGCTGGTATCAATGTTTAACAAAAAATTTAATCAATGTACTCCACGTCAATTAAGACATATCGATTTCATTGGACAATTTACCACCGATATCCGTCATATTTCGGGACATGACAATGTAATGGCTGATATGTTATCCCGTATTGAAAATCCGGAAATATCAGAAATTGATATACTCGATTATGAGCAATTGAAAAACGAACAGGAAAAAGACAATGAATTAAAAACAGTAATAACAAGATACAATAATAAAATTTTAAATATTAAACTGATTAACATTCCAGGGACGAGTCATACAATTTATTGCGATACGTCAAACAACAAAAATTCGACCGTTCATACCTTTTATATTACGTAAAGCATATTTTAAACTAATTCATAACCTTAATCACCCAGGCATCAAATCTACAACCAAATTAGTAACTGATAGATTTGTATGGCTAAATATCAATAAAGATTTTAGGTTTTGGGCCAAACAATGCATCCAATGTCAAAAGTCGAAAGTAAATCGTCATAATCAACGTCCATTAAGTTAATTTTTTTATCCCAGATCAACGGTTCAGTCACATTAATATCGATTTAATCGGTCCATTACCAACATCCCGTGTTTATAATTATTACCTGACTTGTATAGACAGTTTTACAAGATGGCCAGAAATTCCTATCAATTATATTTCTGCTGAAACATTTGCAAAATCGCTTATGTCTGGGTGGATTTCACGATTCGGAATTCCTTGTAATATAACAATTGACCGTGGTAGACAGTTTACTTCGTTATTATTCGACGAATTATCAAAATTATTAGGGATTAAACTTTATAAAGCAACTTCGTATCATCCGCAAAGCAACGGAATGATCGAACGGCTTCATAGAACTATTAAATCTGCTCTTAAATGCAACAAATCTAATGACTGGGTTGATTGTTTGCCAAAATTTTTATTAGGTCATCGTTCGACATTAAAAGAAGATATTAAAGCTACCCCTGCTGAATTGGTTTACTGTACAACCTTACTGTTACCAGGGGAATTTTTTGAATCAACCAAGATAGTAGTTCCAAAATCCGAATACGTTAAAAATTTAAAAGACATTTTCGAAAATTTATCACAGGTCGAAGCTGCGAATCACAATACACGCCGAAAAACTTTCATTCAAAAAGATTTAAATAATTGCACTCATGTTTTTCTACGCAACAATGCAGTGTCCCACCGTTGACGCCTCCTTACGATGGTCCGTTTGAAGTTTTAAACAGAAAACCGTCAACGTTCATAATCAAAATTCGCTGGAAAAAAAACAAGAAGTAGCTATCGATCGACTTAAAGCGCCATTTATTGAAAACGAAGAATTGAAATTACCAAATGAATTAAATAATGAAAATAATATGAAAACAAATGTTAATCAAAATATAATAAATAAAAAGATATGTGATAAACAGGAAAATGTTGATGGAAATCTTGATAAAACAGATAAAAAAAGAAAAGCGTCGCTTTCAGTAAATCACATCCAGTTCGCACTTCTAAAAAGGGGCGTATTATCAAAACCCCACAAAAAAAATTTTCGTGACAATTCACTGGAGGGGAAAAACACTAAAAATAAAAAAGTAAAAAATCATATTAAAAAGTGTCGTGTATAATTAAAATACATTTAATGTACGGCATACATTTTTCAACAATCGCGTGTTTTGTAAATTTCTAAAATCTTCCAAAAATTTATATATGGAATTTTTGTATATAAATAACGGAATTTAAACCAGATATATATAATGTGCATCACGCCATAAGAATCCATATTATTATAAAAACTAAAAAGTGAAAAAATTCAGGAATTATAAAAATTTATAAAAAATAAAAAATTGTAAAATTTTTGATAAAACATAAAAAAACTGCATAAAATTTAATAATAACAATAATAATTGTATTAATAATGGCATAGTCTAATTATCAGGTAAAATTCTGGACAAAATTTATAAAAGTGTCCCACCGTTGACGCCTCCTTACGATGGTCCGTTTGAAGTTTTAAACAGAAAACCGTCAACGTTCATAATCAAAATTCGCTGGAAAAAAAACAAGAAGTAGCTATCGATCGACTTAAAGCGCCATTTATTGAAAACGAAGAATTGAAATTACCAAATGAATTAAATAATGAAAATAATATGAAAACAAATGTTAATCAAAATATAATAAATAAAAAGATATGTGATAAACAGGAAAATGTTGATGGAAATCTTGATAAAACAGATAAAAAAAGAAAAGCGTCGCTTTCAGTAAATCACATCCAGTTCGCACTTCTAAAAAGGGGCGTATTATCAAAACCCCACAAAAAAAATTTTCGTGACAATTCACTGGAGGGGAAAAACACTAAAAATAAAAAAGTAAAAAATCATATTAAAAAGTGTCGTGTATAATTAAAATACATTTAATGTACGGCATACATTTTTCAACAATCGCGTGTTTTGTAAATTTCTAAAATCTTCCAAAAATTTATATATGGAATTTTTGTATATAAATAACGGAATTTAAACCAGATATATATAATGTGCATCACGCCATAAGAATCCATATTATTATAAAAACTAAAAAGTGAAAAAATTCAGGAATTATAAAAATTTATAAAAAATAAAAAATTGTAAAATTTTTGATAAAACATAAAAAAACTGCATAAAATTTAATAATAACAATAATAATTGTATTAATAATGGCATAGTCTAATTATCAGGTAAAATTCTGGACAAAATTTATAAAAGTGTAAAGTATTAAAAATATTCATGTATTAAAAATAGAAAATATATCATTATAAAGTTTTACTTCAAATAAATAAAAGTATTATAAATCATTTTTACAAGTGAAAGTGAAAAAAACAATTTAATTATAAATAAAATATTAAAAAATATATTTGTAAAATAATACGTTAAGTCGAATTCGTATATAATAAAAATTCTGAAAAAAATCTATATTCAGAATATCAGAAGTTTAAAAGTGAAATTTGCATCTGGCAAGACTAATATATTTTGGTCTAGTGACGAAACGCCAAACTATCAAGATGTCATGTGAATTTCACCACAAGTTTGTTTACATCGTTTACATTTCCAAGGTCTTGCAATAAAAATTCAAAATTAATGTGTTGTTTTTTTTTTTAAAAAATATAAAAATATTTAATAAGTGAAAATCAAATTCGGTTATTAAAATTTTGCGATAAACGTAAACAATTTGTATAAATAAAGGGTGAAATAATTAAACACGCGGAAAAAATAATTGAGCACATTAGACAATATAACCTATAATTTTTCTATTATCGAAATTAATATATAATACAACAAATCAAATATTATTTCAAATATTATACGTTGTATATTATACGTTGGTGCAAGATATTATACGTTGTTAATCATAAGCTACGTATTATATTATCTATTCAACCTCGATATATAAAGTTAAAATATGACAATAAGGAAATATTAAGTTCATCAAATGAAATATTAAATATCATCAAATGATATATTAAATATCATCAAATGAAATATGAAAGATCATCAAATGAAATATTAAATATCATCAAATACCATCAATATAATGCAGCAATATTTGAAAAAGCAGAAAATTCAACAACATTACATTAATAATATTTCGGAACATAGCAAATATCCAGCAATTTCAACATATGTACAACAATACAATTCAACTAAATTTCAAAAAATACATCAGGTTTTCAAATTCAAATAAAATATTTTTATTAAAATTATTATTCATTATACAAATTGAAATTATTAAACTTAAATAAAACACGTTCATATTATAAATAAAAGATTTAGAAATATTAATATTTAACGTTTGTATATGTTTTATTTAAATAATTAATAAATAAAGCATCTTAGAATTTTGAATGTCTATTATTGTTATTCTCTACATAATAAGTTTCGCAATTGAACATATTTCTTTGCGGCCTTCTTTAATTTAATAAATATTACAAATTATGTAGCGAAAACCAGGATATAGTGACGTCGGCATGCTTGCAAGGGCTTAGCTCGTCGGTGGGGTGGGTATTTACATCACTCCTGTTCCCAACAAAAAAATTCATGCCGAATTCTCTATTATATTTGCATGCGACCATCACAAAGATCTGTGCCAGATGTTAGGCAACCTATTTATCCTACAATTCCAACTAAATCATCATCACCACCAACCTAAATTATTACCAACCTCTCCTGGTTAAGCTTATCAAATCTAAATGTATTTTCATAATATTATAAAAAAATTACAACCATATTTCGTTGTAGTATATACTCAAATATATAATTTATTTATATCAATCAAATATTCTACTTCTGTTTCAAATTCAAAATTTTATCACATTGATTATTTTACTTATTTAATAAAAAAAATCTATATAAAACACCAACCCTTTGGTCTCAAATATACAATAATAATTTAATTTTTATATTATTTAAAATTTTAAAAATTCATTAAAACTATTTGTATATAAAATTTTTTATTGATTTAAAATATTATTATTTATTTATTCCAAAATTTTTTTTATATTTAAATTTTTTTTATATTTAAAATCAAATAACTAATCAAATTTAATATTCATCACTGGTTAGTGACATCTAACGGCGATTAGCCAATTAATTGTAATATATAGAAAGTATCAATTTTTATATTTTTAGATTCTACAATCTACACTATATATTCATAATACTAGGTAATTTACAATTTATATATTAATTTTTTTTTGTATTTTAATTTTTATTTTATTTTTTAATCTAGCTAATGTTGAGATTTCAAATCACTAATAACTATTATGGCTATCGCGTAAACATAGTAACTATTATTATAAGTCATGTAAACATAGTAACTGATGTTACAGTTAGCTTTTTTTTCTCTTAAGTTTATGTAAAAATGAAAAGGACGCTCTTTTATTTTCTAATAAATGTTAAAATATAAAATTGATTATTCGTTTTATTAAATATAAATAACAACATCTAATTTATATTGCCACTTGTTCCATTAATTATTTCATAACTTTATATATATATATAATTTTAATATATTCAAATAGGACCAATAAATAAAATTTTAGAATAACTCACTTTGATTCCTTATAGATTGTAATAATTTTAATTTTTCTTACAATTTTTTTTCCACCGACGATCATGTGCACAGTACTTTCAGATGATGCTAGCTTTACCAGCATTTCTCCATATTTTGATTAATTTTTCTAAAATTTAAATTTTATTTATTAGTATATTTTTTTTTTAATATCCATACAATAAAATAATGAAATTTGAATTATATTTAAGTGACAATATACTCAACTTTCGAACTAATAATAATATATTTCCTAGCTTAGTAATTCCTAAAATTTACAATCTTCCTCTGGTGTTCTATATCCGCTACTTCGTTCTAATACCCTTTTGACCTTCAATTGTCCTCTTTTACTGTTTAGAGGTCATCCTGAAGAACATTTCTCTGATGATCTAATCTTACACAATTATCCTTCTATGGTCTTGGTTCTTTTTAGAATTTATTCAACTTGTAACTTTTTTCTAGACCCTATTATCTGGACTATCACTTTTAATTTTTCGATCGAAAATTATTCCTATGCTGCAGCTCTATATTTTTTTTCTCCAATTCCTAGTTGACTAATAAATTTTTTAAATTAATTATAGTAACGATAGTTTGCTATATTTTTCGTTACAACTTTTTTTTTTACATTAATTTAAAAGTTTAAATAAGTTTAAGTTTGAATTTTTTTTAAATTTAATTTTTGTGTCTTATTAATTCAATTATTACTCGCCAACTATCTCTAATCCACCCGATCTTAATAACTTTCTACCTATCTTTTTTTTCTACCTACTTTCTCCCCTCATAATAATTCGATTCCTTACTTTTGTTTTCATATTATTACATACATCCTATTCATTGTATAAATCCTACGTCTCTCAATTTTAAAATTTTCTAATTTACTGTGTTAGCGCTCCACTTATTTTAATAGTTTTCCTAATACTTTTCCTATTCTACTTTATCGGAACTCGGATGTTGCAATGGAATTCAATAATTTACTTCCAATAAATATTGTAACTACAACCAGTTTGACTATTAGTAGTAATTGGGTTACTTTGGCCTGGGAACCAAAGTGCAGTCATGCGTAAAGAGAATAAGTCATGCGTGTTATGTCATGCTCAGTCAAGTATGTCAAAGGTGGGCGTGTCACCTGTCAACATGTTAATTGGTGTTAATTGTTGGGCGTGTCACCTGTCAACATGTTAATTGGTGTTAATTGTTGTTAATTGTTGGGCGTGTCGTGTTAATTGTTGAGCGTGGGAAAGTGTTGACCGTGGGAAAGTGTGTTGATGTGTGCTGCCTGTGGGAAAAGTGTGCTGATGCGTGGTGTCTGTGGGAAAGTTGTTAGCCGCTTCCCGCATGCGGCTTGCCGCATGCTGCTTGCCGCATGCCGCTTGCTGCCCGTGTGATGTGCAACGAAACTTGTGGGTATGTTCATGTGTGACGAAACTTGTGTGTCTGTTCATGTGTGACGGTTTGTTTGAGTTTTGTGAAAAAAGTTTTTGTGTAGGAATTGAACTGGAGTCCAAGAGAATAGAAATATATTTAAGTCGGTGGTCGCGCTACCTATTGCACCACCAACCTTCTTGTATTTACAGTGGAAAGTTGTTTAAATGAAAGCAATGCCAGAACCCCTATAGCTTATGGTATATATTATATATATAATATATTTTTTGATATTAGCAAAAAAAAAATGTTTTGGTTTTGAGTGGATTTGAACCGAGATGTGTTGTGTGGTAAGTCAGTACGCTACTAACTCAGCTATCTGGCTAAAAAAATTTACACAGCTAATGATGTGTTTTGTGATTTTGATTATATATATAGTTGATTAATATAATTTTGTTTAGTGTACATAATGTCTTTGACTACGGCAGATGTAGTAGTAATTTCTAATTTTTTATTTGAGTATAAACCGTTTTTGTGTGAGTATCATATAAAAAAATTAGAAGGTCTTGTTGAGGCAATAAATTCACTTATTAATAAGGGTGTTAAAAAGACACAATTTGGTGAGCATTATAAAAACTGTATTTGGTCAAATAATAATGCAACATCGGGACCTGATACATGTGTGTGTGTGTCAATAACATTTAGATATAAAGACGCTTTAAAGGTGATAAAGAATTTTAAAAACAGTTACGAGAATCTAATAAGAAGAATTGATGAATTAAAATTGTAAACATGTTACCATTTATGCATCCATTTACTATGATTATAGCAGGTCCATCAGGGTGTGGAAAAACAACTTTTGTTTGTAATATAATATGTCAGCATACAAACTTAATTAAGCCAAACATAACCAAAATAATTTGGTGTAACCCTGAATTGACTGCTGTACCACACAATTTACCTTTTGAAAATATTGAGTTTTTAGCTAATATACCGGAGGAAATAAATAATGAAGGTGATGGCAACGTATTAATAGTATTAGATGATTTAATGCTAGAAACTTATAATAAACAGGTATGTGAATTATTTACAAAAGGTTCACATCACAAAAACATATCAATTATTTTGTTAATACAAAATATTTTCCACCAAGGTAAATACTGTCGTGATATATCATTAAATGCTAAATATCTGGTTTTATTTAAGAACCCCCGTGATAAATCTCAAATTGCACCTCTGGCACGCCAAATTTTTCCTGAAAAAACAAGAGAGTTTATAAAAGTATATAATGAGGTTACATCACGTCCTCATGGTTATATAGTGTTAGACTTAACACAAAACATTAATGAATTGTACCGTATACGTAGTGATATATTAGAAAAAAATTATTCTGTTTGTTATTGTACCGCAAATGATTTAAATAACAGAGCTTACTGTGAAAAATATGAAACGATTGAAGAGAAACCGTCATATATTACGACTGTTAAAAAACCCTAATAAAAAACTACGTAATAGTATTTTGAAGTCATGCGATGATGATGTTATAAAGACTTTAATTGAAATTGCAATTAATACTTTAAACGGTAATAATAAAATATCAAAAAAGAATTTAACATTTTTAAAAAAACATAAAAGTGCAATAAGATGTTTAGTCAGTACTAAAAGTAGTTTGAAAGCAAAACGTCGAATTCTTATTCAAAAAGGAGGCTTTTTACCTGTTCTAATTGGAACCGTGCTATCAGGTATTATTGGTAAATTAATAGGTGATTATCAGTCGAAAAATGAATAATATGCAGCGTATGATTGTTATACCCCCCGATGTTTTTGTAAGATTTAAAAAATTAGTAGAAAATGAAAAGAACTTAAATATTTTAAATCATAATATTGAAAATCTTTTAAATAATAAAAAAATAAACCCTACACAAAAATGGTACTTGTTAAGACAGAATTTAATAAAGTATGCTAATCAAAGACGAACAGGTTTGGCTATACCCTCTCTATTTAAAAGAAATAATGTTGATACAAAAAATACTGAAACTCAAACAAGACTTAAATTTGTCCAAAATCAGGAAACACAATATGAGCCTAATATTAAACAGCAAGAAAATTATGAAGACAATGAAGTTTTTCTCGACTTTGACCCAGTAAAAGAACAACAACAACAAATATCGCAATATAGAGAACAGATTAGTGATGAAGATATAGATATGGAATATGATGATGATGAAGCTGCTGAAATTGCTTTGCAGAAAACATTACCTGAAGAGCGTTTAACTAGAAGATTGTCTTCTTCTAATTCCAATGTAAGAATGTTTAACACAAATACAGGTGGTGTTATTACAGTAGCATTACCAGAAAAATCTCCTACAAGACAACGTACAAATTCAAATAATTCATTTTTTAACCAAAGTATTTTGTCACCTATAAATACAAGACAACATGCACAAGCAAGTGGTTCATTGTTAAGAAAAAGTATTTTGTCAAAATATCCTGCAGAAAAAAATATTAAAAAAAGGAAGCCAGCAACACCTGGCACTCCACCACACACACCCAAGCAATATAAACTACATGGCACCCCTCCTCTCTGGGAAAACTACAAATAACTGATAAAAAGCTATAAATAAGCGTTAAAAGGTTAAATTTACCAATTGTAATTATGAATTCACGAGATAATTTCTATATTACATTGTTTAGTAATGATTCAGTAAATTTTTTTCCCGATAATACTCTGGCAACTTTTGAAAATAGAATACCAACACATTTAGATTTAACTAAAGTCGATTGGCAGGTTGGTCTTTCGGAAATTTTTGTTAATGACTACCTACAAACTGATTTATATGAAAAACAAAAATCAGCTACTATTGCGTTGGGGGTTCATTCAGTTTTAGTAGGTAGAAATAAACAACTTGTTAAAAAACGTCTGGGATATACATTTTACCATGAAGATAGTGCCAAATTTATGCATGATGATTGGAAACGAAATTTTTTACCTACACTTATTAACAACATTACACCGTTAGGAACGTGTACACGTACCGAAGTAGTACATGAGTTTTATAATGAACTGTTAGTCACTCTATCGAAAGATGAGACCTATAAGAGTGAATATAAACCTGTTTCGGAAGCAAATAGCCTAAAATTTATACGTATATCAAAAACTTTTAACGAAGACAGTTTCTATTTAAAACCAGATGTTGAATATACTATACCAGAATTAATAAAAGAGCTTTTCCAGCAAAAAAAAAATATTATTGAATACAAAAAAACAATACTAGACTTATTTGAACGTACGTTTAAACAAATAAAAGATGTAAAAAGTGGTATGTTACTAGTATATAGTGATATTATTCAGCCAGAAATTTTTGGAAATAATAATATACGAGCGTTGCGTGCAATAAATATTGATAACTGTAGAAGACAAAACAATATAGAATTTAAAAATATACAATACGTTCCATTGGAAAAGAAGATTTTTGAAACTATTGCCATTAATATTTCCGATCAGTATGGCAAAAAAATTGATTTTGTACCAAACTATTATCCGACAAAAATTGTATTACATTTTAAGAGATTTTAATAAAAAAAGTATATAAATAAAAACAACACATAAAGCTTTATCGTTTTACTTAAACATGCATCGTGAATACATTAAATATTATTCTTCACAAGCTGGCGGTAATATAAATGAAATAGGACCACTTTTACAGGCATATCCAACAATCCAGCGATGGCGTGGTTTAGGTAATTTATTTGGAGGTTTATTTCGTTTTTTAAAACCTGCATTGGCTACTGGTTTAAATTTACTAAAAGACGAAGCATTCAAAACTGGCTCTAATATTTTGTATGATATAGCGTCAGGGTCAAATCCAAAAGAAGTATTCGAAGAACAAGCTAAAGCAGGCATAAAAAATTTAAGAACCTCAGCAGTGAACCAATTGCATTCAATGTATGGTAGTGGTAGAAAGCGAAAAAAAAGTAGTAAAAAAACGATGCAAGTAAAAAAAAGACGTAAAACTATAAAAAGACGTGTAAAACCGAAACTATATTCAATCAGTAGAAATAGGCGGAGAGCAGGAAATAAAATATCACGTGTTCTAGATATTTTTAATTAAAAATGGTTATTGTAGAATGCATGAAGTCAGAGTTAGATCTTTTCACAACACCACCAATACAGACGAGTATTTTACGAACTGATGAAGTAGTCTACAATCCATTAGCCTCGTTAGAGGCATCACCTTCTACAATAGAATTTGTCTCACTTGGTAATGGTGATACATACAGAGATTTAGCATCAACATATATTAAATTTAAAGTTCAAATATTAAAACAAGATGGAACAAAATGGAGTTATGCCGATACAACAGGATCAGGTGCTGATAAAAAGTCAATACCACAGCCTAGTGTAGTAAATAATTTGTTACATTCAATGATTAAACAAGTAAATGTAACATTAAATGGGAAAAATGTAACACCTTCTGATTCTTTTTATAATTATAAAAGTTATTTAATATCCTTGGTAAGCTATGGAAAAGATGCTAGCTCAACACATTTGGAAGGATCCGGTTGGGAGTTAGATAAACCAAATGTACATGATATTAATAACGAAGGTTCCAAAATAAGGCAAAAACAGTACAAAAACTCTTCTACTGTTGAGCTAATGGGAAAATTACATGTGGATTTTTTTAACACACCTACTTTACTTTTAAACAATGTTGATGTGAGAATTTCGTTAACACTGGAAAAACCAGAATTTTATTTATTTTGCGCTGATACGGATGAAAGCTATTTAAAAATTCATGAAGCAACACTATACATGAAACATGTTACAGTTAACCCTAATATTTTATTGGCTCACAACACTATTCTTGCAAAAACTAATGCAAAATATCATTACAAAAGAGGAGAATTGAAAACATTTACAATACCAGCAAATACTTCAAACATTTCATTGGATAATGTATTTATTGGTCAGCTACCTAATACATTATTATTTTGTATGGTAAATAATGAAAACTTTAATGGAAAACGATCAAAAAATCCATATCATTTTGATCACAATAATTTATCACAATTTCAATTATATGTAAACGGTGTACAAGTACCAAATTCGCCAATTGAAACAAATTTCTCTGAGAGTTTTTGTAATACCAGAGCATATTTAACATTATTCAAGGGTACAGGAATACATCATTCCGATAGAGGTCATCAGATCACAAGAGAATATTTTTCAAAAGGCTACACAGTATTAGCTTTTGATTTATCAGCCGATGGATCAGGTAATGAAACATGTCAAAACCTGTTAAATCAAGGTATAGTACGCATTGAAGCAAAATTAAGTTCATCTCTGTCAGCAACCTTAACATGTATTGTTTATGGAGAGTTTGATGCATCATTAGAAATTGACAGAAATAGAAACGTTTACACAAATTTATAAATAGTGCCACACATAAAATAAAATTTTATTGTACAATTGGTTGTAAAAGGTGATACATCATAAAATGCTAAATAAAAATAATTTACCATCATATGCCTTAGTGGATATATCATTTATAGGCTATAAAACATATTCTTTTAGTCATAAAGTAACCATTGCCGGTATTGAAGAATCAAATAAATCAGCACATTTTGAATACAAATATGTATACCCAACAACAGAGGTAAACTCAGAAACTGCAATCAATGGAAATTTATACAACGATAATATAACACAAACTATAAAAAAAAAATTAAAAAGATTTGATGTGGTATTGGTGAATGGAAAAAACAAACAAGAGTTTTTAATAAAATACATAAAGTGTGAGACGCCTATTTACGATATCTCAAACTTAACAGAACAACATGAATACACAACAGATTACAAAAATTCTGCGGACGAATAAATATACAAAGAAATATTTTAGACGCGTGTATGCTTTTAATCGTATTCCTAAAAGAATAAAAAATAAACCGTTTTGTATTGTTGTTAATTCAGATCCAGACACAAAACCTGGATTACATTGGTTTGTTTTAAATTTTCCAAAAAAAAAGTTGTGCTGAATATTTTGATTCTTACGGAGATCAAACTATCAAAACAAATATTATAAACAAAATCAACCAGAATTCGAAGCAAAAATGTTTTATACAAAATACAAAACGTTTACAAGCAAGTCAATCAAATGTATGCGGATATTATTGCTGTGTTTTTTTATATTTTCGTTGTAGAGGTGTTTCGATGCAGAAATTTCTGAACATCTTTAGCTATAACGATTTCATTTATAATGATAAATTAATTTTAAAAATGTTTAATAAATTTTTCAATGTTTAGGTAATATATATATATATATATATATATATATATATATATATATATAATAATTGTAGATTCCCTCTGTAATTTTTTTTAAAAAAATGTTAAATACAAACAAAAAAAATTAAAGGTTGTTGTTTTATTTATTTAAATATATAATATTTTCATTACATAGCAAAGGTATTTCCACAAAAAGTTTAGAAAAATTAAATAAAGTATTAAATTTTGGTAAAAAAAAATGCTCTCTTTTTAATCTTTTTACTTTATAAATTTCACAATTTTTGAAATATTCAAACACATAATCTTTTACATATATTTCGTTAACATAATTAAAATATGCATGACTAGTTATAAAATCTCTGATTTCAACAACTTGTTTCCATTCGTTACTATTCAGCAAAAATGTTAAGTTATGGGCGTCCTCGTCATTACATATATTTTGAACAAACATCAACCAAAGACTATAGCTGAATTTCATAGGTGATTTACCTACTTTATCAATAACAACTATAGGTTGTAAAGTATGTGGATGAAAACCTGATGAAATTTTAGAGTCTCTGTTTAGAAAATAATGATAAGCAAGTAATAAATTGTCGTTTATAGCACCATCCATTGTAATGTTTGTATTATAACTAATTTTAAAAATCAATTTTATTATATTTAATCATATACATATACATGTTAAAACAGTTTTTTAGAGCACAGCGTTTGTTAACATTTGTTTGTTCAATTGAATGAATTACGCAATACGAATTATATTCTTGTATTTCATTTAATCTTGGTATATCTTCGCCTATATCTACTACTGTAGTTGTAAATGGTAAATATTTAACAAGAAGATCTTTTTTCTGTTTTCCTTTCACATAAATAGTATATGCGGCTAAACTTTTTAATATGTGTGGTAAATTATTATAGTCTATATGACCGCTTGTCCATTCCAATCCATTTATATTTTTGGTGTTATAATTATTTTGCTGCAAAGCTTCCTGATTTAGTTCTTGATGGGGATAGGGTGATTTGAAGAAATAAAACCGTGGTAATAACGATCCCTGTTCCACTGAAGCCATCTCTTTTACAAAATATTGTTTCCCATTACCAATCACAAATTGAAAATCAACAAAAATTATTTGTTTTTGCATCTTGCTGGTTTGAAAAAAGTATTTATATTGACTGTAGTTTAAGTTTATGACTAGTTATATGGTTATAATATTAGTAAAAAGTCAATTGTAGGTGAGTTGCATAAAGCGGTAAGGAAAAATTTTAGAAGACGTGAAGTTAAACAGAAAGGGGTTAATGACACATGGCAAATTGACCTGGTAGAAATGATTCCGTTTGCAAAATTCAACAAAGGTTATAAATATCTTTTAACAGTTATTGATATTTTTTCAAAAATTGCTTATGCAGAGCCAGTTAAATCCAAAAGCGGAATAGATGTAACAAACGCTATGAATAACATTTTAAATAAAGTTAAACACATTCCAAAAAATATTCATTCCGATCAAGGAAAAGAATTTTTTAACAGTAACTTTCAACATTTAATGAAATTAAATAATATAAATCACTATCACACATATACAAAACTTAAAGCTTCCATTTGCGAACGTTTTAATCGAACATTGAAAAATAATATGTGGAAACAATTCAGTTTACAGGGTAATTATAATTGGCTTTCAATTTTAGATTATTTAATTAATAAATACAATCATACATGGCATAGGACAATAAAAATGAAACCATACCAAGTAACAGAAAAAAACGAAAAACATGTATTAAGAACAGTTTATAACAAACCAAAATTATATTTAAAAGCTAAATTTAAACTAAATGATTATGTACGAATCAGTAAATCTAAAGGAATATTCCAAAAAGGTTACGAACCAAATTGGTCAACTGAAATTTTTAAAATAGCCCAAGTTAATTCAACAAACCCTGTAACATATTCTTTAACTGATTATAAAGAACAATCAATAAAGGGAGGGTTTTACGAGTTTGAATTGCAAAAAACAAAACATGCTGATTCATATCTAGTTGAAAAAATAATTAAACAAAAAGGAAATAAAGTTTTGGTAAAATGGCTTGGTTTTGATAGCACACACAATTCTTGGATTGATAAAGAAGATATTTTAAAGTAATAAGCAAAACACGCAAAATAATAATTAATAAAAACAAAAGGTAGACAAAGTCTTTTTAAATGCGTGCATTTTAATAACCCTTCTAAATATTGTTTAATATTTTTAATTTACATTTATTAATTACATTTTTGTTTATCATTTATGTTATAAATAAAATGCAACAGGTGTATGTAAAAATTTTCTAGATTTTCAACAAAATAAAAAGTATAAAAAGTCACTAAATATTTTATTTAACTTCATTTAATTTTGATTATTACGTGGAAAAACTTAAAAATGAATAATAATAATGGACAACGTGGTATGGGCCGTGCTAGGCTTTTATTGGCAGCAGCAGATGACCAAGAACGCACATCGTTTATTTTTAGAAATAGAAATATAATAGAATTGCCTAGAATTACCAGGCCAATACCAGCAAATCCAAATAGTATTTGCGTTGTACAAGGTGTTCGGTCCAGATTAAATAATGAAGAGGACCGTAGATTATTTAACAACGCTTTAGATAGCGCAACCACCGAGGCTATCTATAGGGACTCTGTTGAGCGTGCGAGGATCACAAACCGATACATTGTAGAGAGGGAACTGTTAGAAGCTGAAAACTCTCGGTTAGTACAACAGCTCGAGGAAAGAAGTTTAACCCGTCAGGAGTTGCGTCTGAATGCACTAGATGAATTTGAGGAAAGTAGACAGAATCTACAAGAAAATTAAAAAAATTTATATATTTTAAATTTTTTTATTAATTTTATGTTTACAATAAAAAAATTATTTAATCAAAATCGTCTTATAATTTTTTATATCCAAAGGGTAAAGAATCATAATCAGATTGAAATTTTCGTTTTGTAGATAGAGGCGTATATTTTTTAATTTCAGGTACCACAATAACAGCAAATTCTTTAGTCCTTCTAAAATTATTTGATAAAATTTTTATAGGTTCCTGCGGCTGTTCATTCACAATCATGTTTTTAATTGTGTTAAAATTCACCAGTTCTGAATTTTTATGATTTAAACATATTCCTTTAACTTTACAAACTGTTTTAAATGTATTTTTGTTTGTAGAAAACACTTTAAATGCATAATTTTTGGGGCCTCCACTTACAAATTCATCAATATAACTACCTGGTCCATAGTCACTTTCTAACTCATCTGTCATATCTCCTACAAAAGCTCCTGTTGTCGGATCATACTCATTCTTTCTGCTTATGTATATAACAGAATCTGTGTCATAATAAAGTACTCGGTTATCAAGTTTTTCTAAATAATTGTACAATTTGAGTCTTGCTTGTGCTGTGGTGTATGCAGCTATGTTTACATTCGCAGTCATTAGTTGTGTTTCGTTGTCTTCTTTGTATTCCCAGTTTACAATAATTGTATTTTCATTTATTGGTAAAACGTTATTTATGATGATTAAAGCATTTGCAAACATTTCGTAAAGCTCAATTGGTTTATTTAAAATTGTGGTTTGTGGTAAATTTTCACGCTGCCCAAATTTTCCCCAGAAAGAATTTAGCATTAGTTTCGCTAAAGATCTTTTTCCTTCATTTTTCACAATTTCTTCAAATTTCAATTGTATTCCTTCATTATTAAAAAATTCTTCAATATAGACGTCTTTTTCCTCTTGAGTAGCGCAGTTAGAGGGGAAGCCTGAAGCTGATTGTTTTAATTTGATAAATTTATTCATCATTGTTGTAAATAGACCACCACATTTTTTTAACTTATCGTATTGTTCAATTTTGAATTCCCATATCTCATATATTTGTAGCATTTTATAACCTTTTTCAATAGCTTTTACCACCTCTGCTATAATCCATGTGCCTATTAAAGCTTTTTCCTCATCATTATGTGTACAATCATTGTTGTTTAACTGATTTGAACATGATCGACACAAAGTAAACATTAATTTGTTGTTTTGTTTCATAGGTAATACAGGGTGATACAAATTTACTGGTGGTAAAATCTTACATTTGATCACTCCTTCGGTTTTGTTTAGATCCAGATTTTTACAAGCATCATCACCGACAAAAATTTTAGGATGCCCTATAGGGAACTTTCCGTATTTACATACCCACGGGTATAAAGAGCACACATCAATATATTTGATTTTTTCACCTTCTTTACATTTGTAGTAGGTTCTTGTATTACCAGTTCGACCACCATAAAATGCTTCTCTTGGATTCAATGGTACTGTATTTAATAATGAATGTGTAAGAATGTGTAAAAACTGCATATCTGCTTTTGTATGTAAGTCTTTACGAAAATTGCATTCCCACATCTCTATGACCTCATATCCAAAAGAACGTAAACGGCTGCTTTTTAAAACTGTGGACTCATACCTCGTATTCAATGTTTCATTTGAATGTTTATGTAATAATGAATCCCTGTTACGTGTCAAACACACAGGATGGCCGTGGTAATAGCAACCATGAAATTCAAAAATTTGATTTGTCTCTCTACAGAAGCCATCAACTTTGGTACCATTTATTATAGCTTCATTACCTTTTACAGAGTGTTCTATATCTATTTTTCTTTGATTTTCTTCCCACAGCAACCACTGTATAGCAATTTTAGACTGTAAGTTACCGTCTTTATAGTTATTTTTTGGTATAATACCAATTGTTTGTGGTTTTAAAAAATTGCGTCGAAACACTAAATTACAAGTTGATGCAATTGTACAGGCTTCTGTAAAAGGACAAACATTGCATTCGTTTAATAAAAGACGTCGAAATTTAATGCATGCTTCTGTTAAAATACGTACATCATTTTGACAATACAAAAGTAATTCATTCTGCATATTAAACTCATTGTCTTTATTATTATTGTACCATGTTAAAAAAACCTCTCTTTCATAACTTTTCATATTGTCGTGACAGTAATATTTTATAGCTGGTAATGGACCTGTATATTTAGCGTTTGCTATTGTGTTAAATAAAT
The DNA here is from genome assembly GCA_963920725.1 of Rhamphomyia laevipes. Lineage (NCBI taxonomy): Eukaryota > Metazoa > Arthropoda > Insecta > Diptera > Empididae > Rhamphomyia > Rhamphomyia laevipes. The sequence goes on from OY987255.1 coordinate 67,784,377, forward strand.
GCGGAAAATAACCTTTTCTAAAAACTGATTGCAAATCAAATGCTTTTGGTAGCTGTGCTAATGCCATTGGAAAATAATTTAAAGAATCAATGAATTTAATGTTGTGTAATTTCATCATTACTATTTTTGTTCCCTGCATTATTAAATTTGGACATAAATCTGTTTGTAACAACAGGTAATTTAATATAAACTGATGATCAAAAGCTTTACCGTTATGAGCAATCACGGTAACATTTTTAATTTTTTTTTCAAAAGTAAGTAAATTTTGAACAAAATTACTTATTACGTTTTCTTTGTAAATTATCTCTCTAAAGCCACATTTTTGACAAAAAATTAAGTTATCTATATCGATACATATTTCACAACGTTTTGTAAAAACACATAAATTAGGTTCGTGTAATTTTATTTCGCCCAAAACGTCACCAGAGTGAACTTTTTCACCAACAATTTTCTCTTGTCTTGTTTCAAGATCATAAAAAACAAATAATACATCTTTTATTTTTGGTTTGTTTGTATCACACTTCATATAACATTTGTGTTCTTTTTGTACAAAACGTGAGCATATTTTACAAAAATATTCGTCACAAATGTGCTTTCTAATAGTTTTAAAAGATTTCAAACATATTAAACAGCGATTAATCATGTTACAAGCATTTTTATTATTTGAACTTGCTGCTTTATGATTGTTGTAACACATCTGACTTTTGAAATATCTGTTACATAACGTACAGGTTTTATTTGAATAATCTTCTGTGCAAGGTGGTAACTGTAAACAATTAGGGCAGTTTTTTTCACATCTATGGTCATTTTTATTATTATACGCTTTATTACATTCAACACAAAAATAACTACAAGCAAAAGCTGCAGTAAGTGATGTTATCACATTGTAATGATTATTGTGATGCAATAGATTTAATCTTAAACCGTTTCCAACTCCTTGAAATATAACATATTTTCCTTTACTGCCATATTTATAAACCGTAATTTTATAATTTTTTAAATGATCTTGAAATTTCTGCAATTCGTTTATGCCAGCTCCTTCTGAAGGAATTTGTATTCCCGATTCTTGTAACAAATTCATCGTACGGATAGTCTGTATTTTTTTTACATCTTTTCTTATTTTTATTTTATCAATATCATTTTCGGTTGTTGCTATAGCTACAACTAAAGCTCTTGGTAGACAAAGATAATCTTTATTATTTATTGTTATAATACCTTTACGTTTAATGCATTCTTCATTAAAGGTATAAAATTTAGCTACTTTTCCTTGTCCACTAGGCATTTGCACACTGGTGACTGTTAAACAAAACGTATCTGTACTCAAACCCTCAGATTTACTTTGAAATATTTTAGATATTAAATCCCACACATCGTCTATTGACACGGTAGAGGCTTCTCGAAAACTCATCCATCCTGGTCCTAGCTCTTCAAAACTTTTGCCACAAAAACTAATACCTACTTGATCTGTAGGTAGAAGGTTGCTGGTTGCATATGCAACAATTTCTTCAATAGATGATCGAATCCAAGTCACAGGTTCCTCGTTAATAGGTACATCTTTAATTGTAAATTCCAATTTTTGCGCTTTCAAATTAAATTGTCTATTTAAAATAATTGATTCACTTTTAATTATAAAAAATCGGGACATTTTAAACAAACACTTTTCTGTAGATTTAAGAATAAACTTATCTCTCAATAAAAATTATTTTTAATCTAGTAGCATATTTAGTTTTAAACATTGCGGAAGTGCATTCATGTATGAGTGTTAATGTATGATAGCATAATGTTGTATCATATTTTTTCTTAATAAATTAACAAATTATTGCTTTGATTTTTACGGTACAATAATTTGTAAGAATATTAAAAATTGTCTATGATTTTTAATTAAAAATAAAAATGAAAAAATCTATATGTTTATCACTGTTTTTCGTTAATTTAATAAATTAACAAATTATTATTCTGATTTTAAAAATATATATATATATTAAATATATATATAATAAGTTCTTTAACGCTTTAATGATTTTTAATTAAAAATAATAAACTGTATGCTTTAATAGCATACAATGTATATGTTGTATCAACGTTTTTCTTTAATTTAAAAAATAACAAATTATTATTATTCTGATTTTTACGGTACAATAATTTGTAAGAATATTAAAAATTGTCTATGATTTTTAATTAAAAATAAAAATGAAAAAATCTATATGTTTATCACTGTTTTTCGTTAATTTAATAAATTAACAAATTATTATTCTGATTTTAAAAATATATATATAATAAATATATAATAAGTTCTTTAACGCTTTAATGATTTTTAATTTAAAAAAAAAAAAAAAATAATAAAATGTATGTTTTAATAGTGTATATGTTCTGTGTTTTTTCTAATTAAATAAAAATCACAAAATTACCATTTTTATTTTATTATTTTTGCGTATAAAAACTCAAGGTTTTCAGCATATAATATCAAAATACAACTAACTATCCAGAAGTGCATAACATTGAAACTTTTATCATGGTAAATTTTTAAAATTTTTATTAAAATTATAATAGTATATTTATATTTTCTTATTGTAGAATTTTTTAGAATCTTTTGAAAAACTAGCATCAGGAAAAGAAACCCAACTTTATACAAAACTCGATGATCTTTTTGTGGGAAAAGCCTATCAGATTGAGGCTTTCAAATTTTTAGAGACCCGCTTTGGTCAAAAAGTAATTGTGGATCTAATGGATAATGGAGTCATAAAACGAGTATTTTTACCAACAAGAATTTCCCAGACAATAACAACAAATGAAGAACTTCAACAGTTAAACAACGCTGATTATTGTTTAATATTTCAAGGGCGTGACATCGAAAAAAATAATATGGCAAAAATTGATTTTATAAGTACAAACATGTAATTTTAATTATTTTATAATAAAAAATGTTTCATTAAAATTTTTAATTATTTTATAAAAATTCTTCTGGCTTTGCGAGTATTTGAACCGCGGATCCCTTGGATTGTAAGCCTACACTCTAGCATCTAAACTACTGACCAGTAATGTTTAGATTGTCAGATAATGTGTTTTGTTAGTTTTTTGTTTGTATGTAAAAAATTTATTTTTCATATTAGTATCATAATCATAACAAAAATATAATAAAAGCATTTTCAGCATTGCTATAGTTGTACCCTGAAAACAAAAAAAAAAACAAGCGAGAAAAACCAGAACCTTTTAAATAAAAAACACAAAACATTTTTCTTTTTATATCTGAAATTATTATTTTTTATTGTCATTATTTTTTTTTTTTTTTTTAAATTAATAATTAAATACATAAAATATAAAAAATAAATATATAAAATGTAAATGGTTAAATATGTAATCATTGCTGTTGTTGTTGTATTTGCTGCATCTATAAAATTAGGGACTTAAAATCGAGAGTTTTGAAAAGCACATTTTTTTTTTTTTGCTTTCTGTAGAAATGTTAAAATACATAATAATATATATATATATATATGATAAAAATAATCTGAAAATTAGAATTTTTAGAACATGAAAAAAAATAAAAACACTAATTCATTTTTTTTTTTTTTTGTTAATGGTATAATTATACAAATTTATTTTTCGTTTAAAGTTACAATTTTTCAAATTAAAATTTAAAAAAAAATAGTAATTAAACAAAACTAATTACAAAAAGCAAAAGTATAAAATAAATATTCAGGGTGAGCTCCAGTCCTACTGCTGCATTAGGTTCAACTAAAAAAACATCTGTTAAAGTAAATAAATTAAAAATACAAATTAAATTTAAAACCCCATATTTATTTCAAATTAAATTTTTACATAAACTTAGTAATTCTACAAAAAAATTATTATAAAAATAACTACGTAAAAATAACTAAAAACTACAAGTAAATATATGAAATTGAAATTAATAAAAATTATAAGTAAATATATGAAATATTCCAATAGCTAAATAAAAAAAAAACAAATAAAAAGTACAAAAAAAAATATATCAAAAAGTGGCAAATATTTATATATAGTAATTATATAATGCAGGATTAAGAATTAAGTTTAAAATGCCCTCTAAACTCACCATCAGCCGAATTACCACTTCCTGCTATTTCCTGATCGGACTGAAATTAAATGATAAAAATAAAAAAATATACATAGATTTTGATTAAATTTAAATTTAATTTTTTACCTCATTTCTTAATGGTTTATATGAAGTTCGGTGGTAATTCACATGCAAATTTCACAGGAATCAAATTGTCTCTTTGAAGCAAACCATTGAAGTTTACCTGGTTATGGAAAGTCGCATGCCCCACTATATGACTGTTAAAAGTCATAGTGCTGTTTCCAAAATTTAAATTAAATATGGTAGAAGTAGAATCATTTTTAAAAACGGGGTTAATGGGTAGGCAATCAACCTGAACCCACATAATGCAGAAAAATGTAGTAGTAAATAATAGAGAATTCATAATGATATTATTTTGTTAAAATTTTAATAAACTTTTTAAAGTTTTAATTCTGTATATTTTTTAAATTTTAATACACTTTAAAGTTTTTTATAATTTTATTTTTATTTAAATTTTTATTTAAATATTTTTTATAATTTTATTTCACGAGTAATTTTTTTAAATTTTAATACACTTTTTAAAGTTTTTTAATTATGTAATTTTTATAGCAGAGACAAAATATTTTTTATAATTTTATTTTACGACCGATCATTTAAATGCTTTATGCAAGAATAAAAATGCATTATAAAAATGCATAATTAAATACTCGTCTGTAATAAGATATTTTTTGAAAAAGAAAAAATAATTTTTGAAAAATGCAATCTTGTATTAATTGATTATACGCGTTTTGAAAAAAAAAACAAAAATCAGCAAAAAACTATAATCTAATTTTATATTTTATATGCATTAGATTGACCTTTTTCTATATGTTACAATATAATCATAAATTTGATATTAATTATTTTTCATATTTCTAGGAAAAATAAATGCACTAAATATTACAATATAATTTATTTCCGCATAAAGAAAACAAAGTAATAAATATATTATTTTGAAATTAATATAAATATGTAAAGTCTACATGTGTATTTTATACATTTTATAGTTTAGTATTATTTTTTATTATTTATTATAATGATAAGCTATATACCAAAAGTAAATTGAAATTTTTTAATAAAAAATAATTAATTTATAGTTTTAATTATTGTTTCTGTAAATATGTTAAGTATTATTTTTTTATTATTTATTATAATGATAAGCTATATACCAAAAATAGCAAAGACATTATGTACACTAAACAAAATTATATTAATCAACTATATATATAATCAAAATCACAAAACACATCATTAGCTGTGTAAATTTTTTTAGCCAGATAGCTGAGTTAGTAGCGTACTGACTTACCACACAACACATCTCGGTTCAAATCCACTCAAAACCAAAACATTTTTTTTTTGCTAATATCAAAAAATATATTATATATATAATATATACCATAAGCTATAGGGGTTCTGGCATTGCTTTCATTTAAACAACTTTCCACTGTAAATACAAGAAGGTTGGTGGTGCAATAGGTAGCGCGACCACCGACTTAAATATATTTCTATTCTCTTGGACTCCAGTTCAATTCCTACACAAAAACTTTTTTCACAAAACTCAAACAAACCGTCACACATGAACAGACACACAAGTTTCGTCACACATGAACATACCCACAAGTTTCGTTGCACATCACACGGGCAGCAAGCGGCATGCGGCAAGCAGCATGCGGCAAGCCGCATGCGGGAAGCCGCATGCGGGAAGCGGCTAACAACTTTCCCACAGACACCACGCATCAGCACACTTTTCCCACAGGCAGCACACATCAACACACTTTCCCACGGTCAACACTTTCCCACGCTCAACAATTAACACGACACGCCCAACAATTAACAACAATTAACACCAATTAACATGTTGACAGGTGACACGCCCAACAATTAACACCAATTAACATGTTGACAGGTGACACGCCCACCTTTGACATACTTGACTGAGCATGACATAACACGCATGACTTATTCTCTTTACGCATGACTGCACTTTGGTTCCCAGGCCAAAGTAACCCAATTACTACTACTATTGTCAAATTCAAATTCGAAAATTTAAATCAAATGTCAATCGTGAATTTGATTGTTTAATAATAAAAAGAAAGTCATAGTGGTCATAGTGGTTCGTGTTTTTTTTAATATAATAAATAATATTTATTAAATCTATAGTGTAAAATAAATACATTATAATTTGGTAAATATAATACGCGGTCGGTATATATTCTGTGAATATAAATTGCCGGTCGTAACAGGACAGGTTCATCATCACGGAATCAACAAGATTTTGAAGCTGAAAAACAGACCGATATAATATTTAATAATTATTAATAATATAAACGATTCTCTAACGTGGAGCTCTCCATTATCTGAGATAAGTAGTCTCATGCTCTACTAATTTTGTTTTAACAACTTTAAAGCTATTGGAAGTATCAGATAAGAATTATTTATGTTTATGTATATATATATATATATATATATTTTAGGTTATGCTATTGTATAACAACCAAGGCCAATGTGAATTAATATAATTGAGAATTAATATATTATAATTATATAGGGACGAATACTAGGAATATATATTTTTAATATTGTATCAACATAGAAAACATGGAAATTTAATCAATAGTATGCAGTTAACCGACAATTTTTTTTATTTATTTGTGTTGTGAATGAGCAACACATATATTTCTTTCACAGGTAACATTGTTTAATATATATTTATTTTATTTTTAGAATGGTTTTATATCTTTGGCATGAAATATATCAACAACTTTACCATTTAAATCTTCAATTTCATACAAACAATTACCAACTTCTTTTCGGATTCTACCTTTTACAAAATTTTCGATTAAGTGGTTTTGAAAAATTACTTAAGACGAAATTTCGCCTAAAAATTTCTTGTCCAACCACAAATTGAATTTGTCTTGCGGAGTATAATAAACTATCTTACTTTTACTATGAGCTTCGGCTATTTTTTCTTTAACTTTTTCTCTTAAAATTTGTAACTTATCGCTTGTTGGAATAATTTCAAAATCATCACTTAATGTGTTTAATTTCTTTAAAATTTCATAACTCGATGCATGATTAATATACTCTACACCAAATACTACCGAGTATGGTGTCTGACCCGTCGATTCGTGAACAGCACTTCTAATTGAACTAGCTATGCTACTAATATGTTCATCCCATTTCTCTTGTGCTTTTTCTTTGGTTTCATAAAAATAAGCTTTAATACCATTAAGTACTGAATGATTTACTCTTTCAGACGCGTTTGATTGTGGTGAATATAACCCTGTCAACAATGTTTTATTCCTAATGAACTAACAAATGATTTAAAATCTTTTGAAGTGAATTGTTTACCATTGTGGATCATTTAGGGTACACTAAAAATATCAAAGACATTTTTTTGTAAATTCAAAATTGTTGTCATTGAAGACGCTTTTTTAATTGGAAATAAAAACACGAATTTAGACAATTGGTCTAAGATAATCAAAATATAGGAATTTCCGGCTTTAGAGTACGGATATAGTCCTAAAAAATCTACATACAGTGTCTCAAAAATTCTGTCAACCACCACTAATTTTCCCATTACAGGACGTAAAGATAAATTTGTGGGTTTAGTATCAGAACATATAAGGCAACTTTTTACATATTCTCGCACTTAAGGTGCCATATTGGGCCAGAAATATTTAGCTCTCAATCTGTGCATGGTTTTTTTCACTCCATCATGTGAACATGAAGGTGGTTCATGGGCCAAAGCTATTAAGGAATTTGTTAGACCTGAAGGGATCCACAGTTTCCAAACAGGATTACTTTGGATATCATTTAATATGTTAGGTTTTTCGGGTCTATATACGTAACCGTCAATCTGGTCATTTTTGCTGATTTGTTTGAATTGTATGTTTTAAGTCTTCATACTCTAGAGACGTGAAAAGAGGTGAATTTAAATCTACTTCCTCAACATTACTCATTTCTAACTCATCAATATATCGTCGCGAAAGAGTGTCTAGTACAATATTTTGCGCGCCTTTTCGGTGAGTTATCTCCAAATCAAATGCTTGTAAAGATAAACTCCACCTTGCCAGTCGTCCACTTAATTTTTTATGATTCATCAACCATTGTAGGCTACACCATCAACCATTGTAGGATCACTGTGAACGATAATCCCTCAATATATTCTCTAAATTTTTTACACTAGCTACAACTGCCAAACATTCTAATTCCGTTACCGTGTAATTTCTTTGTGCACAATTTAATTTTTGCGAAAATATGCAATCGGTTTTTCGTTACCGTTCACTTCATTTTGGAATAATACACTACCAATACCTGTAGAACTAGCATCACATTGTATAAAGATTTTTTTTGAAAAATCAGGATTTGTTAGTATCGATGCAGTAATTAATGTTTTTTTTAATTCAATAAAAGATTTTTCAGCTGCGTCTGAGCAATTGAGTTTATTTTTATTGGATAAATTTTTCAAACAGTCCATAATTGGAGCTGTTTTTATTGAAAATGTTGGTATGAACCGCCTTTACCAACCTACCATTCCTAAAAATCTACGAATTTGTTTGCCTGATTTTGGTACAGGAAAATTTTGAATGGCAGATACTTTACCACCATCAGTTTTAATTGTACCACCGCCTACTATGTACCCTAAATACTCTAATTCAGTAAAACAAAATTTAGATTTTTCAATATTTATAGATAAGCCAGCTAATTTCAGGTGATACGCTACTTCTTCTAATAATTTTATATGTAAAAAGACAATGAATTAAAAACAGTAATAACAAGATACAATAATAAAATTTTAAATATTAAACTGATTAACATTCCATTACGAGTCATACAATTAATTGCGATACGTCAAACAACAAAAATTCGACCGTTCATACCTTTTAAATTACGTAAAGCATATTTTAAACTAATTCATAACCTTAATCACCCAGGCATCAAATCTACAACCAAATTAGTAACTGATAGATTTGTATGGCTAAATATCAATAAAGATTTTAGGTTTTGGGCCAAACAATGCATCCAATGTCAAAAGTCGAAAGTAAATCGTCATAATCAACGTCCATTAAGTTAATTTTTTTAACCCAGATCAACGGTTCAGTCACATTAATATCGATTTAATCGGTCCATTACCAACATCCCGTGTTTATAATTATTACCTGACTTGTATAGACAGTTTTACAAGATGGCCAGAAATTCCTATCAATTATATTTCTGCTGAAACATTTGCAAAATCGCTTATGTCTGGTTGGATTTCACGATTCGGAATTCCTTGTAATATAACAATTGACCGTGGTAGACAGTTTACTTCGTTATTATTCGACGAATTATCAAAATTATTAGGGATTAAACTTTATAAAGCAACTTCGTATCATCCGCAAAGCAACGGAATGATCGAACGGCTTCATAGAACTATTAAATCTGCTCTTAAATGCAACAAATCTAACGACTGGGTTGATTGTTTGCCAAAATTTTTATTAGGTCATCGTTCGACATTAAAAGAAGATATTAAAGCTACCCCTGCTGAATTGGTTTACTGTACAACCTTACGGTTACCAGGGGAATTTTTTGAATCAACCAAGATAGTAGTTACAAAATCCGAATACGTTAAAAATTTAAAAGACATTTTCGAAAATTTATGACAGGTCGAAGCTGCGAATCACAATACACGCCAAAAAACTTTTATTCAGATTTAAATAATTGCACTCATGTTTTTCTACGCAACAATGCAGTGTCCCACCGTTGACGCCTCCTTACGATGGTCCGTTTGAAGTTTTAAACAGAAAACCGTCAACGTTCATAATCAAAATTCGCTGGAAAAAAAAACAGGAAGAAGCTATCGATCGACTTAAAGCGCCATTTATTGAAAACGAAGAATTGAAATTACCAAATGAATTAAATAATGAAAATAATATGAAAACAAATGTTAATCAAAATATAATAAATAAAAAGATATGTGATAAACAGGAAAATGTTGATGGAAATCTTGATAAAACAGATAAAAAAAGAAAAGCGTCGCTTTCAGTAAATCACATCCAGTTCGCACTTCTAAAAAGGGGCGTATTATCAAAACCCCACAAAAAAAAATTTCATGACAATTCACTGGAGGGGAAAAACACTAAAAATAAAAAAGTAAAAAATCATATTAAAAAGTGTCGTGTATAATTAAAAAAAAATTAAAATACATTTAATGTACGGCATACATTTTTCAACAATAGCGTGTTTTGTAAATTTCTAAAATCTTCCAAATATTTATGTATGGAATTTTTGTATATAAATAACGGAATTTAAACCAGATATATATAATGTGCATCACGCCATAAGAATCCATATTATTATAAAAACTAAAAAGTGAAAAAATTCAGGAATTATAAAAATTCATAAAAAATAAAAAATTGTAAAATTTTTGATAAAACATGAAAAACTGCATAAAATTTAATAATAACAATAATAATTGTATTAATAATGGCATAGTCTAATTATCAGGTAAAATTCTGGACAAAATTTATAAAAGTGTAAAGTATTAAAAATATTCATGTATTAAAAATAGAAAATATTTCATTATAAAGTTTTACTTCAAATAAATAAAAGTATTATAAATCATTTTTACAAGTGAAAGTGAAAAAAACAATTTAATTATAAATAAAATATTAAAAAATATATTTGTAAAATAATACGTTAAGTCGAATTTGTATATAATAAAAATTCTGAAAAAAATCTAAATTCAGAATATCAGAAGTTTAAAAGTGAAATTTGCATCTGGCAAGACTAATATATTTTGGTCTAGTGACGAAACGCCAAACTATCAAGATGTCATGTGAATTTCACCACAAGTTTGTTTACATCGTTTACATTTCCAAGGTTTTGCAATAAAAATTCAAAATTAATGCGTTGTTTTTTTTAAAAAAAATATAAAAATATTTAATAAGTGAAAATCAAATTCGGTTATTAAAATTTTGCGATAAACGTAAACAATTTGTATAAATAAAGGGTGAAATAATTAAACACGCGGAAAAAATAATTGAGCACATTAGACAATATAACCTATAATTTTTCTATTATCGAAATTAATATATAATACAACAAATCAAATATTATTTCAAATATTATACGTTGTATATTATACGTTGGTGCAAGATATTATACGTTGTTAATCATAAGCTACGTATTATATTATCTATTCAACCTCGATATATAAAGTTAAAATATGACAATAAGGAAATATTAAGTTCATCAAATGAAATATTAAATATCATCAAATGATATATTAAATATCATCAAATGAAATATGAAAGATCATCAAATGAAATATTAAATATCATCAAATATCATCAATATAATGCAGCAATATTTGAAAAAGCAGAAAATTCAACAACATTACATTAATAATATTTCGGAACATAGCAAATATCCAGCAATTTCAACATATGTACAACAATACAATTCAACTAAATTTCAAAAAATACATCAGGTTTTCAAATTCAAATAAAATATTTTTATTAAAATTATTATTCATTATACAAATTGAAATTATTAAACTTAAATAAAACACGTTCATATTATAAATAAAAGATTTAGAAATATTAATATTTAACGTTTGTATATGTTTTATTTAAATAATTAATAAATAAAACATCTTAGAATTTTGAATGTCTATTATTGTTATTCTCTACATAATAAGTTTCGCAATTGAACATATTTCTTTGCGGCCTTGTTTAGTTTAATAAATATTACAAATTATGTAGCGAAAACCAGGATATAGTGACGTCGGCATGCTTGCAAGGGCTTAGCTCGTCGGTGGAGTGGGTATTTACATCACTCCTCTTCCCAACAAAAAAATTCATGCCGAATTCTCTATTATATTTGCATGCGACCATCACAAAGATCTGTGCCAGATGTTATGGCAACCTATTTATCCTACAATTCCAACTAAATCATCATCACTTATCAAATCTAAATGTATTTTCATAATATTATAAAAAAATTACAACCATATTTCGTTGTAGTATATACTCAAATATATAATTTATTTATATCAATCAAATATTCTACTTCTGTTTCAAATTCAAAATTTTATCACATTGATTATTTTACTTATTTAATAAAAAAAATCTATATAAAACACCAACCCTTTGGTCTCAAATATACAATAATAATTTAATTTTTATATTATTTAAAATTTTAAAAATTCATTAAAACTATTTGTATATAAATTTTTTTATTGATTTAAAATATTATTATTTATTTATTCCAAAAATTTTTTTATATTTAAAATTTTTTTATATTTAAAATCTAATAACTAATCAAATTTAATATTCATCACTGGTTAGTGACATCTAACGGCGATTAGCCAATTAATTGTAATATATAGAAAATATCAGTTTTTATATTTTTAGATTCTACAATCTACACTATATATTCATAATACTAGGTAATTTACAATTTATATATTAATTTTTTTTTTGTATTTTAATTTTGATTTTATTTTTTAATCTAGCTAATGTTGAGATTTCAAATCACTAATAACTATTATGGCTATCGCGTAAACATAGTAACTATTATTATAAGTCATGTAAACATAGTAACTGATGTTACAGTTAGCTTTTTTTTCTCTTAAGTTTATGTAAAAATGAAAAGGACGCTCTTTTATTTTCTAATAAATGTTAATATATAAAATTGATTATTCGTTTTATTAAATATAAATAACAACATCTAATTTATATTGCCACTTGTTCCATTAATTATTTCATAACTTTATATATATATATAATTTTAATATATTCAAATAGGACCAATAAATAAAATTTTAGAATAACTCACTTTGATTCCTTATAGATTGTAATAATTTTAATTTTTCTTACAATTTTTTTTCCACCGACGATCATGTGCACAGGACCTTCAGATGATGCTAGCTTTACCAGCATTTCTCCATATTTTGATTAATTTTTCTAAAATTTAAATTTTATTTATTAGTATATTTTTTTTTTAATATCCATACAATAAAATAATGAAATTTGAATTATATTTAAGTGACAATATACTCAACTTTCGAACTAATAATAATATATTTCCTAGCTTAGTAATTCCTAAAATTTACAATCTTCCTCCGGTGTTCTATATCCGCTACTTCGTTCTTATACCCTTTTGACCTTCAATTGTCCTCTTTTACTGTTTAGAGGTCATCCTGAAGAACATTTCTCTGATGATCTAATCTTACACAATTATCCTTCTATGGTCTTGGTTCTTTTTAGAATTTATTCAACTTGTAACTTTTTTCTAGACCCTATTATCTGAACTATCACTTTTAATTTTTCGATCGAAAATTATTCCTATGCTGCAGCTCTATAATTTTTTTTCTCCAATTCCTAGTTGACTAATAAACTTTTTAAATTAATTATAGTAACGATAGTTTGCTATATTTTTCGTTACAACTTTTTTTTTTACATTAATTTAAAAGTTTAAATAAGTTTAAGTTTGAATTTTTTTTAAATTTAATTTTTGTGCATGATACAAAAATTTTCTGATCACGTCTTATTAATTCAATTATTACTCGCCAACTATCTCTAATCCACCCGATCTTAATAACTTTCTACCTATCTTTTTTTTCTACCTACTTTCTCCCCTCATAATAATTCGATTCCTTACTTTTGTTTTCATATTATTACATACATCCTATTCATTGTATAAATCCTACTTCTCTCAATTTTAAAATTTTCTAATTTACTGTGTTAGCGCTCCACTTATTTTAATAGTTTTCCTAATACTTTTCCTGTTCTACTTTATCGGAACTCGGATGTTGCAATGGAATTCAATAATTTACTTCCAATAAATATTGTAACTACAACCAGTTTGACTATTGTCAAATTCAAATTCGAAAATTTAAATCAAATGTCAATCGCGAATTTGATTGTTTAATAATAAAAAGAAAGTCATAGTGGTCATAGTGGTTCGTGTTTTTTTAATATAATAAATAATATTTATTAAATCTATAGTGTAAAATAAATACATTATAATTTGGTAAATATAATACGCGGTCGGTATATATTCTGTGAATATAAATTGCCGGTCGTAACAGGACAGGTTCATCATCACGGAATCAACAAGATTTTGAAGCTGAAAAACAGACCGATATAATATTTAATAATTATTAATAATATAAACGATTCTCTAACGTGGAGCTCTCCATTATCTGAGATAAGTAGTCTCATGCTCTACTAATTTTGTTTTAACAACTTTAAAGCTATTGGAAGTATCAGATAAGAATTATTTATGTTTATGTATATATATATATATATTTTTTTTAGGTTATGCTATTGTATAACAACCAAGGCCAATGTGAATTAATATAATTGAGAATTAATATATTATAATTATATAGGGACGAATACTAGGAATATATATTTATAATATTGTATCAACATAGAAAACATGGAAATTTAATCAATAGTATGCAGTTAACCGACAATTTTTTTTTATTTATTTGTGTTGTGAATGAGCAACACATATATTTCTTTCACAGGTAACATTGTTTAATATATATTTATTTTATTTTTAGAATGGTTTTATATCTTTGGCATGAAATATATCAACAACTTTACCATTTAAATCTTCAATTTCATACAAACAATTACCAACTTCTTTTCGGATTCTACCTTTTACAAATCTTTTACAAAATTTTCGATTAAGCGGTTTTGAAAAATTACTTAAGACGAAATTTCGCCTAAAAATTTCTTGTCCAACCACAAATTGAATTTGTCTTGCGCGAGTATAATAAACTATCTCACTTTTACTATGAGCTTCGGCTATTTTTTCTTTAACTTTTTCTCTTAAAATTTGTAACTTATCGCTTGTTGGAATAATTTCAATATCATCACTTAATGTGTTTAATTTCTTTAAAATTTCATAACTCGATGCATGATTAATATACTCTACACCAAATACTACCGAGTATGGTGTCTGACCCGTCGATTCGTGAACAGCACTTCTAATTGAACTAGCTATGCTACTAATATGTTCATCCCATTTCTCTTGTGCTTTTTCTTTGGTTTCATAAAAATAAGCTTTAATACCATTAAGTACTGAATGATTTACTCTTTCAGACGCGTTTGATTGTGGTGAATATAACCCTGTCAACAATGTTTTATTCCTAATGAACTAACAAATGATTTAAAATCTTTTGAAGTGAATTGTTTACCATTGTGGATCATTTAGGGTACACTAAAAATATCAAAGACATTTTTTTGTAAATTCAAAATTGTTGTCATTGAAGACGCTTTTTTAATTGGAAATAAAAACACGAATTTAGACAATTGGTCTAAGATAATCAAAATATAGGAATTTCCGGCTTTATAGTACGGATATACTCCTAAAAAATCTACATACAGTCTCTCAAAAATTCTGTCAACCACCACAAATTTTCCCATTACAGGACGTAAAGATAAATTTGTGGGTTTAGCATCAGAACATATTTGGCAACTTTTTACATATTCTCGCACTTGAGGTGCCATATTGGGCCAGAAATATTTAGCTCTCAATCTGTGCATGGTTTTTTTCACTCCATCATGTGAACATGAAGGTGGTTCATGGGCCAAAGCTATTAAGGAATTTGTTAGATCTGAAGGGATCCACAGTTTCCAAACAGGATTACTTTGGATATCATTTAATATGTTAGGTTTTTTGCGTCTATATACGTAACCGTCGATCTGGTAATTTTTGCTGATTTGTTTGAATTGTATGTTTTAAGTTTTCATACTCTAGAGACGTGAAAAGATGTGAATTTAAATCTACTTCCTCAACATTACTCATTTCGAACTCATCAATATATCGTCGCGAAAGAGTGTCTAGTACAATATTTTGCGCGCCTTTTCGGTGAGTTATCTCCAAATCAAATGCTTGTAAAGATAAACTCCACCTTGCCAATCGTCCACTTAATTTTTTATGATTCATCAACCATTGTAGGCTACACCATCAACCATTGTAGGATCACTGTGAACGATAATCCTTCAATATATTCTCTAAATTTTTTACACTAGCTACAACTGCCAAACATTCTAATTCCGTTACCGTGTAATTTCTTTGTGCACAATTTAATTTTTGCGAAAATATGCAATCGGTTTTTCGTTACCGTTCTCATCATTTTGGAATAATACACTACCAATACCTGTAGAACTAGCATCACATTGTATAAAGATTTTTTTTGAAAAATCAGGATTTGTTAGTATCGATGCAGTAATTAATGTTTTTTTTAATTCAATAAAAGATTTTTCAGCTGCGTCTGAGCAATTGAGTTTATTTTTATTGGATAAATTTTTCAAACAGTCCATAATTGGAGCTGTTTTTATTGAAAATGTTGGTATGAACCGCCTTTACCAACCTACCATTCCTAAAAATCTACGAATTTGTTTGCCTGATTTTGGTACAGGAAAATTTTGAATGGCAGATACTTTATCACCATCAGTTTTAATTGTACCACCGCCTACTATGTACCCTAAATACTCTAATTCAGTAAAACAAAATTTAGATTTTTCAATATTTATAGATAAGCCAGCTAATTTCAGGTGATACGCTACTTCTTCTAATAATTTTATATGTGAATTAAAATCAGATGAAAGAATTAATAGATCGTCTAGATACACGAATACTCGATCTCTAATCCGAGCTGGAATCACTTTATCCATTAGACGTGACATGCTTTGTGCAGCATTACACAGCCTAAATGGGATTACAGTAAACTGGTATAAAGGTCTACCAAGAACTGTAAAAGCTGGATATTCTCTAGATTGTGGCTCTAATGGTATTTGCCAAAATGCATCCTTTAAGTCAATACTGGACACATTCATTTTCTTGTAATCTACTGAGTAACCCGTGGCAGTGGATATGCATCTTTTTTTGTAATTAAGTTAATTTTTCTTGAATCTAGACATAGTCGGTTCTTACCAGGTTTTCTAACCAGAACTACAATTGAACTATATGCACTATTGCTTTCTTCAATTACTCCTAATTTCAGCATTCTATCTAAATCTTGATATATTTAATTTTGTAATGGGGGGTGATTTATTATAATATTTACTTTTAATAGGATTGCCATTTTTTTAATTCTATTACATGTTTTTCTAAATTGGTTTGACCTAAACCTACAACATCTACTGACAAAAAAAATTCTTTTACAGCCGTAAGCTGTTGTTGTTGGTCTTCGGTAAGAAGGTGTTGCTTTGACAGAGATGGTGGTGGAAATGAAGACAACTCTAATTCTTCCATTAACGCTGGTGCTAATTTAAATTTTCTCCAAAAATCAATACCTAAATATAGTTTTTGTGACAGTGTAGGTACTATATAAACAATTACTTTATGAGTAAGATTTTTGTATGTTATTGGTATATAAACACGTCCTATAATTTTCCGACTTTGACCATCTGCAGTTTTTATTACAGATTGGCTTTTATACTTTGATGTACAACTTGGTAATAAATTTAATTTGAGCTGATCTACCAGTTCTAACGCACCTTCACCTAATACACTAACGCTAGCACCACTATCTAACAAACTTTTTATTTTATATTTATTTATTTCAATGGTGGCATATATTCTTGAATCATATTCACCATCTAATTAGGTAACTTCAATTTTTTTAAATTCATTTTTTCTCATTTTATCTCTTTTCCGACATTCTAAAATTTTATTTGAAATCAGTTTTACATTTTCTATAATTTGTGCACGATTATCAAAGATTCTTTTCCTAGTTTTTTCATATTCTAATTGTTTTTGTGTTATACTTTTATTTAAATTCATTTTTGTATTGCTATGTATACTAATTTTAGGATTTGATTTTAATATTATTAATTTATTATTATTTTCTTTTATATTCATTCTTATTTTATTATTAGCTAATTCTAAATTTTCTTATAGGTTACTATTTTCTTGATTCAAATTATGTAAATATGGATTATTTAACAACTTTACTGCCGTTTTGGAATTGGGCCCGAAGATTGACGCTGTTGGAATCGAGATTCCTCGGATTTGTTCTCGTTCCGAACAGAGTTTCCCGAGTTGCAATTTTTACACGTAATCGGTTACGTCCTTTGCACCACATTTATAACAAAACAATTTTCTGGGTTGTTGACATTGGTAATAACCGTGACCAATCTGTGAACAATTCCAGCAGGTATATTTACTTCTATCTACGTGAGCTCTATTATTATTATTATTTTTATTTCATTAATTTCATACTCAAAATCATCCTTATCAACTTGATCAAAAAAATCAAGTTCATTAATATTTTTATTATGATAATTATTTTTATACCGATCTCCTAGCGATCTATTTAATAACACCTTTTCTGTTTCTTTACAGAAATCACGAACGTGTTCTAAATTATAAAAAGTTACTGGTAATGTAGCTTTAAATAATTTCTCATTTAAATTTCTTTTCAGAGTTTTAATTAATTCTAAATCATTTAGTCGATTTCTCATCTGATATATAATGTGTAGTTATTAAAGAAAAATAATCATCAAATGGTTCAAAATTACCTTGTTTTCTATCAGCTATAGCTGTAGAAATATCAAAATCAGACGAAAGTCTATTATATTGCTTTCTTAAAGCATATTTCATTTCTTCCCAACCAGCATTTTGGTTATTTTGCAAAAATCAACTTTGCCTGTAATTAATAGGTGAAAATGTGAACAGAGATGGATCGCAGAGATATTTTGCCTACGCATTAATGTCCGAAATATAAATTGTTCAACAGAAAAATTCTTATCTGTACTATCAAATTTTATATTTCATATAAAAATTGGACTATATTTTGATCTGTA
This sequence comes from Rhamphomyia laevipes, assembly GCA_963920725.1. Lineage (NCBI taxonomy): Eukaryota > Metazoa > Arthropoda > Insecta > Diptera > Empididae > Rhamphomyia > Rhamphomyia laevipes. The sequence continues at coordinate 67,803,280 of OY987255.1, forward strand.
TGATTTCCAATTCCAACCTACCTAACTTGACTATATAAATTTAATTCTGGTGTACCACCATGATAATTATTACTAATGGGTAATTAATTAATATTTATTTGCTCAGATTGAGAATTTAAATTTTATGATCTATATGCAATTCTAGAATTTAAATTTAAATTTCTTTCATGGTTTTCACCAACTAAATTAGAAATTTCAGAATTAGAAATTAAATTTCTTGATTGGTTTTCACCAACTAAATTTAAATTAATATTTTTTTGTTGACTTTGTATATCCCGATTTTGTACTAACACATCTGACATTGTCTAAGTTAATTGAGTTAATTTATCCGCGAGTATACTCATTGTCAAATTTAAATTAGATGCTTCTCCTTTTTTTTAGTAATTCAGCTTTAGTATCTTTTATACAAGCTGAAGTTACTTCATACATTTCCTCGCGTAATGATTGAATTGCAGCCATAGTCTTAGCTTCACTATTTCTAATCATATTTTTAACATCTTTTAAAGTAAACACTTTATTATTAGATGCTACACTATTACTATTTATATTTTCTTCTTCTATAATAATCACTTTATTTTCTACTAAATTACTTTGGATTTCATTATTTCTTCCGGGCTAAATTACCGGTATATTAATGCTATTTAATTTTTCTAACACCGTCTCAGTACTAAAAATCGGTTGGTCTGGATTACTCAAAATGATTTCATTTTTATTTTTATTATTATTTGTTACATTTTGATAATTTCTCTGATCATTTGTGGTACCAGAACGAACTGAATAGGTCTGCGATTGATTTTCCGCTTTATGATTTACCTTAGCATCAAAATTTAGATTTCTTGTTGCTTTATTTGCTAATTGTGCAACCGGAGTGTGCTTAAGCCCTCTACCACCTGAATGCATTTTGCTTTCGTAACTTTTAAACGATTTCAAAATTCTAACTTTTTATTCAATTATTTTTCAATATCTAAACTTTTCTATAATTTTCTAAATTCTTTTTTTTTACTTTCGTTTCAGCGTTGAATTTGAATTAATCATCAAATTTTCAGCTTTATATATATTAACTATTTTACACTTAGCTATTACTATTAATTTTATATTTTCAGCTTTAAATTTTAACTAATCTTCAAATTTTTAGCTTTATTAATATATTTTTTTTAATTTTCAGCTTTATTTCAGCTAGATTAATTTTAAAATTTCTACTAGTATACTATAATTCAACTCTATCTCAACTAATATACTATATATTTCAAAATGTATATTTCAATATTATGGTGCTGATGTGTATCATTATGGTGCTGATGTGTCGGTAATTGTATATTTCATTTATATGTATTTTATTTTTTTTATTTAATTATTGATTATTTTATTTTAGTGAGATGAATACAAGTTTTGAAAACACCAATCATTCTCAATTATAAATAGAGGCACGCAAATTGCTGATTATAGACCCACAATTAGGACCACTCTAATTTAATTAAAAAATCAGATTCAGTGTTATCTTTCTAACTATATAATAAATCACGCTAAAGTGCTGTCGTAAAGACTACAAAACAAGTTGTAATTTTTTTTTTTATTTTATTTTTAGTATCGGTGTTTTAAAATCTTAAAGTTTCTTAGTAACGAATTATGCTGATGATAAACCGACATAATTGGACATAAGATAACATTAAATTTTTCTCACGAAGACTAGATGCTCTCGATGTTACCCTAAACCTAACCAATACAAGATCATTATGATGATAGCATACATATAATCCTCAGGGATTATTCATTCTAATTTTTTTATTTAGACCTTATGTTTGAGCGCCATTTTATTATTCTCTACATAATAAGTTTCGCAATTGAACATATTTCTTTTCGGCCTTGTTGAATTTAATAAATATTACAAATTATGTAGCGGAAACCAGGATATCGTGATGTCGGCATGCTTGCAAGGGCTTAACTCGTCGGTGGGGTGGGTATTTACATCACTCCTGTTCCCAACATTAATTCCGAATTCTCTATTATATTTGCATGCGACCATCACAAAGATCTGTGCCAGATGTTATGGCAACCTATTCATCCTACAATCCCAATCATCATCACCACCAACCTAAATTATTAGCAACCTCTCATGGTTAAGCTAATCAAATCTAAATGTATTTTCATAATATTATAAAAAAATTACAACCATATTTCGTTATAGTAGCTGCGTTCCTTTCGGTCCGGAGGAGTAGATAAGAGTAGAAAAGAGTAGCTAGGCGTAGTTATTCCTACTCCTATCTACTCCTCACTATAGAAAGGAGTACTTGCACAGGAGTAGTTGAGAGGAGATACACAAAATATTTCCGATAGAGTTTTTTAGTTCCATAAAATCCGAAAGATGTCTTAAATGATTTTAAGATTATGATTTTGTTTATAATTTACATTATTTTTGACATTTCCAATTTTATTTTTCTGGATAAATATTCAAACTAAAAATTTTTAATATGGATGATATTAATACGGTATGTTGTATAAATAACTAATTTATTGAAGGGGAAATTAATAATAAATAATTATATTTTTTGAATTTCAGATTTTAACAGTCAATTTAATGACATTTAACAGCTGATATACAAAAAGTTTATATTATTCACAAAAAAAATGCGTTCCATTCACCAACTACTCCTATCTACTCTTTTCTACTCTTATCTACTCCTCCGCACCGAAAGGAACGCAGCTATTATATACTCAAATATATAATTTATTTATATCAATCAAATATTCTACTTCTGTTTTAAATTCAAAATTTTATTCCATTGATTATTTTACTAATTTCTTTATAATAAAAAAAAAATCTATATAAATCAGCAACCCGTTGGTCTCAAATATGAAATAATAATTTAATTTTTATATTATTTTAAATTTTAAAAATTCATTAAAATTATTTGTATATCCAAATTTTTATTGATTTAAAATATTATTACTTATTTATTCCAAACATTTTTTATATTTTTAATTTTTTATAATTCAAATCTAATAACTAATCAAATTTAATATTCATCACTACTTGTGGTTAGTAACATCTAACGGCGATTAGCCAATTAATTGTAATATATAGAAAATATCAATTTTTATATTTTTAGATTCTACAATCTACACTATATATTTATAATACTAGGTAATTTACAACTTATATATATATTTTTTTTGTATTTTAATTTTTTTTTTATTTTTTAATCTAGCTAATTTATATTGCCACTTGTTCAATTAATTATTTTATCACTTTATATATATATATAATTTTAATATGTTCAAAAAAGGACCAATAAATAAAATTTTAGAATAACTCACTTTGATTCCTTATAGATTGTATTAGTTTTAATTTTTCTTACAATTTTTTTTCCACCGATGATCATGTGCACAGTACCTTCAGCTGTTGCTAGCTTTACCAGAATTTTTCTATATTTTAATTAATTTAAAAAAAATGTATAAGTATAATTTTTTTTTTGAATATCCATACAATAAAATAATGAAATTTGAATTATATTTAAGTGACAATATACTCAACTGTCAAACTAATAATAATATATTTCCTAGCTTAGTAATTCCTAAAATTTACTACTTCGCTACTTCGTTCTAATACCCTTTTGACCTTCAATTGTCCTCTTTTACTGTTTAGAGGTCATCCTGAAGAACATTTCTCTGATGATCTAATCTTACACAATTTTCCTTCTATGGTCTTGGTACTTTTTAGAATTTATTCTACTGGTAACTTTTTTCAAAAATTTTATGATCACGTTTTATTAATTCAATTATTACTCGCCAACTATCTCTACTCCCCTCGATCTTAATTACTTTCTACCTACTTTCTGCTCTTATAATTAGTCAATTCCTTACTTTTGTTTTCATATTATTACATACATTATATCCATTGTACAAAGCCTACTTTTCTCAATTTTAAAATTTCCTAATTTAGGGATCCACTTATTTTCATAGTTTTCCTAATACTTTTCCTATTCTACGTTATCGGAACTCGGATGTTGCAATGGAATTCAATAATTTACTTCCAATAAATATTGTAACCACAACCAGTTTAATTATTGTCAAATTCAAATTCGAAAATTCAAATCGAATGTCAATCGCGAATTTGATTGTTTAATAATAATAAAAAAGTCATAGTGGTTCGTGTTTTTTTTTTATATATAATAAATAATATTTATTAAATCTATAGTGTAATATAAATACATTATAATTTGATAAATTAAATATAATACGCGGTCGGTATATATTCCGTGAATATAAATTGCCGGTTGTAACATTATATAAATGTCTTATTCAGTTAATATAAGAAATAATTTTATATTTGTATAATGAAAATATGGTATATATGTACAAAGATTACCTATTTTTACATACATACACACATAGATATATATATATATATAGAAATAAATATCGGTATTTCTATTTAATATATTAATACAAAATCTAAATGTTGACAATTAATATTTTTACTATATACACAAAACGTTATTTACTTAATATAGTTATTTGAATAATTAAATAAATAATTGATTTTTTTGAAAATCACAACAATTAATTATCATATTTCTATAAGCACTAAAATTATTTTGAAACAATTATAAAATAAATAAATACTTTGATTTTTTTATAACTATTATTAAATTTTATATTTGTAGAAAAAGATTTTAATAAAAACAAAGGAATTTAACGAATTTTTGAAAATATTATATACTATTAATTATTAAAAAATTATAATCCAAACGCGCAAGTGACTGACATAAAGCAATTTGGAAAATCAAAACATTTGTATTAAATAATTGATTTCCAAATATTTTCGAAATTTAGTGATAATAAATAATCAAATATTATCAATTAATATATTTATTATAAAATAAAAAACAACTGATATTTTTTGTATTTTTAATTCAAAATAAAATATTAAACTAAACCATTAAGTGTCATTTTAAAATATTGATAGTAATTCAAACAAAACGCATTTCACTCTAAATTTTGGTAAATAGTAATTATATTTTTCGTATATAGTGTAATATCATAATGCCATTGCAACGTTTGCCAAGTAAAAACATGGGTACTACACACAATGAAAGGTTAATAGATATTGAAAATGAAATTCCCGCGAACGATTTAACAAAGATAATTGATAACGATGATTTATCACAAATGTGTAACGAAATTCAAACCTTGTTAAAAACGCGAAAGTAGCTTCAAAAATACCACATTTTTACTCCGATAAACCCGATCTCTGGTTTCATCAAATTGAGGCTCAATTTAGAAATAACAAAATAGTTCAGGATCAAACCAAATTTGATCTTATCGTTTCGTCACTTGACCCAAATACTAAGATGTTGCCTCTCATATTATTCGCGATCCACCAGCACAAAACAAATACGATATTTTTGAATCTACTTTGATTAAAGAATATCAGCATTCGGATGAAAAGCGTTTAACACAGTTACTTCAAGGCATAGACTTAGGAGACAGGAAATCATCAGCGTTACTAAGACAAATGCGAGAAATATCAAAAGGAATTATTACCGACAAAATATTAGAAACCTTATGGTCATCTAAATTACCGGAAACAATTCGGGCAATGACCGCATCGATTAATATCAGTCTCCACAAAAAAGCTCAAACAGCTGATAACATACACGATAGATTAAATGTTCACTCTTCGGTTTCAGCTCAAGTTTCGGCAGATACAAATAAATTAAATGTTAATTCAATAAAAGCTTGTCAATTAACAGCCCAAATAGCTGAATTACCAAAAAAGTCGAAGATATGTCAAGAAAATTTAGTAATCGGTCGCGTTCACGTCATCGTTCTATTTCTAACACCCGAAGTAATAAATCTCGTGATAATTCAATGAATAGAAACGAAAAAAAACATTACGAACAATGTTGGTATCACTTCACATTTAAAGAAAACGCACGTAGTTGTACCAATTGGTGTAAATTTATCACCGAATTTAAAGAAAAGTCAAAAAACTAGATTCGTCGTTTACTATGGCCGCAGAAACGGCGCTACTCACTTCAAGCCGCTTATTCATTTATGATAAATCATCCAATTTTTATTTGTTAATTGACACCGGGTCAGATTTATCAATTATTCCACCGTCTGTAAAAGATAAAAATAAAAATTTCAATAATTCAACACAGCTATACGCTGCTAATAGCATTCGTATCAAAACGTACGGTTATCATTATCAGTTACATTAGGGTTACGTCGTAATTTCGAGTTCACACTTATTATCGCCGATGTTACTAAACCAATTATCGGAGCTGATTTTTTAGCGCAATTCAGGTTATTAGTTGATTTAAGAAATAGTGAAGTAATTGATTCAATTAATAATATTAAAACAAACGGTTCAATTGTAAAAGTATCTAACAATGAAATCAACATAACAACCATTAGTAAAGATAATTCGGTTTATCATAATTCTGATTACGAAAAATTAATAAACGAATTCCACGATTTAACAATTCCGACAAATTATAATACTGTGAACAACAAAAATTTAACAGGCGTGTACCATCACATAGAAACTAAAGGTGCACTAATTTATGCAAAATCGCGACGTTTAACATCCGACAAATATGAATCGGTTGCAAAGTTTTTTTAAAGATCGATCTAGCGCGGGAATATTATCAAATTATTCCAAAAACCGCAATAACAACACCTTTCGGCTTATTCGAATATACACGGATGCCATTCCGATTCCGGAACGCCGGTCAAACGTTCCAAAGATTTATTGATCAAGTTCTTGAAGGTTTACATTTCGTTTTCAAATATATTGATGATATCGAATTTGCATCTAAAAGTCACGATGAGCATTTACAGCATTTGCGAATAGTATTCGAACGTCTTCGCGAATATGGCCTTAAAATTTATGTTTCAAAATGCGAATTTGGAAAATCCGAAATAAATTTCCTAGGGTTTACAATAAACGAAAACGGCATCAGACCAATTGATGATAAAGTCGAGGCTATCCAAAATATTGAATTACCCAAAATGGCCAAGGATTTACGTAAATTTATCGCGTCGTTAAACTTTTACCGGCGTTGTATTCGGTATGCTGCCGAATCGCAAGGTATTTTGCAAAAGTTAATCGTCGGAAAAAAAAAACTATAAAACCTTAGTAGAATGGAATGATGTAGCTAAAGCTGCTTTCGAAAAATGCAAATATGAAATAAAAAATGCAGCATTATTAGCACATCCATGCGCTCATTCGAAACTCAAATTATTCGTCGGCGCATCTAATTTTCGTGTTGGTGCAGCATTAAATCAGAATATAGACGATAATCAAAAACCACTGGTATTTTATTCTAAACTTATGACCGATGCGCAAAAGAAATACAGCGCTTACGACCGCGAATTACTCGCTATTTATCAAGCAATAAAACATTTTCTTACACAAGTTGAAGATCGCGTTTTTACAATTTTCACGGACCATAAACCGCTAGTATCAATGTTTAACAAAAAATTTAATCAATGTACTCCACGTCAATTAAGACATATCGATTTCATTGGACAATTTACCACCGATATTCGTCATATTTCGGGACATGACAATGTAATGGCTGATATGTTATCCCGTATTGAAAATCCGGAAATATCAGAATTTCATACACTCGATTATGAGCAATTGAAAAACGAACAGGAAGAAGACAATGAATTAAAAACATTGATAACAACAGACGATATCAAGTTTTAAATATTAAACTGATCAACATTCCAGGGACGAGTCATATAATTTATTGCGATACGTCAAACAATAAAACTCGACCGTTCATACCTTTTAAATTACGTAAAGCATATTAGTAGTTATTGGGCCACCTTGTGCTGGGAACCAAATCCTGTTTGTGTGCACTCATGTGTAACTAATGTGTGCGTTCGTGTGTGCATAATTTGTGCACTCATGTGTAACTAATGTGTGCATTCGTGTGTGCATAATTGGTTAATGAGGTGTGCATAATTGATTAATCATAATTGGTTAATCATGCGGTTAATTGGTGTTAAGTAGTCACTGATTTATTGATTGTTTTGCGCGATCTCCTTTACTTCCGACGCAGGTTCGTAGTTGTTGACACTTTGTATTAAGATCTTGTGAAATCATATGTTTTATTGTTTATATGCAAAAACAAGATATATCTTTATTGTTATTGACCTTTTGTATTTTCTTGTTTCTGATCTTGTAAAAATGATAATATTAATTAACTCTGTATATATATATGATCTTGTGAAATCATATGTTTTATTGTTTATATGCAAAAACAAGATTAATCTTTAATGTTTTTGATCTTTTGTATTTTATTGTTTTTGATCTTGTAAAAACGATAATATTAATTAACTCTATATATATATTACGGATTACAAATAATATATATATATATATATGTATATAAAATTTATAATTTATATATGTATATAAAATTGTAAGAGTATATAACGAGGCTACATCATGCCCTCATGGTTATATCATCCTAGACTTAACACAAAAAGGCTCTGAATTATTTCGCATACGAATTAATATATTGGAAACAGGTTATTGTGTTTGCTACTGCTCACCAAATGATTTAAATAATAAAGTTTATTGTGAGAAATATGAAGCGATTGAGGAGAAACCGACATATATTACATCTTTTAAAAAAACCAAATAAAAAACTTCGTAATAATTATATTACAAACATGTGATGATGATGTTATAAAGACTTTAATTGAAATTGCAACAGGTGCTGATAAAAAGTCAATACCACAGCCTAGTGTAGTAAATAATTTGTTACTTTCAATTATTAAACAAGTAAATGTAACATTAAATGGGAAAAATGTAACACCTTCTGATTCTTTTTATAATTATAAGAATTATTTAATATCCCTGGTAAGCTATGGAAAAGATGCTCAACACATTTGGAAGGATCCGGTTGGGAGTTAGATAAACCAAATGTTCATGATAATTGTAACGAAGATTCCAAAGTAAGGCAAAAACAGTACAAAAATCTTCTACTGTTAAGCTAATGGGAAAATTACATATGGATTTTTTTAACACACCTTCTTTGCTTTTAAACAATTTTGATGTGAGAATTTCGTTAACACTGGAAAAACCAGAATTTTATTTATTTTGCGCTGATATGGATGAAAGCTATTTAAAAATTCATAAAGCAACACTATACATGAAACCTGTTACAGTTAACCCTAATATTTTATTGGCTCACAACACTATTCTTGGAAAAGATAATGAAAACTATCATTATAAAAGAGGAGAATTGAAAACATTTACAATACCAGCAAATACTTCAAACATTTCTTTGGATAATTTATTTATTGGTCAACTACCTAATACATTATTATTTTGTATGGTAAATAATGAGAATTTTAATGGAAAACGATCAAAAAATCCATATAGTTTTGATCACAATAATTTATCACAATTTCAATTATATGTAAACGGTGTACAAGTACCTAATTCGCCAATTGAAACAAATTTCTCTGAGAGCTTTTGTAATACCAGAGCATATTTAACATTATTCAAGGGTACAGGAATACATCATTCTGATAGAGGTCATCAGAACACAAGAGAATATTTTTCAAAAGGCTACACAGTATTAGCTTTTGATTTATCAGCTGATGGATCAGGTAATGAAACATGTCAAAACCTGTTGAATCAAGGTATAGTGAGAATTGAAACAAAATTAAGCTCTTCACTATCGACAACACTGACATATATTGTTTATGGAGAGTTTGATGCATCACTAGAATTTGATAAAAATACAAATGTATAAATATTGCTACATTAAGTAATAATTTTTATTATACAAGTGAAGGTCGTACATGATACAACTGTACAAAAATGTCAAATAATAATAATAACCGAGTAATGTCATATGCAATGGTAGAAGTTTCATTGTTTTAGGGGCGTTTATGCTTTTAATCATCGTATCTCCAAACAGATAAAAAAGAAACCATTTTGTATTGTTGTTAATTCAGATCCAGACACTGAACCTGGTTTACATTGGTTTGTAATACATTTTACATAAAAAGGATCTGCCGAATATTTCGATTCTTTTGGAGATCAAACAATAAAAACAAATATTATAGAAAAAATCAATCAAAATTCCAGACAAAAATGTTTTATAAAAAATATTACAATCAAACAGTTCAGATGTATGTGGATATTATTGGTGTGTTTTTTTGTATTACCGTTGCAGAGGACTTTCAATGCAAAGCTTTTTAAAAAAAATTAGTTCTAAGAATTTAATTTACAATGATAAATTAATTATAAAAATGTTCTATGCAATTTTTTTTAATGTTCAAGTCTACAATAATAAGTAAACATTCTGTAATTTTGTTTAAAAGCCAATAAAAAGTAAAGAAAAATCAAATATATTTTTTATTTATGTTTTTTATTTTTTTTCAGCAATTAACAAAGGTATTTCTACAAATAGTTTTGAAAAATTAAACGATTTATTGATTTTTGGTAAAAAAAATGCTCCTGTGTTAATCTTTTCACATTATAAGTTTTACAAATTTTGTAATATTCGTATACATAATCTTTTATATATAATATGCATAGCTTGTTATGAAATCCCTGATGTTAATGACCTCTTTCCATTCTTCGTTGTCCAATAAAAATGATAGATTATGAGCTTCATCTTCACTGCATATGTTTTACACAAACAAAATCCAAAGACAATAACTAAATTTTATTGGGGTTTTACCAAATTTTGATATTACCACTATCGGTTTTAATGTATCGGGGTGAAAACCAGATGAAATTTTTGCTGTGTGATCTTCGTTCAAAAAATAATGATAGGCAAGAAGCAAATTAGAGGTATCTCTGGAGATATGTGTTTCCATTTTGAAAATACAAATATAACTAAACAAAATGGCTTTTGAAAAATAAAACAGTATTTTTTAGAAATCAATTTTATTATATTTTAACATATACATATACATATTAAAACAGTTTTTTAAAGCACATTTTTTTTAATTTTGATGCTCTGTAGAGTGTATCGTACAATATACCCCGTAATTTTGTAGTTCTATCAATCTAGGTATCGTATTATTTAAATCCACAATTGTTGTTGTTTGGTAGATATTTGTTAAGTATATCTTTTTTTTGTTTACCTTTTACAAAAATTGTGTACTGTTCAAGACTTTTAAATATAAATGGTAAACTGTTGTATTCGATACCACCATTTTCCCATTCCAGACCGTTTATATTTTCCCTATTATAGTCATTTTGTTGCAAAGTTTCTTTGTTTAACTCCTCCTTAGGATATGGTGGTTTAAATAAATAAAATTCCGATAATAGAGATCCTTGTTTTAATGTAGCCATTTCCTTTATGAAATGCTGTCTTCCATTACCAATCACAAATTGAAAATCAACAAACATTATTTTTTTCTGCATTTTCATAAAACCAAACTTTATACTTTGAGAGAAGTTATAAAACTAATTGTAATCACGTTAATAAGTTAGTTAGAAGCCTAAGGTATGAGTAAAAAGTCAATTGTAGATGAGCTGCATAGAGCGGCAAGGAAAAATTTCAAACGACAACAAGTTCAACAGAAAGGAGTAAATGACACTTGGTAGATTGACTTAGTAGAAATGCTTCCATTTGCAAAATTTAATAAAGGTTTTAAATATTTTCTTACTGTTATTGATATTTTTTCAAAATATGCTTATGCAGAACCGGTTAAGTCTAAAAATGGAATATATGTGACAAACGCTATAAAGAATATTTTTAATAAAAGTAAACAAATTCCAAATAATATTCATTCTGATCAAGGAAAAGAATTTTAATAATAACTTTCAAAACTTAATGAAAACCAATAAAATAAATCACTATCACACATACACAAAACTTAAAGCCTCCATTTGTGAGCGTTTTAGTTTAAATGGTAATTACAATTGGATTTTAATTATAGATGATTTAATAAAAAAATATAATTATAATTGGCATCGTACTATAAAAATGAAACCTTATCAGGTAACAAAGAAAAACGAAAAACATTTATTATCAACAGTTTACAATAGACCTAAATTATAAAATAAAGCCAAATTTAAGGTAAATGATTTTGTGCGCATCAGTAAAACCAAAGGTACTTTTCAAAAAGGATATGAGCCAAGCTGGTCTACTGAAATTTTTAAAATATCAAAAGTTAATTTTACAAACCCCACAACATATTCTCTAATTGACTATAAAGAACAACCGATAATGGGGGGTTTTTACGAATATGAAATGCAAAAAACAAAAAATTCACACTCATATCTAGTTGAAAAAATAGTGCAGCAAAGGGGTCATATCAGATGGACCTACCGATCAGGTAGGAATCACATTTTGTGATAACAGTACATTAGAACGCTCTCCCGTGGCCCTATTCCGGTAATTCCCAGGGAATTAGGAATTGGGAATTAGGAATTAGAAATCTCCTCGAAATATTTTTCCTGATTTTTTGTTCCTATTTCCCAAAAGTTTATTCCGGCAGGCAAGGAATTAATTCCTGTCAAATACATATTATGTGCGTTTACACCATATTAAATTAAGAAAATTCAGTTTTCAAAATTAACTAAAAAAGTAAAATTTAAAACATCTTAGTCACAAAACTTCATTAAATATTTATTCCAAAGTACATTGTTAATTTTTGTGGGAAAAATTGAAGTATTTTTCACCTAAAATGTAGTTTCAAAAATGTTTAATCTTTACTTCACTTTGTATAATGTAAAACGTACTTAAGCAAATGTTGATGTTTATATTTTGTCAATTTGTTGTCAAAGTTGTTTATAAATTAAAGTGTTGGTTATTATTATATACATTGTTATAGAATAGAATTAAATAAAGGTGAGAATTTTAATCAATATTAAATATATATGCTTGTAGAGGAAGAGTTTATATTTAATATTTCAGATGGCGCGAAGATTACTCCAGTTTTTTGATGACATTTTAACATTTTTTAAAAACATTATATTTCGTTAAATATTTTACAATTATTAAAAAAAAAAGTTGTAATAATAATATTTAATAATTGTAGAATGTTGAAAAAAATATTTTACGAAATATAATTGTATTTAAATATAGAAAAATCTTTATTCCTTTTAATGCAATTATTTACCTTTTCAAAATAGCTATGGAGTTTTTGAAAGTTAAACTGCGCGAATTGGGAATTAAAGTTTCCCAGGAAACATTTTTTCCCGGTCGCCGGAATACACTTTGGGAAAAAATAATTCCAAACTGCGCGAATATGTCAAAAACTCCCAATTCCTAATTCCCTGGGAATTACCGGAATTGGGCCACTGGATGGATTAATTTTAATCCAGCATCTTTAATTAGCATAGACGAAGTCTGGGACCTTATATCAAAAATTTATCAAAGTAATTCCGAAGGTCTCAGCACAGACAATTTGTACATGCAAGTAACATCTGTTAGAATACCAATAGGTAGAGGACGTGGAAAGAATTATAACTCTTTTGATGAGGAGAGTGCTAAGCGGAAAGGGATACTAACAATTCAAAATAAAGATTATATTTGTCTGCCTAGAGCTTTGGTTGTAGCTATAGCCGTGGTAGAAAATGATGCTGTTTACAAAAATAAACATATTTTGAAAGATGCACATAAGATTCAAACTATTAGAGCTATGAATTTACTACAGACAACCAAAATAACCATACCAACGGAGGGGGTGGTACTTCAGAACTTCAACAGTTTCAACAACATTTTAGTGAAAACTACAATATTGTTGTATACAAATATGGTACAAATGGCAGAGATGTTATTTTTGATGGCAAAACAGATATTAAAAATTTAAATTTGCTATATCACAAAAATCATTATAATGTGATATCTTCATTAATAGCAGCTTTCTGTTGTCGATATTTTTGTCAGACATGCCATTAACAAAAACTCGCATTACTGCGAAGGAAAATGTCCTTGCTGCCAAAAATCACCAAACTGTGAAAAAGAAGCTGTGCCTGAAATACCATGCACAAATTGAAACAGATTATTTAGAGGTCAGAGTTGTTATAATAACCATTTGACTATATATGGATCTGAAAAGACTAATATTTGTGCCTACATTTGTGGTGAATATTTCTGTACAATTTGTACAAAATTTGTTGCTCAGGAACATTTATGTTTCATACAACAAAACACAAGTACATCCAGTCTTAAAAATAAATTATTTATTTTTTACGATTTGGAGACCCGGCAGGAATAAATTATTGAAGAAAAATCACCAAATGCATTAATTAATTTACACGAACCAAATTTGTGTATATTTAATAAATGTTGTGAAATCTGTATTGAGGAAAATAATTTGGTCTTTAGACAGACTATATACAATGAAAATATAATAGATCTATTCCTAAAGAACCTATTGACACTGAGGAAAAAATTTAAAAATATCATAGTAATTGCGCATAATGGTAAATCGTTTGGCCATCAGTTTATATTGAATTATAATAGCAGCTTTACAAAATCCGATTTTACACCCGATTTAATTATGCTGGGCACAAAAATTATTATGATGAAAATACAGAACATAAAATTTATAGACTCTATAAAATATTTCCCTATGGCTCTGTCTAAATTGCCAAAAGCTTTTGATTTGCCAGACACATTTAAAAAAGGGTATTTTCCACATTTTTTCAATACTCTAGAAAATAAAAATTATATTGGATACCTACCATCTACAGAATACTATGGCTGTGACGAAATGAAAGCAGATGAACACGAAGCGTTTTAAAATGGCATAATTTCAATAAAAACCAGGAATTCAATTTACAGAAAGAAATTGAAAACTATTGTGCGAGTGATGTCAATATTTTAACAGAGGCCATTTTAAAATTTAGAAAACTAATGCTTGCAGAATGTAATGTTTGTCCATTTACAGAGGCGACAACAATAGCTTCGGCGTGTAATTTAGTTTTTAGACGAAATTTTTTACAAGCCAACACAATTGCAATTATACCAATGGGCGGCTATAGAAATAGAAACAGACAGTCAAAAATAGCTACACAATGGCTATTGTATGAAGAAAAAAGAGAAAAATTAATATACAGTTTGCAGCAAAACAAAAAGAAGCCATTGTAAATGGTGTAATGGTAGATGGATATTGTTTTGAAACAAAACAAATTTTTGAATTTCATTGTTGTTTTTATCATGGTCATCCTGTTTGTATAAAACACAATAGAGACAAGCCAATATTTAATCAATCTGCTGAAACATTTGAGCTTCGATATGAAAACACAATAGCAAAAACAAATAGATTGATATCTTTTGGATATGATGTAATAGAAATGTGGCAATGCGAATTTTTGAAACAACTCCATCAGAATAAACAAATACACGAATATGTAAACAATCATCCTCTCTTAGATAAACTGTCACTTAATGCTCGAGATTCATTTTTTGGTGGTAGAACAGGTAATACAAGAACGTATTATATATGTGAACAAGACGAGAAAATTAAATATATTGATGTATGTTCACTTTATCCATGGGTCTGTAAATATAGAACATTTCCGATCGGCCACCCTAAAATATATGTAGGTGATCAGCTATGCCAACAGGTTGATTTAAAAATCAAAAATGGATTGATAAAATGTAAAATACTTCCTCCACAAAATTTGTATCACCCTGTTCTACCGATCAAACAAAACAATAAATTAATGTTTACACTGTGCCGGACATGCTCGAAAAATTTATGTCGGTCAGAGTGTTGTCATAGCGACAATGAGAAAGCTTTAACTGGAACATGGATCTTTGATGAAGTGGTCAAGGTAATAGAAAAAGGATACAAAATTTTAAAAATAATGATGGAAATATGGGAATATGAAATTACCCAATATGATAAAGTTTCAAATATTTCTGGTTTATTTACAGAAATGATGAACAAATTTTTGAAAATGAAACAGTATGCCAGTGGTTTTCCTACATGGTGTGAAACGCGTTTACAACAAGAATATATTGTTGGGTTTTTGAAAGAATGAAAATATATAGCTTGAATACGGCGATATTATTAAAAATATTGGTTTAAGATCTTTGGCCAAATTAATGCTAAACTCTTTCTGGGGTAAATTTGGTCAAAGAGAAAATCAACCAAAAACTACTATAGTAAATAAACCTGCTGTTTTATATGAACTAATAACAGATGCGTCAATTAGTGTTAATCACATTTTACCAATTAATGAAGAAACATTAATTGTAAACTGGGAGTATGCAGAAGAGGCATGCATGTAGGGCTAGGTCGAACTGTACCTAGTCTACATTAATTAATTGTCTTGTTAAATAAAAACTCCTGTCCTTATATTTTCACATATTATTTATTTAACAATATTATTTAATTTATTAATTTATTTATTTAATATTTATTATAAATAATTTATTTAATGTTCAAGTATTAAGTATTATTTAATATTTATTATTAATAATTTATTTAATGTTTAAGTATTTATTTTTGAATTCTTTATTAAATGTTAATTTAGTAATAAGATTTATTTAATGCACCACAAAAATAATTTTATTTACTATGTAATTTAAAATATAATTTTATGGAATTTTACTCGACTTAACTTTGCAAGATCTGTTAACGAACTGATATCGATTTTTTAATATCATTTCTATTATACAAAATTGGTCAATTCAATTTGAATAATAGAAATGAGAATACTCTAAATTAATTTAATTTAATCATTCGATTATTTCATCCAATGGGAAATTAGTGCATTGATTAATTTAACAATGCAAGATCAATTTTAATTAGAGTATCGTGAGTGGTCTTATAATGCCGTACTTTGAAAGTAATATTTACTTCGAATTTAATATTCTATTACGTATCGGGTGTCACTACATCACCCTCCTCCGAGTGAAGCGTAATAATGCACTGAAAACGAATCGTAATAAAATGATTGTAAGTGATACGTAGTCTTATATTTGTAAGTACTAAATATATTGACGGTAATTAATCTTGGCAAAATATTGTTGGACAACAGTTTACCCTCGTAATACTGGTTTTATGGATGAAATACCATAGGCTGGTTTAAGCCTGTCTATTGAAATAGATTTTTCTTTACCGTTGATTAAAATGACACTTTTCGTAAACGGCGAATTAATTTTGAATGGTCCGTCGTACGTTGGTGAAAGCGTCGGCTTAATCTTGTCGTTTCTGACAAACACAAACTCACACGTATCAAGATTTTTCGGAACGTCCGGTTTACGTGTCGGAGTCGGAATTATACTTCCCATTGTTTCTCGAAGTTTCTTAATGAGGACGTTCGTGTCAGGCGATTCAGGTTTCGAGTCGACAAGGAATTCACCGGGTAATTTTAATGTTTGTCCATATACTAACTCAGGTGGGGAGCATTGTAGGTCTTCTTTCACGGCGGCGCGAACACCGAGAAGAACTAAAGGTAACTCCATGTTCCAATTCTGACTATTGCAACGTGCACGTAAACTCGTCGGCTGAGAATTTGTTTGCTCCATAGACCATTCAGTTGATTTTGAGTAAAACAACTTTTAAGTTAAAACTTGAATAACAAAAAAACGGAGTGATAGGATTTTCTGTAAAATTTACACAAATATATTTTGGTAGTTAGCAATGTGTTGGCAAAATTTTAAAAAATTTTAGCGGGTAGTATAGAAGTTATTAAATTTGCAATTAATACAAAAAAAAATAAGTTTGCTCCATATCCACTGTTTTCGTATTTTTATTTTATTTAATACACGTGGAGCAAAAAACTATGGACATGAAGCAAACAAATACAGAAAAAATTGTGGAAAGTTGTATTCTGACCAACATAAAAAAAATGAAACAATTTTTATTATAAAAGTTTATTTTATATAATAATTAAATAAAAACTTAAACATGTATCTATAATTCAATATTATTAATGCCTTATTATTACTATTATACCTACTAAAATCATAAAAAACTTAATATTCAAAAATTCATCTGAGCAAAAATAAACAAAAAATATAAGAAACATAATAGAATTAATAGCATTTTTTTATTTATTATTTAAATTATTATTTTATTTTCAGTAAAGCCATAAAATATTCTTTATCAATATTTGGCAAAAATGGTAAGAGAGATTTTATATCTTGTTTTTTTTCTTTACCAATATCACGTGGTGCTAAGTTTCCTAGCTGCCTCTTAAAGATATTGCTTGGTGTTGGTAAATTTTTCTTTTTGGAATTTTTTATTATTGAGACAGTTTTATATTCTATTTCTCTTGCCGAACATTTATATTGAAAGCTAAACTCGTGGTCTTTCTGGTAAGAAATACATTTTATTTTTGTAAATGGAACTTTACTATAATCTAAAAAATCTGCAATCTTCGAATAAGCTTTAAAATCAGTTGGAACCATTTGCAGGATTTTTAAATTTACATTTGTGGAATTAATATTCTTTAATAATCGAATTAAGTGCAATGGACTGTGAATTTCTAAATGTTTAAAGTTTCTATCAATCACTCCGTGGATGCAATCAACTTCCTGTATGAGGGAGTGTCCTGGTTCCGAAAATTTCTGATAAATCTGAACAGAATATAACAATTCATTTAACAATATTTTTATTGCAGTTGAATTTATTTTATTTTTATTTTGCGGAACGCAAGAATCACTCCACAAAGTAATTTTATTAATATGTGGGTGACTTTGGAGCAACTCATTCAAAATTTTAACAAGTCCACTCGCAATATCATTGCCACTCCGACCACTGTGAGCTTCAGTCCATATTGCACAGTAAGTAATCTTTTGTAAGTAAACAAAAATCGCTGTCGCAGTCAGGTTAAATACATTTAACTTTCTTTTGTAATAATATGCTGATGCATTACCTTTAGGCAGGTTAAAAACACTTTGCATATCATAGCAGACCACACAATGTTTAGGATCCATATTTGTGCGATCTAAATCTCGATCAGCTTTAAGTGTGTCTTTTTCTAATTTATGTTTTTCATATATACTTTTTTCATTTTCAGAAGGATTGGTTAAATTTTTAAATAAAACACATTTATCGCATTGATCTTTTTTAGGTTTATAAAAAGAAATGTTAAATTCCGTATTAAAAATTCTGCGGTAAATATTTATTTTTACAGGATCGTTAGTTGTTTGTACATATAAATTATACAATTTAGTTAAATTAAGGCTGGCTTCAAAGTATTTTTTACTTGTTTGAGACCGGCAGTAATTGGAATCAATTGTTGGTATGCTTTTTAAATGATTACGAACCTCTTCTTGCTGAGCATTTGATGTTACTTTTTTGACATACTTTCCTTTCTTGCGAGGAAGTGGCGAACCTGTCTCAGAATGAGTTAATTGCGCAAAGCAATAGTAAACTCTTTTTTGATCTATTGATAAGGTATTCATAAAAAAAACTCTGCATACTCTACAAATTCTGTCACCAACTTGCAAACTAAATTTAAAGGAATATGATTTGGCTTCGGATTTTAGATTTCGACGGCGTTGTACGGGTAACCGCTGTACAAATTTAACATAAAACTTACTTTTTTCATCATCTGACAGACTCCAGAAATTTGAAAATATATTCTTCCTATCTTGCTCCGTAAAATTTTTTGTGCAACAAAAAAAACATGTATGTTTGCATGGCGGTTTCATTACTTTCGCTAGTTTAAGCTCGTTTTTGTAGTTGAAGTAAGATTCGCCTGCTTCTCTTTGTCTTTTTTGTATAGCTGACTTCCAAAGCTCTGGATGTTTTTGCCTTTTCCTTGATGGACTAGGTGAATATTCGCTTTATTAAAATAGAAAATAAAAATAGTTATTTTTTTTCTTTATGTTTAAATTTGTTGCGTACCGGAAGAGCTATATTCAGATGAAAGACTTCGTAGATTAGAAATGTTACTGTGTGTTAAAACACCGAGACTTGTTGACGGTAGATTTCGACGCTTATCGCTTGCATTATCTTTTAATAAATGAAAGTATTATGTTGTAATAATTTAAACACTTAAATAAGAACACATACCCAAGTTTTGTTCGGTTGCATAATTTTCTTTGTCTTCTTCTGGTTCATTTTGGTTTTTAATTGATTCTGGCAAAAAATCGGGATCACGCTCTATGTCATCATCTTATAAAAATAAGTTTAGTGTAAATACACTTACAGTATATTATATATATATATATTATTTAATATAATTTACCTGAGAAATCCATTATAGAGGCATCGTCTTCACTTCCAGATGATATAATTTCATGCATTACACTAAATTATTAACAGAAAATTATTAAAAAAATTAAAAATATTTATTTATTATACAAACCTTAGAAGTTGTTTAGATAAACGTGGTGATGGTGAATCCATTGCGCATATACGTCTTTTCACTTTGATGTGCTAAACCCGACTGCGTAAATTAGTACTGCGCGCTTTTTATTTATATAGTTTTATATGGATATGGAGCAAACAATTTTGAAATTTTTTATACTTCAGCTTCATATCCATGGCAACTAATGGTCATGCGGCAAACTTATTTTCGAAAAATTGCTTACTTGATTGCTTCATATCTACGTAAAAAATAAAATTCTTGCACGTGCAGCAAACAAATACTGAAATCAAAATTCATAACTTTGCTCCATATGCATTGCGCGTGAATGTGCAGCAAACAAATAATAAATATTTTTTACATCAAAATTATATGCAAAATTTGCTCCATATGCCAAAAAATGGTGGGTGGCGCAAACAAGGACTGACTACCACCTTTGAAAAGGGATGTGGGGCAAACTCCATGCTAAATATCACGAAAACGGTAAAAGATAGCGTAAAATGGATCAAAAATTTGAAAACCGCATACTTCAAAACCATGATATCAATCCCTAAGTCAAAAAAACCGAAAATGGTCTATGGAGCAAACAAATTCTCAGCCGACGAACTATCTTTTAATTGTCGATGATATCGCTCTACTAATCCGTTAGATTGTGGATGGTAGGTAGTGGTTCTTGTTCGGATTATTCCTAGTAGGGTTTTCAATTCTTGGAATAGTTTAGCTTCAAATTGCGCGCCTTGATCAGTTGTGATCGTTTCCGGAACACCAAACCGCGACACGTATTGAATAACGAAAGCTTCGGGCCATCGTGTGAATCGATCAACTACCGTAAAAATGTATGCGTTTCCTTCAGAAACTGGAAAGGGACCAACCAAATCCATTTGAATGTGCTCAAACCTTGCGTTAGGCATGTCAAAATTTTGAAGTTGCGATTTTGTGTGACGGTAAATTTTGTTCTTTTGGCACGGTAAACAAGCCTTGGACCAAAAGTTTGTGTCACGATTAATGTTTGGCCAAATATATCTTGACGCGAGCAATTTTCTACTTGCCCGCGTGCCAGGATGGGCCAAATTATGTGATGTTTCGAAAACAGTTCGGCGCAAAACTTCTGGAACATATGGTCGATTTTTACCAGTCGAAGTTTCGCAATACAATTCAAGATCAAATAATTGAATGTTTTCGAGTTTGATAGAAGAACGCGGATTTGTTATTAGCTTGTCAAGCTCCTTGTCATCTTTTTGATGGTGTGCGATCTTTTTTTGATCGAATTGTTTTAGATCCAAATCGTATATTTCCGCGACACGCGATAGACTGTCTGCCACGACATTGTCTTTCCCCGAAATATGGCGAATATCTGTGGTAAACTGTGCTATGAAATCCAGATGGCGGGTTTGTCGCGGATTGCGTTCCGTTTTCGAACAGATCGCGTTAACTAACGGTTTGTGGTCTGTGAACACAGTAAATTCCCGTCCTTCAACCGAGTAGCGAAAATGTTTAATGGAAAGATAAATCGCGAGAAGTTCTCGATCAAAGGCTGAATATTTAATCTCGGCTGAAGACAGTTTGCGCGAAAAAAATGCAAGGGGTTGCCATCCTTGTTTCGTAGGTTGTAGAAGTACAGCCCCTAATGCTAAATCCGATGCGTCCGTTACGATAACTAGCTTTCCGTGCGGTTCTGGGTGTGCAAGCATGGTGGCACGTGCCAATGCTGTTTTCACTTGCTGAAACACGGAATTAAGCTCTTCTGGCCCAGCTACTGATTTGTTTTTGCTTTTGGTTTTGCTGATTTGTGCCAGATATGCATATATTGGACCAAGGATTTTAGCTAATTGGTAGTAGTTTGCCATTCCTAAAAATCTCTGTATCTGCCGAATAAACGTAGGAGTTGGAAAGCTTTTAATACTTTCAACCTTCTCTTCGGAAGGCGAAATACCCTTGCGGTTATATGATGACAGAGGAAATTAAGTTCCTTTACGCCAAAAACACATTTAGCCGGATTGATATTAATTCCGTATTCCGATAACCGTTGAAATAATTTATGTAGGTGCTCTTTATGAGTCTTTGCGTCAGGTGAAAAAATGAGAAAGTCGTCGATATATACAAATACGAAATCGAGTCCATTGCAAACCTCATTCATGAAGCGCTGAAATGTTTGTGCGGCGTTGCGCAACCCGAATGGCATACGGCGAAATTCATATAAACCGAGTGGCGTTGTTATCGCTGTTTTATGTAAATCTGATTCTGCTACAGGAATCAGATGATATGCTCCTACGAGATCTAATTTTGAAAAAATTTTTGCACCATTCAGATGCATAGTAAAGTTTTGTATATGCGGGATCGGGTATCGGTCCGGGATTGTAAATGCGTTAAGCTGCCGATAGTCCCCGCATGGTCGCCAATCGCTATTCTTTTTCTTTACCATATGTAGCGGAGAAGAATCGGAAGATGATGACGGTTGACATATGCCAAGTTCGACCATAAGTTCGAACTCCTTTTTTGCGGCGTCGTGCCGTGTGGGATATAGACGACGGGGTTTCGCGAAACGCAGTTGGTTCTTTGTCATTATGTGATGCACTACCGTGTGTTGAACTTTTTTAAAATAATCTGGAAGTTGAGTGAGATCGGGAAATTTTGATAAAATATCCGAAAACTGCCCTTAATCACGTGAATTTTAGGAGTCGGTGTGTCTGCCGCGATCGTTAACATGTTAATAGTTAGGTTTGTGAGTGGATCGATAATCTTGTTATTTTTTAGATCGACTATGAGCTTATACCTCTTTAAAAAATCTGCACCTATAATAGCGCGATCTATATCGGCTAGTATAAATTCATGTACGAATTTTCTTCGTAATTCAAGATTCAATGTAAGCATTTTCGTACCGAACGTTTGTATAATTGTACCGTTGGCTGCCGTAAGGGAAATGTCGGATTTAGCTTTTGTTGCTTGGGATTTACCCGGCAAAACGGATAAATCAGCGCCCGTGTCAATTAAAAATACGATATTGTTTGCATCGTCACGGACGAAGAGGCGGCTGGTTAACTTACCAGCACCGGTGGCCGCTACACGCGGTGCTTGAATTAGTTTGGGTGATTGTCAGCTGGCTTATTTATGCACTGACATTTTTTCGCCTTGTCTCCGAATCTCTTATGATACCAACACAATGTCTGCGAGGTATGTGGAGTACTTTTGGAACGTGATCTGTTGTCGTGTCGACTAGAACTGCGTGATCGTAATGCATGAGCTCGGCTTCTCGATCTAAACCGGTTATTTACCTCGAGCTTTGCGATCATAGCTTCGATACGCGCTAGTCGCGCGTCGAAATTTGATGCAGGCGTTGATTGCGTTGTTGGCGTACGTGAATTTGTGCTAGTTCCGGCGATAGCAAAAACGGATGTGTTTTGCTGGGCTTCATAAATTTTATCGGCTACGTCGGCCAATTATTTGAGCGGTTTATCACCGCTCATGCTAAAGCAATATGTATCACTTGTGGTAGCTTGCGTAACCACAAATTCTTAATTATTTCTTCACTGAACGTTTGACCTGAGAGTTGCCTCATAGATCTCAACAATTCTGACGGACTTCTATCACCAATATCCGTTTTGGCTATTAAGGTTTCGAGACGCTTCGTTTCCGAAATCGAGTGCCTTTTAATGAGCGCGGATTTAACGTTTTGGTAACGGTTGCTGTCAGACGGATCTGAAAGGATATCTATAATGGACTCACATGATTCTGGTGGTAGTGCTGCGATTGTCAAACAATACTTTGTATCCTCATTCGTGATTCTATACGCTTGGAATTGTGCTTCTGCTTGGATAAACCACGTAGCAGGATTTGTAGGCCAAAACGGCGTTAGACGGACGCGTACCGAATCATTTTTTACATCATTTGATGTATTTGATTGATGTGTTCCCGTTGAACTGCCACCTGTGTTGTCTGGGACAGAATTTATATTTTCTGTGGGCATAATATTCGGATATATATGCTAACCCAAAAAAAATTTACGCGATCAACAATATTACGTAGTCGATTACCTATCCACTTAATTTTCGGACGTCCCAAAAAAAATTATTTTAAATTGTAGCACGATTTTTTTATAGCACCCTGTATGGTATGAAAAAATCGAATGGTAAAAACTATACTTCTGTTTTTATTTCAGAGTTCTTTGTGTTGTGAGCGAAAAGAGAAAATTATATATGTGTTTGTGTTATAATGCTTGCAAAGTTATTCGAGGTGTTTTTTATATTTGCAGAAAAAACTTTATTCGAACAAAATAAAATTAATGTTGTGGGCTGATATCAATTATAAAATTTTATGTAATATATAATATAAAATAATAAAATATATGTTGTTATTTTTTGTTATATAATTTTAATATAAAAATATAATAATGAAATAATTCCAATTTAACATGAATAATAATTATAAATTTTTATTACTATTGAATATAATTTTGACTCTAAATATTTCTTGTTTTTTATATTGTACAAATTTATATATAGCTATTTGTGATTTTTGTAATGAAAATTATTAATTTTAATATACACAAATTTGTACAATTTGCAATTGTAATAGTTTATACATTTCTATATTTATTTTATATAGCTTAAATATTTTATACTGATCTGTATTTAAAAATTATTTATATTAAAAGCAATATGTATATTTTTTATGATTTACAGCTTTTTATTAAGGGATCGAATTTTACGTTATTCAAAAAAATCTATGATTAGTTAAAAAGTTTAACAAATTTAAAAAAATCTAATTTTAAAATTTTTAAAAAAAATTCTATTTCCGTACCCTGTAACAAGGTATTATTTTTAACAAAAATATATTATTTTTGACAAAATATATTATTTTAACCAAATATATAGTGTTTTTCGGTTAGAATTGTATGCAAAAAATGTATCAACGAGTTAAAAATATGTAGTTTTGCGTAAAAAAAAATTATCTATTAATGAAAATTTATATTTTACTTGTTGTTTTCTTGCTATTGATGAATTAGTTAAAGTAACGATGAAAATGACGGTGAAAATGATGATTATTCTGCTGCTGATGATGAATCTTAAAATTTGCTGATGCTGCTGTTAAAATTGTATTGATTGATGAAATTTTTCTGGTTGTGTTGAATGATGGTCTACTGCTGCTTGCGCTGATGTTTTATATATATAGCGTAACTGCTATATGTTAATTAACTGATATTTATAATTATATATCAGTTATGTTAATGCTCAGCTACGATATAACAATTTAAATTGATTTTTAAAAATAGACCAATTGTTAATATTTAAAAAAAACCGCACAGATATTTCTTTTTTTAATTTTGATAGTTTTTATACTTTTTACTGGATTATTTAAAAAAAAACACTTTGTACTTTATATAAGGTTTTTTAAGAAATTCGGCTTTTTTTTACTTAATTTTTTTTTTTGTCAATAATAATGATGATACACGTCACCACTTGTAGTGCTAGGTCGAACTGTACCTAATCTACATTAATTAATTGTCTTGTTAAATAAAAACTCCTGGCCTTATATTTTCACATATTATTTATTTAACAATATTATTTAATTTATTAATTTATTTATTTAATATTTATTATAAATAATTTATTTAATGTTCAAGTATTAAGTATTATTTAATATTTATTATTAATAATTTATTTAATGTTTAAGTATTTATTTTTGAATTCTTTATTAAATGTTAATTTAGTTATAAGATTTATTTAATGCACCACAAAAACAATTTTATTTACTATGTAATTTAAAATATAATTTTATTGAATTTTACTCGACTTAACTTTGCAAGATCTGTTAACGAACTGATATCGATTTTTTAATATCATTCCTATTATACAAAATTGGTCAATTCAATTTGAATAATAGAAATGAGAATACTCTAAATTAATTTAATTTAATCATTCGATTATTTCATCCAATGGGAAATTAGTGCATTGATTAATTTAACAATGCAAGATCAATTTTAATTAGAGTATCGTGAGTGGTCTTATAATGCCGTACTCTGAAGTTAATATTTACTTCGAATTTAATATTCTATTTCGTACCGGGTGTCACTACATGCACACCACTTTCAACTGTAAATGTATGCATTGCATCATATACAACTGCTCAGACTCGTCTTAAACTGTACGAGTATTTGGAGAAACTTGAAAAATATACGACGTACAAAAGATCACCAGGTAATTTGTGTTCCCGAAACGAAAATATACAAGCCATCATCAACAAAACGCAAATTTTTAGACAATTTTGATTCAGTGCCTTATGGCTGGCTATAACCAAAGATTTTTATAATAAATAGTATTATAGTATTAAAATTTCTGAATATTATTAGTATAATACAGTAATTAAAATTTACGAATATTATTTTTTATTTTGATGCAAAATAGGTGCAGTTTTTTTAAAAAAATAAGTAAGTATTGATTTCAACAAAACATTTTTACTTATGGTTGTAATTTTTTTTAATTTGTTTGTTTGTGATGCAAACCACATATCATTATTTTTTGTTTTGCAAAAAACATTAAAAAGCACATAAGTAAGAATATATTAATAAACAAGATGACATAAGGATTAATTAAAATCAACAAAGTGTAAATTAAATAAATACAAGTCATCCTTTCAGTTATAATTTTATTACTTTGTTTCAAAAGAAATCCACTGCAATTTTTAAAAAAAGTAATTATATTGCGTTCAATAAATAACTTTTGTAATTGTCTAAAGAATTAGTTTACGGTCCATTAAATTTTTAACAAAAAAACAACGATAAACTATATGTAAATTATCATACACAAAAGCGTAATTTTTTATTAAAAAATATATATGTTGTTTTCAATTTTATTTATAATTTTATTACATTGTAATAAGAAACTATTATTACATTTCAAATAGACATATGATTAAGTAAAAATTAAAGTAAAATGTGATTTAATTAAAAAAAAATAGTCTTGTCATGTCACAAAAAAGTAAAAGGAATATATATTTTGTATATAAAAAGAAAAGGTTATTATCAAATGTTGTATACAATCATCATGGATATGCAGCAAGTTCCAACAATGGCAAACTTAGCGTTAAGAGCTGCTTTTAACGCTCAAATATACAACTGCGACTGCTGGTGGGAACTCCTCGAGCACCCAAGTCTGGAAAAAAGATATTTGATGGATGAACAGGAATATTTCGTTAATTATGCAACTGGATGCATACTTTTCTCAAGCCAAAAACATTATTTCGAAAAGTTTACTATACGACAACTTTTTATCTGTTGTGGAAATGAACTTTTTGATTTAATGAAAATCAAATTAGACCCTCACCCTAGTTTTTAAATATATAAAGAATGCAAGGAAAAAATAGTATAAATATTATGGTAATTTTCTCATAATTATCAGTTTACTATTAAAATTCAACATGGTAAGTTATTTAATATAAATATTATATTTATTATATTAATAAAATTTTTGTTATTTTTTTTTTAATAAAAATTGTTTTCTCCTTTCAGAGCTTTTTACAAACATTCGAAGCGACTGCTACTGGAGTGGACACCATCTACACTAAACTACATGACCTGACAATAGGCAGATCATATGAGGTGATACGGTTCCAATTCAAGGAAACAAGATTTGGACATGGCGTAACAGTCACACTACAACAATTTGATGGTCCGCAACAGCTGCTAGTATACCTGCCTAAGAGACTTAGTCAAACAATAACAAAACAGGAGCAACTGGACCAACTTAATAATAGATGTTATAACATGATTTTTCGCGGAAGAGATCCTGCGAAAAGAAATTTGGGAAAGATAGATTTTATATCTATAAATAATGTCTAAAAATATTTAATAAATGTTTGTATAAAGTTAAATACAAATTGTCTTTTTATTATATAAATATAAATTGTCTTTTTATTAAAATTTTCAATAAACAGTTCTTGTATAAAGACAAAAAATATTTTTTATTTATTTTATTTTATTTATTTATTTAGTCTACCAATTTTTAATTTCACAGACTTTAGTACATATACATTAATATATATATTTACATATATTTTAAAATTATCAATAAAAAGGCATAATTGGCTTCGTAATTATTGTGGTTTTTTTTATTTTGTTTTTGATCTTGGAAAAGATGCTTTTTACAGTTGTTGTTGTTGATTTTGTTGTGATATTATACTTTTGCGCATGGACAATCAAGTTATATTATATGCACTATACGTATTATATTTGTGGTTTTTAAAAAAAATATAAATCATACTAAAATATTTGTTGTATACATACGAAAGTATCAAAACACATAATTTGTGTGCAAAAAAAAAAATTGTTTGATGGCATAGATAGTAGCGTGTATACCTAGAAATTGAAACATCCGCGGTTCAAGTCTACACAATACCATTTTTTTTTTAAATCTAAAGCATTAAATCATCTAATACAATTAAAATGTTATCGTCATTTTCGTTATTTATTTCTTCAGGTATATTATTCAAAAAATCAATATTATCAAAAGGTAAATTCCTTGGTACAGCAGTCAATTCAGGGTTGCACCAAATTATTTTAGCTATGTTTGGCTGAATTAACGTCTTATGCTTCCTGATTATATTACAAACAAAAGTTGTTTTTCCACACCCTGAAGGACTTTGTAATTTCTTAACTAGTTTTTCGTAAATATTTTTAAAATTTTGTATTATTTTTAAAGCTTCTCTGTGTTGGAATGTTACTTATACACAGGTACATGTATCTGGTCCACATTCTGCATTATTATTTGACCATATACAACATTTATAATGTTCTCCAAATTGTGATTTTTCTACACCGGAATTAATTAACAATTTTAATTTTTCCTCAAGATTTTCTAATTTATTTATATTATTTTTATCAAGACAAAATTTATATTCTTTTAAAAAAATAGAAATCACTTCTTTGTCCTCTGTAGACAGTAACATTTTATATACTGAATACAAAAGTAGTTTTGTAGTTAATATATAACACACACACACACACACACATTAACAAAACTAATAATATCAACGTTGAATGCTACAATTTAGTGTATAAATTTTATATACAAATATATATATATATATATATATATATTATTTGTAATCCGTAATATATATATAGAGTTAATTAATATTATCGTTTTTACAAGATCAAAAACAATAAAATACAAAAGATCAAAAACATTAAAGATAAATCTTGTTTTTGCATATAAACAATAAAATATATGATTTCACAAGATCATATATATATAATATATAGAGTTAATTAAAATTATCGTTTTTACAAGATCAAAAACAATAAAATACAAAAGATCAAAAACATTAAAGATAAATCGTGTTCTTGCATATAAACATTAAAACATATGATTTCACAAGATCATATATATATATAGAGTTAATTAATATTATAATTTTTACAAGATCAGAAACAAGAAAATACAACAGGTCAATAACAATAAAGATATATCTTGTTTTGGCATATAAACAATAAAACATATGATTTCGCAAGATCATAATATACAAAGTGTCAACAACTACGCACCTGCGTCGGAAGTAAAGGAGATTGCGCAAAACGATCAATCAATCAGTGACTACTTAACACTAATTAACCGCATGATTAACCAATAATTATGATTAATCAATTATACACACATCATTAACCAATTATGCACACACGAATGCACACATTAGTTACACATGAGTGCACAAATTATGCACACACGAACGCACACATTAGTTACACATGAGTGCACACAATAGGATTTAGTTCCCAGCACAAGGTGGCCCAATAACTACTCATATTTTAAACTAATTCATAACCTTAATCACCCAGGCATGAAATCTACAACCAAATTAGTAACTGATAGATTTGTATGGCTAAATATCAATAAAGATTTTAGGTTTTGGGCCAAACAATGCATCCAATGTCAAAAGTCGAAAGTAAATCGTCATAATCAACGTCCATTAAGTAAATTTTTAATCCCAGATCAACGGTTCAGTCACATTAATATCGATTTAATCGGTCCATTACCAACATCCCGTGGTTATAATTATTACCTGACTTGTATAGACAGTTTTACAAGATGGCCAGAAATTATTCCTATCAATTATATATCTGCTGAAACAGTTGCAAAATCGCTTATGTCTGGTAGGATTTCACGATTCGGAATTCCTTGTAATATAACAACTGACCGTGGTAGACAGTTTACTTCGTTATTATTCAACGAATTTTCAAAATTATTAGGGATTAAACTTTATAAAACAATTTCGTATCATCCGCAAAGCAACGGAATGATCGAACGGCTTCATAGAACTATTAAATCTGCTCTTAAATGCAACAAATCTAAAGACTGGGTTGATTGTTTGTCAAAAATTTTATTAGGTCACCGTTTGACATTAAAAGAAGATATTAAAGCTACCCCTGCTGAATTGGTTTAGTGTAGAACCTTATGGTTATCAGGGGAATTTTTTGAATCAACCAAGATAGTAGTTCCAAAATCCGAATACGTTAAAAATTTTAAAAACATTTTCGAAAATTTATCACCGGTCGAAGCCGCGAATCACAATACACGCCGAAAAACTTTTATTCAAAAAGATTTAAGTAATTGCACTCATGTTTTTCTACACAACAATGCTGTGTCTCCACCGTTGACGCCTCCTTACGATGGTCCGTTTGAAGTTTTAAACAGAAAACCGTCAACGTACATAATCAAAATTCGCCGAAAAAAAAGAAGTAGCTATCGATCGACTTAAAGCGGCATTTATTGAAAACGAAGAATTGAAATTACCAAATGAATTAAATAATGAAAATAATATGAAAACAAATGTTAATCAAGATATAATAAATAAAAAGATATGTGATAAACAGGAAAATGTTAATGGAAATCTTGATAAAACAGATAAAAAAAGAAAAGCGTCGCTTTCAGTAAATCACATCCAGTTCGCACTTCTAAAAAGGGGCGTATTATCAAAACCCCACAAAAATTTATTTCGCAACAATTCACTGGAGGAGGAGTAGTGTGGCGATGCTTTTCTAAACTTATCTAAAAAAAATTAATTAATTCAAAATATTTCCATAATAAATAAATAACATTTAAATTAATTAAATAAAATAAATAGATTAATTAAATAAAATAAATAAGTAAAATTAAATAAAATAAATAAGTAATGTAAATTTAAATAAAGAGGAAAATTAAACCTAAAGTTGCCAAAACCTAAAGCAATCAGGGCTTTCTGGGCCTGCAGAGGTGAAATTGGGAAAAAATGGGGTTTGTCACAGAAGATTATACATTGGCTTTACATGTGCGTAATTAGATCAGTTCTTACCTACGGATCCCTGGTCTGGTGGAAATCCCTAGAAATTGGATCTAATTTAAAGATTCTAGAAAGAATTTAGCGGCAATGTTGCTTAGGTATTACTGGCGCCACAGCTAGTACACCGACGCGTGCTTTGCATCCTAGGTATGCAAAGTATCGACCTCTTTGTGAAATATACGGCTGATAACGCAGCTCTGCCTTTTAAAAATCAATAATAATATGGTAACATCAGGTTCGCCCACACCCCATGTTACAATCATTCGTGTGATTGAAGCGTCGGGTTATAAGCTAAATATGTCTAATGATTACATTCCAAATATGATAATATTTGATGAGGGTTCATAACAAGAATACCGTCTAGAGGAGAGTGGGAGAACAGTTCACTTATTCCCCTAAATAGCACTGTGCTCTACACTGATGGTTCCAAAATGGAATCAGGATGTGGTGCAGGAATCTTTTCTGTCGATCTAGATCTGAGTGTCAGCATCAGATTAGAAAACCACGCCTCAATTTTCCAGGCTGAGATTGCAGCTATAAAAGCTGCCGCAAACTTATGGTAGAAACTAATCTGTGTAATAAGAATATTGTGATTTGCTCGGATAGCCAAGCAGCTATTAAAGCACTAGAACACAGATCGATTAATTCTAAATTGGTTTTGGAATGTCGTACTATTCTTAAGCAAGTGAAGGCAAATAATAATAATGGGAAATGAGAAAGCGGATGAATTGGCTAGAAATGGAGCGATAGATAGCAACCTCCCAATCTGCCAGATCACTTACCCAGTCAGCTCGATTAAAAAACTGTTTAAACTATGGCTTGTTGAACAAAACACGTTAAAATGGGTTGCGCTGAACAGTTGTCTTCACACCAAACTGTTCTGGAGTAACCCCAATGCTAAACAATCAAGAAGTATTCTGAACATGACCAAACCCATGCTCAGACTGTACACAGGAAAGGTCACGGCGCATTTACTATTACGTAAACATGCCGGGTGACTCAGAATGAGAACAGAAATAGCTTGTAGAAGCTGTTTTGAGGATGCCGAGACATATTCTATGTCACTGTCCGTATCTGTGTAATAATAGGTTAAAATTTTTCGGTTCCTATTTTATAGGGGATTTAATAGAATTAAGCAGTGTAAAAGCTGCGAAGTTGACAAACTTTATGAAAGAAGTGGGATGGCACGATTCGTGGTGAAAATGGTCAACGTTTCGTAAGGGGGTACAACGGACTGTACGGTCTAGGTACATAGTAGTTTGGTCGCTTCCATTCCCCCTTCTCAAACAAACCAACCAACCAACGTCTTGCATCCACACTGAGGTTTTTCTTATGCTCTGTTGACTGCGTTAATCGGACATTCTAACCAATTATATCTATTAAATTTTTATGTTTTTTAATCTTCCGCATGATATATGCATTTGATTCTATTTCTTTCTATATCTACTAATTCATATCTATTGTCGAGTTTTACTTATTATTACTTTAAAATTTTTTGATTTTATATTTTTTTTGCTTGTTTAGCGATAAAATGTTTTATGGCATCACGGAAAATAAAATTTGTACGATATACAATTTCACCAACATAAAATTTACGAATCCGAAATCTTTATTTGTATCTATGTTCATTTTTTCATAAGATTTACGAATCAATTCTTTAAATTAAATTTAAACTATCTGATAAAGGTAACGTATCAATATCTTCACGCAAAGCGTTTTTTTTAATAGCAAATATTCTGACCCATGCAAAATCATGTTTGTACCATAGAAGACAAAATATGGAGTACTTCCAATACTTCGGTGAACACTGCTTCGCAGAGAAATAGTTATCGCGCTAAGATTTGCATCCCAATCGCGTTGATCGGATTTAATATAACTACGAATAATCAGCAAGTATGGAACCATTCACTCTTTCAGAAGCGTTTGCCTTAAAATCAATTGCTGCTCGGAGATGTTTAATTTCATATCTCTACAACTTTCACTTTCGTGATTACTTCCTGAATACGGTTTCATACGCTTGTACACATACCCATCTGAAACTTTTAAATCTGGCAAATAATCCTTATTTATGGCAATGGTTGATTTTAACTCTGACTATTCTTCCGAGGAAAAGTATTCAGAATTCAAATCCAGTACAAGAGGAGATGTTAGAAAACAAATTTCCGTCTTCGCACGCCACAATGCATCAGCAACCGTGTTTTGTGAGCCTTTTCGGTGTTCGATCACGAAATCGAATGCCTGAATCTTTAAACTCTAACCACAGCATGGTCTGTAATGATTGTAAAGGGCATTCCTTCGACATATGGTACAAATCTCTTAACACTAAGCACAGCCGGAAAACACTATAACTCTGTTATTTTATAACTGCGTTGCGCAGAGTTTAACTTATTCGAGAATAGAATTCTCTTTCCCTTCATCATCTATCTGAAACATTATGGAACCAATACCTGTAGTACAAGCGTCGCACTGTATATAACATTTCCGACACCTGAAATCTGGTTTCTTCAATACCGGTGCTGATGTTAAAGCCACTTTCTATGATTCAAAACCAGTTTGCGGTGAATCGGTCTATTTGAGTTTTTTTTGTTTACCCTGTTTAAGCGTATCTGAAATAAGTGTTACTAGTACAGAATAATTCAGAATGAATCATACCAACCGGTCATTCCCAAGAAACGTCTTACCTGTTTAGTTGTTTTAGCTGTAGGAAATTCAACTATCGCAGATATTTTGTTCGGATCGGGTTTTAAACACAATATACACTGACACAATTATACTAGATAACGAAAGCTCACGAAAACAAAACTTCCTTTTTTCGAAATACGGCAATATAATTGAAAGATCGTCAAGGTATACATATATGTGTTCGCGTAAACTACGTGGGATAAGGCGTGAAAGTCATGTAAGGCGTGAAAGGCATAACTCGGAACTAATACAATGGCATACCTGGTACCGTGAATACAGTTTTTTTGCGAGAACCTTTTTCTAGAGGAATCTGCCAAAATGCGTCTTTCAAGTCGATGCTTGAAATAAATCGAGTATCTTTTAGCCTCGATCTTTGGAAGTAGATATGCGTCTTTCTTAGTTACCGCATTCAAAGCATGCGCGTCCAGACACAACCTAACCTTATTTGGTTTTCGAACTAAAGTTATGGGTAAACTCCACGGCGAGTTACTCTCTTCGATAATACCTAATTCTAACATTATATTTAACTCTTCGTAAACTAACTTCTGAATAGCAGGTGATATCGGCCAATGATTTGTCTTCACAGGGATTGCATCTCCTGTATCAATAGAATACGTTTCAATAGATGTTTTTTAAACCATATACACCAAATAACGGAAACTGACTTTTAACTGAACCTAAAGTTAGCTTTCATGGTCATTTTAGTCATGTATCGGTAATATTGGTTTATATTTTTCTACGCTAGATGTTACAGAATCTATAGTTTCTATCTTATGTTCTTCTATATCTACATAACCTAAATTTAATACGGATATATCTGGAAATTTAGCTACTACTGAATCTAATCTACTTTGTTATTTACAGTAAGAAAATTATCTGTTTCACTATTAGATTTTGATTTGTTATTTTTTTAGGAAGATTTAGATTGATTTCGAATGAACGGAAAAAATCTATAACTATATATAATGTTTGTGTGACAAAGATATAATTTGAAAGATTTTTGTATACCATCATACATAACTTTAACAATTATCCAACCAAGTATATGATTCAAACTTCCATTAGCTGCCTTTATATTCGAATATATTTTCGTATATTTAATATTCAATTTATTAACAAAATTCATACAATCAGCAAACATGAAATATTTGCTACTGTATCAAGTAATCCTAAAACGTTTAAACCTTTTATACCAATTGTAGCATAAAAACGATAATCTTTAGCTTTTGTTTCTAACAGTATATATTCTGTTTGTTTCTGAAATTTGTTTCTGAAACAACAGTTACACATAAAGCATTTGCATGCAGGTTCGCAGGCGATGCTAGTAATCACACAGAAAAAACTTGGTACATACTGTTGTTAAAAAATGAATCGAGAGTGCTCGGCCGAAAGCGACCACCATTCACCCACTGATGGTAAGTTACCACCAAATTTTTTTGAAGAAACGCGTCCATTTATGAAGGCCGAGATAGACTTCTGTAGACTAGTGACAATCCATTACAAAATCAGAGGAAAACTTTCTACAAAAACATATATTGCTGCTTTGTCTTCTTCGCCGTCAAGGCGTCATGTTTAAAGATAATTTTTCCCATAAGAATTGGTACATTTTATATATATCAGTTTACATATTTGTTTGTAGCAACCAATAATTTAAAATTATATATATTCTAAATTATGAGGGTGTCAAATGCCCGTAATTTTTATTGTAATATGATATAAATTTAAATTAAATAATATACATTTATTGTAATAAAATTAAATAATATTAATTAGAATTATGGGAACACTATATCAAGTATTTATATATGCAAATAAAATTGTAGGAATTGGAGTAAAGGGTGCAAATAGTGGGAATTACATTATAAATTAGAATTAAGTCTAGAAATTAGAATTAAGTACATTATGGGAATTATAATTTGGTAGAATTAAGTGCCAGTTTAAAAATTTAGGCTATAAAAGAAAACGAATTCTAGTTAATAAGTCATTCTATTCCAAGACTTACTTACTGTTTTATTTTTCTGTCTTTGAGTCTACTCTAAACTTTATATATCTATCTATATGATGGGGCTTGTGTTTTAAAATGATAAGGATTAGATCCTCGATTATTAATTATTTCACTAGAATATTCTTCATCACTATTAACTACTTTTATTTGTTCTAGTTTATTTTTCTTTGTGCTAGTCAAAACATTTATTGGAATTATATCACATTTCTGTTCATTCAACGTTTTGTATGAAATTCTACTTAACGCATTATTATTGCTGTTGTGCTTACCAAGTTTATAAATAATTTTAAAAGTGTATTCACATAAACGTACTTTCCACCAATTAATTCTACCTTCTGAATCGTTTGGTTGTACTCACCAATAAATGGCTTATGATTTGTGAAGACAACTTATTTGCGACTTAGAAGATAACTTCTAAAATTCTTAACACCATTTTCTCAACAAATCGTTAAGTTTTCTGAAATCTATCAAAACTCTGTCTTTTTGTCCCCCTTTGGTTCTGCCTTTTTTGGTACTACCAAGAGTATTCCAAAGACTATTTCTTTGTTCAAATATGTCCTCGGCTAGCAATCTTTTGACCTACTTATTGTTGAGCTGCGTATGGCATTCAATTAATATATACTGTCTGCTGTTAATAGGTTTTGAATTGAATGTGCGATTCCTGATTCACTTAAATGGTTAAATGGTTACCAGGAAGATCAAATATATCTTGTGATTTTTCAATTATTTTGTCCAATGCTTCCTTTTCCTCCCAATTCAATGTCTCTCTAGCGAATATATGTTTCTTTAAGTAATTTTTTTCTCTTTTACATTTCTAGGTCTGGTCCTTCAATTAACGTTTTTATTTTATACATTGTTTCATTTTTCTTCATTAATACTATTCTGTTTTGGTTCGACAGACCATTCACCTATATTCTTAATTTCAAAATTTTCGAAGGGATAAACTTCTGGTATAAAATCTGGTAGTTCTTTATCTTCCGAAATTAAATTCATAACAATTGCTGTTAATTTTCGCCGAAGTAATTCCATTTCCTAATATTAATGCATTATTTAATTCTGATGAAATAGGTAACTAAAAACTCGCCATCTACTGGATTAAGTTTTTTCAGTTCTAGTCGGAATTATTATGATTTTAGTGTAGACTTCTGTGAAATCAATCCGTTGTTTCATAAACAACTCTAGATGTACAATCATCTAACCCAAAATGCCTACCAGACACACAAATTATCACTGAATTTATTACAATTTTCAAAATAAAATATATATTGCGAATCATCTAGTTTTAATAAAAAGTATTTGTTTCATTTTTAAAAAGCCGACTTTCCAAACTTCTATTTGTCTTTGACTTAAAATTTACTAATAGATTCGCTCTCTGCTGTGGAGCTCCTTTTTCGATATTCGTCTTATGATTTTCTTTATTTAAAAGAGACACAACAGAATTATTATTCTTTAATAACAACAGAATTATTATTAACTTAGTTTATTTATACCTAAATTAATTACTTCATTCCATAAAAAATAAAATTTGTTTCAAAATTTGTCAAATAATTATTTTCTATATTAATTTTTATATTAGCGTTATGTATTTCGTTTACAGTACTATTTTCGAAAATTTCTATATTCAAATTCGGTTTCTTATTTGAAGTTTTAAATTAGTAATTATTATCTTCTATGTCCCCAGATAATAGTTTATTACTTTTAAATTCATTTTTGCTTTTAACTTTAACATCGCAATCTTTAACCGTTTTAATTTCGTTAAAACCCCTTCCTATAAAATTACCGATATTATTTTCTTTATTTTTTAACAATTCTGTTTCACATTTTTCAATTATTAAATTATCCGATTTGTTATCATTTTGTTTAAATTCATAAGTAATTTTAAATATTTCCAAATTCAATTTCTTGTAATATATCTCTATTACTAGGGTTAAATTTATATTTGTTTTTAATTGTGTTGTGTTATCCTTTCCGTTGTGTTTATTACATGTACTTTCTCTTGTTTTCTTTCCCTGATGGTCTGTACTTTCTCTTGTCTTCTTTGCCTGATCCGCTGTACTTTCTCTTGTCTTCTTTGCCTGATCGCCTTTTTAAATTAAATACTGCTTTTAATTTAATTTCAAAGCATACTTTTATTTCAACTTTAGTTATCTTTTAAATTCTTTACTAACAATCTACTACATAATTAAATAATTAGTCTACTAATAAGTATAACTTATTGAATCTGATTGTTGTTCGAATCAAAAGACAATTGAATATAAAATTTCCCACGACTTATATAGTGTTAAATTACCCTTTCAGCAAATCAATTATTATTAAACGTTAATTATAAATATAACCGATTTTAACATATTTTAAACCTAAGATTTTAAGCCTAATTTCTCTATGTTCTAGGTGATCTATTCTCACTTCTTTTTTCACGTTTCACGTTTTAAAAGGTAACGTTGACGTTTCTTCGATTGATGTATCAATTTCTTTACACGACAATGATGAATGAACTGCTATCAGCACACCTCTGCCTCTATCCTCACCATGACGAAGCAAACGATCACGTCTAAAAATCTCCCAAGAAGAGTCCAAGATTTCAGAATCGAGATGATCGTTTTGTTTAAGCCAAGTTTAGTTTCGGTGATAATTAATACATTATAAGCACACGAAGATGCTTATCTATGAAAGTTGTCCAAACAGCTTCGCATACCAGGCATATTCTGATAATATATACGTAATTCATTTCGTGTATGTGTATAATTTATTGCAGAATTTGGTAAAAATGCTTTGCTTTTTGCGAATTTACGGACTACAAAGTTAGGTGGCCATCTGGTACTATTTACAAGTATTTCCACTTGAGATCTAGGCACTGTAACAATAAAATTGGAGTAAGATACTTTGTTCCAAGGTACTATTAAATTACAACCTTTTACAGTGCAACCGAAAATTTTATAAATTAGATTTATTATATCTACCTCTGTCATAGATATGTGAACATATTTAATATAAATTTTCGCAAAAAGCCTTTCTACGTCACACGGGATCTCTGTAACATATGTAGATTCGTCGTTATATTCTACTGCATTTGTGAAACCCAAAGTTACTGGTAAACAAGCCTTAGGTAATATAGCAAAAATGTTGGATGGATTAGGAACATGGCCGAAAATACCTATAATGGGTTTCTCTTTGTTTTTGTATGTGTTCCTCTCTTTTCGAAGACATTTCTCTACGGTAAGATTCTAAATCATACAGTATCCAGTGAAACACCGAAACCTTCTTGATATTTGTTGTAAATCGATCTTAATTGAGCTGGATTCGATGGAAGACCTTCACGTTCAATCGATATCATAGTATTGATTCCCGGTAAATTTATCGAAAACGAGTTTATCGAAAACGGGTTTATCGAAAACGAGTTTATCGAAAGCGAGTTTATCGAAAGCGAGTTTATCGAAAACGAGTTTATCGAATGATTAATTGATCGAATGACGAGTTTATCGAAAAATATTATTTTTAAGGAACTTACGAATTGTGAATTTTATCTCATAAAAACATGTCTCTTTTTAAAAAATTAAAAACTTTTAAATATTTTATTTAAATATTTTATTTAAACATATATGTACATAATATTTCTATATTAATTTTAAAACTTAATATGAAATATTGTGAGCAATCTATCGTAAATGATCATATATATCCATATTTTCATCCCAACGATGCATTCTGTTTAATATTAAAATCTAGATATAAGTTTCTTGAAATTAAAATTGTCTATAAATTTCATTCCCACGAATTAAATAAAATATTTTTTCCACAAAATAAAGATATTATAAAAATTAGCTTTTTAAGCAAAAACGTTAAGAATGTTCTCATGAAATTTAAGTAATTAGAATATTATTTGTAATAAGAATATCATTTATTAATAATTTTTATATAAAAATATTTGTAATTTGAAGATTTACCTTAAATTAATTTTTTATTAGAATATTTATTAAATATAATTTTGTCAATTTAAGCACATATTTTGTGTGAACAAAAATAATTTAATTATTAATAATAATAATTTGAGAAATTAAATCGTGGGAAATGTAACAAATTAAGTCAAAATTTATCATATAAATAAGCTGCAATTTCGATAAATAAATCAGTCTATAATCAGGACTTCAAGTGTGTTTTAATTATTCTAAATCTTTTTAGTCTGCTCTAGTGATTTTAATTAGAGCTGTTTAAAACCATAGCCAATAATCATCATATATAATTTCTATCTGGTACTCAAATAGAAATATATATAAATTATAACTCAACATAGAGAATACCAGTTTATTCCTATACATTTTGGTGACCCCGACGTGATATCCATATTTCTAGTTAAGCGTTCTTAACCATAAACAAAAGTACTATGGATTCACTAATTAATGAACAGAAAGCTTTGGCGAAGCAAATCGAAAGGATGCATATCAACTTTACAAAAGATGGAGCAGCCAGGAAAACTCAAATTTATTTGGAAACGAGACTTAACCGATTGGAAGATCTATGGCAAACATTTGAAGACCGAGACGGGCTCATTGAGAAAACATATCGTGAAAGTAATCCAACTGCAGAATACTTCACAAATTTAATTCACAATCGAGCAGAAGACATTTATGAAGCTCTTAGAGCAAAATTAGATAACGCTCTTCTAGCAGTGGAACAACGAAACGACGCTAAGTCAAGTTCAAATTCAAACTTAACTCCAGCCTCAGTTCCAGCTGTTAATGTTAATAATTTATTAAATATGCAAAATGCATACTTTAACGCATTAGACCATCTTCTAAAACGTACAATAGAAGAGCTGAAAACAGTACAGTCTCCAGAATTTTACCATGTTAAACGTAAAGCCATCGAAGGGTACTGGTCTTCAGTATGTGCGACTCATAGCAGTTTAGCTGCTGAAGGGAACAATCAGTTGGAAGAAAAATTTTTAAATTTTCAAGATCAGACACAAGATATTATTGTTCTCCTCATGAATCGAGTTGGTGAAGACAATAAATCAAACAACAACAACATCCTAAAGTTACCAAAAATTACTTTACCATCATTCAATGGCGATTATCTTGCATGGACTCAATTTCATGATCTGTTTCTACAACTGATCCACAATCAAAATATGGGTAACTCACAAAAAATGTTTTACCTTAAAAGCCATTTAACCGGCGAAGCCAGCAAACTCATTCAACACCTCCAAGTATCCAGCAGTAATTATCAAATTGGTTGGGATATTTTGAAGACACGATACGACAATCAGCGATTATTAGTTTCAGCTTGGCTTAATAAATTATTATCGCAATCAACTATCCACTTTGAATCATCAGAAGCAATAAAACGGCTGCATGATACTACAAATGAATGCTTGCTGGCATTAAAAAATATAAACATTGATACAACGTCATGGGATCCTATCCTGTTGCACATTCTTGTACAGAAACTAGATAAAGATTCACATAGACTTTATGAGCAATCGCTAGAAGCACCAAAGCAATGTCAAACACTAGCAGATCTCATGGAATTCTTAGAAAATCGATTTCAAATGATGGAAGCTTACACAGGAACCCAACAGAAAAGAGTACATAAAATCCCAACCAAAACTTCAGGAGTCGTTGTTACGAAACAAAATGAAACATGTCTATGTTGCAAGGGCACGGGACATAAAATATTTAAATGTCAAATATTTCTAAAAAAGACTCCCACAAACCGATTAAAATTTTGCAAAGGAACATCAAATATGTATCAATTGCTTGAAAACTGGACACACCAGTACAAAATGCCTATCTCGGTCTTGCTTCAAATGTTCCAGCAAGCATAACACGCTGTTACATTTAGAAAAAGAACCCAATAGTGCAACAAACTCAACATTTTCTCACAAGATGGCTCAAGAAAATAGTTCACAATCTGCAAATGTCCATCCAAGAAGAGAAACACCAACAGAATCAGCAGCTGCTACCTCCCTGGCAACACAAACTACAAACAATAGTAATAATCCAAAATCATATGTGTTCTTAGGTACAGCAATGATAAATGTATCAAACCAGTATGGGCAAACCATACAATGCAGGGCCATTCTTGATTCAGGCTCGCAACTGAACTTCATCTCAAAAAGAATTTCGAAGCAGCTAGAATTGACTAGCAACAATAACGAAATCAACATTTCTGGAATCGGAGACACCGAATCATCCACTCACAAAAAAACAAATGTAAGAATTACTTCTACAATTGGTGAATTCAGTTTCAATATAGAAGCATATATACTACCACAAATTACCGCGCAACAACCAAGCCGGTACATAGATATCAATTCATGGCCTCTTCCAAACAATATTGAAATGGCCGACCCTGAATTCCACAAGCCAAAACGAATCGACATGCTAATAGGAGCAGAACTGTTCTGCGATTTATGTCAAGGCAAACAAATTAAATTAAATGAAAATCTTCCAACATTACAAGAAACGAAATTTGGATGGGTTGTACTTGGACGAGCTAACAATATTACAACAGAACGATATTTCTGTGGTATCAGCATATCACTGGAAGCGCAACTCCGCAAATTTTGGGAGCTGGAGCATAATGAACCAGCATGCATAAAAATGAGTCCTCAGCAATTGGCCTGTGAAGAGCATTTTCAAAAAACAGTCTCCAGAAATACAAAAGGGAGATTCGTAGTGGAATTGCCATTTTTAGATTCAGTAAATAAACTTGGAAAATCATATGAAATTGCTCATCGCCGATTTCTCAGTCTAGAGAAAAGATTATCAAAAAATGAAAAATTAAAAATAAGCTATTCTGAATTTATAAAAGAATATCTTGCACTTGGACAAATGGAACTCGTCGAACGGCAAAATTTATTACCAATTCATTATTTTCTGCCGCATCACTGCGTACTACGCCCAAGCAGCACAACCACAAAGCTAAGGGTGGTGTTCGACGGATCATGCAAAACCGAAACAAATATCTCGCTCAACGATCTCATGCATACCGGCCCCACTGTCCAAGATGATCTCTTTTCAATCATGCTACAATTTAGGCTACCAAAATACGTATTCACTGCCGACATTAGGAAAATGTACCGGCAGATTTTGGTAAACGAAAGAGATCAGAATCTACAATTAATACTATGGCGTGAAAATCCAAACGAATATCTAAAAATTTACAGACTTCGTACAGTTACATACGGAACAAGGTCGGCTCCGTACTTAGCAACCAGATGTCTCAATAAATTAGCAGATGACGAAGAAAAACAATTTCTATTAGGTGCAAAAGTTCTCAAGGAATGCTTCTACGTCGACGATTTAATGACTGGCAGCAACAATTTACAAGAAGCTTTAGAAATGCAACGGCAAATTCAGGCGCTGCTCTCCACAGCAGGATTTGAACTAAGAAAATGGTGCGGCAATAATGAAAAATTGTTAGCTACTATTCCGACAA
Organism: Rhamphomyia laevipes; assembly: GCA_963920725.1. Classification (NCBI taxonomy): domain Eukaryota; kingdom Metazoa; phylum Arthropoda; class Insecta; order Diptera; family Empididae; genus Rhamphomyia; species Rhamphomyia laevipes. The sequence continues at coordinate 67,846,992 of OY987255.1, forward strand.
AACACCGAGCGGCAATTTTTAATTTTGATGAAAAAAATTGTGACACAATAACAACGTTAGGACTTGCTTGGAATCCAGCAATTGATGAATTTGCCATCAATACACATTTAAATGAAAAGACAACGAAGTTAACAAAGCGAACGCTCTTAGCCGATGTTGCAAGAATTTTTGATCCACTAGGGCTCGTTAGTCCAGTAATTGCACTTGCAAAAATTTTCATACAACAATTATGGATTTTGAAATTGGATTGGGATACAGAAATACCGTTAGAACTTCACACGAAATGGTTAAACTACAGATCACAACTAAAGCTTTTGGAAAAACTCCGTATTAAACGACATATAATGATAAGCAGCAATGTTCATAATGTCCAGCTTCATGCTTTTTCAGACGCCAGTCAAAAGGCATATGGTACGTGCATATACATAAGATCCAGTGATCATCAAGGGAACGTCATAGTACAATTGCTATGTTCAAAATCACGAGTCGCACCGGTTAAAACTATATCGTTACCTAGATTAGAGCTATGTGCCGCAACATTAATGGCGACACTGGTTAACCGCATAAGCAGTATTTTAAAAATAAACATCAACTCTATCAAGTACTGGACTGATTCCACCATTGTTTTATCCTGGATCAACTCTACAACAGTCAACCAAGAAACGTTTGTAGCTAATCGAGTGTCAACGATTCAACAATGCACAAAAATAGAAGATTGGAACCACATATCGACAAAAGAGAATCCGGCAGATCTGATATCTAGAGGAGTGTTTCCAGAACAGATAATGAGATCTACCCTTTGGTTTAACGGACCAAATTTTCTAAAACAATCACCGGAACATTGGCAAAGGCAATTCAATTCAAATATTGAATCAGCTGTGGCAAATATAACGACCATAGCTCCAGAAGATATGGAACCTGATGACATCGTTAATATGATTGATCACAAAAATTCATTTCAACGACTTCATGAAACAATGGGATTTGTCATTAGATTTACGCAAAATTGTAGAAATCCTCAAAATAAAAAACTGTCATCAAAACCAGATGCCATCGAACTAGATGAAGCTATAAAACAAATAATTAAATCAACTCAAAAAATCGATTTTAAAGATGATTTCAAACAGTTGACAAAGTCTGGGACAGTTTCGAGAACAAGCAAACTTTCTTGTCTCACACCATTTATTCATGAAGGTATCATCAGAGTTGGAGGGCGATTCATCTTTAACTGATCAGTCAAAGCATCCAATGGTTGTGAACAGCTCAAATTTAATAATTCGAATGTTAGTAGAGCGAATCCATTTTACTCATCTTCATGCTGGTCCAACAGCGCTACTCGCAACTATACGACAAAGATTCTGGCCGCTGCAAGGTAGAGAGCTAGTTCGAAATATAGTTCACAACTGTGTACGATGTGCTCATGTAAAACCACTACATATCAATCAACTTATGGGTAATTTGCCACCTGAAAGAGTTCAACCATCCAGACCATTTACAAATGTCGGTGTAGATTTTTGTGGCCCATTTCAAATCCACTATGATGTAAGAGGTAAACGTCCTACAAAAGCATATCTAGCAGTATTTGTTGGATTCGCGACAAAGGCAGTGCACATAGAACTAGTAACTAATTTAACAACAGCAGCATTCATTGGAGCACTCAAGCGTTTTATAGCACGGCGAGGATGTCCACTAAAAATCTTTTGCGACAATGCTACAAACTTCATTGGCGCTAAATCAGAACTACAAGATCTTCATTCTTTATTTCAAAGTAAGGAATTGAAAGATACTGTTGTCGAAACCTGTTCGCAGCGGGGAATCCAGTGGTGCCCGATACCACCAAGATCACCACACTTCGGCGGACTATGGGAAGCTGCCGTGAAATCAGCAAAATATCATCTGAAAAGAATTTTAACTTCAGCACGATTAACATCGGAAGAATTAACTACTGTGGTAACAGAAGTTGAAGCAGTATTAAACTCAAGACCGCTAACTCCTATGTCAGCTGATCCCAATGATTTGGAAGCACTAACGCCTGGACATTTCCTCATCGGACAACCATTAACTTCCATGCCAGATACACTTTCAGAACCAGCCAATTTAACGCTATTAAAAAGATGGGAACTGGTTAAATATTTAAAGAAAGAATTTTGGAGACGCTGGTCGACAGAATATTTACAAGAACTTCAAAATAGATATAAATGGAAAACAGAAGTCCCAAATATTAAAATCGGCACACTGGTTCTATTAAAAGAGGACAACTTGCCTCCCTTAAAATGGCGAATGGGACGGATCATCAAAGTTATCAAAGGATCTGACAATTTAGTACGAGTTGTGGAACTAAAAACATCCACAGGAATCACGAAACGAGCAATACAAAAAATTTGTCCTTTGCCAGTCATAACAGATTGTCCACCAAGTTCTAATAACTTAGACACGAAAGAAGAAAAAATTCGTTCTGCTGCTAGCAAATTAAAAGAAGTATCAAATTCCGTTAACGCGAAGCCATTTAAAATAACGACACCTAGTTCAGTTGCCCTTCAAACACCAGAAAATTATAAACGAAAAATCAATGAAGCACCAACAAAACCACCATCAAAGAAGCCAGCAAAGATCAGCTCAACCTTGCTAAATTTATTACTAATAATAGGTCTTGCAATGCCAATCAAATGCCAAGACATAAAACAAGAACAAGTTGAAATTATTAAATTCACCAATCAACCAGGAATATACTTTGAAGAACTAGGCCCAGTTAATTTAATTAATAATGATTGGACTATTTTCGTTTACTTTAATATGACAACTTACTGCAAGAAGTGAGTAATATTCGCAAATGTTTAAAAAGGTTGAAATTTTTGTGTTCAACAGCAACAAACACCGACAAGGTTCTATGTGATGGTATTCTTGATCAATTACAGCAGCAATTTCGAAAGGTTAAGCAAACCAATGACATAATTTCTAATCAACATAGTATATCAAAACGTAATAAACGATCTCCGCTAAATATAATAGGCAACATCGCTCACGCTCTTTTTGGTGTTCTAGATCAGGACGATGCTTTAAACATAGAACATTCAATTATGGAAGCCAAGGGAAATGAACAACATCTTCTTAAGCTAATCCAAAATCAATCGTCAATCATTGAATCAACATACAATATAATGAAACAAAATGAAGTTGATACAAATAATAAATTAAATCTTATTGAAACTCATATGATAAAACTATACAATGATATAGTAAATATGACTGAAGAGATGCAAACAATGCAGCAAGTTGCTAGTCTGAGATCACTTACAATGTTAATATTATCAAACTATCAAGAAACCCAAAATACAATATTAGATGTACTAACAGATTTTCATCATGAAAGGATTAATCCTTTGGTCTTAAGTCCAAAGCAACTGCGGGAAGAATTAAAAAGTATTCAACAACACATACCTACAAATGTTTTAATTCCAGGACAAAATACCGATGATATAATCACAACATATAAATTAATGAGTGCCAAGGCACGAATTACTGATAGCATTTTAATATTTCAGATCACAATTCCGTTGCTAAATCGAGAACAATTCCAACTATTCAAGGCTATTCCACTACCAACAAAAAGAGGTAATCAACTGATATATATTGAGCCATCAGCACCTTATCTAGCTATCAACCTACATAGAGATCTATTTTATTCTATGAATGAGAAAGAAAGAGAAAACTGCTACATTCTTCAAAATGGACGAAACATATGCAAGCAAAATCATCCCATCTTCACAACAGCTTCTACCAACAATCATTGTGAAATGAGTCTTTTAATCATAACTCTGTGCTATCTCCATTATGCAACATTAAAGCAATCAAAGAAGGCAGAGTATGGATTCAACTAAGTCATCCAAACCATTGGATTTTTGCATTTGATAAGGAATACACATTGAACATTGTTTGCAATTCAAAGGTAATCAGCAAAACAATATCTGGAGAAGGTTTATTAAAATTAACACCGAACTGTGCTATTAAACAACCTGGCATGACAATTAATGCTCATAACGTTTATTCCAGCCATATCCACAATGCATTTATTCCAACTATTAATTTGAATGAAATATCTAAATTGGAAAAATCTTCAAGTATTCAGAAAATTACTCATCCAAGTATATTGGCAGAAAATCATCTCGTAAAAGAAGATGACATTTTGAAAAGTCTCAAAGATCTGAAAAAACAAGAAGTGCTACCGAATGAAGTCTCACTTCATGATATTCATCAATATTCTGTCGGATACATAAGCTTGGGCCTCATTTTAACAGTCATCATCATAATTATTTTGAAACTAAGAAAATCTGCAAATCCATTACCACCAGAAATTACTACACCACTCTCTTCACTAAATAATGAAATAAGAGAATCCAAGGAATCTATGGTTTGAAAATCACTCTCCGTATTTTCAACGCGGGGAGAATGTTTAATATTAAAATCTAGATATAAGTTTCTTGAAATTAAAATTGTCTATAAATTTCATTCCCACGAATTAAATAAAATATTTTTTCCACAAAATAAAGATATTATAAAAATTAGCTTTTTAAGCAAAAACGTTAAGAATGTTCTCATGAAATTTAAGTAATTAGAATATTATTTGTAATAAGAATATCATTTATTAATAATTTTTATATAAAAATATTTGTAATTTGAAGATTTACCTTAAATTAATTTTTTATTAGAATATTTATTAAATATAATTTTGTCAATTTAAGCACATATTTTGTGTGAACAAAAATAATTTAATTATTAATAATAATAATTTGAGAAATTAAATCGTGGGAAATGTAACAAATTAAGTCAAAATTTATCATATAAATAAGCTGCAATTTCGATAAATAAATCAGTCTATAATCAGGACTTCAAGTGTGTTTTAATTATTCTAAATCTTTTTAGTCTGCTCTAGTGATTTTAATTAGAGCTGTTTAAAACCATAGCCAATAATCATCATATATAATTTCTATCTGGTACTCAAATAGAAATATATATAAATTATAACTCAACATAGAGAATACCAGTTTATTCCTATACATTTTGGTGACCCCGACGTGATATCCATATTTCTAGTTAAGCGTTCTTAACCATAAACAAAAGTACTATGGATTCACTAATTAATGAACAGAAAGCTTTGGCGAAGCAAATCGAAAGGATGCATATCAACTTTACAAAAGATGGAGCAGCCAGGAAAACTCAGATTTATTTGGAAACGAGACTTAACCGATTGGAAGATCTATGGCAAACATTTGAAGACCGAGACGGGCTCATTGAGAAAACATATCGTGAAAGTAATCCAACTGCAGAATACTTCACAAATTTAATTCACAATCGAGCAGAAGACATTTATGAAGCTCTTAGAGCAAAATTAGATAACGCTCTTCTAGCAGTGGAACAACGAAACGACGCTAAGTCAAGTTCAAATTCAAACTTAACTCCAGCCTCAGTTCCAGCTGTTAATGTTAATAATTTATTAAATATGCAAAATGCATACTTTAACGCATTAGACCATCTTCTAAAACGTACAATAGAAGAGCTGAAAACAGTACAGTCTCCAGAATTTTACCATGTTAAACGTAAAGCCATCGAAGGGTACTGGTCTTCAGTATGTGCGACTCATAGCAGTTTAGCTGCTGAAGGGAACAATCAGTTGGAAGAAAAATTTTTAAATTTTCAAGATCAGACACAAGATATTATTGTTCTCCTCATGAATCGAGTTGGTGAAGACAATAAATCAAACAACAACAACATCCTAAAGTTACCAAAAATTACTTTACCATCATTCAATGGCGATTATCTTGCATGGACTCAATTTCATGATCTGTTTCTACAACTGATCCACAATCAAAATATGGGTAACTCACAAAAAATGTTTTACCTTAAAAGCCATTTAACCGGCGAAGCCAGCAAACTCATTCAACACCTCCAAGTATCCAGCAGTAATTATCAAATTGGTTGGGATATTTTGAAGACACGATACGACAATCAGCGATTATTAGTTTCAGCTTGGCTTAATAAATTATTATCGCAATCAACTATCCACTTTGAATCATCAGAAGCAATAAAACGGCTGCATGATACTACAAATGAATGCTT
>OY987255.1:67853305-68068305 GCA_963920725.1 Rhamphomyia laevipes
AGATGATTTTTACAGTATATTTCTTGTCCAGGTAAATTATTTATGTCTCGCTCGTTTATTATACTGTTTGGAATATTTTTCATACGCTTTATTTATATTTTTAATAACTTGTTCTCGAATTAATTGTAATTTATCAGATTTAGAAAGTAAAGATACATCTTCATTTGCACAATCCAATTTTCGCAAAATTTCGTAGGTCGAGGCGTGAGGTACATATGAACAACCGAATACTATATATAGAATAAGGACTGAATGTTGTACTTTCAGATACAGAACTATTTATTGCCGACGCAATTATACTTAGATTTAAATTCCATTCTTTTTGATCGGATTTTAAATATGCTTGTATACCAGATAATATTGAACGATTTTGTCGTTCAGCAGCATTACTTTGCGGAGCATAAATAGCAGTTTTTGTATGAATGATTTTGTACGCGGTTAACAACGAATTAAACATTTTACCGGTGAATTGCCTCCCATTATCGGATGTTATTATTTCTGGGACACCGAATACTTCTAGAATTTCTTCCTCAGAAATTTTGTATAAGCTTCTGCCGTTGCACTTCGCATTGCTTTCAACCGTACAAATTTAGATAGCTGATCTAAAACAATAAATATAAAACACATTCCATCCTTACTTCTAGGATAAGGGCCTAAAAAGTCTATATAAATTCGTTGAAAAATTCTGTCAACTTGAATCAATTTACCCATAGTTGGTCTAGTAATTACATTCGACGGTTTAACCATTTTACAAGTTTCACATGACGATATCATATTTTTAACTTGTACTGCCATTTTTGGCCAATAGAATTTTTCACACAGTCGATTTAAAGTTTTTGATATTCCACCATGACTAGATTGAGGTGGTACGTTGACATTATGGATTAATCTTTTGTCATACCACTAGGTATCCATAATTTCCATATTAAATCATCATGAGGCATACTTCCATTCACGTGTTGGTATTTCTTATAAATATATCCATCAGATACTTTTATGTCGAGAAACTTATCTGGGTCTTTTTGCACCGTATTTTTAAGCTCTAAATAGTCTCCTTCATTAAAAAATGATGAATTTAAAATAATATCAGGGTTTACTGGGCATATGGGCTTAAAGCGTCCATATAAGCTCTAGAAATTGCATCCGGAACTACCATTTTCGAACCTTTTCTATGCTAAATTGTGAAAGTATGACCTTGAAGCTTAAGGCTCCAGCGCGCCAATCTACCTGTCAAATCTTTCGTGTTCATTAGCCACTGTAATGCCGAATGATCTGTTATTACTTTAAAATCGGTACTCTCTATATAACATCTAAAATGTTTTATACTTTGTATTACAGCTAATAATTCAATCTCAGATATCGAATAATTTCGTTACGCCTGAATTAATTTGGCGGGAAAATAAGCTATTACTCTTTCGCAACCGTGATCATTTATTTGATATAACACGCTACCTAAACACATTGAACTGGCGTCACTTTGAATAATGAAAGTCGGGATTAGCCAATATAGGTCACTTTTAAATTTTCAAATGAGCTTTGCGCTTCATTTGTCCATTAGGTTTTGATTTTCCCGTAAGGTTTTTCAAACATTCAGTTATAGGAGCCGATATAGTAGAAAAGTCTTTAACGAATCTTCGATACCAGCTTGCCAGTCCATTGAATCGTCGAATTTTCTTCGCTGTTACCGGAGTTGGAAAATTATTTATAGCCTCAACCTTAGACATATCAGTTTTTAAAAAACCATCACCAATTATGTAACCTAAATATTTTACTTCAGTTCTACAAAACTTTGATTTTTCTAAATTTATTGGTAATTTCGCCAAACTTAATCTATTAGCAACTTCATTTAACAGTTCTAAATGTGATTCAAAATCCGGCGAAACCACCAACAAATCGTCTAAATAAACAAATATCCTATGCCTTAAATTAGAAGGTATCACCTTCATCATTAAACGTTCTAATCTTTGCGCGTCATTTTTCAAACCGAAATACATTCTTTTATAACGAAATAGACCTCTACCTGGAACAAATAATGAAGTTTTATCTCTAGACGATTCCTCTAAATATATCTGCCAAAATCCATCTTTTAAGTCTATTGACGAGATATATTTAGTATCTTGCAATCTACTTAAAAGTGAAGATACATGTGGCATACCTGTACAATCGAACTTTGTAATAACATTGAGTTTTCTGGCATCTAAACATAAACGATCTTTACCCGGTTTTTCAACTAAGACTATAGGTGAACTCCATTCCGAATTAGATGGTGTGAGTTATTCTAAAGATATTGTATTTTATTAAATAACCAAATTTCTTAATTTATATTTATATCGAACAATTTTGTACTAAGGGTCGCTTATTATTTTACATTTCATTTACTAAATTCAAAACAAAAGATCAGCTGGAAGCTTTATATACTAGTAGTATATAACTAAATATTTTTTTTTTTTATTTGGTGTAATTTTATTTTTGATTACTTATTGTTCTAACAGCTGATTTTATAAATGAATAAGAATGTAAAATTGACCGAAAATTATCATCAACTAATACAATCACTATGATAAGAACTTTAATTTGTACAAAGAAATATTAAATCAGCTTTATCATACAATTTAGAAATATAATATTAAGCTTTCCTTAATAATGTAACTCACAGATCTACGTTTACCGAAAATTATGTTAAATATAATTATTTTTGTACGATATTTAACCTTTAGATGTTTTTTTTTATGATAAATAAAATTTAAATATATATGTTTTGTGTCATATTTGATACGAAATTATTTAATATGTTTTGTTATTTTTATTTAATTTATAATTTGTTGTTTTATTTATTTAATAGAGAACTTTTATTTTTAATTACATATATATTAAATATGGTTTTTTCACTCACCAATTTTATTATTTTGTTTATTTTAATCTGCCTGTAGACGTTGTGCACCATGCCTCCAGTGTAAATAATTGTTTTTAATTTTTATGATATTTTATCTAAAAGAATATAATTAAATTTAAAAGTTCTCAGATATAACTTAGGTTATATCTTTAAAATTAATAAGTAGATTTAATTTATCGTGTATGTTTAACTATTTCTTGATTTTAAATTATAGCCCTTTACTCCTGGATTGGTTACAATCATCAATATATAGTTTGATGTAATGAAATGATTTTTTTTTTGTAGAAATATGATGTCACACCACTTCGATTAATTTATTTATGTTGATATAAATAATTGATAAGATGTTTGTTGAAATTCTTTTGTAAAAATCAATATATTTCTTAATTTTGATGAAGTATTGAGGTTGGAAATTGAATTATCCAATTTCTAATGTTAAAATTGAATTATTAAATTTAAATGTCCTCGATCATGTGCGGCTTTATTTCTTTTATATAAATGATTATTTCTATGATTTTAGTGGATATAAATTCCACTAATTGATTATCTAATCAATTAAAACATGTACAATATGCGGTATGAAAGGTTTAGGTTAATTATAATTTTTAATCATTTATCTTTCATAATATTTTATCTATTTATTCCTAGCCGTAAGTATTTATTAACAAACTGACGCTATTTTAATTATTTATTCACTTATTTCAATATTTATTTAATTTTATAAATGTATTATGAATAATAATATATATGCTGAATAATTAAAATGCTGCAATTTTGATCGAGGACTTTATACAAAGTGAGAAATAAAATCTCAATATCCGTTTAACCCTAAATTTGTGTTGCCCTTTTTTATATTTTCAATTTCCCTCCTTAAATCAAGTAATGAAATTGATTTGGAAATATTTTTCGATTTTTGATTTTCATTACGAAGTTCTATGTCTTTCTCTAATATACTAATATTTACAGGATTTTGGATTTTTTTGTTAGGTTGTTTACGAATTGCACCTTGATTTTTTTGTAAATTAAAATTTGAATTTTCGGAAATATTACCGACGGATATGGACGATTTATTTTTATGTAATGAATTTCTTACTAGTAGAACTTCATTCGTAAATTTATTTAACGCTTCGCCTTGAATCGCAACAACATTAGCTAACTGATTAAATTGATTTTGCACGTCCTGAATATTACTAGCTTGTCCAGATACATGCTGCATTATTTCAGTGAATGATGCACCTATTGTAGACTCTAATATATTTCGATATTCTAATTTTTCTAACCTAATCATATCAGAGATCTGTGAAATCATTTGCTTAGGTTCTAATTCAATATTATTATTTTTAGGAAATGAAAATTCTTTATTTCCCGCGCCATTATTTTGTGTATTACTAACTACACCACGTAAATCAGTTAGATCTTGCACTAATTCTTGTGTAGCATTTGATTTTTCCACTATAGGGTTTAATTGATCTTTTGAATTACTTAAGTTTGACATGTTCTCTAAATTCTTTGGATTTTTGGATGTATCTAATGTTGACTGATTATTTCTAGCAGGTTTATTATTTAAATGTCTAACCTTTGGATTCGAAAAGTGTTTATTCATGGGCGTATAATCTAAAGATCGATTAAAAGCGGGTGCATTTTTATTTGATTTATTAGTTTGTTGAAAATGCTTTCTTGTCATCATTCGGGCATTATCATTTTGTCTTTCTGTCGTATCTATGTTCACTGAATTTGTCTTTGGGTTTGTACCTACAGTATCTACTTGTTGATTATCAAACTTTTCCTGATTATTTTCCATTTTTAATATTTAAACTGCCTTTTTTTATATATCTAAGCTATTCCTATTCAATTCTAATAATAATTATTATTACTTTAATTATTTGACTAATTTCGATTTATTCTCAGATACTAATATTATTATAATATATTTATATTTCAGTGATAAACTATAAGTCATAAACTAATTAAGGTGATGAACATTGACGTTTCGGAGAATATATGTATTATATTTTTAACTCAATTAAAAGTTATAATGTAAAGAAAACTTAAAATTTTTAAATTTTTGTTCGGCTGAAATGTAAATTATTCTATGTTTTATTAAAACAATTTCACTTAAGAATTTTGATGACAATCAAAATGAGGCTTTGCCTTTGTCCTTTGTATCTACCGAAAACTCGAAATTGAAATTTATTTTAATTTCTACAAATTATTTGTCGTCACCATTAAAAATTATTTATAATTTATTTTTAAGACAACTAACATAACATTTTATTAACAAAACATGTTTTTAATTTTTGCCGTGAATATCAGATAACATAGTAGCGATTAAATAAAAATTACTAGATTTATAATTTAAGACTTACTTTATGCTATTTGATTTCATTTAGCAAAAATGATTTTTTTATATATAAAATTTAGGAATAGTTTACGCGTATTGTTTTACAGTGTAAAATTATTTTTAATTATTTTTAAAGTTATTTATTATTTAGATTATTTTTCGATTTTATCATAATATTTAATTATAGTTCTTCTGTTATTAATGTTTATGATTTGAATTACGGCGCTATTACGCGTCTTTTTGGTTACGTTGGGCACCATTTTATGTAACAGCGTGAGGGGACTTGCACATAGATTTCAAGCATTTTGCCTGTAACCCGCAGGGGTGGTCATTGACACCTCACCATTACATAAAAACACTATGTGCTTTACAGGTAATAAAATTTGGACCTCAATTTAAAATTCGACTCAAAATAATTTTACATAAAAATCCAATACAATTCTCTTTATGAAAACAATTTACGCGGATTATATTTTCTAAATTCTCTACTAAATATTATATTTTTCTTTAAGTTTTTCACACGAACGTTCTATTGAAGAAATATGATGGTGTTCTTCAAGGGCCAATACCCTCCCCTATGTGCTTACAAATTGTAAAGTAACAACCATGATCATCCCTCTCTATATGGAGAGCCTTAAATATTTAGGATGATCCCTTTCTAAAAATGAAAATCTAAATTTGCTTTACATTATACTTAGTACGATATATTTTTATTCACCGATGTCGCCGTTCATCACCTTATAAAAATCTTAACCTTCCATGCTCATTTTTAATTTCAAACAAAAAAAAATAATTTTGATTTTGTATTCATAATGAATTTTAATATATTTTATTTCATTTTTGTATTTTACTTTATTTATTTTTTAATTTCAATATTCAATCAAATTTAAATGCAATTTATATAAAAAAAAATAATTTCAAATCTATAATAATTTCTACAATTCAAAATATTTATGTATGAATTATTCTAAAGATATTGTATTTTATTAAATAACCAAATTTCTTAATTTATATTTATATCGAACAATTTTGTACTAAGAGTCGTTTATTATTTTACATTTCATTTACTAAATTCAAAACAAAAGATCAGCTGGAAGCTTTATATACTAGTAGTATATAACTAAATATTATTATTTTTTTATTTGGTGAAATTTTATTTTTGATTACTTATTGTTCTAACAGTTGATTTTATCAATGAATAAGAATGTAAAATTGACCGAAAATTATCATCAACTAATACAATAACTATGATAAGAACTTTAATTTTTACAAAGAAATATTAAATCAGCTTTATCATACAATTTAGAAATATAATATTAAGCTTTCCTTAATAATGTAACTCACAGATCTACGTTTACCGAAAATTATGTTAAATATAATTATTTTTGTACGAGATTTAACTTTTAGATGTTTTTTTTTATGATAAATAAAATTTAAATATATATGTTTTGTGTCATATTTGATACGAAATTATTTAATATGTTTTGTTATTTTTATTTAATTTATAATTTGTTGTTTTATTTATTTAATATAGAATAGAGAACACCACTTCGATTAATTTATTTATGTTGATATAAATAATTAATAAGATGATTGTTGAAATTCTTTTGTAAAAATCAATATATTTCTTAATTTTGATGAAGTATTGAGGTTGGAAATTGAATTATCCAATTTCTAATGTTAAAATTAAATCTTTAAATTTAAATGTCCTCGATCATGTGCGGCTTTATTTATTTTATTTTATATAAATGATGATTTCTATGATTTTAGTGGATATAAAATCCACTAATTGATTATATAATCAATTAAAACATGTGCAATATGCTGTATGAAAGGTTTACGTTAATTATAATTTTTAATCATTTATCTTTCATTATATTTTACCTATTTATTCCTAGCCGTAAGTATTAATTAACAACGTCAGTTACCGCTATTTTAATTATTTATTCACTTATTTCAATATTTATTTAATTTTATAAATGTATTATGAATAATAATATTATGCTGAATAATTAAAATGCTGCAATTTTGATCGAGGACTTTATATAAAATGAGAGATAAAATCTCATTATCCGTTTAACCCTAAATTTGTGTTGCCCTTTTTCGGGTAGTTAGTATTGCCGTTGGGTTTTACAGGGTTGTTTTTAAACTTTATATTTCTTTTTTTTTTTGAGATATTGGAGTAATTGTGCTCCAAAGTAAATTTGTATGTAGTAATAATTTTAATTTTCTGTAAATAAGTTTTATAAATAAAATAAATATTTTCTAATGGAAATAAGATTTGGTTACAATCTTTAAGTTAATCATCATCATCAAGTTAATCTAATCAGCTCATTAATTATGTACCTTACAAAGTGAGTTTTCATTACAATAATTCTATTTACTAAATGAACGATTCTAAATCAAAAAATTTATATATAATACATAATTATAAAATTACTTATTATTAAAAGAAAAAAAAACTTATATTATATAAATAACAAAAAAAAAATTGTTATTATATATAAATAAAAATATTAATTTTGATTAGTTTTTTTGTGATGAATAATAATTGTCTGTAAAAGAAATTATATATATAAACATATTGAGTATTAATTGAATTAATATATGCACTCTATAGCTATACAATTAAAATTAAAAATTCACTTGTTTCAATAAAAGAAAAATAATATACATATATCTGAATTAAGTTTTTGTTTTCATTCTTATATTTTTGATTGGTTTAAATTATCATATTTATTCTGTTCTTTTATGTGAGACGAAAAGAAACATGACATAAACATTAGTTTGCGTGGTAGGAAAATTCCTAAAACTAATAACAAAAATCCAAATTCAAATTCAGACTTTGATTCTGCAAGTGATACTGAAGAATCTCAAAATAATAAAACTGAATCTGAAAACAATTCATTATTAAAAATTTCTGAAAGTAATACCACAAGTACTATGGCTAGTTTAACTGTTGATCATGCTAGAAAGAATATGATAAAAAATTCTTAGTTTATATCATAAAAACAAAATTAACAGGTGAACCTTATGATATTGTAAAATATCAAAATGCTACTACCCGGGTAGAAATAAAAAAGTTTTAAAAGAAAATTTTTCTTGTACCAAATCGATACAGCAACTTCAATTAGAATTAAATAATTGCAGACAATATATGAATGAAAATGTTCGTACTTTTTCACAAAGAATTGAACAAATTCTATCTTTTCTTAATAAAGTCAGTACTAATGAGCAAACTGCTGACGTTTCTAAAGCATTAATAAATTTGAATGGTAAATCTGCTTTAAATTCATTTCAAAATGGTTTGAGAGAACCAATAAAATTAATAATAAAAGCCAGTATAGATTTACAACTTTAAGTGAAGCAAGTAATACTGCAATTATAGAAGAAAACAATTTAAAACAGAAAGGAAATTTTAATCCTATTTCAAATTTTAATAAATTTCAATCAAATATTTATTAAACTAATTTCGTACCTCATTATCAAAAACCAAATAATTTTCAAAAAACTAATAATTTTACACATAATTTACCACAATTTAATAAAAATTCACAAAATTATTGTAAAAAACCTGGACATTTAATATCGGAATGTAGGAAAAGAGAATTTAATAATTGAAAAAAGAAAACTGAAAATTCCGATAACAATGATTCTCGATAAAATAACTCCAATACAAATTCATAAAACTGTCCAAAGCCGAGTCCGTCGGGCATTCGAGGCCAGGCCAAGGATTTAAAGTAAAATGTCACAAATTCAAAATGTCAAATAATCTACAAAACGAAATCGAAAAAATAAATATATAACTCAAAAATCAAATATCAATGTCATAAATCAAAATAATTCTAAATCTGAATTACAAAATCAAAATATAACTAACAAAACAAATGAGAATTTAAACAATAAACTCTATTCAAATTCAAATAATTCAAAAAATTAAATTCTCATAAATCAAGTAAATAATCAAACATTTTCAAGTATATTATCACTAAATATTAAAGCAACTTCAAAATCACAAACAAATTTATTAGATTTATTAGATTCTGGTGCAGCCATTAGTCTTATCAAGGTAAATGCTCTAGATGATAAAACTGAAGTCTTAATCTCATCAATTCAAATCAAAGGAATCACTTCTGAATCTTTAAAAACTCTTGGAATTACCAAGCTAAATATTCAATTTCCTGAAAAAGAAAATTCATACTATCCAATATTGTTTCACATAGTTCCCGCTGATTTTCCCATACCTCAAGATGGTATAATTGGTGAAGATTTTATGAAAACCACAAATGCACTGATAGATTATGGTGAAAACAGAGCAATTTTTAATATAAATCAACACAAAATTTCTATAAATTTCTTAAATCAAAGTACACAAGTTATTATTCCGCCGCGATCTGAAAAAGTTATAAAATTTGGTCCGGTTAAATTTAATGAAGAATCACTAGCCATATTGGATGAAAATTGAGGCAGTGGATTATACATATCAAATACATGTCGTTAAACCAGAAAATG
This sequence comes from Rhamphomyia laevipes, assembly GCA_963920725.1. Lineage (NCBI taxonomy): Eukaryota > Metazoa > Arthropoda > Insecta > Diptera > Empididae > Rhamphomyia > Rhamphomyia laevipes. The sequence goes on from OY987255.1 coordinate 67,863,052, forward strand.
GTTATGTTTATTTAAGCATACTTAATTCCAATGAAAACGAAGTTGAAATAACAATTTACTCCACTTTAAAATTATAATATATATAATCTTAGTGAAAATGTTTCCCAAAATAAAATTGAAAATCGTCTTGAAGAATTGCAAAATCAATTAAATCTAAATCACCTAAATGGTGAAGAAAAATCTAGTATTTTCGAAATCTGTAGTATCAATTATTTCATTTAGATGGTGATGTACTGTCTACTACTAACGCAATTAAACATCATATTAAAACATTACTTGATAAATCTGCAGTTAATATATGACCGTATAGGTTACCGGAAGTACATAAAACTGAAATTAAAAATCAAGTTAATGAAATGTTAGATCAAGCTGTAGTAGAACATAGCGATAGTCCATGGAATAGTCCGCTATTAGTAGTACCTAAAAAACCAGATAAAAATGGAAATAAGAAATGGCGTGTAGTAGTTGATTATCGAAAACTAAACGAAATCACTATACCCGATTCTTATCCTCTACAGTCTACACAATATAGAAGATATTTTAGATCAATTAGGGGAATCGAAATATTTTTCGACTTTAGACTTAGCTAGCGGCTTTCACCAAATTAAACTTGATGAAAGTGACAAGTCGAAAACTGCATTTAGTACTCCTTACGGTCATTACCAATTTACTAGAATGCCTTTTGGGTTGAGAAATGCGCCACGTTTCAAAGGTTAATGAATATTGTTTAAACTGGGTAACAAGGTATTAGATGCTTTTTATACCTGGACGATATTGTCATATACGGTCGAAATTTACAAGATCATAATCAAAAATTAATAGAAATTCTAGAAGCTCTGAAAAATAATAATCTAAAACTACAACCTTCTAAGTGTAAATTTTTGTGCAAAGAAGTTAATTATTTAGGCCATATTATCACTCCAGATGGTATTAAACCTGATAATAAAAAATGTCTGCTATACAAAATATTTTGCCTCCACAAAATCAAAAGCAAGTAAAATCTTTCCTAGGACTTGTAGAATATTATCGGAAATTTATTCTTAATTTCTCTGTAATAGCTAATCCATTAACAAAATTGTTAAAAAAAAAGATGTACCTTACATTTGGGATGAATTTTGTGATGAAGCCTTTCGGAAACTCAAACAATTAATTACTCAATTTCCAGTTCTCAGCTATCAAAATTTTGAAAAAGAATTCTTTGTAACAACAGAGGCAAGCAATTCAGCTATTGGTGTTGTTTTGTTTCAAACAAATACTTGTAATGGTAAAATTGTAGATCAACCAATTGCTTTCTCTAGTAGAACTCTAAATAAAGCAGATCGAAATTATTCGACAATCGAAAAAGAAGCGTTAGCTCTAGTTTGGGCTGTAGGTACTACAGACCTTATTTATATGGTCGTAAATTTACAATCATAACTGATCACAAACCACTAGTGTGGATATTCAATATAAATAATCCAACATCCAGAATAATGCGATGGCATATTAAACTGGAGGAGTATGATTATATTGTTGTCCACAAAGCGGGAAATCTAAATACTAACGCTGATGCTTTATCTAGGCTAGAAACAAAAGAAATAAATATCGTAACTAGATCAAAAACCAAATCTAATAAAAATCCAGAATCTACAAATTCCACAAACATAATTCCAAATTCAGAAATTACAAATTCTCAAAACATAATTCCAAATTCAGAAATTACAAATTCTCAAAATATAATTCAAAATCCAAAAAATTTAAATAATCCAACAGCTAATCCTATAAACTTAGTAGAATTAACAGATACTAACGAAATCAATTCAATTCTAAAAGAATAACATAACAGTCCGTTGGTGGACATCAAGGCGTATTTAGAACATTAAAGAAAATCAAACAATTATATTATTGGAAAAATATGAAAAAAAATATTACAAAATACATATCAACTAGCAAAATTTGTCAAAAAAATAAAGCTCATACTAAAGTTAAAATTCCAATGAAAATTACTGATACTCCGTTTAAACCTTTTGAAAAAGTTTCACTAGACATCGTTGGTCCATTACCAATAACAATTTCTGAAAATAAATAGATATTAACTTTTCAAGATCTATTAACAAATTTTTATTAGCAATACCTATTCCTAACCAAGAATCAAAAACTGTTGCCGATGCTTTTGTCAGAAAAATTATTTGTGTTTTTGGCACTCCAAAAACTTTGTTAACTGACCAAGGTAGCAATTTCTTGGGAAATTTGTTCAAAGATGTATGTAAGTTGTTGAAAATAAAAAATAAAAAAACAACACCATACCATCCTCAATCCAACGGGTCTTTAGAACGTTATCACATATCATTAGGCAATTATATTCGTAGTTATGTCAATGGCGATCCTAATAACTGGGATATTTGGTTAGAATTATCTACTTTTAGCTATAATACCACTCCAAACTCTTCTACTAATTATACACCTCATGAGGCACTTTTTGGACATAAACCGGAATTGCCATCAGCTATTTCGAGATCAGTAAATCCTGTATAAAATTTTGATGACTATGTGGTAGAATTAAAAGCTAGACTACAAAATAGTTACGCAAAATTCAGAGAAAATTTAATAAATTCAAAAAATAAAAACAAATAAAATTACGACAAAAACGTGAAAGAGATAAATTTAATAGTAGGACAAAAAGTTATATTAGAAAATAAAGCTCGAGCATGTGAAAAGATTTCTTCATTTTTTGAAGGACCTTATGAAATAGTCGAAATCAATTCCCCTGAAAATACTACAATTAAAATTGGTAGGAAACTAAAACGAGTTCATAATAATTTACTGAAACCATTATATAACCTGAAAAAAAATTAATATTTGCTTATATTCGTGTTAATTTAACTGTATAACATAATTTTTTTAATTCGAATTCTCAATAAAACAAAAAAAAATCTTACATAAAAAAAATTATAGTTATCTTTTTAGACTCATAACATTGATTATCTCGATCCATCATACAGTGTTTGGTATATATAAAACCATTCCAATTGACTCAAAAACGTGATTATTTTTGGAACAAATGGGAGACTATCGAATCACAACAGCATAATATTGGAAAATTATTATTTATCTTGATTTAGATCCCTTATTCCAAAATCTAAGACAAATACAGTTTAATTTCTTGGATCTACAATCAATTTGTAAAAAAAAGCACCAACAGATCATTGCTCACTTACTATTAAAATGTTAAATAACTCCTTAAATGAAATTTGGAATAAACATAAAGAATTATCACAAATCTTTTTGCATAATAGAAAAAAAGAGAAGTTTATTTGATGCGGGAGGTTTTATTTTAAAAAAAGCATTTGGTGTTATGGATGAAGATGATTCAAAATTAATAGAAAGTAAGATAAATTATATTACAGAATCTAATCGTAAGTTACAGCATATTACAACAAAACAATTATCTATACTAAAAAACACTATTGACTCATTTAAAAATATTACTCATTTAGTTGAGAAAAATAAAATTATTATGTCAGAACTAATTCCAGAAATTAATAACTTAGCGACTCTTCAAAGAATTCTGCATGAGTTCGATGAACCATAAACAATTCTGTCTCTCGCAATCCAAACAGCTTCCAATATTCAAAACAATATATTAAACTCTGTAGCATTAGCTATGGATAATAAAATTGATATTAATACTATACATCCGCAACAAATTATATATGCACTAGAAAAAATCCAACTCTTAATCAAAGAATTTCAAATTCCTACAGAAATTTCAATGAACAATTTCTTTACTGTATTAAAATGTTTAGATATTGAATTAAAATCTACAGATAATAGATTAATTTTCGAATTGCGTATGCCATTGATGCAAAATAAAATGTTCAAAATAAATAGAGTTTTTCAAATTCCAATACTACATAATAATAACACTTACTACTACATAAATTTTGAACAAAAATATGTTGCAATAGATTAGAACGTTCTTATTTCATAGCTTTATCTTATACTGATTTTTCCCAATGCAAGCAAATAACAAATAGTAATCTAAATTATTTATGTAAAGCAAACTTGCCAATTAAAAATTCTAATACATGTTTAGCAAAAACTATTTTACAAGAATATGATAACACATTATGTGATATCAGAATGTTTAATTTGAAAAACAAATTATGCTTTAAACTCAAAGAACCTAATAAATGGATATATATAATATATTACTCCAAAACCAATAAAAATTAAAATTTTCAGTCCTAATTTTCTGATTGAAATAATTGAAATAAGTGGATTAATTCAACTTTCGGAAGATTGTACAATATAGAGTATAAATATTAAATTAATTACAGTTCAATCAAATACAAAAAGTCTTCAAATGGAAGAAATAAATTTTAATCTACTTCATATAAATACAAATTTTGAAATTAATGTAACTAATCAAATAAAATTACCAATTGTCGAAGAATCTTTAATAGATTCAAAATATAAACTACATTATTTAAGTAAAAGTATACAAGATGTAGAATTTGAAATGCAAACACATAATAAAAATATTAATAATAAAATTCAAAATCAAAAAATCATATTGTTTTCATCTTCAACATTAACTATAATAATAATAATTCTTTTAATCTATTTTGCAAATAAGTATATAAAAATTACATGTATAAAGATATCATATCAGCATGTTTCAGAAACAGAAACTGATAAGGAATAAAGTTAAAATAAACATAAAATAATTTTTTTGGAATATGTAAAACGATTAATAATTAATAATAAAAACTTACTTTTTACATTGTACAAACCTATTATATTTTACAATTTTATTACATTAAATTTTACTACTATTACATTATAATTTGATTACAAAAATATATATATTATAAAAAATTTATCGAAATCTGATGATAAATAGTTTAATTATTCACAAAAAAAGTAGTTTTTGAACAAATTTCGTAAGTTTTACAAAACAACTGTGGGTCACTTAAAATAACTGCGTCGGTCATGCGTTGTACGTATGTGTCACTTAAACTTCGATTGTATGTCAATTTGTTCTATATGTATGGGTCTCTTAAATACCGAAACCAAATTACGCATTATAACGTATAATTCGAATAAGGGTTGTATGCATGTAGCATTTAACCCATATAGCACTAAAGTTTTTTTTTTGTAAAAATTAAAAAATAAGTGTATTCTTAAAATACTTACTCTAACAAAATAAAGATTTTAATTGCGTATTTCAGATGGTTTTAAAAGGACGGTGGCGCTATTTGGGAGGCTAATGGTATATAACAATTTTTACTTGTATGTATATGTCACTTAAATACTGAAATCAAATTATGCATACAAAGCATATTCGAATATGGGTTGTATGCATGTAGCAGTTAAAAACTGAATACAACTTCTGGGTTAATGGTATATAACAATTTATTCTTGTATGCATATGTCACTTAAATACTGAAATCAAATTACGCATATAGGGCATATTCGAATATGAGTGTATGCATGTATTACTTAAACGCTGAATTCATTTTTTACGTTAATGGTATATCTCAATTTTCATTGTATGTATATGTCACTTAAATACTTAATTCAAATTTCGCATATAAGTCATATTCAATTATGAATTGTATTCATGTGGCATTTAACTTTTCTTTTTTTTTGCATAGTTTCCATATACAATTTGATCTTTATATACAATCAGTAGATGTATCAGATAAATACTATTTTTTTCCTTAAATTTAAGCAAATGTGGCATTCGTCATACTGATATCTTCGGAACGGAATGGAAAAGCTAAATTTGGACAACGCCAATCGAAAGATCTCGATTTTTTAAGTAAAATTGTATACTCAACTCAAAAACGACCAAAATGCATATGTATCACTTAAATACTGGGGTGACGAGTCGTTAAACCAGAAAATGGTTATGTTTATTTAAGCATACTTAATTCCAATGAAAACGAAGTTGAAATAACAATTTACTCCACTTTAAAATTATAATATATATAATCTTAGTGAAAATATTTCCCAAAATAAAATTGAAAATCGTCTTGAAGAATTGCAAAATCAATTAAATCTAAATCACCTAAATGGTGAAGAAAAATCTAGTATTTTCGAAATCTGTAGTATCAATTATTTCATTTAGATGGTGATGTACTGTCTACTACTAACGCAATTAAACATCATATTAAAACATTACCTGATAAATCTGCAGTTAATATATGACCGTATAGGTTACCGGAAGTACATAAAACTGAAATTAAAAATCAAGTTAATGAAATGTTAGATCAAGGTGTAGTAGAACATAGCGATAGTCCATGGAATAGTCCGCTATTAGTAGTAACTAAAAAACCAGATGAAGATGGAAATAAGAAATGGCGTGTAGTAGTTGATTATCGAAAACTAAACGAAATCACTATACCCGATTCTTATCCTCTACAGTCTACACAATATAGAAGATATTTTAGATCAATTAGGGGAATCGAAATATTTTTCGACTTTAGACTTAGCTAGCGGCTTTCACCAAATTAAACTTGATGAAAGTGACAAGTCGAAAACTGCATTTAGTACTCCTTACGGTCATTACCAATTTACTAGAATGCCTTTTGGGTTGAGAAATGCGCCACGTTTCAAAGGTTAATGAATATTGTTTAAACTGGGTAACAAGGTATTAGATGCTTTTTATACCTGGACGATATTGTCATATACGGTCGAAATTTACAAGATCATAATCAAAAATTAATAGAAATTCTAGAAGCTCTGAAAAATAATAATCTAAAACTACAACCTTCTAAGTGTAAATTTTTGTGCAAAGAAGTTAATTATTTAGGCCATATTATCACTCCAGATGGTATTAAACCTGATAATAAAAAATGTCTGCTATACAAAATATTTTGCCTCCACAAAATCAAAAGCAAGTAAAATCTTTCCTAGGACTTGTAGAATATTATCGGAAATTTATTCTTAATTTCTCTGTAATAGCTAATCCATTAACAAAATTGTTAAAAAAAAAGATGTACCTTACATTTGGGATGAATTTTGTGATGAAGCCTTTCGGAAACTCAAACAATTAATTACTCAATTTCCAGTTCTCAGCTATCAAAATTTTGAAAAAGAATTCTTTGTAACAACAGAGGCAAGCAATTCAGCTATTGGTGTTGTTTTGTTTCAAACAAATACTTGTAATGGTAAAATTGTAGATCAACCAATTGCTTTCTCTAGTAGAACTCTAAATAAAGCAGATCGAAATTATTCTACAATCGAAAAAGAAGCGTTAGCTCTAGTTTGGGCTGTAGGTACTACAGACCTTATTTATATGGTCGTAAATTTACAATCATAACTGATCACAAACCACTAGTGTGGATATCCAATATAAATAATCCAACATCCAGAATAATGCGCTGGCGTATTAAACTGGAGGAGTATGATTATATTGTTGTCCACAAAGCGGGAAATCTAAATACTAACGCTGATGCTTTATCTAGGCTAGAAACAAAAGAAATAAATATCGTAACTAGATCAAAAACCAAATCTAATAAAAATCCAGAATCTACAAATTCCACAAACATATTTCCAAATTCAGAAATTACAAATTCTCAAAACATAATTCCAAATTCAGAAATTACAAATTCTCAAAATATAATTCAAAATCCAAAAAAATTAAATAATCCAACAGCTAATCCTATAAACTTAGTAGAATTAACAGATACTAACGAAATCAATTCAATTCTAAAAGAATAACATAACAGTCCGTTGGTGGACATCAAGGCGTATTTAGAACATTAAAGAAAATCAAACAATTATATTATTGGAAAAATATGAAAAAAAAATATTACAAAATACATATCAACTTGCAAAATTTGTCAAAAAAATAAAGCTCATACTAAAGTTAAAATTCCAATGAAAATTACTGATACTCCGTTTAAACCTTTTGAAAAAGTTTCACTAGACATCGTTGGTCCATTACCAATAACAATTTCTGAAAATAAATAGATATTAACTTTTCAAGATCTATTAACAAATTTTTATTAGCAATACCTATTCCTAACCAAGAATCAAAAACTGTTGCCGATGCTTTTGTCAGAAAAATTATTTGTGTTTTTGGCACTCCAAAAACTTTGTTAACTGACCAAGGTAGCAATTTCTTGGGAAATTTGTTCAAAGATGTATGTAAGTTGTTGAAAATAAAAAAAAAAAAAAAAATTTTTGCATTTCTTTTGCATTTATACAACCTCTATAACTTGCTGTGTGTGGTTCACCACAATGAATGCATTTTGCTGGTTCAGTTTTGGGTTTCTGACAGTCTTTCGTATGATGCTTACCTGCGCACTTGACACATTTGGCGCTTTTCCACAATATTTTTGCGTGTGCCCATACGATTGACAAATTTTGCATTGTGGAGTTACTTTATTTTTTTTCTGACTGGTTCTATTTTCACTCTACATCTCAGTATATAATTTATCTCATAAATTATTTTCATGCTTTCATCTGCACTAAATGAATTAAATTTTTTTGATGCTTTCATCTGCACTTTTTCTAGAATTTCATCGAAATTTTTAAAATTCTCTATTATTATTGGTGGAGGTGCTGGAATTTTCTTATGTTTTACCAATATAGATTTTGGCTAAATAGATTTTTGTACTGACTGATGTTGAGTTTAGTTCTTTAGCGGAGTATTTACTTCGCTTATTTTTTTTTTATTTTACGAGTAGTATGAAATACTATGAAGTCTGGTGATGGGTTGGATGGTCAAAAAAAAAAGTTCGCTCAAAATTTTTTTCTAGGCGTTTCCGAGGTCGGGGAGTCCGAAAATGCACAAAAAAAAGCTGCTAACTAGGGGGAGCAGATAACTCATAGTATGTTGTTTAACAGCGATTTATGTCCAAAAGTTTTTTGTAATTAACATTATCTTTGTAACAAACAGTGCTTTCTCCAAAATTGCTCATCTTTATTATTTATTGATTTAATTTTATATTTTTATTTCTTTAATAATAAATAATATTATTAAAATAACTATAATAAGTATAAATATGCGTAATCACGAATCCAACCTGTGTACAAAATTTTATTGAAATTGGATAATATTTACCATATGTTCTAGAACATATGAAATATTAATCGGAAAATTAAGCATGGACCCCCTCAGGCTACTAACTTTTACCTTAGTCTACACATGCGTAGTCACGAATCCAACCTGTGTACAAAATTTCATTGAAATTGAATAATATTTAGCATATGTTCTAGAACATATGAAATATTAATCGGAAATTTTAGCATGGACCCCCTGAAGGTATTTACTTCTATCATGGCCAACACATGCATAATCAGAAGGTCTACCTTTGTACCAAATTTCATTAAAATCAGATAATAATTACATGCTATAAAACACGTAATTATATAAAATTCGGAAACTAAAACTGTTTTCTAGGAACCCCTGAAGGTCTCCAAATTTCAGGAGAGCCAACTAGATCACAAAATTAGCCTATATATAAAATATCTTTGAAATCGGTTAACAATTACTATATGCTGTAGAACATATTAAAAAAAAAATAATTAAAAAAAAAATCGGAAATTTAACATGGACCCCCTAATCCTACTAACCTGTAATTTGGTCAACCTATGAAGAATCATGAACTCAACCTGTGTACCAAATTTCATTGAAATCGGATAATAATTACAAGCTGTAGAACATAAAGCAAATATTCTTTGGAAACTAAGCTGCTCATTTTCAAAACGGCGCTAACGCACTAATTGGGACTCAATGTCAGTTGACGTGTAGTCCGCCACTCTAACCAAGTTGCTCATATATTTTTTTTTTTTTTTTTGTTTCGAAGGATGGTGGGGAAATCTTTTAGAGACGCTGAGGAAGGGTCCGCACTTCTTCAGGGTGTCGGAGTCCATGATGTTGAGATGTTATTTGGCTAGCGACTAAAACCCCACCCTCCTTGTCCCACGATGAATGCCAACTCGGGACCACTTTCGTATTACTTCGAGTTGGATCGTGCTGTTCTTCCTTTTCTAGTAATATTGTATCTCGTTCCTAGTTGTTGTGTTATTGTGCTTGTGGATCTTCTGGATCTTCTAGGTGCTTCAACCTCTTCTTCTTGCGAAGTATTGTTTCAATGAATACAGCTATCGCGTTCCATTTGTATTCACTGTCTAGCATGACGCTTATGATGTTTTCAGGTGTCACGTGACCAACTTCAGCGACAAGTGCGCTTCTTTCCGTTGTAGCCATCTCACATTCGAAGAATGTATGATAGGCGGTGTCTTCTATTGTCTCGCAGTTTCGACATTGAGGGCTAGCTACTTTTCCCATTTTGTGTAGGTAGGTACGGAAGTACCCATGACCTGACAAGAATTGTGTAATATAAAAATTAACCTCTCCGTGTTTTCGGTCAGCCCAATCTTACAGCTGTGGGATCAGTCTAGCCGTCCATCTTCCTCTCTGGTCATTGGTCCATCGTTCCTGCCATATATTTAAGCTACGCTGTCTTGCTTCTGTAGCTGCTTCTTTTCTACTTACTTCTGGAGCTCTTGTGTATATTTGTTTTCTTTCTTGTGCGAGCAAATCGATCGGGATAACGTTCGCGATTACGTTTACCGCCGGGTACGAGACCGACCGATATGAGCACGCGACACGGAGAGCTCCCTTCCGTTGCACCGCTGCTACGCGCCTTCTACAGTATCCTTTATTAAGTGCGTCTGCCCAGATTTCTGCTCCATACAGTAGAATGACTGCATTGCCGTCATTATCAGTCTTCTTTTCGTTGGTGTTGGGCCACCAATGTTTGCCATAATCCTGCTTAACTGATTTGTGATTGCTGCCGCTTTGTTGGAGGCTTCCTCAATCTGTCGCCGATAGTTCAGCTTGGAATCTAGTATAATTCCAACATATTTTGTTGCCTCCTTTGTTTGTATAATTTCAGCTCCCACTTGCACCGGAATTATAGTTGGAATTCTCTTCTTTGTCAGCAAAACTATTTCAGTTTTGGCTTCCGCTAGTTCTAGCCCGTGAATATTCATCCAGTTGCTTACTCTTCTCATAACCTGGTTTAGTTTCTTCTGTGCTTCTTCTGTTGTTCTCGTTACAATCATAGCTCCTAAGTCATCTGCATACCCTGATAGACATGTATTTAGTGGCATTTCATTGAGGAGAAGGCTGTCGTACAGCGCGTTCCATAAGTCTGGTCCCAGTATTGAGCCTTGTGCTGCCCCTGCTGTTATCTCTTCTCTTCTTCTTCCGCTTTCGGTGTTATATATTAGGCTGCGATCGTTCAGGTAATCTGCTACCATTCTCAGGAGGAATTCTGGTATGCGAAAGTTGTTCTTCAGCGCATCAATCATATCACTTTATCTTGCTGAGTTGAAAGCATTCTTGACATCTAGTGTTACGAACATGACGATTTTCCTAGAGTGATGATTACCTGCTTCCGCAATATCTACTTTTTTTTCCACTACCTGGATGCATCTAGTGTTGATCTCCCTTGCCGAAAACCGAACTGCATGTGTGACAGGTCGCCAGCTCTTCTTATTGCATCTCCCATTCTTGGCTTTATTAGATTTTCGAGTAATTTTCCTGCTGTGTCTAGCATGCATAGTGGTCTGTAAGATGATGCTGAGAGTTGTCCTCCTTTACCTTTATCGATTAAGACCAGGCGCGCTACCTTCCACCTTTGGCTGAAAACCCCTTCCTTCAAACACGTATTATACATGTTCAGCATCATTTGTGGGCAAGCAGCTACCGCTATTTTAATCGCCTCCGCTGGAATTCCATCAGGTCCCGGTGCCTTCCTGTTTTTCATTGACCTTGCTGCTTCATCTAGTTCCTTTTGTGTGAACTCTGGAATTTCCTCGTCTGCTTCTATCTCACTGCTGTAATTTCTTATTTGATGCGTTGGAAAGAGAGTATCAACGATATTCTGTGCTATTTCTGCTGGCATTTCGTTTGCAGCTGCTGGTGCTCTTATCTTTTTCATGACTATTTTGTATCCCAACCCCCAGGGATCGTTGTTGACGTCATTACATAGCTCCTTCCATCTGATGTTCTTACTCTTCTTAATAGCGTCGCGTAGGCTTTTCCTGGATGTTGTATACTCCGCTGATGTAGTTGCTGCTTCTGGTCTACTTCTGGATCTTTGTGCGACTCTGCGTAGGTGCAAGCATTTCCTTCTTAATTCAACGATTTCTTCCGTCCACCAATATACTGCCCGCCTGTTTACCCTTCTACTTTTCCGCGGCATTGATGCTTCGCATGCTTGCGTGATAGCGTTCATTGTAGCTTGTACCACTGCCTCCGCTCTCGCTCTGCCTTCAACTCCTTGCATCGCTTGTGTTGTCTCGTCCAAGTTGTTTCTTAATGAATCTGCAAATTTTGTGGTGTCGAGTTTAGCTGCGTTCCACTTTGTGTTTCCTTCGATATTCTCTGCGTGTCTTCTTTCTGCGCTGCTTATCTTGAATCTAATATACTGATGATCGCTTGCTGTATAATCTTCTAGAACCGTCCACTCCTGTATGTATTCAGCTATGTTTTCTGTGGCTAGCGAAATATCTGGTATCGTTTCTGCGTATCCCGGTCTTCTAAACGTCGTTGTGCTTCCAGTATTTAATATTATTAGGCTTTGTCTGGCTGCCATCTCTAGTATTTGTGATCCTCTGCTATTTGTTTGTGGCATACCCCACTCAACGGCTCTGGCGTTGAAGTCTCCTGCGACAATTTTGCTGCCATCTATGTCCGCTATTGTGTCCTCTAGATGCTCGATCATTTCACAATACTCTTGCGCCGTCTGATTCGGTGTGAGGTAGCAGCTTATTATGGTGAACCTGCTGCATTTAACCCAGACAAAACCTCTTGCAGCCCCGTGTCCTTCGACGTGTATCCTCCTTTGATTTGCGATCCAAATGGCTGCTGTATTTGTCTCATCCGTATACCATTTGCTATTGTCCTTATTTTTGTACTGTTCGCTGATTATCAGTATATCAATCCCTTTTTCTTGTACGACCTGCGTTAGTAGATCATCTGCTACTCTGCTTCTGTGTAAATTAACTTGCATTACTTTGATCATCTATGCCGTCTTTTGGCCTCCTCCAGAGCAATCCTGAAAGCTCTACATGACCCTGATCCAGATATGTGATCTACTTCCCTTATGTTGAGTTCGGCGCACAGTACACACTTGGCGGTGTGTGCAGTTTTTGACTGTGTGTCCTTTTTGTCCGCATTTACAGCACAGGTCTCCTCTTTCATTTTCTTTGCAGTGTCTCTTTACATGTCCGAATTTGAGGCATCTAAAGCACCGTACCACTTCTGTTCTTCTCCTTATTCTGCTTCTTATTAGGCCGACTTTTATTTTTGCAGTCTTCAGGAGTACTCTTGCATCTGCTTCCTCCATTTCTATAATTGCCATCCTTTGCTCTCTGCCGTTTGCTTTTGTGAGAGACAGTCTGCAACTCACTTTCTTTTCTAGGTCTCTGTCCAAGGCCTCTTGCACCTCTTTCACTGTTGTGAAGCAGTCCAAGTCGCGGATTTCCACTGTTGTTTTGGCCGTTAGGTCTTTGACATTTGCTGTTGTCCCTAGCATCTCTTTTAGGTCTGAGGTGAGTTTCTCTTTATTCGCCGATTTCTTGTCGAATTCCACTAGGACATCGCCCTGCTGCGTTCTGCGAATTCCTTTTATTTCAGCTGTTGTTGTTGCTGGATCGACTCTGCCCCTAATCTCTTTAAGGATGTGCGCGTACGTTTTTCCCTCCGCTGGTTTAATAAGGATGGCCTCGGATCTTGGCTTATCCGTTCTCCCCTTTCTTCTGTTTTTTCCTCTTTTATCCTCCTGTTTTGCTGTTTTCGTACTTGCTTCACTCACTTGTCGCGCTCTTTGTGTTCTTGCGCTCATTCTTCCTGCTGGTATTTGTCCACTGTTTGAACTTGTATCGTTTCTTGTACTGGCGTTAGTTCTTTTTGTGACCAGCGTCCACTCACTTTCTCCTTCCCCTCTACCCTTCTTCTGTGCAGGCGACGTAATCGTTCCTTTGGGTGTGACCTCCTGCTCCCTGGCTCTTTTCCCTGGAGTCTTCGGTGTTACTGCCTCTCCACTTTTATGCTCTGCTTGTCTGCCGCTTGTTGTTCCTACCTGTTTGCTGTTTACTGTTGCACGACTTCTATCTTTCTTCTCTTTTTTACATAGCCATATCACCTCTATGGCTTCCTGTAGTTTCATTAGCCCGTTCTTAATATCCACACTAGTGGTCTTTTGTTTCATTGATACCTGTATCATATTCCTAGTTATTTCTTGGATTTTCAGTAGCTCTTTTTCCTCTGTAGCATCCGGATCCTCTATTTTACGTTGAAATTTGCTACGTATCATCTGAAAATTCCATACTTCCTTTTCTGGCTTCTTACCTGTGTTTTTCTTCTCCGAGGTGGTTACTAGGTCAATAACCATTTCTTCGGTCTGTCTTTCTCCCTCTGCTGACGGTGTTCTAGGTATATTTCTACTTTTCTGGAACGGGTTATCTGGTGTGTTGCAACCCTTCGTAGCTGATTATCCTTCCGCTTGCTCTTTCCGCTGGCTGTCTCGGTAACATATTTAACACTTAGAGGCCCGGATACCCCTAAGCGCCGGTTGCTAGCCGGTTCACTTGGCGATGTCATTAACTCTGCTACTAAAGGCATAGCCCCTGGTTGCTCGTTGTTCATAAAATTTAGTAATAAACGATGCCCCCCAGAATCCGTGGGATCGGTCTCCGTAGAGAGTGGATTCTCCATACTGGATGGATTACCACCTGGGGTAATATTTTTGTTTTGTGTTACTACCATTTTTTATCTTTTGTTGTCTTTTTGTTTCGAAGTTTCCATCTCCGCCTAACCGATAGCTAATTACGTACCCGCCGTGAACGTAAGTCCGCGCCGCGCCCGTAAGCCTAACTGATGTTCGTTTACCTAGTTATTGCGCTAGGAGTTCGCATTCACCCACTCTCGTTAGCCTTACCGAAGTAAGTTACCAGGGGGCTCCCGGCAGATAACTATGTTACCTACCTTCTAGGAGGTGAGAGTTGGATTTGTTGGCAGATCTGTAGGTGTTATCCAGAAGGCATTCCCTAGTTTTTATCAGAGTACATGTTAGGAATATACCCTGTCTAGGGCCAGTACCAACCTTTGCCCCCCAAGCTGCTCATATATTAGTTTCCTATGAACGTACTATACCTACCAACTACAAATTTGTGGAGTATCAAGTAGATAACTAAATGAAACTGTGTATTCAATATCATTGAAATTGGGTAAAAGTTACCGTAGATATAGAGAGTTGAACTTATGAAAAGTAATTACGGAGTTTTACATGGACCCACTGAAGTATCGACTTTAAATTTTACAGACACCAAGTACATACGGAAACTATCATATGTACCAAAATTTATGCTAATTAGATAAAAATTACTATATGCTCTAGAGTTTACGAAATTTTAATCGGAACTAAACATAGGTGGGTATCATAATTGTCCACAAGCCTACCAAGATACAGGTCTGTAACTTCAGGGGGTCCATGGTAAAATTTCCGATTAAAATTTCGTATACTCTAGCTAGAGCATATAGTAATTTGTATCTAATTAGCATAAATTTTGGTACATATGATAGTTTCCGTATGTACTTAGTGTCTGTAAAATTTAAAGTCGATACTTCAGTGGGTCCATGTAAAAATCCATAATTACTTTTCATAAGTTCAAATCTCTATATCTACAGTACCCTTCACCCAATTTCAATGATATTGAATACACAGTTTCATTTAGTTATCTATTTGATACTCTACAAATTTGTAGTTGGTAGGTATACTACATTTATAGGAAACTAATATATGAGCAACTTAGTTTCCGAAGAATATTTGCTTTATGTTCTACAGCTTGTAATTATTATCCGATTTCAATGAAATTTGGTACACAGGTTGAGTTCATGATTCTACATAGGTTGACAGAATTACAGGTTAGTAGGATTAGGGGGTCCATGTTAAATTTCCGATTTCATTTTTAATTTTTTTTTTCATATGTTCTACAGCATATAGTAATTGTTAACCGATTTCAAAGATATTTTAAATATAGGCTAATTTTGTGATCTAGTTGGTTCTCCTGAAATTTGGAGACCTTCAGGGGGTTCCTAGAAAACAGTTTTAGTTTCCGAATTTTATATAATTACGTGTTTTATAGCATGTAATTATTATCTGATTTTAATGAAATTTGATACAAAGGTAGACCTTCTGATTATGCATGTGTTGGCTTTGATAGAAGTTAATACCTTCAGGGGGTCCATACTAAAATTTCCGATTAATATTTCATATGCTCTAGAGCATATGGTATTTATTATCTGATTTGAATGAAATTTGACACACCTAGTAGCTTTCGTATGTACTTACTGTCTGCAAAGTTTAAAGTCGGTAATCCAGTGGGTCCATGTGAAAATGTCCAATTATATTTGACAAGTTCAATACTCTACATCATACAGTAATTGGCACCCAATTACAATTATATTTCAAACACAGGTTTAATCTATGACTTGTTTATTGCTCCAAAAATTTGTATCAAGTAGTTTTATTGTGTTCATGGGAAACTAATATATGAGCAACTTACTTTCCAAAGAATATTTCATATGTTCTACACCATATAGTAATTATTATCAGTTTGTAATAAAATTTGGTATATAGGTTGGATTCGTGATTACGCATGTGTAGTCTAATGTAGACGTTAGTAGCTCTGGGGGGTCCATGCTAAAATTTCCGATTAATATTTCATATGTTCTAGAACATATGGTAAATATTATTCAATTTCAATGAAATTTTGTGCACAGGTTGGATTAGTGATTACGCACGTGTAGACTAAGGTAGAAGTTAGTAGCCTGAGGGGGTCCATGCTAAAATTTCCGATTAATATTTCATATGTCCTAGAACATATGGTAAATATTATTCAATTTCAATGAAATTTTGTACACAGGTTGGATTCGTGATTACGCATATTTATACTTGTTATAGTTATTTTAATAATATTATTTATTATTAAAGAAATAAAAATATAAAATTAAATCAATATATAATAAAGATGAGCAATTTTGAAGAAAGCATTGTTTGTTACAAAGGTAATGTTAATTATAAAAAACTTTTGGACATAAACCGTTTTTAAACATACTACGAGTTATCTGCTCCCGCTAGTTACCAGCTTTTTTTTATTATGCAAAAATGCGAATTTAAAACTACTCAAAATCAGTATAAAGTGCATATAAAATCGCGAATATATTATTGATGTAAAATTGTATATTTTAAGTTTGAAAAATATATCTTTGATATAGGCCTTCTGGGTTTTCAGCCACCTTTGTTTTTGTAATACCCTATTGATTTCTTACAAATCCATAGACCAATAATGTGATATGAAGAATTCTGCAAAAATTCGGAACTTTTTTACTGGAGGTTCGGAGTCTCCGATTTCCAAAACAATGAGAAAAACACATTTTAGCGAAATCGATTTTATCGTAATAATATATAATTTTATTAACTTTTTTTCTCAGGATATGCGAGAAGTTCAGCGTAAATTAGAACACGATGCGAAGCTTCAAAAATTTTATGATGTTAAGGGACATAAAAGAGTTAATTTAGAGCTAGAGGCTCGGGAATACAACAAACGGTTGGAGATGAAATATGAATTTGAAAAACAATTAACAGAATATTATGCAGTAATTGATAAAATAAAGGTTTGTGTACTGTTCTTTAATTCTACTTCTAATAATTAGTGAGAAATTCAATAATAATACAGAAATAATGAATTTATTTCAAACAAAAAATGTCCCTCGATGGTACAATTTTTTATATAACTATAGTTTAATTATATACACCCAAAGACAGGTAATAGATTATTGTAAATTTAAGTAAACAACAATATGTTTGTACTTAACTGCAGATATAACTATTTACTGTTTTTAAATAATTTTGAAAATTATTTTAAAATTTAATTTAAAAATATTTAAATATATATGATAGCAATATATAAACATATTTATATTTTTAATTTATTTTATTTAGATATGCAAGATATTATAATTATATTTAAATTGTGCACATATATTAATTTGTTATGGTTAAATTATATTCAATGATTAGAATTTTTCAGATTTATTTATTTATTGTTTAAATCAAACATTTACATTTATATTAACAAATACAATACAATTACTTTAGAAAAAAATACAACTCTAAATTAAATTAAATTAAAAACATTTATAAAGACAATTATACAAATTAATTTAAATAAATATTTTTAACATTTAAAGTGCATAGACAAACATACATATAACTGAAATTATATCAATTTAAATTTTAAAAGAACTATTTATGTTTATATTTTTCCAATATAATAACTAATAGTTCCATTCAATGTTATGTCATTTCTAAGAAAAGCACCTTCTTTAGTTGACGTTTTGTTAAAGAAAGGTTAATAAAATCTTTATATTGATTTTATTAAATAAAATCTTTATATTGATTTTATTATGTTATGGCATTTCTAAGAAAAGCACCTTCTTTAGTTGACGTTTTGTTAAAGAAAGGTTAATAAAATCTTTATATTGATTTTATTAAATAAAATCTTTATATTGATTTTATTAGATGGAATGCAAATGGAATTTGTATGATAATTTGAGGACAGAAAGCATTCGTTTCTTGAAATTTAGTTTTGTAACAGATGGTCAAAAATGAACGGTGTGTTTGTAGAAAGTTGCGCAGCATCTATTGATTGGTTCATTCGTATGTATTGTTTGCCGAATTTTATCATTCCGTTTGATTTTGCTTTGATGTATTCAATTGCGATGTCACCTCTTAAGGTATCTAGTATGCAACATGATACACGTTGTGTCCTTCTAAACAAAAGAGATACAACGTTTAATACTGTATCCTATTTCTGTATACTGAATTAGTGACATACATATTTTTAAATTCACAGGCCCTTCTTTTGATTTTGTATGCTTTTGCAATGACTCTATGGTAATCAAGATCGAAATTTAACTTATTATATATAGCAATACACCAAGATCGTTAATATGGTGTACACTATTAAGTATAGCATTATTTATGTACTGGTTGTACTTTTGCTCGAGAATTTCATTAAGTGCATTTGTTTGTATTAAGGTGTAACTTCTTTTGAATGCGCTATTCATCAAGAACTTATTTAGATTCGATTAATGCAGCATCTGTTGGGGAGTTACCATGGTGATAAATTTTTAGATCATATGCGTAAAAATTATGTAATTATATCACTTAGTACTTCAGATAAAAGTAGAGGTCTGAATGGCTACGGAGGCATTATTTAATTAAGTATCTTGAGAACAGACAATCTCAACGAGACGGTAAGCAAATAAGTCACACATTTTATATGGACAGGGAGATTCTGTATAGCTTCGATACATAATATTTATGTACCCAGAGCTTTTACTTTTTATCTTAACGAAGTTGAAGACTTTTTTTGGATCCTTCATTATGTTGTCACCAATTTTGTTAATATACGAATCGTATGATTCGCTCGATTTGATAATGAATTTAGAAGCTACTGTCTCGTAATCTGCAGATCTCTACTATGAATATTACCGGATTAAATAGGTTTATATAATTTGTTTCTCTGGATTCGCAAAACTTGTATCTCACTATTTAGCCAAGGTTCGGATAGTTTTTTTTTTATACAATTTTTAGTACATTTTTATCAATGACTGAAAAAATAAAGTATTGTATAAATTTGTAATTATTAGTATTATTCCCTGATAAAAGGTGTGTACATTCTATTGCACATAGTTCATCATTAATGCATTCATAATTTGATTTTTTTAAATTATATACAGTTGAATTATTGTCAAATTTTTTATTAACAATAGAAATTCATATTTCGACTATGATGGCTGAATGATGGACCGTATTGGTAAAAGCATTTTCCGTAGACCTAGTAGTGGACACTACGGCTACTCAACAGATTGTTGCATGCCATTTCCGTAAAAAGTGTTATTTGTCATATTAAATTACAAACGATATATTTGGACGATTGAAAGCACCGAAGAAAACATATTATCATCCACCTATAATTCGGAAAAACATATTATCATATTATCTAAATGAAACAAAACCGTGTGAAAACTTTGTAAAATTTCTCTACAATTTGGAGGAATGTATGTTGTACCAATATTGATAAATTTTTGTTGTATGCAGATGACTTAGTATTATTTGCGGAATCGCCGGAAATGTTGCAAATTATGATTAACAGAGTAGTTGATTATTTTAACGCCTGGAGTCTTCAAGTTAATCTTTCAAAAACAAAAGTAATGATTTTTTTTATTTGTTTATTTTTTATTACAATTCAATATAATTATATAATCATTTACAAAACTTAGAATTCAAAAACTTAAAACTATAAAAAAATCAAATATTAATGAAAATACAACAATTAATGAAAAATAAAATTTCGCAAATTACACTGTAAACTATTTTTTTTTTTAATTTTTTTGAATAATTGCAATAACAAACCACAGCAATGGAATAAAAAAGAATCAAACATTCTGTGGAAACAAGTTCCAGTGTCAAATGTCGTTTTCTAGGAGCATTCAGCTTATGCAAAAAAAATGAACTAATAAATGATAAATGAAACTGATATAACTGAAAATAATTAAGAATTTAATATTAAAAAGATACAACTATAACTTTAACAAATCATAAGACGAATAAAATTTGATATTTTATCATGATTGAAAGTGACTAGCCATGACTTTATTTCCTTAAGAAGCCTGGGGCAGTAATTCAAATTAATAATTTCTCTTGGCAAAGCATTGAAAATCCTAGCAGCAAGATTCAAAAAGGAGCATAAAAAAAACTGTACATAATGTGGAGGTATACAAGCTAATCTTCAGTTATTACTCCTGAGATTGTAAACAGTTGAATTTCTAAAAAGCATATAGTTCTACGGAAGAGTTCTTTTAGAACCTTAATATAATATAAATGTTTTAAAGGAAGAATTCCCAAAACTCTAAACAAATTAAATGTATGAAATCTGCTACTTTTGTTTGAAATAATTCTTATAATACATTTTTGCTTAGAAAGCAAAGGATGTAATACATTATTATGAGTACCACCCCAATTTACAATTCCATATTGCAATTTGGAATTAAACAAATCATAATAAAACATAGTGAGTAATTTGGATGAACAGAACTGTTTCAGTCGATAAAAAGGTCTTTTCATAACTTTAAAATAATTATTCAGATACTTTGTATGTAAAGCCCAATCAAATCTAACATCAGAGTAAGCCCTAAATATTTAAGCGATTCCACGCACTCAACATTAAAACAGCACAATTATTCGAATACATGAAGCTATTATTTAACTTATTTAAACTAAGTTTTGTACACTTAACATCGTGTAAACAATGTTGTCAACTGACGGTACAGAACCACTTACATTGAAAAACATTACTTTAGTTTTATTACTTAATACAAGTTTATGAGTACAAAACCATTGTCTTATTAAATCCAGATCAAAGTTGATATTACATATACAATCTCAAACACAGAAAAATTATTATACGAGTAACCAACATCATCTGCAAATGCCGTTAATTAGCCCTGGAAATTTTGTAATAAGATTGAATTGAAGAAAACTATGAAAAAAATTGGGCCAAGAACCGAACCTTGGGGTACACCTACATTAATATCAGCAAGATCACTAAGGATTTTTTTATTTTCACATTTTGACTTCTATCCGTAAGATATGACTGAAAGAATTTGTAAATGCTACCGCGAAAACCAGCTTTATATAATTTAGTTAATAAAATATCATGATTTAACGAATCAAAAGCTTTTTTTATATCAATAAATAAAGCAGCATTTTTTAGCTTATTATTTAAACCTTCACATATATCTGAGCAAAAATTTAAAAGTGTATCCTATGTTGATTTAGCATTCCTAAAACCTTATTGCAAATTACTAAAAAAAATTGTTTTTTTTTTTTCAAAAAACATAACATTTTTGATTTTACCGCCTTCTCCAAAATCTTTGAAAACACACTCAGCATAGAAATCGAACGATAATTGTCAACATTATTTTTGTCACCTTCTTTGAAAAGAGGAAACAACACTCAGCAGCGGCTCGTCCTAATGGGCTAAGTGGGCTAAGCCCACCCTAAGAAATCTTAATTTAAACTCCACAAAATATCTTCCAAAAAAAAAAAAAAATCATATAAAAAAATATTTTCATATTATGTACGATATTTGGTCTGCCTACCCTATAAAATATACGTATTTTCATATAGTAATTATGTAATAGAAATGAGGGAAAAGAAAACGAAAAATTCTTGCGGACTTAGTCCGAAAAATACATTAAATTTGCTTTGCAACTTTTTTTAAATGTATTGTTTTCTAATATAACGCAGTTGGGCTAAAAATAGTAGCCCATTGCATATATGTTTCCTCTATAGAATAAAAATTTGATTATAAGCATTGTTTAAAGATTTTCATGCTTTTCATAATTCTAATTTGAATTTAATGGTGCGGTTGTCGGAAAATTAACAAGGAAGTTTTTGATATAGAGTTTAGTAATAAAATAATTTATAAAAATTTTTCATTTTAAGTGTTACTGCTAGTTTGATCCGCTGTTTTGCGTTTTTACGGTGACCAGAACTTTCCAGGCATTTAGTATTTTGTATTTTTGTAGTTAAATTTTAAAATTATATATATTTTTATATTATATACACGTATATATATGTATTATATTTATATATAATTTTCATATTACATATAAATATAGTTTTCATATTATATATATTGTATATAATTCTCATATTATTTTTTGCTAAATATATGACTTTTTAAATATATGCTCTAATGATGAATGAAATAGATTACTTATTGGATCATCCATTTAAATCTTCATCATTAGAGATTAAGGTTAAAATTAAAGAATTAGGACCACATCAGCCAATCGATTTTGTTTTGTGTTGGGGAAACTGGACACTAAATTCCAGTTAACGCTTTGAGTGTAGTACCTCATGGTAAAGTAGAAACCTGCACAATGTCTTCTTAATTTCAAAAAAAAAAAAATTAGCCCACCCAGAATTTTTCAGCGCGAACCACCACTGACAACACTACTGCTTTTTTCAAAGAATCTGTGAAAACGTCATTTTCAAGACAACGGTTAAAAATAACGGCAAGAATATCAACAATGTTAAATGCAATTTTTTTAATATAAAATTAGAAAAACCCAAATGACATTAAGAATTCGAATTATCAAGATTTATAATTATTCTATAATGTTCAAACGAAGTGAACGGTTCAAAATAGAAACTATTGCATTGAGTCGATTCAATAATTAAATCAGAAGAATTGCAATTAAAGTCCCGAGAAAGTCTATCAGTATCAGTGAACTTTTTATTAAACATATCTGCAGTTACTTTCTTATCAATATAATCCACACCATCAACAGATAAACTTTTGACACCATTATTATTTGCTTTATGGCGGTTTAAAATTAATTTAACAGTTTACCATTCCTTTTTTGAATTTCCCTTAGCGCTACAAAATTTATTCATATAATAATCTTCTTTTGTTTTTTTCGTTAAGAATCAGAGTTTTTGGAAAATTTAATGTAGTTTTTTTAAGTGTAACATTGTTCGGAAATAATTTGTTTTTCAATACTAACAGCAGATGCATAAGAATTTGATGTAGTCTCTGAGCGTGGCGATGGCGACTCTAATTTAATTTTTCGTATAAAACAATCATCTACTTGGTCTTTATTAATATTTACATTCAAACCACAAGACAATACCTTGAGAGCAGAGTCCAACACATTAGAGTCATTTAAATTCGGTACAGGGTACACCTAGTGTTTCCAAACCAATAATCGAGTAACCGAGTACTCGTCTATTTTCAGGTATTTTTCATTATTCGGTTAACCGGATAATTTCGTCGAGTAACCGAGTAGTTATTTTAGATTTAATTTTTTTTTTCAAGCTTAAAATATCAAAAATTTTGACATTGGTTACTATAGTAACATTAAATATTTTCTATTTTTTCTTATTCTTAACTAAGCAAGCCAAATTGTAAGAATTTTTTTGCTTTTTCAAGAAAAAAATATCAGAAATTTCTACATTGGTTACTATAGTAACATTAAATATTTTGTATTTTTCTTCACTAAGCAAGCCAAATTGTAAGATTTTTTTTATTTTAAGAAGTTGTATTTAATTCAGTGAAATATTTTACACTTTTACGCGCTCATCATAGAACACAGGTCACACATCGTAAGTATAATTATTAATTACAATAATAATTATGTATACATAATTAAAAATTAGGTTTGCTTTTATTTTGATCGAAAATATAATTTATAGATATTTTCTAATCCAGAATTGCCACCAACAAATCGAAAGTTTGGGATTATTTCAAAAAATATCTTCAGAAATTGCGCAATGTCAAGTCGAATTATGCACGAATAAGATATCAATTAAAGGTGGAACTACAACTGGCATGATAAATCATTTAAAAAAACATGATATCAGCTTTAAACCTCAGACCAAAAGGAATGTTCAAAATTGTGCTGATGATTCGCTAGGACCAAGCACAACCAAAATACCTAAAGTTAGTGGCTAGTGGTTAGTGTTATCGTTTATCAGTAGAGAAAGAGAATCACTTGAGGAAATTATATCGAAATGCGCAGCAAAAGATGGAATTCCATTTCGTACAATTGTCAAATGTGACGCAATTCGGTGCTTTGTAAACAGTCGTAATTACAAAATGCCAACCAGCGTATCTACTGTTCGAAAACACGTTTTAACATTTTTCAAAGAAAAAAAAGCTGAAACTAAGCACAATTTAGAAGCCAAAATCAAATCAGGACAAAAATTTACAATTACGGTCGATGAATGGACTGATATCGCTTTAAGAAGATATCTTAATGTCACACTGCAATCTATTTCGATTCAAATTGTTCTTGGTTTGGTTCCAATTATAGAAAGCTGCACATCTGAAAAAACCGAAGAATTAGTTTTCAATCGATTGAAAGAATTCGCAGTAGATTTTGATTCTGACATAGTTGCTTCCGCTCACGATGGCGCAAACGTAATGGTAAAATACGGCAAAATTATATCAGCTGAAAGCCAATTATGCTATAACCACGCTTTTCATTTAGCCGTCATTGAAACTTTTTACTCAAAACATAATGAACCTGGTAATGTCGATGCTATCGAAGATGATGATGTCATAGATTTTTTTGAAAATGATGAAGATCAAGCGGAATCTAATTAGATGAACTAGAAAACGAGGATTTTTTACATTCAGAACTAGAAATAGTAGAGCTTCGAACAACACATAAAATCGCGATAGATGAAATGAGGAAAATTATAAAATTCTTTAGAAAATCATCTTTAAGAAGTGAAATTTTAAAAAAATATACTAGCCAAAATGAGGGAAATTGTTTGAGTTTGCTCTTAGATATAAAGACTAGATGGAGTAGTTTAGTATTGGCAACTGAACGATTTTTAAAAATAATAAACTCAGTTAATCATGCATTGGTCGAGCTAGGAGTTGCGCCTTATAATAATGATAATATTGAATTGTTAAAAGAAATTGTTTCAATTTTAGAACCCGCAAAAATAGCTGTTTTGGAATTGAGTAAACAAAATTCTAATTTATTGAATGGAGACGGAACATTACTATATGTATTTCAAGAATTAGAATTGATTAAAACTCCGCTCGCGACAGAATTCTTGAATAATTTAAAATCTCGAATTGAAAAACGGCGAAATAAAGTATTGATTACTCTACTATCATTTCTACACCACGGCGTATATCCTGAAAATAATAATTTTTTTGAATATTCAACTAAACATAAAATGAAAGGATTTGCTACTAAAATAATGAACCGTTTATTTCCAAAAGATTCCGAAAATTCAGAAAGTTCAAGTAGTAATGAAAATGAGGAGCCTGAGTGTCTGAACCCATACAGTAAATTACAAAAGTGTATTTCTTCCTTTACGACACCGAAGAAACACCAAAATTCGCGAAATTTAAGCATGGAAAAAGAATGTAAGCTACTGGAAGTAAATAAAGGTAAACGTTCAGAACAACTTGAGAAATTGTACAAGGCACTATTGACAATAAAGCCAACCTCTACAGCCTCCGAGCGAGTCTTCTCAGTAGCTGGCACTTTGAAGACAAAAATCCGAAACAGAATGAACCCAGAAACATTAAATGCGCTAATTTTTCTTAAATATTATTTCTTAAATAAATAAAAAATATAATATGTACAATAAATATTTGATACATTCAATAAAATTTAATTAAATACTATGCATAATCAAATCTTTATTTTTTAAATTTTAATTTCGAGTATGGTAACCGAGTAACCGAGTACTCGATCAATTTTTGTTGTAATACTCGAATAACCGAGTATTACAAAAAATCAAGTAATTTGGAAACACTAGGTACACCAACAATCTCAATACATTTTTCTCGACGTTTATTTTGAATAAAATTTAATTTTTATGCAGCTCATCAATTTGTTGTTGTAAATTCGCTTTATCAGCTTGAAAAGAATAGATGAGAGAGATGGCATTCTCATTAAATTTTTGTAGTCGAATTATTTCTTCAAACAAGACTTTATGAGTAATTTCTTCATTGTTGTTTGAATTAAATGTTATTGTAGGTGGTGAAATTATTTTAGCGGTATCCAAATTCAAATTTCTAGAAGAACTACCGGTCAATAATTCTAAGTTCACTAGTATCAAACTATAAAGCTTAACGGTTTCTGGCTATATAATAGCAGTAAAGTAACCAAATAAAAACTTTGTAGTTCAATCTTTATAAACTTAACTTGGAAGCTGTTATACTGCTCCTTTTATAATGCTACTAACTTTATTATTTTACAAAGCTAGAGACATTTTAAGCAAAGCCGTAGAAGAGATTTTCAAGCTTCCTTATAAGGTTACCATTTAAATAAATTGTTAGCTTTATAGTTAAACAATATAGGGGTATTAATTAGGGTCTTTAATTGTTTCGCTTACAAAGTTTGTAAACAGTGTAAAATTCAAACTGTATAAAATATTGTTTATAGTTTATACAATGTTAATGACTAGATTTGTGTTATTATATTTAAGGTTTTTCAAACGTCACATTATTGAAAAAAGTCAAGTTTTTTCAAGTGTGTTTTTTTTATCAATATGGCTAAAAAAATAAAAAATAGGCTCTCGTTATTATTACAACGTAAAAAAACTTATTTCATCTCAACAACGTATATTATTGAAAAAAAACTTATTTTTAAAAAGAATCGGAGGTGATTTTCAAAATGAAAAGAATTTAAATGTAACTATTCAAAATGATGTAATCTCAAAGTATTGGCACCAAGAATTGGAAAAATCTCTACGGTTCATTTTAACTGATTTGATGGAATCAAAGCAGATCTTTTTAAACATAAACATGGATGGTCTACCTTTGTTTAGAAGCTCAAAAATAGATTTTTGGCCAATATTGGCCAACATAGAAAAAATAAAGTCAAAGGTCATGGTAATCGGAATTTATTTTGGCAATGGTAAACTTCCTGCGGATATGTTCTTAAGATCCTTCGTCGATGAAACTAAAAATTTGTTAACATATGGTTTAATAATTAATGGATACAAAGTAACTTTATCAATTAGAAGCTTTATATGCGACTCACCAGCGACATCTTTTGTGAAAGCTATAGTAATTAGTTAATACAAAAATAACAATTTTAATATTTATTATGTTATATATTTTTACATTT
This sequence comes from Rhamphomyia laevipes, assembly GCA_963920725.1. Classification (NCBI taxonomy): domain Eukaryota; kingdom Metazoa; phylum Arthropoda; class Insecta; order Diptera; family Empididae; genus Rhamphomyia; species Rhamphomyia laevipes. Next base: position 67,890,803 of record OY987255.1, read on the forward strand.
AGGTGTTCTGAAGAGATTGTTGACAGGATGGAGTTGTGGTCGTTTTGGATTTAAAACAAAATGGACAGTAAATGATATGAAATTAATTTCCAATCAGATAAGAAAAATAAAAATGCCTATGGAATTCAACTGTAAAACACCACGTGGCATCGATATACTACAGTTTTGAAAGGGGTCAGAGTGTCATACATTTCTACACTACCTCAGTATAATAATTTTAAAAAATAATATAACATATGATTATTACCACCATTTTCTTCTTTTGTTTTGTGGTATTACAATTTGTTCTTCAGTAGCACATCTGTGTTAATTGGATTTAGCACAGTTTTTATTACTCTGTGAGTTTTATTTGTATGTATGGAGCTGATTATGTAACAAGCAATATCCATAATTTAATTCATGTAGTTGACGAAGTTCGAGATCTCGGCCCTCTACCAACTTTTACATCGTATCCGTTTGAAAGTCACCTCTTTCAAATAAAACGTCTTTTAAGAACAGGTTATTTACCACTAGAACAAGTAGCTTTTATAATGAATGAGCTCATGCAAATTTTACATAAGCAATAGATAAAGTTAAATAATTTTCCGAAAGTTTCAAAAAAAAAACAATGGTCGTGGTTTGAACACAATTTTCCCGCAATGTAATAATTTTTTTGATCAATTACAAACAAATAACTATTTTTTGATTTGTAATAATGAAGAAAATAAATGGTTCCTTAAAACTAATAACGATATAGTTGAGACTAAAAACATTTTTCAGTATATTAATTGTATTTATGTGTATGGAATAGGTTTGAAAATGGCTGAAGATTTCTTTGACATCCCTATAAAATCATCTATTATATATATATTTTATTCTAACTGTAAGGACCAAAATCAGCCAGATATTTATATAATAATAATAATAATAAAACTTTATTTGTATCAAAACCAAACCATATTATGTACAATATTATTACAATAAATAACTATGTTATAATTCAAACTTAATTAATAATTGATTTTTAATTCATTACATACAAAATTATTTAAAATAATGAGAAGTACTAAAAACTTAAGCAAATTAGTTTTGGACAAATATAGTTAGGGACATTCAATTGTCAAAAGGACAAAAGTCGAATGTACCATTACAAAACTATAAATTAAATATTTGTTGAAGGGGTAATACAACAAAAATAAATTAAATGAGAAAAAATTTAACTTAAAAAAAAAATATAAAGAAAATAATATTAATTAAAAAGAAAATTAAATTAGAGGAATTAATACATTTAATATTTTACAGTGATCAAATGAAAAAAGCTGCTTTGGCTTTTTTCATTTGATCACTGTAAAATATTAAATGTATTAATTCCTCTAATTTAATTTTCTTTTTAATTAATATTATTTCCTTTATATTTTTTTTTTAAGTTAAATTTTTTCTCATTTAATTTATTTTTGTTGTATTACCCCTTCAACAAATATTTAATTTATAATTTTGTAATGGTACATTCGACTTTTGTCCTTTTGACAATTGAATGTCCCTAACTATATTTGTCCAAAAAACTTGTTGTAAAAATTTTGATTCAATTCTCTCACATCTGCAACATATAGGTAATTTATTAAATAAACGCGGTGCAGTAACGCTATAAAAGTGACAATAATGCGATCTATTAATATTAGGTATAGTTACAAAATTTCTATTATTAATACGTAAATTGTAGTTTCTATTTAATCTGTCAGTATCATAACCTGCTTTAATAAAAAATAATTTGAGAACTCTAAAATAATAAAGGTGTCTTATAGGAAAAATCCTATGATTTTTGAACAGCTCGAAACTAAGAGTATAACGATTAACTTTACATATAATACGGATAGCATGTTTTTGTTTAACAAGCAAGGGTGCTATTTTATTTTCGTGAGTACCACCCCAGCAGCTTATACCATATTGAATTTTAGATTTAAATAAACCATTATAAACTAATTTTAATATAGACATAGGACAATATAAACTTATATGGTACAGCTGCCTTACTACTTTATTTAAATATGAAGTGTGATTTTTCCAAGTTAGCCTAACATCTAATAATATACCTAAATATTTAAACTGGTCAACACGTTCAATTACAAAGCAATTATCAGTACAATTCATGTTTTCGTTAAAGATACGATGGATTTTATCATGATTGCAAAAATTTGTCAAGCAGTATTTTAAGCAACTCGGGGAATGATACACAAACGACATTTCATCACAAATTGAACCAGTAAGATTAAATAACATAAATTTTGTTTTATCACTAATGATTAATTTATGAAATTTAAACCAACGACGAAGAATTTCCAAATCATGATTGACATTAAGACCAATATTAAACAAATTTTTTTCAGAATAGGACAAAGCAGTATCATCAGCAAATGCAGTAACTTTCCCTTTAAATGGTTGAAAAAACAAACAATTGACAAATATTAAAAACAATATTGGACCCAATACAGATCCTTGTGGAACACCAGCATTAAGAATTCTCTGACTACTACCACAATTACCAATTTTTACTGTTTGCCTACGTTTTAATAAATAAGAATAAAACCAATCATGTATGAAACCCCTAAAACCCGCATTATATAATTTTTTTAGCAACAATTCGTGATCCACCATATCAAAAGCTTTAGTTATATCAATAAACAAAGCAGCTGGAATTTCAGAATCATTTATTGAATTAAAAAGTTCACCACATAATTTTAGTAAGGCATCTTCAGTTGATCTTCCATTTAAAAACCCAAACTAACATTCACTGAGAAAATTAGTTTTATTCAAGAATAAAAACATTCTAGTTTTTATACCCTTTTCGAAAACTTTTGAAAAAACTGATAGCAATGAAATAGGTCTATAGTTATTAACAGTCAAAGTGTCACCTTTTTTATGCAGTGGAATAACTACAGAAGTCTTAAGAGAATCAGGAAATATTCCTTTCTGAATACTAAGATTAAAAATAAAACTTAGAACACCAACAACCTGTAAAGAAATATTTTTAAGAATTTTACTTGAAATTTTATCATATGCCGTTGTCGAATTAGAAGTTTTTAAAGACATAATAATTTTATAGATTTCAGAAGAAGAAAAGTTATCAAAGAAAAAGCTTTGTGTTTGAAAACATTCATGCCTGATTAAGTTATTACAGTGACATAATGAGTGATTACAACTTGCACAATCCTGAACTGAACTAGATATTTCTGAAAAATGTTCATTAAATATATTAGCAACAACTAAATTATTTGAAATAATCGAATTATTATTATTTAATACAATTTCAGAATTTGGAACATTTCTATTAAGGATTTCATTTACAAGTTTCCACTCTTTTTTTGGATTATTCATATTATTGGTTAGACTTCTACTAAAATATTCATTTCTACATTTAGGAATTTCAGTTTTAATTATAGCACATAGTTTATTATAATACTTCTTGAGCCTTACGTTATTTGGATGTTTTTTTAACACTGACACTAAGTTGATTTTTCTTTTTGATTTTATTTAGTAAGGATAATGATAACCATGGTTTGAGACATTTAAATTTATTACTATTTTTATTTATATATATACTACAATTTGAAATATGATTTTGCAATTTTGTTATGAAAATATTAAATGCAATAGATGGATCAACCGAATTATATACTTCATCCCACATTTCATAATTTAAATTTTGTTTCAAAGTTGTAAAATCAATCTGTTGAAAATTATTGCATCCACATGATTTTTTTCTAGCAATAATATGATCAAACTGAACGCTTACTAAACAGTGATCAGTAATTTTGATATCAAAAATTGCAGTTTTACATTTAACACTATTGTTTCTATCTCAAATATACATGATCTAAACAAGAACTTGAATACTGCGATTCACGAGTAGGATTTGATAACATAGAACTAAAGCCAAAACTAGACAAAACTGACAGAAAATTATCAACAACAGATGAACTTGACAAGATATCAATGTTAAAATCACCAATAAGAACTAAGTTTTTACAAGTTTGATTTTCTAAAAATGTCGAAAATTCATCCAGAAAGACACCTACACTATACTTATGCAGTCTATAGACACAAACAAAACAATAACGAGAACCAGAAATTTCACAACAAATGCTAATAATATCAGCACTTTTAATACTAATATTAATTGTTTCGCATTTCATATCACTTCTAAAGAATACTGCGACACCACCAGAAGAGTAGGTATCATTACAATTTGCAGCAAATGTATAATTTGGAATTATAAAATTAGATTTTTCAAAATCATAAATCCAAATTTCAGACAAAAAAATAAAATCTGGTAAATGATCAAGAGAAACAAGATGTGCGAAAAATGAATCAAAATTCTTTCTTAAACTTCGAATATTTTGATGAATTAATGAAAAACCTGAACTATACTCTATGTCTAAATGATCTATACAGAAACAATTTTTGTTATCAGAAATTGAAATTGAACTATTTACATTTAAATTACTAAGAGGATTTAGATTAGCATTACTTGAATTTAAAATAGTTTAAATAACAAAAAGTTTAAAATTAAATTTTTGACAAATCCTCAAAACTCTTAATTTTAATCACCTTGTCGCCTTCCTTTTTCCTGATAAGTATAGATGAGTTTCGTATCAAAAACATATTTTAATTTTTTTTCTTTAATCATCATTTTTGCCTTTTCTAGTAATGATCTTGAATAACCAGTAAGACAATCATTTATGTAAATACGCCTATCATTATGATCACCGAAGATACTAGATTTCAGTTGTATTTTATTCTTATGCATCCTTCTCATTATTTTATGTTTAGTAGCCATTGATGTAAACTTTACGCATACAATGTTAATATTAGCTTTAATTTTACTATTATCTTTTTTCTTTTTAATGAAGCAAGACTCAATATCATTATCATTTATTTCCTCATTTATACCATCTTTTATCAGTTTAACAACTTTTTCTCTTATATTGTTATTACTCACATCCACATCCACATCTGGTATACCAACAATGTCAATTGAGTGTTGTAACTGATTTTGTTCGATTACATTCAGCCTTAACTCTAACATATTAACTTTCTTGTCGAGAGTACAATTTCTTTCTTCAAGACATCGAATTTTTGTAAGAGCATCAGAATTCAATTGTTGCAGTTTAATTATTTCACTATACAGCATTTGGAGCGTAACTTCTGGTAAATTACCAGTATTTTTATCAGCAAACACAGAATCAGAATTACAAGTAGAGAGCGTAACTTCTGGTGATTTTATTACTGTATTATTATCGGTATACTCAGAATTAGAAAAAGAGACAGATTTTGAACACAATACAGAGCCTGATGTTGTCGGAATAGTATTAATAACCGGTGTATCCGCTGAAATAGACATTCTCCGTGAACTAATACAGCTATTACATATATAGCCCTGTTTACTTTTCTCCAAGTACTCAATATCTGTTTTTTCCAATTTGGCGCACTTTGGATGATTATAATTTTGACAAATGAGGCAAAGAATTTTTTGCTGAGCTCTTTCTATTTTTAGATGGCACAAATTACATTTCATTTTGATAATGATTTGTTTTGTAAATTTTTTTTTTACGTTTTAAAATAATAAATTATTTTTAATTTTTTATTTTTAGATTTTTAAATATAATTATTTTTTTACAAGAGTAATTAAAACGTTAGATACCCCTTCAAACGAATTATTTATACTCAATCTCTGATATCAAATGTAAGATGGTACCTATTCCATACAAAAATCGATTAGTTTTTATTCCTTTAATTCATTCGTTTATATAAATGACTGTAATTTTTATTAATTTTTATCTCAACCAAGTTCATCATTATTATTAAAATATCAGTAATATATTAAAATATAACAAAGAAAATTCCAAATAATTTTTTATTTACCAAATTTTGTCTTTAATAAAAAATAATAATATTACACATGGAAAGAATAATGTAATAAATTCAATTTCAAGAAGAAAAAATATAATTTCAAAAAAGTAAGATAATACTTGAAAAAATGTGGTGTTCTTATAGGCCCCAACTTAGGCTTTGCTCTAGATGAGCTGTTACTTAAATCTGTCTTATGAAGGATTGTACTTGTGTAAAAACGACATTTGGATCAGCAAGAACTAAAACTTTAGTAAACATCCGCAATACATTTTGTTGTTTAAACATCGGAATTTTCGAAATACATTTTTCTGCAGAGCTTGTTGACTTGTCTGGACGAGTCGCTCCAGACCAAGTATACTTTGTAAGAAACTGTCTGCTAAAAAGCTTATCAATAAGCACATGCACACAGGAAAACCCTGAATTAATATATTGTTCTTTCTTTCCGTATGTTTCGCACAAAAAAATCTAACTAAAATTCGATATATGTACATTATTAAGCTATAAAATAAAATTTATGAATTAAAAATATTACCCATGAATTAAAATATTCTTTATCATCACCAACTTCTGGTTGATATCAATAATTTCGTCTTCATTTCTGATAGATTCAAATTGAAAATTGGTTTCAATAGTTTTTGCTGTACCCTAGTAATCGGGCCCTTTCTTAATCCACAAAAAATTCATGAATTTATTCCGAGGAATTATCCCCAGATATTCCTAAGGGTATCCATAGATTGCTGTATATTAAGCGCAACGCTATCCGTACTCTCTCAAAAAACTAAATAAAGATAACCTCCAACAAACATCCGTAGATTTTTTATGGAATTTCTACCAAAGAATGTCCGTTGTCTCGCAATAATTTTAAAAAAAAATTCCACCATACTTTAATGGATTTTCCAAGGACTTGTCCCTAGCTTTATTATATTTATATAGTATATTTTCGGTGCACATCATGAGGAAAAAATTAGCGAAAGTCTGTGGAATTCTTAGATATATTCTGTAGATATGATGCAGAAGATTGAGGAAATTTCCTAGTAAATATGAGATAATTTTGGTGGATTAAAAAAAATTATTTCGGTAAAAAATACAAAACAATTTTTATATTTATGTATATATATTTATTGTTTTATACATAAATATAAGTTCTTTATAAAATAATTCCTTTCATTTGTAGAATGGTATATCCTGTAAAAACAAAAATAAATAAAAAAGCGTCAATCTATAATAACTAAGAACTTACATGATTTAACTGGATGATTCCTGTATAGATGATGGTGTAGTAGAAATATTTTCGTCATCGCCAGATACTGGAGCACTGGAGGTTTACTTCTTTTTACACTTTTCCTATCTGCGTCTCTTAAATTACTTAATATTTTTTTGAAATTGTCTTTAACATCTCCCAAAATAGTCGACTTGTATTGATTTATGGTTGCTTCTGAAATTTAAATAATACTTAAAGCATCACGAAAAAGTATCAAAAGCATATTTATCATAATTTTTTACCAATAATTTTAGCCACAAATACTGTTTGTCGAAGTGATATACCATCACCACCAGGAACTTTATTCCATGTAAAAAATTTGATTTGGTCGCTATCCAGGCAGTTTCTAATTATATTTTTCATAAATATATAAGCGTCAGCAAATCCAACAAATGAAGAAAGATATTGGTTCTAGAATAAATATTATCTGCATTTTAATATTCCTTTACGATGTTCTCACAAAATAAAAATAATATAAATAAAGAGTTTAAACTTACGAATTCTAAAGCAGCATCGGTATGATCTTTAATTTTCTGCTCAAACTTTAAAAAATCTTGCACATTTGTAAATGGTAGTTTTACATCATCGGTATGATCGTTAATTTTCTGCTCAAACTTTAAAAAATCTTGCACATTTGTAAATGGTAGTTTTAGTGAATGGCGTCTTAATGGTAAGGTGTTCTTAGTTTTCAGGAATTCCTTCGTGAAGCTCTCAAAACAATTTTTTACATCATCGGTATGATCTTTAATTTTCTGCTCAAACTTTAAAAAATCTTGCACATTTGTAAATGGTAGTTTTAGTGAATGGCGTCTTAATGGTAAGGTGTTCTTACTTTTCAGGAATTCCTTCGTGAAGCTCTCAAAACAATTTTTTACATCATCCACCAAACTATTATAGCATTGAGCAATTGTTGCCTTCATTTCCTTTAAGTCATACTGTACATTTTCTTGAATCTCCTTTTGATTTTTCAGAATTTCTAAAAATTATTTATTTATAATTAAATATTGTATAAGAAATAAACTTATATAAAACCCGAAAACTATTGTAAATGACGTAGGATTTAAATACATACCTTTAAGCAGTGTTGCTTGATTGCAAGAACATTCAAAAGCACTGCATGGGTTTGAAATTGTGTCTCCATCAGCTATGCATTGAACAGTATTGTCAACATTTGTAGGTTTTTCAAAGATGTATTCCTCATCTGCACCATTTTCGGAATCAGAGTTAAATCTAGTCGTCCTTTGGGATACTCTTTTTGCACCAACATCATCATCAGTTGTAGACCAATATTCTGCACCACGCTCTTTTTGTCTAGCGATTTCATAATTATCTGAAAAATCGTAATAACTTCATGAAAATCACTTTAAGTGTAAATGAAAATAGGAAATAATATAATTACCAGCTTCCATCAGCACTCTAGAAGAGCAGACCCCCCAAGCGTCAACGTTTGGTGCAGCCCAACTTTCCTGCAACCTGGAAACATTTTTTTCTTTGCTTGGCCAATAGCAATTTTTTTTATCTGCCGTGAGCCAATTACTAGGGATCAATGAGCACGTATTTTCCTTATCGAAGGAAACAATATAATAAAGACTAAAATAAAGAATGTACTTAAAATTCAACCAAGCATCAGTTGTATGCAATCTACTTATTTGATGCCATATTTCCAGCTTTTTCTTTTGAAGAACAGTTTTAAGCAAGTAAGCTAAAGTAAAAAGAAATTATATAGTTATGATAGTTGATGCATTGCTAAGAAATAATAGCTTTCATTTAAATAGATCACTGACATTTTTTTTACTATTTCCGAAATGGGATATGTTGCTTTATTTTCTATGTAAATATGGTCATATGTAATGCCTGAAGAGTTAATTGGGGTTGTATATAATGAATAAAGTGATTTAAGAATTTCGCATTCAATAAAAAATATCGGTTTCTACGCTTTATTGCAACTATCCTAACTACTTTGTTATTTCCGAGAAGGCAATAATTATTTGGAGGTCTTGTTGATTACTTTGATTTTTTTAAGTTAATACAGATATATGTCCCAGTTGCTGATTTTTTGTATTTCCAATTATATTTTTCATCCACTTTTTGATTGAAATTTAGTTTAGCTTCGGTATATCTATTATAAATCTGAGCAAGAACATTCAATCCTGAATGACGAAGTATTTTTAAATACTGTAAATGATTTGCAAATTTGAAGGCACTGAAAAAATCAAGTGGTGCTTCAAATTTCTTCACGTCATTATTTAAATGTAATAAACTATGCACATTAAATGTAAGCGTATGTCAATTATAAAGCTGAAAATTTCTTAACAAAATCATTTAATAATTTTGCAGCTAAATTATTATTATAACAGCATTGATCTTCCATGCACAATATCTTTATAGCACAATGAAATTTAAAAAAATGTTGATAATATATGTTTGGCTTATTGTTCTTGAGCAAAATTGGTAACGTATATAAAAGAAGTTGACGAAATTTATTTGCTTTATAACGCCTCAATAACATTCATGGTCTTGGATATCCGCTAAATTCATCTGGCATTTGTTTAGCTATAGATAATAAATGTTTAGATATTTCTGAAAAATATAGCGACCTTTAATAAGACACTTGCCGCAGCTGTAGTACCCAGAAAAAGTTTTAATATTGAGAATCAAAGCTCTAGCAGGGGCATCACAAACCAGAGCTCGAATCTTCACATTATATATTCTTTCATTATACTGAAATCCATTTTGTAATATTTCTTTAAACTCAGTTGTAAATGGTTCCAAATAAATATTTACATCTTTAGGTTTGCTCATACCAAAATAAGTTGCCACCATCATAACATCGGAATATCCAACAACATTGATCAAAATAGGCCACAAAGTACTTCCTGAACTGTTACTATAGACAGTTTCAACTCCATCAATACCAATGTCTATTATAACATCCTTATCTACTGTATTTCTTCCCAAAAATATAGATAGACATTCTTCAAATCCTATGTATAGATATTGACCATCCAGCATATCAACTACTGGATTACTTCGCGGGCACCGGCATAATGTTCACAATATTGAGTTGAGTTTGAAAAGTTTGGATAATAGAAGCAAGAGGTATGTGTACTGACTCACTACTTCTAAATAGCCCTACACTAGAAGATAAAGGTATATGGTTTGAAGCATTGGAAAAATTCCTTTTAATAAATAAATTAGCCTGGGCTTTCTTCTTCTACATCGTTTACTTCTCGATATCATTCTGAAAACTATAAATATTTTAATACTTATTATAAGTAGTATTATAAATACACAAAAGAAAGTTATCCTGCGCTAGCGATTATTTTGTTAAATGTTAATGTGAGGAATATGTTCGCGCATGCAGAGAATTGTGTGGACAATGTCCTCAAATAATTTTTCAGATAAGAATGAAAGATTAAAATGATAGAAATTTTTATAAGTAAATTATATGGAAAACTATCATGCAACACACAATTTAATTAAAAAAATAACTACATTAATTATTGTGCTTAAAACACAAAATATAGTAATACTGCGCAAGCAATTATTATTGTTAAAAAAATATAATCCCTTTATATTTTTAATGTATGCGAAATTGAAATGAAAAAAAATTATTAAAAAACTTATTTTTTTATAGTTACTAAACCACAAAAGAAAAAAATTAATTACCTTTTCCAAAATAAAACACGTTTTTCAAACACAAAAAACACGTCTTCACTTGTTGAAAATATAAAACGTTTTGATTTTGTTAATGACATCAGCTGACAGAGACAACAAAAACTATCGATCAATACAATTGAGAATGTTTTGAAGAGAGCATAACGACAAAGGACAAAGTCCTTCGATTAATTTTCAAGTAATTGAAGATAAGCTAAGGTTTGTTACTCGTGAGATTATTACTCTTATCAGCAATAATTTTTGATTTAACTCAGTCCTGCTGGATAAATATTTGTTTTGTGGGTTCCATATCAATTGTCCGAAAATGTTGAGTTTGGAAATTAAGCGTCTGTTGATTTTGAATTAGATGTTCTTTGGCTGGATGCTGAGAATAGTAGATATAAGTTGTGCTTTTGAAGCCAATATTATTTTGATTCAGGATGAACTTACCTGTAGTTTCTGCTTTAATTTTAACTTCAATATTTCCTGGTCTGCTATCTTTTCAGATGACGACGTAGTTAACACTGTTGAATTTAGCTGATTCGAGGCAATATTCAATGCAGTAAAATATCCTTTTTTTAAAGGGTTAACAGAAGCTTTTTGGTAGTCTAGCATCTTCAATATCAGTTGTTGTTGTTGGTGAACTATACTTATCTACTTCTGTATCAGAAGTATCTGCAATAAAACAGCATATAAAAATAAAATCATGTTATATGTGAACAGCTATGTATTTATTTACCTGACATATTATCACATATTTTGTCTGCTTCTTCGTACGTGTCGCAATATCTTTTAACCGTGCACTTTTGGACCAGCCAGTTTTTTTGTGGGTACGAGGAATCATCCTTGCATAACTTTCGTATTTCACTCGGTTTTAAATGAGCTATCCAACGTAACAATCCATTTTACTCCCACGTACAAGGAACTAATGTAATTGATTTCTCTTTTGTTTTATCAACAAAACCAACATATTTTGTTTATTGAATTATTTTAAATTTAGAGGTAGGTTTTTCTGGAATTATAATTTACTTGTTGAAACACAAAATGAAAGAAAAAGGTATGTATATAACTTAACGCTCTTAAGTTTGATTTTTACTTACCTGTTAATGACATTTTATCAGTGCCAATTTCCAAAAAAAAAAAAATATTAAAAAAATGGTTTAAAGTTTTTCCCTGTAAATCACATGTTTCAAATTATTAATAGTTTCTAAATCTACTAAAACTGAATTCAAGATTATACAGTTTATATTTTTATATATTGTTAATATAAAATTACAATACATTTTAACTGTATTCAAGCAGTATTGAAACCAACTTTAACATACATAGCTTTTCTGTTGTTAATATAAAGTTACAATGCTGGCTTGGTTATACAAATGAATTTTAAACTGCATTGAAACAGCATTAAAACTGACTGCAATATACAATTTATAGCTATTATTGTTAGTATAAAGTTACAAATACTAAACTTCTTATTGTGTTTTTATTTTAAATTGGATCGTGCGATTTTTTAATCAGTTCCGCTTTTAGTAAATTGTTCGTATAACATAAATTTGCATAATATGGATCAATTTGTCAGACCATGCCGATTCATGCTCAACGGATAATGATACTGTTAGCGTATCTACTGACTTTGTAAATTACGACATCTCAGAATTATATGAAATATTTGATGGTGAAATTAGTAACCAGGGTATGGAGGATAATAATGTAGTATTTTGTATTTTTGTAGTTAAATTTTAAAATTATATTGTTACATCAACACCAAAACCAATTTTTCCATAAACTAGATCTAAACAGTGGCGGTTCGTGCTGTAAAATTCTGGGTGGGCTAATTATGTTTTTGAAATTAAGAAAAGACATTGTGCAGGTTTCCACTTTAACATGAGGTACTACACTCAAAGCGTTAACTGGAATTTAGTGTCCAGGTTCCTCAACACAAAACAAAATCGATTGGCTGATGTAATCCTAATTCTTTAATTTTAACCTTAACCTCTAATGATGAAGATTTAAATGGATGCTCCAATAATTAATCTATTTCATTTATCATTAGAGCATATATTTAAAAATTCATATATTTAGCAAAAAATAATATGAGAATTATATACAATCTATAGCATTTTCCGATCAAATTAGGCTTTTTACACATCAAGATAGTCTTTTAAAAAATCAGTTCGAATTAGTCTTTTAAAGTTAGTCTTTTTAAATTTCAAATTAGTCTTTTAAAAATAAAATTTCTATGTGTTTCAAACCTATTATTTAAGTACAAACAAATAATATTATTTTTTTTAATTTTGTTCAAATTAAAATTTTATTAAGCGATAATATAATTTTAATGTAATTCTTCGCCAGCAATAGCATCTGGTATTTTTAGCGTCATATTTAAAAAATAATTTCGACAATCCTGATCGGTCAATGTTGAAACACCTTGTGCAATTACATTTACCAAGTTATGGTCTCTTGGTACACTTAACAGCTGCCGAACAAAACATTTATCTTTTGGAGAAAAAAAATTAAAAAATATCGTTAAGATTTTTGGGTGAATTTAATAAATGCTTCTTATTCATAAAATTTTAATTTGAACAAAATTAAAAAAAAAAATATTATTTGTTTCTACTTAGATAATAGGTTTAAAACACAGAAATTTTAATTTTAAAAGACTAATTGAAAGTGTAAAAAGACTAATTTTAAATGTAAAAAGACTAATTTGAAATTTTAAAAGACTAACTTGAAATTTATAAAGACTAATTTGATTTTTTAAAAGACTATCTTTATATTTTTAAAGTCTATTTTATGTGTAAAAAGACTAATTTGACCGGAAAATGCTATATATAATATGAAAACTATATTTATATGTAATATGAAAATTATAAATAAATATAATACATATATATATACGTGTATAATATAAAAATATATAAAATTGTAAAATTTAACTACAAAAATACAAAATACTATAAATGCCTGAAAACTTCTGGTCACCGTAAAAACAGCAAAACAGCGGATCAAACTAGCAATAACACTTAAAATGATTTTTTTTTATAAATTATTTTATTACTAAACTCTATATCAAAAACTTCCTTTTTAATTTTCCGACAACCGCACCATTAAATTGAAATTAGAATTATGAAAAGCATTCAAATCTTTAAAACAATGCTATACGATAATACATACGTATGTATAGCAATAGTAAAATAAATATTCGCATACACGATATACGCACTTGACTATATTCTTCTATTGCTTTTTCCATTAATTTTTTTTTAACAGACAATGTATAAAAAAATAAGCATTACGCTGTTAATTTTTTTTCAGGAAAAATATTATGTACTACGGGCTACTGTTAAATAGTCCCTAACATTAAAGTAACAGAAGCAAAACAGTATAGAAACATATTTATAACATTTTTGCTGTAAAAAAATTCCAATAAATTATTTCTCTCAGAGAATTTTTTTTTTTTAGTTTTGCTTTACTTTACTATATAAATTTATTCTCGCCTATAGAATAAAATTCTCAATACAAAAAAAAAAATCGTCGTTCATGCATTTTTTTCAGAGATTTTTTTTTTTATTTTTTATTTACCATATAAATTATTCTCGCCTACTATATGCATAGAAGAAAATTCTCAATACAAAAAACATATATAAAATCGTCATTCATGCATATGGAAAATAAATGTTTGTATACATAAATACATTTAATAAATGTTTATATTCAAATTTTTATTCTATAGACATAGAGGAAACATATATGCAGTGGGCAACGATTTTTTAGCCCAACCGCGGTATATTAGAAAACAATACATATAAAAAAAGTTGCAAAGCAAATTTAATGTATTTTTCGGACTAAGTCCGCAAGAATTTTTTCGTTTTCTTTTCCTTCATTTCTATTACATAATTTAATTACTATATGAAAATACGTATATTTTATAGGGTAGGCAGACCAAATATCGTACATAATATGAAAATATTTTTTTTATATGAATTTTTTTTTTTTTTTTGGAAGATATTTTGTGGAGTTTAAATTAAGATTTCTTAGGGTGGGCTTCGCCCACCTAGCCCATTAGGACGAGCCGCTGCTGGATCTAAACGTATCAAATTTAAATTTTTCAAGCTAATATTTTGTTTATTGTAATCCAAAACTTTTATTAAATTTAATTTTATCAAATTTTTAATAAATTTTCTATTCCTTTATTTTTCTAATGAATTTCATAGAAAAAATAAATAATAAGCATTTTACTTTGTCCACAGTTAACAAATAAAATGTATTCTAAGAATTTATAAAATAAGATTTATAAAAATAATTTGTCCACAATTAACGGATAAAATTCATTCTTAGAATTTATAAAATAAGATTTATAAAAATAATTTATTCCGCTGAATAAACAATTATGTTTATTCTATTATGTTTATAATTCTAATATTATTAGGACTTGAATTTGAAAAGTACTACTCAGTCTGTATCGATGAGTTAAAAGGTGAAGTCCTAAACTTAAAATTATTTTTTATTGTATAATAAAAAAGCTAAGTTCTAAATTTAAGTTATTTTTTTGTATTATATTAAGTTCAAACTATTTTTTTAATAAAGTTTAATAATTTTTTTTTTTATGAACAAAAACGTTTTTTGAATAACAAAACTGGCGCAGTCGGTAGGATCTCAAGAAAAGTGATCCAGTGATAAAGAAAAACGTTCAAATAAAAAGAAAAAATCGAACTTAAATAATAAATAGGTAAATACTAAATAACAAAATAATAAATAAAAAAATATTTTTTGTAAATTAATGGAAGACGAAAATACTTTGGATTTTGAATTGTTTAAACAGAATAAATTAAATAAACTGTAAATTCAAAAACACATTTAATAAATAACTTAATAAAAACTCTAATTAAAAACGGTTTTTTACCAAATAATTTGAGTTGTATAATAGCAAGTTATGAAATGAACTCTTTAAATTACAAAAAAAAAAATAGTTAATTAACTCTTTATTGATCGGGCTCGATAATAAATTTTAAAATAAATAAATAAATAAAAATAAATAATAAAACGAAAAGTTAACAGAATCAAAATGACTACACCAACATTAGTTCAACAAAATCAACCAACAGCAGGAACTGTATTGACATCTCTAGATCCACTTAATTACATCAACGGTTTGCCAGATTTCAACGGAAAAGGTGAGGATTTATTTAGTTTTGTTGAATTAGTAGAAAATATTATACCATTAATATTAAGATATGATGACGCTAGTCAAAAAATATTATTAAATAAAATTAAAAGTAAATTGATAGGAAAAGCTAGAGAAATTAATAACAATGTTAGTTCTTGGTCTGAAATGAAATCTGTTCTTTTAAATAATTTCGGTGATAAAAAATCAGCCTTACAAATATTCGATAAATTAAGGCATGTTCAAATTACAACAAATAATGTTGATCTGTTTAAGCAGATAAAAAATATTTTAAGAAGATTAAATAATAAAATAAAATCAGAGCCCGATGCTCATTTTACAACACAAGCCAATATTCAAACAGGTTTGAATTTTTTTTAAAAAAATTTGCCTGAACCAATGCGTTCAATTTTATTTAGTAGAAATCCTTCAAGTCTTGAAGATGCTATGGATATCTTGTACGAAAGTAATTATTCACATTTTAATCCATTTAGGAATAAAAATTTCAAAACTAGCAATATTTCAAATAACTACAAAGAAAAGAAAGATTATCATAATTATAACTCCAGCCCTAATAGAGATAATAATTTAAATTTTAATAAAGATAATGCAAATTTTAACAAAGCAAATCCAAATTTTAAGCATTTTAATAATTATAATAGCCAACATAGGTATAATAATAACAATAACAACCAAAAACATAAAAATTTTCAAACTAATCGATCTAATAATTTCCGGCAAAATACCCAAACAAATAATCAATATAATTCACCTAAACCAGAACCAAAGGATGTAGATCCGTCCACTAACACTAGGATTAATACGTTAGAAACTCAACCCGAAGTAGCAAATTTTCCTTTACCAGCCTCGGAGTCCCATTACCTTATATAAAAATTCAGTCAAAAGGTAGACCATTAAAATTTATTATTGATTCTGGAGCGTCAATGATTAATAAATCCAGGAATTTGTAATCCAAAATATCGGACTATAATTCCACCTATTAATATTAAAAGTTTAAATAGTACTAGATCATGTAATCATCTAATGACTATTGATTCCTTTCTTGAATTTGACTCAAATAATCAAATTAAGTTTTTAGAATTAAACTTCTATAATAAATTTGATGGGTTAATAGGAAATAATATCCTATTACCTTTACAAGCTCAAATTGATTACAAAGAAAATGTTCTTAAGGTAAATTCAGGGAACGAAATTCCAATTATCTTCATCGAAAATGAAGAACTGGAATATTCCGTACCAGTACCATTAAAAAATTTAGAAGCGTTTCAAAATGAAATATTTCTAGATGCAAAAAATATTAGATGTGATCACTTAGAACTAAAAGCTAAACAAGGGCTTATGGAAGTTCTTACTAAATATGATAAATCCTTTTATCATGAAGATGATTACCTTTCCTTCACTTATGAAATTAAGCATACAATAAATACTATTGATGAAATTCCAATTTATACAAAATTATATCGATACCCCGAATACACCGTCAAGAAGTTAATAAACAAATAGACGAAATGCTTAAACAGGGTATCATAAGGCATAGTAATTCTCCTTATTCTGCACCTATTTGGGTTGTACCCAAAAAAAAAGCATGCAACAGGCAAAAAAAAATGGCGCATTGTAACTGACTATAGGAAATTAAACAACGTCACAATAGACGATAAGTATCCTATTCCTAATATCGATGATATTCTAGATAAATTAGGTAGAGCCATGTACTTCACTACACTCGACCTAGCCAAAGGGTTCCATCAGATAGAAATATCGGAATTTGATATAAAAAAGACCGCGTTCAGCACAGATAGTGGTCATTATGAATACTTAAGGATGCCGTTCGGATTGAAGAACGCACCTTCTACTTTTCAACGCCTAATGAATTCTGTTTTAAAGGAATTCATAGGAAAAATTTGTTATGTATATCTCGACGATATCATTATTTTTAGTACTAGCTTGGAGGATCACTTTGTATCCTTACAGAAAATCTTAAAAACCCTTCAAAATGCAAATTTGAAAATACAGCTTGATAAGTGTGAATTCGTGAAGCAAGAAACCGAATTTCTCGGTCATATTGTTACAATAAATGGTATAAAACCTAATCCTAATAAAATCGAAGCAATTAATAAATTTCCACTTCCAGCTACTCAAAAGCAAATAAAATCATTTTTAGGTATGGTAGGCTACTACCGAAAATTTATTGAAGACTTTGCAAAAATTGCTAAACTTTTAACTCAGTGCTTAAAAAACAGTAATACAAAAATTAATAACAGTAATCCTGAATATCGTGAAGCTTTTAATAAATTAAAATTACTTATTATCTCAGATCCTATACTTGCATATCCTGATTTTACAAAGAAATTTACATTAACTACAGACGCTAGCGATTTCGCTATTGGCGCTGTTTTATCACAGGAAAACCATCCTATAGGTTATGCTTCACGAACCCTCTATGAACATGAATGTAGGTACTCCACAATCGAGAAAGAGTTACTAGCAATTATTTGGTCAGTGAAATATTTTCGGCCGTATCTTTATGGTAGAAATTTTTTAATACGTACAGATCATAAACCTTTGCAATGGCTTCATAATTTAAAGAAACCAAATTCAAAATTGCAAAGATGGAAGATCAAATTAGAAGAGTTTAACTTTGATATTGAGTACATTACTGGTAGAGCTAATAAAGTCGCTGACGCTTTGTCAAGAGTTGAAATTAATGCGAATGAAGCTGAAAATGATCAAGCATGTTCAACTAACGCTACAATCCACTTATCTGGTGAAGATAATACAGAACATATTCCTATATCTGAATTACCTTTAAATTTTTTCAAAACTCAAATAATTATTGAAAAAAGTTCAACTGAAAACACAGAAATAAAAAAAATTCATGGTAGAACTAGAACAATAATTTTATACTCAACAAATTCAAATGAAGAATTTTTTATTCCAATTTTTAGAAATCATATTCCCAGTAAAGGAATAATAGGAATTAAAAGTGATGACATTCAAATTTATAATATTTTCCAAAATACTTATTTAAAATACTTTTCAAAAAATAAATTGTTAAAACTAAATAAATCTTCACTTTTATTGGAAGATATCACTGATAGGAGTAATCTCCAAGAGCGTATTTTAGAACAACATCTTAAAACAAATCATAAATGATGTTTATTATAATCTGAAAAAGCAAATTTATTTTCCCAAACTCAAAATAGAAATTCATAAGGTAATAAATAATTGTCATATTTGTAATTCTGCTAAATACGAACGAAATCCCTTAAAATTACCTTTAAAAATTACTAAACCACCACAAAAACCGTTTTATCACAGGAAAACCATCCTATAGGTTATGCTTCACGAACCCTCAATGAACATGAATGTAGGTACTCCACAATGATGTATGGTTTAAAACCAAAGGTAACTCGTACTTAACTGTAATTGATAAATTCAGTAAACATGCTCAAGTAATCCCTATAAAATCTAGAAATTGGATGGATTTAAAAACTGGGTTGTTACAGTACATTGGTTCTTTTGGTAAACCAAAAAAAATAATAGCTGATCCAGAGAAAGGTTTTAATAGTTTAAATTTCAAAAATTTCTTAGCAAACGAAGATATTATTATTCATTTTACTACACCTAATAATCATACCAATAATGCCGATATAGAAAGATTCCATAACACTCTCAATGAACATCTTAGAATATTAAATTTTATTGAAAAAGAGCAAGGTTCACCTTTAGATGAAGATTCAGTAATTAAAAGCCTTAAGGTCTATAATGAAACTTATCATTCCTCTACAGGCAAAAAGCCAATAGATTTCCTAAACGGAACAATTAGCCCTGAAGAATATTCCAACATTCACCAAAATATGCTAAAGCTTATTAATAAAATAAATGTCAATAGAAAGATAGGTAAACCTTCCAATTACTTAAAATTGAATAGAGTAACCAAACTCCAACCGTATCATAAAAAATGCAATATTGCAGATTCAAATAATGATAATTTTAAATTCAATAAAGAAAATCTACCGCGATATATCAATCAATTTAAAAAAGGTTTAAAATATCAAAATTAATGTAATTTCTCCACTATTTCAAGAATATTTTTTATTCTATTATCAGTTACAACCTTATGTCTGGTACATGCTACAAATTCCTCAATTGAAATATTTGAAATACAAACAGGAAACGGTTACAAACTGTTCAAAGAATCCGATGTTAAAATTATTCTCCAATATAAAAAAATTATGCATATTATAAATTTAAGCCAATATGAAGAAAGTATAAATAAAATTGAGCTTAATATAATAAAGCTTCATGAAAATACTCAAATTCCTTCAAGCCTTCTTCATAATTTAAAACACTTGTTAGAAGAATTTAATAGTATAATACCACATCATATATCCAAAAGAGGATTAATTGATATTGCAGGCAATGGTCTTTGATTTTTAACTAGTGTTATGGATAATGATGATCGAAAAGAAATCCAAGAGCATATTCAAATAATTGAACAAAATGGAAGAAACATTATAAAAAATTTAAATGAACAAGTTAAAATCAATAATCAGATTTCAGATCAGATAGAGAACATTACGAATCATATAAATGTAGTACAAAGTACAATTTCAAAAACAATAAATCAATTTGGTGATAATATAAATGAAATAGAACAGGAATTAAAATTTTTTATAGTTAAAACAGAGATAATTGAAAGTATTAACATTTTAATGAAAGAAATATCAAATATAAAAGAAATAATCTTAGCAAGTAAGATAGGAATTTTACCGCGAAACATTTTATCACAAGAAGAAATTGTAAATTTTAATATTACCATAGAAAAGTTACCTTATATAAAAAACTATGTACTTTTTAAAGAAAAAATAATAATATTCGTATTATCTGTACCGTATTTTGTAAATGAATATTATTACAGAGCTATAATTGAAACAATTCCTAACAAAAATGTTTCCTTATAATTAAGTATTAAAGTTGATAAAGTAATAATTAACAAAAAAATATCTTTAAGAATTTAGTTAAAAATGATATTTTAAAAAATGAATTAATTTTATATGATGATTTATGTATTGCAAATTTATTTAATAATGATGAAATGAAATGTAATTATCGTAAAAACTTAAACACAGAAATTAAAAGTATTTCAGATAATATTGTAGTTACTAAGAATTAAAAAAAAACAATTGTAATAAATAACTGTGGGCAACAATATAATTTTAACATTAAAGGAAATAACATAATTAAATTCACAAATTGTAAAATTAATATTGCATCATTTAGTAAGGAAAATTTCATAACATAATATTACAGTCAAATTTTACCAGAAATAGAGCGCAACATAACCATAGACCAAATCGAAAATAATTTAAAGTTACAAGATTTACATTTTCAACAATAATACCAGGATTATTGAAGAGGTTAAATTTGATGGTACATGGAAATGGTACACAAACTTATTTATAAGTTTTGTTATAAATACGGTGTTAGTTATTATTGGTCTTTACCTATTTTTGCGCACAAAAACAGGAAATGTAAATATTATAATGGAAGAAATTCGTCAGGAGTCGAATCAAGAGGATGGAGGTGTTACATCTACACCAAAACCAATTTTTCCATAAACTAGATCTAAACGTATCAAATTTAAATTTTTCAAACTAATATTTTGTTTATTGTAATCCAAACCTTTTATTAAATTTAATTTTATCAAATTTTTAATAAATTTTCTATTCCTTTTTTTTCTAATGAATTTCATAGAAAAAATAAATAATAAGCATTTTTAAAGCATTCCACAGTTAACAAATAAAATTTATTCTAAGAATTTATAAAATAAGATTTATAAAAATAATTTGTCCACAATTAACGGATAAAATTCATTCTTAGAATTTATAAAATAAGATTTATAAAAATAATTTATTCCGCTGAATAAACAATTATGTTTATTCTATTATGTTTCTAATTCTAATATTATTAGGACTTGAATTTGAAAAGTACAACTCAGTCTGTATCGATGAGTTTAAAGGTGAAGTCCTAAACTTAAAATTATTTTTTATTGTATAATAAAAAAGCTAAGTTCTAAATTTAAGTTATTTTTTTGTATTATATTAAGTTCAAACTATTCTTTTAATAAAGTTTAATAATTTTTTTTTTTATGAACAAAAACGTTTTTTGAATAACAAAACTATATATATTTTTACATTATACACGTATATATATGTATTATATTTATATATAATTTTCATATTACATATAAATATAGTTTTCATATTATATATATATATTGTATATAATTCTCATATTATTTTTTACTAAATATATGAATTTTTAAATATATTATATTTTTAACGTTGGGGAAACTGGACACTAAATTCCAGTTAACGCTTTGAGTGTAGTACCTCATGGTAAAGTGGAAACCTGCACAATGTCTTTTCTTAATTTAAAAAAAAAATTAGCCCACCCAGAATTTTTCAGCACGAACCGCCACTGACTGCAGACCAAAATGAAAATATTTTCCTACTATTTCTTTTTATTTATATTTTTATTTAATTGAAATATTAAATAAATATTAATTCAATAAATCTTTTAAAATTTAATTTTTCTTTCTATTTATATTCTAACAATATTTTAATTAACGAAAAGTAAAAAACTTTAAAGCTTCTAAAAAAATAATGTTTAACAATTAATAATAAATGTAAATAAAAAAATAAAATTAAATCAGTTATAGAAGCTTCAGTGATACATTAATCAAACATTATTCAAACACTGTTTAAACGTTGAAGTAGGTTATAATATATATAATACTGCCTCTACATGACTAAAATAAAGCCACATAAACACGATAATTTCGCTAAATTAACTAGGCAAAAACTGAGAAAGAACTCTGTAAGACCGTTTACTTTTTGGTGTAAAGTAGTTAGGTTTATAACTTAACTTTATAGGCTTGATTTCAGTTATTACACGATTAAATTTGCCACTCGTGTTATTATTATTCATTTGTGTTATACTCGTAGGTGGAAATAGAGTTTCTTTTGTTAGAAATACATGAATCACATTTATGTAATATTCCATTTGCTTTCATATATTGCAAATCAGTTTGTGTTAATTTAGCACACTCCAAATAAAACAAATTATTGCAGTTAACCTTTGTATATAGAATCTAATAGTAATTCCAATTCATTAAATTTCGCCACTAGCGCTATAGCCGGCAGAGTTCTTGTTAGTTTGTGGTGTCTAAATAAATTGGATTGTATCCCTAGTAATATGAATAAAAGAAAATTCAAAATAGATTTATATATTTCTTTTGTTGCTTCTGCTATAGAACTAAAAAATAAAAAAGGGATAAAAAACATGTTGAGAAAGAGGAAAGAAATATCAAATATTTTAAAATATTGAACCATATATGCGTCTTTAACCTTTATTATTTCTTCTTGCATTTTTTGTTTTGTTTTTTTTTTTCGTAAGAAATTTTCAAGGCCAAATTTTTCAATTTATTTTTGAACAATTTAATTTTCATATTTCAGAATTTTAAATTTTTATGGAATCAATTAGGAATGTTTTGTGACGGACTTTGAAGTAAAAAATCTACTTCGATTGTTGAGGTTGGCACTCTATGTGTCTACATAGGCTCTGAAATTGTATGGGATTTCTTAGGTAAAAAGGGTAAGGTCTGAAAATTTTGAAAAAATCATTAATTTTGGTAATATAAAACAAACATATCTGATATTTCATATGAAAAACTGAAAATGCCATCACTATTTATGTATGTAAATACAAAAGAAATATATATTAATTTATATTTTAAATTTTCTCTTATTCATATTAGTAGGGATACAAACCATTTTATTTAGACACCACAAACTAACAAGAACTCTGCCGGCTATAGCGCTAGTGGCGAAATTTAATGAATTGGAATTACTATTAGATTCTATATACAAAGAGAACACATTTTTAAGTTAACTTTATAGATCAGTTCTTTTAACTTAATTTTTACAAATACAACAAGAAGGCATTATATTTATTTTATATTTTATAATAAATTAAAGTTAAAAACAACAACAAAATTAATAAAAACCGTAATGATCTTATAGTGAGAGATCGCTCAGAAACACTTCTAATTCCTTCAGACTCTGAACTGAAAAGGTGGTGGAAGACATTCTAGAAATGAAAAATAGTTTTATAATAACGAAAGTATGCAAATTGTTAATGAATATAAATATCTCGGAATAATTCTAACTCCACAACTGAACTTGGAAAAGCACTTGCGGTGCAAACTTAGTACATAAATTGTTGCCATAAATACGTCATGGAGTAAGATAATACGAAATTCTGATATTGCGCATAGTATTAAATTTAAAAATGAAATCAATAATGTGCTATGATTTTCAGATATGGGGAAACGAACAATATGAAGGAGTTGAAAAATTGCTGAGATTTTTTATCAATAAACTTTTTTACCTGCCAAAGACAACGCCAAATTATATGATACTGTTAGAATCTGGTTTGCCACCTCTATTTATAGATACACTAAAAATGCATTGTGATTACATTGTTAAAGTATGATGAACACAGAAAACCCAACATAGTAACGAGATACTCTATTGGAAAAAATTATGGTTGGTTTAAACGTTTACAGGATTTAGCACATAATAGTAATATAAACCTAAATCTGTGAGACACGGATGATATTCAAAACAATTGTACAGCATAATTGCGTTTAAAGATAAGCAATTACGTCAAAATTTGATCAGGCAAGCTCAAAACTCACAGGCTAGGTTCTTGTACCCACATATAGAATATAACCTTCTGGATAATAACTATTTCAATGATAAATATGATAGATTTACGTTTAAGCTTAAATTGACAAATGATGGAATACCATCTATGAAGGACGTCCATTATCAATATATTCAATGCCAATTAGTAGTATAAATATGGGGGTTCCGATGTATGAGAGCAGGATCAGTGAAAAAATGATGTAAACATGGGCGAAAATCGTGTGTATGGTTTGTGTATTAGGTAAAATTGTGTGTTAATTTTGACTTTGGTGCTGTGAAAATGTTTGACTTTTACGTTTAAACCGATTTGATTTGTATGAAGGGTGCCATCTGTAGGGAAAATATTTTTGTTGAATCTATTGTTGTTCGTGCCAGAAGTTTTTTATGTTTGTGTTTCGTATGGGGATTCCAAGCGGGAACTATTTTTTATTTTGCATTTATGAATTTGTAGAATATGTGTTGATAAAAGTTGTTTTTTGGATTTAATATAAGGGAGGGTCATTGAATTTAATAAAACATATGTTTTTTAAATAAAACATTTATTTGGAATTTATTCAGTATTTCTTACATTAATTAAAATGATTGTAAAACAAAAATTTATTCAGTACTTTATTTTAGTATTACATATTAATATATTATTTAATTAAGTATTTAAATAAGTATTTCTTATACATTAATGTAAAGCAAAAATTTATCTAGTATTATTTATATTATTACCTAGTATTATTATTATTAATTAATTAAGTGTGGGTATTTCGTAATGACCCCAAGCTAAAGTGTTTTTTCCATTTACTAATATATAACGCTTATTATCTAATGCACTTAAAGATACTTTATTTGAATTTTGGTTGTATATAGAATGTAATTTAGTTCTAAATATTTTCATATTTGTATATAAAACATAATTTTTATGTAGTTTTAGCTATTGTAGTTTTAGCTATTGTCCTATGCTTTGTATTTAATTCTATATATTTAAATAACCAAAACTTAAAATTCTATGGATTTTTGTTAATATTAAACTATGCTCTAAACATGGTTTTAAATTCCGATAGTGAATTACATATTTTGATTTGTTCTGTAAATTTGCTTTTAAGTTATTTATTTTTGCACCTAAATTCCAGTTAACGCTTTGAGTGTTGTACCTCATGGTAAAGTGGAAACCTGCACAATGTCTTTTCTTAATTTAAAAAAAAAAAATAGCCCACCCAGAATTTTTCAGCACGAACCGCCACTGACTGCAGACCAAAATGAAAATATTTTCCTACTATTTCTTTTTATTTATATTTTTATTTAATTGCAATATTAAATAAATATTAATTCAATAAATCTTTTAAATTTAATTTTTCTTTCTATTTATATTCTAACAATATTTTAATTAACGAAAAGTAAAAAACTTTAAAGCTTCTAAAAAAATAATGTTTAACAATTAATAATAAATGTAAATAAAAAAATAAAATTAAATGTAATAAATGAATAAAAAAAATTAACTTTTGTGTTCATAGAATTTTTTTCAGTAGTTGTATGTATATAATAAATATCATAAAACCCATATTAAAGCATTGCACAATATACTAAAACGATATTTTTAGTGTTTTATGAACATTGTATACCCTTTATAATAACAGCGCAAATGTTTTATAATAGCACAGAAAAATCTGTCTATCACTTTCTATAAACATTATAGCTCAGTTATAGAAGCTTCAGTGATACATTAATCAAACATTGTTCAAACACTGTTTAAACGTTGCAGTAGGTTATAATATATATAATACTGCCTCTACATGACTAAAATAAAGCCACATAAACACGATAATTTCGCTAAATTAACTAGGAAAAAACTGAGAAAGAACTCTGTAACACCGTTTACTTTTTGGTGTAAAGTACTTAGTTTTATAACTTAACTTTATAGGCTTGATTTCAGTTATTACACGATTGCCACTCGTGTTATTATTATTCATTTGTGTTATACTCGTAGGTGGAAATAGAGTTTCTTTTGTTAGAAATACATGAATCACATTTATGTAATATTCCATTTGCTTTCATATATTGCAAATCACTTTGCAATATATACGTTAGAAACTCAACCCGAAGTAGCAAATTTTCCTTTACCAGCCTCGGAGTCCCATTACCTTATATAAAAATTCAGTCAAAAGGTAGACCATTAAAATTTATTATTGATTCTGGAGCGTCAATGATTAATAAATCCAGGAATTTGTAATCCAAAATATCGGACTATAATTCCACCTATTAATATTAAAAGTTTAAATAGTACTAGATCATATAATCATATAATGACTATTGATTCCTTTCTTGAATTTGACTCAAATAATCAAATTAAGTTTTTAGAATTAAACTTCTATAATAAATTTGATGGGTTAATAGGAAATAATATCCTATTACCTTTACAAGCTCAAATTGATTACAAAGAAAATGTTCTTAAGGTAAATTCAGGGAACGAAATTCCAATTATCTTCATCGAAAATGAAGAACTGGAATATTCCATTAAAAAATTTAGAAGCGTTTCAAAATGAAATATTTCTAGATGAAAAAAATATTAGATGTGATCACTTAGACCTAAAAGCTAAACAAGGGCTTATGGAAGTTCTTACTAAATATGATAAATCCTTTTATCATGAAGATGATTACCTTTCCTTCACTTATGAAATTAAGCATACAATAAATACTATTGATGAAATTCCAATTTATACAAAATTATATCGATACCCCGAATACACCGTCAAGAAGTTAATAAACAAATAGACGAAATGCTTAAACAGGGTATCATAAGGCATAGTAATTCTCCTTATTCTGCACCTATTTGGGTTGTACCCAAAAAGAAGGATGCAACAGGCAAAAAAAAAATGGCGCATTGTAACTGACTATAGGAAATTAAACAACGTCACAATAGACGATAAGTATCCTATTCCTAATATCGATGATATTCTAGATAAATTAGGTAGATCCATGTACTTCACTACACTCGACCTAGCCAAAGGGTTCCATCAGATAGAAATTTCGGAATTTGATATAAAAAAGACCGCGTTCAGCACAGATAGTGGTCATTATGAATACTTAAGGATGCCGTTCGGATTGACGAACGCACCTTCTACTTTTCAACGCCTAATGAATTCTGTTTTAAAGGAATTCATAGGAAAAATTTGTTATGTGTATCTCGACGATATCATTATTTTTAGTACTTGTAACCGGAAATTTTGTTGATTCTTCCTTTTGAGTAATCCTTATGTTATCCTAGTTAATCCTTATGTTCCTAATGTTATGTTATATATTTATTTATTTAAATATACAGGAAAATGTTATGGTGGACCCTGATTTTTGTTTATACAAATATTAGTTAATTGTAAATTATGTTTAATATTTATCACAACACCAAAAATAACATTTTTATATATAATTACTTTATGATTTTTTTTTATTTTTCACTGATTTTAAATTACTTCACTACATAATTAAATACATTAAATTTATTAATTATTAAAAAAATTAAGATTTACTAATATTAATTATTGCCGCCGCCGAATAAATTAATATTGACGTTTTGAAAACCATATGGTCAGAACAATACATTAGAAAAAATACTGGAATGAAAGAATTTTAGTTTTGTAAATTTTTACAAAATTAACTATTCCAGTAAAAAGAAACGCTGTTATTGTTCTGTATATGTTATTTAAAGTTAACAGTCTGTAAAATGTAGCGTGTAGGTAATGTAGTTTAATGTTAGTTATATTTATTAATTATGAATTTTGGGTGTAGGTGAAAATTCAAAATAGGTAAGACTGAGGGAAATTATATAAATAAAAAGTAGGAAATTTGAAGGAGGAAAAAAGGTTAAAGGTGGTATGATTGAGGAGTTAGAAATTAGATGTGGAAAAAGAAAGTTGAATTGGAGTATTGGTAAAATGATGTAGTTACCTAAATTTAATATTTAGTTTTTTTTTAACTTAAATTTAAAATTTAAATGAAATAAATTATTATTTCTGTTGAGTAGTATGCATATAAATTATTAGTAAAATAAATTGAACATAATAATTATTGAACAATTTAAAGAAATTTGAAAATAAAAATATAGTGCTGGAACAATAAAAAAAAAAAAAAAAAAAAAAAAACTTAAAGTTAATTAAAAGCATTTGATTGTATCTAAGCCATATAAAAACAGTTAAAAAGTGTACAAACTATATTACTATTATTCATCAACAAAAATAAAGAAATAAAATAATGATTAGTAATGTATAATAAAATAAATTCAAATTATACAATTCTAATCCCCAAACTTTAAAACATAGAGCTTAGCATAAAACAATAAAATTATGCAAAGCTAAGAAAGTTAACATCACCTGATCACGATGAGAATGAGCAACCCCGGGAAAGATCAACTAAGTCAAGGACAATTGAAGGAGAACAGATAGACATCAATTTTTTTGTTGTATTTTTTTTGGTAGAGTAATTTATGTTGTAAACCATAATTTTTAAAATATTCATAGCCAAATCCTGTTGCAACTGGACCAGCTCACAATCAGGTAATTTATTTATTATGGTATTTTAATTTAAATTAGATTTTTTTTCATTTAACGTAACGTAGCATATTTTTTCTTTGTACAGTAGAGTAAAGTTTTTTTTTTGTTAAAGTAAATTTTTTTTTTAAAATATTTTGTCATTTAAATGACCTTTAATTTTTTTTTGTCTTTATAAATAAATTTATTATATATTAAATAAAACTACATTTTATTTAATTTTATAATTAACTATTTATTTATTATACATACTCCTTCATGTCCAAAAAATTTTTAAAAACCTTTACCACCTAAAAGGATAAATAAAATGATTGGATAAATCATTTAAGAAGGATGCCAATCTCATTCACACACACACGCACACCCTTCGTCGTTATTAGTTAAAGTTTTTTTGTTTTTGTTATAATTACATATAATGTTTGTAGTAAATGTTTTTTTTTGTTGGTATTACTCAAGCCCACGCCCAACCTAGAGCTTAAAGCCCAGCTGAGAAGGAGGAACAGAGTAATACCATGTTATCAAAGGTTTGGTGAAGTTCCGTCGCGGTTGGTGATCGAACTTGGCGCCCAATTTTAAGAATAAAATTAAATCACCAAACTTTTACAAATCCTCCCTTACAAATATTGTACCACCAAAACTATTTAAATTGGGGGTTACATAAATGGCGCCCAACGTGGGGCAGTCAAAACAGTCAAGCAATAAAACAAATTAAATTGATGGTCGAACAAAAATTTAAAGATTTAAAAGAAATTTCTCATATTTGTTAAATGATAATTATTTTTATTTAGATGGTAATTAGTGTGGTTTAAGTATGATTTATACTTTAGGTTGTCCTAAAATATAATCCTTAAACGTAGATAATGGAAAAGTTAGATATAAAGTAAAGGTTGTCCTTTACTGAGTTCCTTTTTCATGTGTTTTTATTTTTAGTGCCAGTTAGAATTTGTGCGATTGATTGTTCAACCACTATCCTGGTGACTTAGTGTTAAATTTTATTGTTAAACAAATATGAGATTATGTTTTTTTTTGTTCGAACGAAAATGTGAGTGTGTGTGAGTTGAGGAATGGCGTAATTAAAGTGAAACAAAAGAATTATCCAATCATCAAATTGATATTTTATAAAATTTCTATTAAAAATAGTGATAGAAATAAAATTATAAAATAATATATAAATACATATATCTATAAATTAAATAAATTTTTTTTTGGGTTGAAGATTCTCATCAACGATCAGGTTACATAATACAAAAATTAAAATAAATTATACTTCGAAAATTTTATAAATTAAATTGAATATATTTGGTGATTTAAATGAAATAATAGTAATACGTAAAAATGCACAATTGAATTTACACAATCTTAATTATAATTGAAAATTTAAATAGTCATTAATTTTTTTATATCAATTGAATATTTTTTTGTTTTGCTTAGTTAGATATATACTATATTAGATAAAAATAAATTTATTAGATATTAGTTTTATTGATTATATTTTTGTGGGTTTGGTTATATTTAGTTTTAGTGTTAATTATAAATATATATTAGTAGTATTATTTTCTAGATATAGTTTTTTTTCATATTTGTTTAATCATGGATCCAAATTATTTAAATAATGATGAAGTATTGTATGAATTACATGTTAGAAAACAAGATACAATTACACAGTCTATAGGTAGAAGAAAATCACTATTACAACATTTAATAGATGAAGAAAAGTCTGGTGTAAGACCTGTATTGAATTTAGAACAATTAGATAATCCAACAACAGAATTAGGTATTTGTAGAGAGAAGATAGATAGTTTAACTGATTTATTAGAAGTTGGTATTAAAGAGTTTGATGAAAATAAAATTAATAGAGCGCAGAGTAGAATTTTTCATGTAGTAAATAGGTTAGAAAATTTAATAATTGTCAGTCCAAATTTGAAAGGTTCGGTGGAAGTTTTGAAGAGTAGAATTGAAGAATTAATTAGAAAAATAGAAGATTATGAATTTCATCGAATTGAACAAGATATTAGAAATGATGATAATTTAACTAATATCATTGATACTGAAAATCCGACATTGAATTTAGGTATAGAACAGGGAGCTCACGCGGTTGTGCAACCTCAAAATATTGTTACTACGCATATGGGTGCTAAACCAAAAACCACTGCTTATGATAAATTTGAACAATTACCATATTCTACATGTCAATATGTTACGTCAGTAGTTTCTAGTTTACCACGTATGTCCACGTCAGTTCAAGTATCCTCTAATATTCCTAATCCTTTTCATACAAAACAAAGTTTCCCAGATCCTTATTTATTTAATTATCCACCCCCTTATATTCCTTCTACTTTTCAAAATATATATCCTAAACCAAACTATATGTCTAAGTCTAATTTTGAATTTGTTCCAAGAGTAAATCATGATAACTATTATCAAAACCCTAATTTAAATAATGTAAAAATAAATAATAACAATAGTATAAATCAGAATAATTCGCGTGAAAATAATATATCTAGGACAGAATATCGTCAAGAAAATATACCAAATCCTGTTCCAAAATGGCAAATTAGATTTGATGGAACAAATAAAAGTATTTCCATTGAAAGATTTATTTTCAGAATTGAAAAATTAGCTGAAGCTGAAAATTATCCAATTAATAAATTGGTATATTCAATACACCATTTATTAATTGGTAAAGCGGAAAAATGGTATTGGATATATTTAGAAAAAAATGATTCTGAAAATTTAACATGGACAAAATTGAAAGCTGATTTAAAAGCTGAATTTGAGGAACAAGAAACGGATTTAGAAATTAGGCATATTATAGAATCGCGAAAACAAAGGGTTAAGGAAAAATTTGGAGATTTTAGATTAGAAATTGAGGAATTAAATTTAAGATTAAAAACCAAAATGTCTGAAAATGAATTGTTGTTAAGATTGCAAGCTAATATGTTGCCAGAGCTTAGAGAAAAATTATTAATATTAAAGGTAGATAATGTATCTGAGTTAGATAAAATTATGTAGAAAGTTTGAAAAACTTTGGTCGGAAATTGGAGAACCAATTTTTAATAGTTCGCGTGTACATCGTCCTCGTCCTAATATTTATGAAGTAAATAGTTGTGGTGTAGATTCACCTTTAAAAATAAATAATAATTTAGTTGATCCTGGTTCAGCTGAAATTTCGATGATCCAACATATTAGTAGTCATGAACCTAAAATAAATAACGAATATATTAAATGTTTTAAATGTGATGATTTAGGTCATAGGTACCGTGATTGTCCTTTAAAAGAATTTCGTTTATTTTGTTATAATTGTGGGTTGAAAAATACCACAATTCGTTCGTGTCCTAGTTGTAATCGGGGAAACTCATTATCGGTCAGAGATACGAGGGGTCGTCTCCAACTGAGAAATTTCGAACAAGCTCCTCAAATATTAAAAAGACGAAATCAAGTATCTTTCGCTACTCAAACCGAGGATTAATATCTAAAAATAAAAATAAAATTAAAATAAGAAATAAAAATTATTTTAAAAATAGAAAAAATGAATTTAAAATAATTAATAAAACTGAATTTAATACTTTAGAAGATGGTCGTTTAGCGGCTAAAATTAAAATTAAAAATAAAATTTTATTTGGTTTAATGGATAGTGGAGCTGGAATTAGTTGTTTAGGTGAATTAGGTTTAGAATTATTAGATGAATTAAATATATCCTATTTTCCAATTAATTCAAGTTCGTGTACTGCAGATGGTGCTGTACAAG
Source organism: Rhamphomyia laevipes (assembly GCA_963920725.1). NCBI lineage: Eukaryota > Metazoa > Arthropoda > Insecta > Diptera > Empididae > Rhamphomyia > Rhamphomyia laevipes. The sequence goes on from OY987255.1 coordinate 67,923,843, forward strand.
AAATTATTGGTTTTGTTTATTTAAATGTTATTTATAATGATGTAGAAAAAAATATTAAATTTTATATAATTCCTTCTATAAAAAGAAAAATAATTTTAGGAATGAATTTTTGGAGAGCATTTAGTATTATACCCGCTCAAATTTATGAATTAGAAAAAGATAATACAAATAAAACATTAGATAATATACATAAATTGAATATAGATCAAAAAAATGAATTAGAGGAAGTAAAAAGTATGTTTTTAGCGTATTCAGAGAAAGGTTTAGGTAGAACAAACGCCATTAAACATCACATTGAGTTAACTACGGAAATTCCAATTAAAGCTAAATGTTGGGCATATTCACCCTATAAATTAAAAATTTTGAATAAAGAAATTGATAAAATGTTGGAACAAAATATTATTGAACCGAGTAAAAGTTCATGGTCTTCACCATTAGTTTTAATTGAAAAAGCAAATAAAGAGGTTAGAGTGTGTTTGGATAGTAGGGAAGTTAACAAAATTACAAAAAAGGATGCATACCCTATGCCAAATATTAGCACAATTTTAGGTAGAATTAAGAAACCTAAATATATTAGTAGTTTAGATTTAAAATCGGCGTTTTGGCAAATAGAGCTAGATAAAGATTCTAGGGATAAAACCGCATTTGTTGTTCCGGGTAGAAATCTTTTTCAATTCCAAGTAATGCCTTTTGGTTTAACTAATGCACCTAAAACTTTATGTAGATTAATGGATAAAATAATTCCATTTGAATTAAAAGAAGATGTAACAGTTTATTTAGATGATTTGTTAATTATTTCAGAAGATTTTGATACACATATGAAAACATTAAAAGCGGTTGCAAAATGTTTACATGATGCAAATTTATCAATTAATCTAGATAAAAGTCGATTTTGCCAAAATCAAACTAAATATTTAGGGCATGTAATCTCGGAAGAAGGTATAAAAGTAGATCCGATGAAAGTAGATGCCATAAATGATTTTCCACGTCCAAAGTCGGTCCGTCAAATTCGTCGTTTTCTTGGAATGGTAGGATGGTATAGGTGGATGATTCCTAATTTTGCTAATGTGACTGCACCTATTTCTGATTTATTAGCTAAAAATATTAAAGAGAAATGGACAGATTTAGCTGAAAAATCATTTAGTGAAATAAAGAAATTATTAACTGAAGCTCCCATTTTAGCTAATCCTGATTTCAATAAAACTTTTTATATTCAATGTGATGCTAGTCAATATGGTGTAGGTGGTGTTTTGTTTCAAAAAGATGAGGAAGGTAGAGAACATCCTGTAGCATATATGTCGCAAAAATTAAATCCTGCGCAGAAAAATTATAGTGTTACTCATCAAGAATGTTTAGCTGTTGTCCTTAGTGTTATGAAGTTTCGTCCTTATGTAGAAGGTGCACATTTTGTGGTAATAACAGACCATTCGAGTTTAAAATGGTTAATGAAAACTAAAGATTTGTCAGGGAAATTAGCTAGGTGGAGTTTAAAACTTCAATCGTTTAATTTTACTATTGAACATAGGAAGGGTAAAGAAAATATTGTTGCAGATACTTTATCTAGAGGCGATATTGAAAGTATAGTCTTGAAAATTGACGCATTAAATTTAGAAGATAATGCATTTTTAGATAAAGATTATTTAGACCAAATAGAAATCATAAATAAAAACAATATTAATTTACCTGATTTAAAAGTTGTAGATAATAAAATTTATAAAAGAGTAAGTTATCGACGTCCTGATAGCGATATTGAATGGTGTTTATGGGTACCACGTTCGTTAGTTAATCAAATTATTAAAGATGCCCATGATGATCCTGTTTCAGCTCATTTAGGTGTTGAAAAAACAACTGAAAAAATTAAAAGATTTTATTATTGGCCTAGAATGTCAGCTGATATTTCAAATTATGTTACCAACTGTGAAATTTGTAAAACGTGTAAACCTTCTAATCGTTGTCTTCGTCCACCTATGGGGAAACCAAATATTCCTGTACGTCCATGGCAGAAAATATGTGTTGATTTGTTAGGGCCATACCCAAGATCATCGAAAGGTAATACTTTTATATTAATTGTATTAGATACCTTTACAAAATTTGTGTTGTTGAAGCCTTTGCGTCAAGCAACAGTAGGACCAATCATTTCATTTTTAGAAAATGAAGTTTTTTTGTTGTTTGGGGTTCCAGAAATTGTACTGTCTGATAATGGTTCACAATTTGTATCGAAAGAATTTAAATGTCTTTTAGAAAATTATCAGATACAACAATTTCTTACAGCTCTGTATAGTCCACAAGTAAATCAATCTGAGCGTGTAAATCGTACTTTGTTATCGTCTATTCGTGCTTATTTAAAATCAGCTGCAAATCATAGAAGTTGGGATAAACATTTAGCAGAAATATCATGTGCGCTTCGTAATGTTATACACGATTCAACAGGTTTTTCACCTTATTATTTAACATTCGGTTATCACATGATATCTCACGGTTCATCGTATGATTTGTTAAAACAACTTCAAGCTTTAAGTGATGGTAATGTTCGTGTACATGATCAAAATGCTAAACGACAAGAAATTCAGGATATGGTGATTAAAAACCTACAAAAAGCACAAAATAAACATGAAAAAATATATAATTTACGTTCAAAAGAAATTAAATACTTACCTGGTCAAATAGTTTATCGACGAAATACCATTTTAAGCGATCAATCTAAATTTATTAGTGCAAAATTAGCGCCGAAATTTATTAAATGCACAATTATCAAGGTCGTGGGTCGTTCTTGTTATGATGTTCAAGATGAAGGGAGCAAACTAATAGTTCGAAGACATGCTAAAGATTTAAAGCCATAGCTAAAATTTTAATATGTATATAGCTGAAATAAAAATAAATTCTATTAAAACCAAAACAAATATAATTATACATCAAAATAATTTCCTAATTGTTCTGCTTCGTTCTCAACCATTTGTCTGCGTCGAACCAGTTTTTGTAACCGGAAATTTTGTTGATTCTTCCTTTTGAGTAATCCTTATGTTATCCTAGTTAATCCTTATGTTCCTAATGTTATGTTATATATTTATTTATTTAAATATACAGGAAAATGTTATGGTGGACCCTGATTTTTGTTTATACAAATATTAGTTAATTGTAAATTATGTTTAATATTTATCACAACACCAAAAATAACATTTTTATATATAATTACTTTATGATTTTTTTTTATTTTTCACTGATTTTAAATTACTTCACTACATAATTAAATACATTAAATTTATTAATTATTAAAAAAATTAAGATTTACTAATATTAATTATTGCCGCCGCCGAATAAATTAATATTGACGTTTTGAAAACCATATGGTCAGAACAATACATTAGAAAAAATACTGGAATGAAAGAATTTTAGTTTTGTAAATTTTTACAAAATTAACTATTCCAGTAAAAAGAAACGCTGTTATTGTTCTGTATATGTTATTTAAAGTTAACAGTCTGTAAAATGTAGCGTGTAGGTAATGTAGTTTAATGTTAGTTATATTTATTAATTATGAATTTTGGGTGTAGGTGAAAATTCAAAATAGGTAAGACTGAGGGAAATTATATAAATAAAAAGTAGGAAATTTGAAGGAGGAAAAAAGGTTAAAGGTGGTATGATTGAGGAGTTAGAAATTAGATGTGGAAAAAGAAAGTTGAATTGGAGTATTGGTAAAATGATGTAGTTACCTAAATTTAATATTTAGTTTTTTTTTAACTTAAATTTAAAAATTAAATGAAATAAATTATTATTTCTGTTGAGTAGTATGCATATAAATTATTAGTAAAATAAATTGAACATAATAATTATTGAACAATTTAAAGAAATTTGAAAATAAAAATATAGTGCTGGAACAATAAAAAAAAAAAAAAAAAAAAAAAAAAACTTAAAGTTAATTAAAAGCATTTGATTGTATCTAAGCCATATAAAAACAGTTAAAAAGTGTACAAACTATATTACTATTATTCATCAACAAAAATAAAGAAATAAAATAATGATTAGTAATGTATAATAAAATAAATTCAAATTATACAATTCTAATCCCCAAACTTTAAAACATAGAGCTTAGCATAAAACAATAAAATTATGCAAAGCTAAGAAAGTTAACATCACCTGATCACGATGAGAATGAGCAACCCCGGGAAAGATCAACTAAGTCAAGGACAATTGAAGGAGAACAGATAGACATCAATTTTTTTGTTGTATTTTTTTTGGTAGAGTAATTTATGTTGTAAACCATAATTTTTAAAATATTCATAGCCAAATCCTGTTGCAACTGGACCAGCTCACAATCAGGTAATTTATTTATTATGGTATTTTAATTTAAATTAGATTTTTTTTCATTTAACGTAACGTAGCATATTTTTTCTTTGTACAGTAGAGTAAAGTTTTTTTTTTGTTAAAGTAAATTTTTTTTTTAAAATATTTTGTCATTTAAATGACCTTTAATTTTTTTTTGTCTTTATAAATAAATTTATTATATATTAAATAAAACTACATTTTATTTAATTTTATAATTAACTATTTATTTATTATACATACTCCTTCATGTCCAAAAAATTTTTAAAAACCTTTACCACCTAAAAGGATAAATAAAATGATTGGATAAATCATTTAAGAAGGATGCCAATCTCATTCACACACACACGCACACCCTTCGTCGTTATTAGTTAAAGTTTTTTTGTTTTTGTTATAATTACATATAATGTTTGTAGTAAATGTTTTTTTTTGTTGGTATTACTCAAGCCCACGCCCAACCTAGAGCTTAAAGCCCAGCTGAGAAGGAGGAACAGAGTAATACCATGTTATCAAAGGTTTGGTGAAGTTCCGTCGCGGTTGGTGATCGAACTTGGCGCCCAATTTTAAGAATAAAATTAAATCACCAAACTTTTACAAATCCTCCCTTACAAATATTGTACCACCAAAACTATTTAAATTGGGGGTTACATACTAGCTTGGAGGATCACTTTGTATCCTTACAGAAAATCTTAAAAACCCTTCAAAATGAAAATTTGAAAATACAGCTTGATAAGTGTGAATTCATGAAGCAAGAAACCGAATTTCTCGGTCATATTGTTACAATAAATGGTATAAAACCTAATCCTAATAAAATCGAAGCAAATAATAAATTTCCACTTCCAGCTACTCAAAAGCAAATAAAATCATTTTTAGGTATGGTAGGCTACTACCGAAAATTTATTGAAGACTTTGCAAAAATTGCTAAACCTTTAACTCAGTGCTTAAAAAACAGTAATACAAAAATTAATAACAGTAATCCTGAATATCGTGAAGCTTTTAATAAATTAAAATTACTTATTATCTCAGATCCTATACTTGCATATCCTGATTTTACAAAGAAATTTACATTAACTACATACGCTAGCGATTTCGCTATTGGCGCTGTTTTATCACAGGAAAACCATCCTATAGGTTATGCTTCACGAACCCTCTATGAACATGAATGTAGGTACTCCACAATCGAGAAAGAGTTACTAGCAATTATTTGGTCAGTAAAATATTTTCGGCCGTATCTTTATGGTAGAAAATTTTTAATACGTACAGATCATAAACCTTTGCAATGGCTTCATAATTTAAAGGAACCAAATTCAAAATTGCAAAGATGGAAGATCAAATTAGAAGAGTTTAACTTTGATATTGAGTACATTACTGGTAGAGCTAATAAAGTCGCTGACGCTTTGTCAAGAGTTGAAATTAATGCGAATGAAGCTGAAAATGATCAAGCATGTTCAACTAACGCTACAATCCACTTATCTGGTGAAGATAATACAGAACATATTCCTATATCTGAATTACCTTTAAATTTTTTCAAAACTCAAATAATTATTGAAAAAAGTTCAACTGAAAACACAGAAATAAAAAAAATTCATGGTAGAACTAGAACAATAATTTTATACTCAACAAATTCAAATGAAGAATTTTTTATTCCAATTTTTAGAAATCATATTCCCAGTAAAGGAATAATAGGAATTAAAAGTGATGACATTCAAATTTATAATATTTTCCAAAATACTTATTTAAAATACTTTTCAAAAAATAAATTGTTAAAACTAAATAAATCTTCACTTTTATTGGAAGATATCACTGATAGGAGTAATCTCCAAGAGCGTATTTTAGAACAACATCTTAAAACAAATCATAAATGATGTTTATTATAATCTGAAAAAGCAAATTTATTTTCCCAAACTCAAAATAGAAATTCATAAGGTAATAAATAATTGTCATATTTGTAATTCTGCTAAATACGAACGAAATCCCTTAAAATTACCTTTAAAAATTACCAAACCACCACAAAAACCGTTTTATCACAGGAAAACCATCCTATAGGTTATGCTTCACGAACCCTCAATGAACATGAATGTAGGTACTCCACAATGATGTATGGTTTAAAACCAAAGGTAACTCGTACTTAACTGTAATTGATAAATTCAGTAAACATGCTCAAGTAATCCCTATAAAATCTAGAAATTGGATGGATTTAAAAACTGGGTTGTTACAGTACATTGGTTCTTTTGGTAAACCAAAAAAAATAATAGCTGATCCAGAGAAAGGTTTTAATAGTTTAAATTTCAAAAATTTCTTAGCAAACGAAGATATTATTATTCATTTTACTACACCTAATAATCATACCAATAATGCCGATATAGAAAGATTCCATAACACTCTCAATGAACATCTTAGAATATTAAATTTTATTGAAAAAGAGCAAGGTTCACCTTTAGATGAAGATTCAGTAATTAAAAGCCTTAAGGTCTATAATGAAACTTATCATTCCTCTACAGGCAAAAAGCCAATAGATTTCCTAAACGTAACAATTAGCCCTGAAGAATATTCCAACATTCACCAAAATATGCTAAAGCTTATTAATAAAATAAATGTCAATAGAAAGATAGGTAAACCTTCCAATTACTTAAAATTGAATAGAGTAACCAAACTCCAACCGTATCATAAAAAATGCAATATTGCAGATTCAAATAATGATAATTTTAAATTCAATAAAGAAAATCTACCGCGATATATCAATCAATTTAAAAAAGGTTTAAAATATCAAAATTAATGTAATTTCTCCACTATTTCAAGAATATTTTTTATTCTATTATCAGTTACAACCTTATGTCTGGTACATGCTACAAATTCCTCAATTGAAATATTTGAAATACAAACAGGAAACGGTTACAAACTGTTCAAAGAATCCGATGTTAAAATTATTCTCCAATATAAAAAAATTATGCATATTATAAATTTAAGCCAATATGAAGAAAGTATAAATAAAATTGAGCTTAATATAATAAAGCTTCATGAAAATACTCAAATTCCTTCAAGCCTTCTTCATAATTTAAAACACTTGTTAGAAGAATTTAATAGTATAATACCACATCATATATCCAAAAGAGGATTAATTGATATTGCAGGCAATGGTCTTTGATTTTTAACTAGTGTTATGGATAATGATGATCGAAAAGAAATCCAAGAGCATATTCAAATAATTGAACAAAATGGAAGAAACATTATAAAAAATTTAAATGAACAAGTTAAAATCAATAATCAGATTTCAGATCAGATAGAGAACATTACGAATCATATAAATGTAGTACAAAGTACAATTTCAAAAACAATAAATCAATTTGGTGATAATATAAATGAAATAGAACAGGAATTAAAATTTTTTATAGTTAAAACAGAGATAATTGAAAGTATTAACATTTTAATGAAAGAAATATCAAATATAAAAGAAATAATCTTAGCAAGTAAGATAGGAATTTTACCGCGAAACATTTTATCACAAGAAGAAATTGTAAATTTTAATATTACCATAGAAAAGTTACCTTATATAAAAAACTATGTACTTTTTAAAGAAAAAATAATAATATTCGTATTATCTGTACCGTATTTTGTAAATGAATATTATTACAGAGCTATAATTGAAACAATTCCTAACAAAAATGTTTCCTTAGAATTAAGTATTAAAGTTGATAAAGTAATAATTAACAAAAAAATATCTTTAAGAATTTAGTTAAAAATGATATTTTAAAAAATGAATTAATTTTATATGATGATTTATGTATTGCAAATTTATTTAATAATGATGAAATGAAATGTAATTATCGTAAAAACTTAAACACAGAAATTAAAAGTATTTCAGATAATATTGTAGTTACTAAGAATTAAAAAAAAACAATTGTAATAAATAACTGTGGGCAACAATATAATTTTAACATTAAAGGAAATAACATAATTAAATTCACAAATTGTAAAATTAATATTGCATCATTTAGTAAGGAAAATTTCATAACAGAATATTACAGTCAAATTTTACCAGAAATAGAGCGCAACATAACCATAGACCAAATCGAAAATGATTTAAAGTTACAAGATTTACATTTTCAACAATAATACCAGGATTATTGAAGAGGTTAAATTTGATGGTACATGGAAATGGTACACAAACTTATTTATAAGTTTTGTTATAAATACGGTGTTAGTTATTATTGGTCTTTACCTATTTTTGCGCACAAAAACAGGAAATGTAAATATTATAATGGAAGAAATTCGTCAGGAGTCGAATCAAGAGGATGGAGGTGTTACATCTACACCAAAACCAATTTTTCCATAAACTAGATCTAAACGTATCAAATTTAAATTTTTCAAACTAATATTTTGTTTATTGTAATCCAAACCTTTTATTAAATTTAATTTTATCAAATTTTTAATAAATTTTCTATTCCTTTTTTTTCTAATGAATTTCATAGAAAAAATAAATAATAAGCATTTTTAAAGCATTCCACAGTTAACAAATAAAATTTATTCTAAGAATTTATAAAATAAGATTTATAAAAATAATTTGTCCACAATTAACGGATAAAATTCATTCTTAGAATTTATAAAATAAGATTTATAAAAATAATTTATTCCGCTGAATAAACAATTATGTTTATTCTATTATGTTTCTAATTCTAATATTATTAGGACTTGAATTTGAAAAGTACAACTCAGTCTGTATCGATGAGTTTAAAGGTGAAGTCCTAAACTTAAAATTATTTTTTATTGAATAATAAAAAAGCTAAGTTCTAAATTTAAGTTATTTTTTTGTATTATATTAAGTTCAAACTATTCTTTTAATAAAGTTTAATAATTTTTTTTTTTATGAACAAAAACGTTTTTTGAATAACAAAACTATATATATTTTTACATTATACACGTATATATATGTATTATATTTATATATAATTTTCATATTACATATAAATATAGTTTTCATATTATATATATATTGTATATAATTCTCATATTATTTTTTACTAAATATATGAATTTTTAAATATATTATATTTTTAACGTTGGGGAAACTGGACACTAAATTCCAGTTAACGCTTTGAGTGTAGTACCTCATGGTAAAGTGGAAACCTGCACAATGTCTTTTCTTAATTTAAAAAAAAAATTAGCCCACCCAGAATTTTTCAGCACGAACCGCCACTGACTGCAGACCAAAATGAAAATATTTTCCTACTATTTATTTTTATTTATATTTTTATTTAATTGAAATATTAAATAAATATTAATTCAATAAATCTTTTAAAATTTAATTTTTCTTTCTATTTATATTCTAACAATATTTTAATTAACGAAAAGTAAAAAACTTTAAAGCTTCTAAAAAAATAATGTTTAACAATTAATAATAAATGTAAATAAAAAAATAAAATTAAATCAGTTATAGAAGCTTCAGTGATACATTAATCAAACATTATTCAAACACTGTTTAAACGTTGAAGTAGGTTATAATATATATAATACTGCCTCTACATGACTAAAATAAAGCCACATAAACACGATAATTTCGCTAAATTAACTAGGCAAAAACTGAGAAAGAACTCTGTAAGACCGTTTACTTTTTGGTGTAAAGTAGTTAGGTTTATAACTTAACTTTATAGGCTTGATTTCAGTTATTACACGATTAAATTTGCCACTCGTGTTATTATTATTCATTTGTGTTATACTCGTAGGTGGAAATAGAGTTTTTTTTGTTAGAAATACATGAATCACATTTATGTAATATTCCATTTGCTTTCATATATTGCAAATCAGTTTGTGTTAATTTAGCACACTCCAAATAAAACAAATTATTGCAGTTAACCTTTGTATATAGAATCTAATAGTAATTCCAATTCATTAAATTTCGCCACTAGCGCTATAGCCGGCAGAGTTCTTGTTAGTTTGTGGTGTCTAAATAAATTGGATTGTATCCCTAGTAATATGAATAAAAGAAAATTCAAAATAGATTTATATATTTCTTTTGTTGCTTCTGCTATAGAACTAAAAAATAAAAAAGGGATAAAAAACATGTTGAGAAAGAGGAAAGAAATATCAAATATTTTAAAATATTGAACCATATATGCGTCTTTAACCTTTATTATTTCTTCTTGCATTTTTTGTTTTGTTTTTTTTTTTTTCGTAAGAAATTTTCAAGGCCAAATTTTTCAATTTATTTTTGAACAATTTAATTTTCATATTTCAGAATTTTAAATTTTTATGGAATCAATTAGGAATGTTTTGTGACGGACTTTGAAGTAAAAAATCTACTTCGATTGTTGAGGTTGGCACTCTATGTGTCTACATAGGCTCTGAAATTGTATGGGATTTCTTAGGTAAAAAGGGTAAGGTCTGAAAATTTTGAAAAAATCATTAATTTTGGTAATATAAAACAAACATATCTGATATTTCATATGAAAAACTGAAAATGCCATCACTATTTATGTATGTAAATACAAAAGAAATATATATTAATTTATATTTTAAATTTTCTCTTATTCATATTAGTAGGGATACAAACCATTTTATTTAGACACCACAAACTAACAAGAACTCTGCCGGCTATAGCGCTAGTGGCGAAATTTAATGAATTGGAATTACTATTAGATTCTATATACAAAGAGAACACATTTTTAAGTTAACTTTATAGATCAGTTCTTTTAACTTAATTTTTACAAATACAACAAGAAGGCATTATATTTATTTTATATTTTATAATAAATTAAAGTTAAAAACAACAACAAAATTAATAAAAACCGTAATGATCTTATAGTGAGAGATCGCTCAGAAACACTTCTAATTCCTTCAGACTCTGAACTGAAAAGGTGGTGGAAGACATTCTAGAAATGAAAAATAGTTTTATAATAACGAAAGTATGCAAGTTGTTAATGAATATAAATATCTCGGAATAATTCTAACTCCACAACTGAACTTGGAAAAGCACTTGCGGTGCAAACTTAGTACATAAATTGTTGCCATAAATACGTCATGGAGTAAGATAATACGAAATTCTGATATTGCGCATAGTATTAAATTTAAAAATTTTAACGCAATTATGAAATCAATAATGTGCTATGATTTTCAGATATGGGGAAACGAACAATATGAAGGAGTTGAAAAATTGCTGAGATTTTTTATCAATAAACTTTTTTACCTGCCAAAGACAACGCCAAATTATATGATACTGTTAGAATCTGGTTTGCCACCTCTATTTATAGATACACTAAAAATGCATTGTGATTACATTGTTAAAGTATGATGAACACAGAAAACCCAACATAGTAACGAGATACTCTATTGGAAAAAATTATGGTTGGTTTAAACGTTTACAGGATTTAGCACATAATAGTAATATAAACCTAAATCTGTGAGACACGGATGATATTCAAAACAATTGTACAGCATAATTGCGTTTAAAGATAAGCAATTACGTCAAAATTTGATCAGGCAAGCTCAAAACTCACAGGCTAGGTTCTTGTACCCACATATAGAATATAACCTTCTGGATAATAACTATTTCAATGATAAATATGATAGATTTACGTTTAAGCTTAAATTGACAAATGATGGAATACCATCTATGAAGGACGTCCATTATCAATATATTCAATGCGAATTAGTAGTATAAATATGGGGGTTCCGATGTATGAGAGCAGGATCAGTGAAAAAATGATGTAAACATGGGCGAAAATCGTGTGTATGGTTTGTGTATTAGGTAAAATTGTGTGTTAATTTTGACTTTGGTGCTGTGAAAATGTTTGACTTTTACGTTTAAACCGATTTGATTTGTATGAAGGGTGCCATCTGTAGGGAAAATATTTTTGTTGAATCTATTGTTGTTCGTGCCAGAAGTTTTTTATGTTTGTGTTTCGTATGGGGATTCCAAGCGGGAACTATTTTTTATTTTGCATTTATGAATTTGTAGAATATGTGTTGATAAAAGTTGTTTTTTGGATTTAATATAAGGGAGGGTCATTGAATTTAATAAAACATATGTTTTTTAAATAAAACATTTATTTGGAATTTATTCAGTATTACTTACATTAATTAAAATGATTGTAAAACAAAAATTTATTCAGTACTTTATTTTAGTATTACATATTAATATATTATTTAATTAAGTATTTAAATAAGTATTTCTTATACATTAATGTAAAGCAAAAATTTATCTAGTATTATTTATATTATTACCTAGTATTATTATTATTAATTAATTAAGTGTGGGTATTTCGTAATGACCCCAAGCTAAAGTGTTTTTTCCATTTACTAATATATAACGCTTATTATCTAATGCACTTAAAGATACTTTATTTGAATTTTGGTTGTATATAGAATGTAATTTAGTTCTAAATATTTTCATATTTGTATATAAAACATAATTTTTATGTAGTTTTAGCTATTGTAGTTTTAGCTATTGTCCTATGCTTTGTATTTAATTCTATATATTTAAATAACCAAAACTTAAAATTCTATGGATTTTTGTTAATATTAAACTATGCTCTAAACATGGTTTTAAATTCCGATAGTGAATTACATATTTTGATTTGTTCTGTAAATTTGCTTTTAAGTTATTTATTTTTGCACCTAAATTCCAGTTAACGCTTTGAGTGTTGTACCTCATGGTAAAGTGGAAACCTGCACAATGTCTTTTCTTAATTTAAAAAAAAAAAATAGCCCACCCAGAATTTTTCAGCACGAACCGCCACTGACTGCAGACCAAAATGAAAATATTTTCCTACTATTTCTTTTTATTTATATTTTTATTTAATTGCAATATTAAATAAATATTAATTCAATAAATCTTTTAAATTTAATTTTTCTTTCTATTTATATTCTAACAATATTTTAATTAACGAAAAGTAAAAAACTTTAAAGCTTCTAAAAAAATAATGTTTAACAATTAATAATAAATGTAAATAAAAAAATAAAATTAAATGTAATAAATGAATAAAAAAAATTAACTTTTGTGTTCATAGAATTTTTTTCAGTAGTTGTATGTATATAATAAATATCATAAAACCCATATTAAAGCATTGCACAATATACTAAAACGATATTTTTAGTGTTTTATGAACATTGTATACCCTTTATAATAACAGCGCAAATGTTTTATAATAGCACAGAAAAATCTGTCTATCACTTTCTATAAACATTATAGCTCAGTTATAGAAGCTTCAGTGATACATTAATCAAACATTGTTCAAACACTGTTTAAACGTTGCAGTAGCTTATAATATATATAATACTGCCTCTACATGACTAAAATAAAGCCACATAAACACGATAATTTCGCTAAATTAACTAGGAAAAAACTGAGAAAGAACTCTGTAACACCGTTTACTTTTTGGTGTAAAGTACTTAGTTTTATAACTTAACTTTATAGGCTTGATTTCAGTTATTACACGATTGCCACTCGTGTTATTATTATTCATTTGTGTTATACTCGTAGGTGGAAATAGAGTTTCTTTTGTTAGAAATACATGAATCACATTTATGTAATATTCCATTTGCTTTCATATATTGCAAATCACTTTGCAATATATACGTTAGAAACTCAACCCGAAGTAGCAAATTTTCCTTTACCAGCCTCGGAGTCCCATTACCTTATATAAAAATTCAGTCAAAAGGTAGACCATTAAAATTTATTATTGATTCTGGAGCGTCAATGATTAATAAATCCAGGAATTTGTAATCCAAAATATCGGACTATAATTCCACCTATTAATATTAAAAGTTTAAATAGTACTAGATCATATAATCATCTAATGACTATTGATTCCTTTCTTGAATTTGACTCAAATAATCAAATTAAGTTTTTAGAATTAAACTTCTATAATAAATTTGATGGGTTAATAGGAAATAATATCCTATTACCTTTACAAGCTCAAATTGATTACAAAGAAAATGTTCTTAAGGTAAATTCAGGGAACGAAATTCCAATTATCTTCATCGAAAATGAAGAACTGGAATATTCCATTAAAAAATTTAGAAGCGTTTCAAAATGAAATATTTCTAGATGAAAAAAATATTAGATGTGATCACTTAGACCTAAAAGCTAAACAAGGGCTTATGGAAGTTCTTACTAAATATGATAAATCCTTTTATCATGAAGATGATTACCTTTCCTTCACTTATGAAATTAAGCATACAATAAATACTATTGATGAAATTCCAATTTATACAAAATTATATCGATACCCCGAATACACCGTCAAGAAGTTAATAAACAAATAGACGAAATGCTTAAACAGGGTATCATAAGGCATAGTAATTCTCCTTATTCTGCACCTATTTGGGTTGTATGCAAAAAGAAGGATGCAACAGGCAAAAAAAATGGCGCATTGTAACTGACTATAGGAAATTAAACAACGTCACAATAGACGATAAGTATCCTATTCCTAATATCGATGATATTCTAGATAAATTAGGTAGAGCCATGTACTTCACTACACTCGACCTAGCCAAAGGGTTCCATCAGATAGAAATTTCGGAATTTGATATAAAAAAGACCGCGTTCAGCACAGATAGTGGTCATTATGAATACTTAAGGATGCCGTTCGGATTGAAGAACGCACCTTCTACTTTTCAACGCCTAATGAATTCTGTTTTAAAGGAATTCATAGGAAAAATTTGTTATGTGTATCTCGACGATATCATTATTTTTAGTACTAGCTAGGAGGATCACTTTGTATCCTTACAGAAAATCTTAAAAACCCTTCAAAATGAAAATTTGAAAATACAGCTTGATAAGTGTGAATTCATGAAGCAAGAAACCGAATTTCTCGGTCATATTGTTACAATAAATGGTATAAAACCTAATCCTAATAAAATCGAAGCAATTAATAAATTTCCACTTCCAGCTACTCAAAAGCAAATAAAATCATTTTTAGGTATGGTAGGCTACTACCGAAAATTTATTGAAGACTTTGCAAAAATTGCTAAACCTTTAGCTCAGTGCTTAAAAAACAGTAATACAAAAATTAATAACAGTAATCCTGAATATCGTGAAGCTTTTAATAAATTATTGATTGACATCAAACTGTTCGGACGTGTTTATAAATCGCTCCACAATAATTAATATTATTAAAGTTTAATTACATTAATTTATTTAATTAAATAAAATATCAAATTACACAATCATAATTTAGTAAAAGTGCAATTACCTGATATTGATCTGATTAAATAAAGTGTCATATTCAAACAATAATATTTATTAAACAGTAATTTATTATAAAAAGTGCAACTCAAAAAATTTTTTTTTTTTTTTTTGTGTGTGTTTTAAATTGAATTAAATTAAATTATAAAAGTTTAAAATTTTATTATATATATTACGTAAATTATTTTGCTAAGTACAATAATTACCTTAACTTAAAATAAACAAAGTAACAAATTAAATAATAATTTAAATTTAAATAATAAATAATAATATAAAAACTATCATGAGCTATAAATGTGATATGGTACATTGCACTGCGGCGGATAACTCATATAAATGGGTTAACTGTAAGGGGTTTTGCAATCGGAAGATGCATGGTGCTTGTATAGGAGCTTCCAGAGATTTACATCACCATTCACTACAAGATTATTTTATATGCAGTGACTGTCAGAATACCCATTCACTACTTAAAGCGATACACGACAGCATTGTTAAAGGGGTTTCAAATCTCTGTGAAGAAAAAGATGGTATAATACAGAAACTGCAAGGTGCTTTAAATATAAATAGCAACAATTTTACAGATATGGCAAAAGCTTTTGATAATATTCCTATGAAAATATCAGACGAAATTGCTCCAACAAACGTAAAATTGTCTGCTGCTATTAACAAAATAGATTTGATGACCGAGTCATTATCATCATCAATAAGTGATCGACTCGATAAGTTGTCGTACAATTTTGAAAATGCCGTTAGCGAAATGAGGAATCTTTTCAATAAATTAACATCAAATTACGATGTTCTAAATATTAAAATAGATTCCTTACTGATGTCTCCGATTGACCCAGTTGTATGTAATCCAAATGTTCAAACTATAGAGATGAATGATCAATTACCTAAATTGGATGAGTTAGTCAAATTAATAAGGAATATTGAGGTTAAATTCAATGACTTCATTTCAAATTCAAAATCAATGACCGATTCACACAATATTTTTAATGCGCCCAAACCACAGACACGGTCACTTATGAATGAATTCTTAGAGGTTGAGTCATTAACTCCCAGTCCAAAGAAACATAAGACTACTACTTTAAATTTAAACTTATCAGAAGATGATGTTCAATCGTTCGTACAATCTACACAGCGCATTGTTAAACCCCGACTTACTATGTTTAACACTACTTGGTCAGAATCTGATTGGCGCGATCGTATTGAACGATTAGAAAAGTATAATCAGTCTAATGATTCAACTTTGGAAACCAGTAGCATAAAAAGAAAAACATTAATAATAATAAAACTAGAAAAAATCAAAAACCAACTATTAAATCTGCAAATATAAATATAAACAAAACTGTTACGTCAACTTCTTCTGCAAACTTATACAAACCAATTACTATGACAAGTAATGAAACTGCTGCTTATTTTGTGAAGGGTGTTTCATCGGAAGCTGATGAATTATGGCTAAAGCAATACTTCAGTAACAAGTTCGGTATAAGGAATCTTCAATGTGAAAAAATAATACCCCGTAGATTAAAAAATAGGAAAACAAGATACTGCTGCTTCAAAATTGAAATTCCTGTGAAATATGAATGGTTCTTCTTCTCCACAGATTCCAAAAAAGAAGTCTTCATTTGGGGTAGCTTAAAAATATCACATTGGAAGAGTAAGAATAAAATTAATAATAAAAATAAAATTAATAATAAAAATAATAATTCTAATAATAACACTAGTCATAGTAAAACTATTATTAAGAATACTAATCCTAATTTTAAATTAAAGGTTGCACCAAATTCATATTATAATCTCACTAATAATACACCAATTACCCACAAAATCCTGTCCTCCCCTCCTCTTAATCCTAGTGCCAACAATTTTATACACACTGCCATAATTCACTCCCCACCCACTCAGTGTAATAACAATAACAATAATAATCATAATAATGATAACAATAATATTATTAATAATAGTAATATAAATAAAAATAAAAATGTAAGTTGTAATAGTAAAAAGTATCATAATTTTGTTCAGGGAGAAACCTTAAATCAAATCCAGCCCTATATTTCCTTTTATAATGATCCATCAGTTGACTCTGTTTCAAATCCAACTCTTGCTACTTTTTCTACTAATCTATATCACAACAAAAACACTGACATAATTACTGCCAAAGCCACAGAAACATTGACTGCAAATTCTATACAAGATGAAATAATACACAACACTACAGACACACCCCAAATTTTGAGTAAAAATAGCAAACCTACTTTTATTGATCCACTAGTCCCACCAGTCGTTAAACATTCTATTACTTCAAGAGATAGCTCTGAAAATCGATATTTACTTGGTCGTCTTAGAGAACGTAGAATTTTCGAGGACATTCGTTTGTATCTTGCATTCTTACATAAGCAACAACACGTTATATGTATAGATGGTAGAACTAGGACAAGTGTTCTTGTTTCAATTCAACAAGAAGGCTTTCCAACGGACATTGAAGCATTGAGGTCACTTTACAATCGCTTTCATGAAAATTTAGATGTTTCTGTTCAGCAAGTTAATAAGGATTTGACTGCTTTTGCCTCGCATGTAAATTCTAAGTATACTTCTTACTTACAAAAAATACGTGAGGATCAAGATAATTTTTTTCGTCCCTTACCTAAAAAAAACAATAACACCGAAAAAAAAAGATTCTACATCCCTTTCGGATAATCCTTTAGATGTAGAACTAATTAATAACAATTCTAACAATAATATTAAAAAAAAAACCCAATGTATAAAAATCTTTTACCATAACTGTGGTGGTATGAGGGGTAAAATTAAGAACCTGTATATTGACGCAATGTCTAGTAATTTTAATGTAATAATTATTACCGAAACTTGGCTGAATGATTCTTTCAAAGACGAAGAAATCCTTGATTCAAATTGGACCATTTATAGATGCGATAGAGATTACATTGCTACTGGTCTTTCAAGAGGAGGTGGTGTCCTTATTGCTGTTCATAACTGCATTACTAGTGAATTAGTTATTACCAACTCATCACTGTCGTTTGAACATAAGGTGGTAAGGTTACAATTAGGCCTTAAATATATTTATATTGGTGCCGTATACATCCCTCCAAAATCTGAAGAATCAAAATATGAAGATTTATATAATATTTGTCGTACTGTGAACATGTCATTAAAAGAAATGGATAACTTTCTTTTCTTCGGAGATTTTAATCGTCCCAATTTATCTTTTGTTATTGACGAATCCGATAATACTTTATTACCTATTAATTTTACGGACGACATCGATTTTAATCTAATCAGTAACTTTTACGGCAATGACCTTCAGCAAGTTATTCGTAATCCTAATAATAATGGTAAATGGTTAGACTTAATATTTACCAATGCTTATGACGATGTAGTGGTCAGTGCTGCAAATGATGAGGAAAATTTTTTTTCCAACTCTATTCATCATTCAGCTATTGTTGTTGAGCTGCCAACTACTGATAAATATTTTCTTAAATCGTACAATAAATCAATTGTATATGACTTTAAGAATGCTGATTTCTATAGCATTAATACAGATCTATCCCTAATTGACTGGACAAGCATTCTATCAGGCCTAGACCTTGAAAATGCAGCTCTACTATTTCATAACTCAATTTCAGATATTATAGAAAAACATGTTCCTAAAATTGTAAAAAAGAAAAAGCTATCCGAACCATGGTTAGACCGAGACCTGAGATCGCTAAGAAATCAAAGGAACAAGTTGTATAAGAAGATAAAGAGAAGCGAATATATCAGTGCAAATCTGAAACAAAAATACAATAAGTTATGTTCAGAATTTACAAAAAAATCCCGGGAATCTTATGATAAATATGTGCAAAATGTAGGTGATAATATTTTGCGCGATCCTAGAAAATTTTATGATTTTGTCAACATTAAACGTAAATCTGCAGGTGTTCAAAAATCATCTGTGATATGTTTGCTGATCGCTTCCAAGAAGTATTTCACTTAGAGAGTAATACCACTAATATTATCGAAGTAGGTTCAGACACCGAATCAAATATTGATCAATTATCTTTATCTCTCGATGATATTATAAATGCTCTTCAAAATGTTGATATAAAAAAAGGTCCTGGTCCAGACTCAATCCCACCAATATTTCTTCTTAATTGCGCTCAGCATCTGTCTGTACCTCTATTTCATATTTTTAACAGATCTTTGTCACTTGGTGATTATAGAGATATTGTAGAGGTATTGCAATTCTGTCCACTATTCCAAAATTATTTGAAAAAATCGTTTGCGACAAACTATCTCCAATCATAGATCCAAATCTTAATGAGCAACAACACGGATTCAGAAAGCGTCGATCAACAACAACTAATCTCATGGTAATGGTTTCTGACATTTTATACAAAATGGAGAAAGGGGTTCAGGTTGATGTCATTTACACAGACTTCAGTAAAGCGTTTGATAGAGTTGATCATACCACTCTTCTAGCTAAACTTCGTAAGAATGGTATAACGGGATCTCTTCTTAATTGGCTTGCATCATACCTTCAGGATAGAACACAATTCGTCAAATTTCAAGGATTCCTGTCTAAAAAAATAGATGTTTTATCTGGTGTTCCTCAAGGGACTCATCTAGGGCCACTTTTATTTAACATTTTTATTTCTGATCTATCAGAAAAAATTTCAGACATAGATCATACCTTCTATGCTGATGATTTGAAACTATACCACACTATTACCTCCGCTTCTGATGCAGATTTCCTACAATCTAAAATAATTGCTATTGATAAATGGTGCACTCAGAATAAATTATATAAATTATATCACGAAAAAAAAATATTTACACTTTCAAATATTTATTAAACAATTCGGAGCTCTCTCGCGTAAAAAAGGTCACCGATCTCGGCATTATTCTGGACAGTAAACTTAACTTTAATGCTCATTATGACACTATTATCTCAAAAGCCAATAAATCACTAGGGTTCATCAAAAGAAGAGCTCGCGAATTTAAGAATGTATGGGTGGCAACAACTTTATACTGTTCCTTCGTTCGTTCTATTCTTGAATATGCTAATCCAATCTGGAATCCCATATTTCAAGTACACAGCTACAGAATAGAATCTATACAGAAGCAGTTTCTTATCTTTGCATTAAGGGATTTGCACAATCCCAATGATTACGTTAGCTTCCCACCATATTTGGAAAGATTAAAATTATTAAATCTTTTACCACTCTCGTCGAGAAGAACTCTTATAACATCTTGTTTTACTTTTGATATTTTAAAGCGTGATATTGACGTTGAATTCTTAAACAGCAGAATAAGACTTAATGAACCTGCCAGACAAACAAGACAAACTAGAATACTGTTTGAACATCAGCATCGCACGGAATATGGGAAAATGAATCCCATAAACCGATGCTGCATAATTTTCAATAAAAACAGTTCAATCCATATCTAAACTAACATATAAAAAACAACTCTGCTCCATCCTAAAATAATAGTAAAATGTACAGAAACTTTATTATAATAATTTGTAAAATTAATTTTAAAAATTTTTATTTGACTTATGTACATATATGTTATGTTATAATTTTAGATTTATATTATTTTGTAATTTAGATATGTATTTATACTTTTTTTTTTTATATATTATATTATATTATATTATACTCGTATTATATTGTATTATGTTATATAAATTATATTATACCTTGTTTTGGTGAAATAAATAAATAAATAAATAAAATTAAAATTACTTATTATCTCAGAACCTATACTTGCATATCCTGATTTTACAAAAAAATTTACATTAACTACAGACGCTAGCGATTTCGCTATTGGCGCTGTTTTATCACAGGAAAACCATCATATAGGTTATGCTTCACGAACCCTCAATGAACATGAATGTAGGTACTCCACAATCGAGAAAGAGTTACTAGCAATTATTTGGTCAGTAAAATATTTTCGGCCGTATCTTTATGGTAGAAAATTTTTAATACGTACAGATCATAAACCTTTGCAATGGCTTCATAATTTAAAGGAACCAAATTCAAAATTGCACAGATGGAAGATCAAATTAGAAGAGTTTAACTTTGATATTGAGTACATTACTGGTAGAGCTAATAAAGTAGCTGACGCTTTGTCAAGAGTTGAAATTAATGCGAATGAAGCTGAAAATGATCAAGCATGTTCAACTAACGCTACAATCCACTTATCTGGTGAATATAATACAGAACATATTCCTATATCTGAATTACCTTTAAATTTTTTCAAAACTCAAATAATTATTGAAAAAAGTTCAACCGAAAACACAGAAATAAAAAAAAATCATGGTAGAACTAGAACAATAATTTTATACTCAACAAATTCAAATGAAGAATTTTTTATTCAAATTTTTAGAAATCATATTCCCAGTAAAGGAATAATAGGAATTAAAATTGATGACATTCAAATTTATAATATTTTCCAAAATACTTATTTAAAATACTTTTCAAAAAATAAATTTTTAAAACTAAATAAATCTTCACTTTTATTGGAAGTCCTATCACTGATAGGAGTAATAAATAATAAATAATTGTCATATTTGTAATTCTGCTAAATACGAAAGAAATCCCTTAAAATAACATTTAAAAATTACTAAAACACCACAAAAACCGTTAGAAATTGTTCATCTTGATGTATGGTTTAAAACCAAAGGTAACCCGTACTTAACTGTAATTGATAAATTCAGTAAACATGCTCAAGTAATCCCTATAAAATCTAGAAATTGGATGGATTCAAAAAATGGGTTGTTACAGTACATTGGTTCTTTTGGTAAACCAAAAAAAATAATAGCTGATCCAGAGAAAGGTTTTAATAGTTTAAATTTCAAAAATTTCTTAGCAAACGAAGATATTATTATTCATTTTACTACACCTAATAATCATACCAATAATGCCGATATAGAAAGATTCCATAACACTCTCAATGAACATCTTAGAATATTAAATTTTATTGAAAAAGAGCAAGGTTCACCTTTAGATGAAGATTCAGTAATTAAAAGCCTTAAGGTCTATAATGAAACTTATCATTCCTCTACAGGCAAAAAGCCAATAGATTTCCTAAACGGAACAATTAGCCCTGAAGAATATTCCAACATTCACCAAAATATGCTAAAGCTTATTAATAAAATAAATGTCAATAGAAAGATAGGTAAACCTTCAAATTACTTAAAATTGAATAGAGTAACCAAACTCCAACCGTATCATAAAAAATGCAATATTGTAGATTCAAATAATGATCATTTTAAATTCAATAAAGAAAATCTACCGCGATATATCAATCAATTTAAAAAAGGTTTAAAATATCAAAATTAATGTAATTTCTCCACTATTTCAAGAATATTTTTTATTCTATTATCAGTTACAACCTTATGTATGGTACATGCTACAAATTCCTCAATTGAAATATTTGAAATACAAACAGGAAACGGTTACAAACTGTTCAAAGAATCCGATGTTAAAATTATTCTCCAATATAAAAAAATTATGCATATTATAAATTTAAGCCAATATGAAGAAAGTATAAATAAAATTGAGCTTAATATAATAAAGCTTCATGAAAATACTCAAATTCCTTCAAGCCTTCTTCATAATTTAAAACACTTGTTAGACGAATTTAATAGTATAATACCACATCATATATCCAAAAGAGGATTAATTGATATTGCAGGCAATGGTCTTTGATTTTTAACTAGTGTTATGGATAATGATGATCGAAAAGAAATCCAAGAGCATATTCAAATAATTGAACAAAATGGAAGAAACATTATAAAAAATTTAAATGAACAAGTTAAAATCAATAATCAGATTTCAGATCAGATAGAGAACATTACGAATCATATAAATGTAGTACAAAGTACAATTTCAAAAACAATAAATCAATTTGGTGATAATATAAATGAAATCGAACAGGAATTAAAAAATTTTATAGTTAAAACAGAGATAATTGAAAGTATTAACATTTTAATGAAAGAAATATCAAATATAAAAGAAATAATCTTAGCAAGTAAGATAGGAATTTTACCGCGAAACATTTTATCACAAGAAGAAATTGTAAATTTTAATATTACCATAGAAAAGTTACCTTATATAAAAAACTATGTACTTTTAAAGAAAAAATAATAATATTCGTATTATCTGTACCGTATTTTGTAAATGAATATTATTACAGAGCTATAATTGAAACAATTCCTAACAAAAATGATTCCTTAGAATTAAGTATTAAAGTTGATAAAGTAATAATTAACAAAAAAATATCTTTAAGAATTTAGTTAAAAATGATATTTTAAAAAATGAATTAATTTTATATGATGATTTATGTATTGCAAATTTATTTAATAATGATGAAATGAAATGTAATTATCGTAAAAACTTAAACACAGAAATTAAAAGTATTTCAGATAATATTGTAGTTACTAAGAATTTAAAAAAAAAAAACAATTGTAATAAATAACTGTGGGCAACAATATAATTTTAACATTAAAGGAAATAACATAATTAAATTCACAAATTGTAAAATTAATATTGCATCATTTAGTAAGGAAAATTTCATAACAGAATATTACAGTCAAATTTTACCAGAAATAGAGCGCAACATAACCATAGACCAAATCGAAAATGATTTAAAGTTACAAGATTTACATTTTCAACAATAATACCAGGATAATACCAGGATTAATTAAGAGGTTAAATTTGATGGTACATGGAAATGGTACACAAACTTATTTATAAGTTTTGTTATAATTACGGTGTTAGTTATTATTGGTCTTTACCTATTTTTGCGCACAAAAACAGGAAATGTAAATATTATAATGGAAGAAATTCGTCAGGAGTCGAATCAAGAGGATGGAGGTGTTACATCTACACCTAAACCAATTTTTCCATAAACTAGATCTAAACGTATCAAATTTAAATTTTTCTAACTAATATTTTGTTTATTGTAATCCAAAACTTTTATTAAATTTAATTTTATCAAATTTTTAATAAATTTTCTATTCCTTTATTTTTCTAATGAATTTCATAGAAAAAATAAATAATAAGCATTTTTAAAGCATTTTACTTTGTCCACAGTTAACAAATAAAATTTATTCTAAGAATTTATAAAATAAGATTTATAAAAATAATTTGTCCACAATTAACGGATAACGGATTATGTTTATTCTATTATGTTTCTAATTCTAATATTATTAGGACTTGAATTTGAAAAGTACAACTCAGTCTGTATCGATGAGTTTAAAGGTGAAGTCCTAAACTTAAAATTATTTTTTATTGTATAATAAAAAAGCTAAGTTCTAAATTTAAGTTATTTTTTTGTATTATATTAAGTTCAAACTATTTTTTTAATAAAGTTTAATAATTATTTTTTTTTATGAACAAAAACGTTTTTTGAATAACAAAACTATATATATTTTTATATTATACACGTATATATAATGTATTATATTTATATATAATTTTCATATTACATATAAATATAGTTTTCATATTATATATATATTGTATATAATTCTCATATTATTTTTTACTAAATATATGAATTTTTAAATATATTATATTTTTAACGTTGGGGAAACTGGACACTAAATTCCAGTTAACGCTTTGAGTGTAGTACCTCATGGTAAAGTGGAAACCTGCACAATGTCTTTTCTTAATTTAAAAAAAAAATTAGCCCACCCATAATTTTTCAGCACGAACCGCCACTGACTGCAGACCAAAATGAAAATATTTTCCTGCTATTTCTTTTTATTTATATTTTTATTTAATTGAAATATTAAATATTAATTCAATAAATCTTTTAAAACTTAATTTTTCTTTCTATTTATATTCTAACAATATTTTAATTAACGAAAAGTAAAAAACTTTAAAGCTTCT
Source organism: Rhamphomyia laevipes (assembly GCA_963920725.1). Lineage (NCBI taxonomy): Eukaryota > Metazoa > Arthropoda > Insecta > Diptera > Empididae > Rhamphomyia > Rhamphomyia laevipes. The sequence goes on from OY987255.1 coordinate 67,949,247, forward strand.
AAAAAAATAATGTTTAACAATTAATAATAAATGTAAATAAAAAAATTAAATTAAATGTAATAAATGAATAAAAAAAATTAACTTTTGTGTTCATAGAATTTTTTTCAGTAGTTGTATGTATATAATAAATATCATAAAACCCATATTAAAGCATTGCACAATATATTTCAATTCAATTCAATTTATTCTGTTCAATATAAAATTTATGTTACAAAAAAAAAAAAAAAGTAATTTAGAGATGAGGAGGCTTGTCCTTTACAACTATAATGTGTACATATATTATTTTTAAATTTTATATTTTAAGTATATTGTTAATGTAATATATAAATATAAGGAAAATCAGTTAAAAAACCTTATTTCTGATCACTTTATTTTATTATTTTACCTAAGACTACTTACAAACTAACCTTAAACTAAAGCAAACTTAAAAATAAGTTAAATACATTATTAAATAAATTTATTGATTTAAACCACTTATAAGTGGATTAGATGAAATTGTACAATTTGCAAAAAAATGTTGGTTTAATAACTGAATACGGCCTTCAATTTTATGTACATTACTTATTGTATGTAATTCTGTAGTTGAATAGAGCCATGGTAGATTTAGCATTAATTTAAGAATTTTGTTTTGTTTTATTTGTAACGTTTTTTTATTTGATTTCGCACAGTCACCCCAAATTGGAGAGCCATAAAGTAGTATACTTTGAAATATAGATTTATATATCATTAATTTGTTATCACTATTTAATTTTGAGTTCCGACATATTAAAGGATATAAATTTCTTATAATGGAGTCACATTTTTTAATAGTATGATCTATATTTTGTTTGAAGGTTAATTTTTTATCCAGAATAATACCTAAATATTTTAAGTTTTCTCCCCACGGCACATATTGTCCATCTAAGCATAAATATTGAAATGGTAGATGTTCAAGTTTTCTCTTTCGAGTAAAAAACATTGCTTGAGTTTTTTCAACATTTATTTTTATTTTCCAAACATTTAAATAATTTTTAATTTGGTGAAAACCATTTTTTAAATTTTTTTTAATTGTTAATGGGGAAACAGATGCTGTTAATATTGCAGTATCATCTGCGAATAGTCCTAAATTTGTTTGACTAGGAAAGGGAATATCGGATGTGAAAATATTAAACAGTGATGGACTTAAAGTGGATCCTTGCGGAACACCAGCTGGTAACTGATGGAAAATGGATTTTGCGGTTTTTATGGAAACACAGAAATGTCTATTAATTAAATTTTTTTGTATAATTTTAACTATATATAATGGAAAACCATTTAAAAACATTTTATGAAGCAAACCTTCATGCCATACTGTGTCAAACGCCTTTTCCACATCTAGACTAATCATGCCAACTGATTTTTTATCATTTAAATTATTTTTGATAAAAATTTTAATGCGGCATAATTGATGGTTAGTTGAATGACCCGCTTTAAACCCGAATTGCTCATTAGGAATAATGTTATTATTTTCTAGAAATATGTCAATTCTGTGTTTTATGCATTTTTCGAATATTTTACCTAAAGAACTTAATAAGCTAATTGGCCTATAACCTTCGACTTTCTTATTATTTTTATTTGGCTTTGGTATGCAGATAATAAGAGCTTCTTTCCATGCTTTTGGGAAATGACTTAATTTAAGGCATGCATTAAATAAATAAGTTAAATAAATTATAGCTTTTTTAGGTAGATTTTTCAGCAAAATATTAGACAATTTGTCTTGCCCTGGAGCTTTTTTATTTTTGATTAATTTAAGTATATTTTTAATTTCATATGGCTTAATAATTTTGTATTCAGATACAGTAGAATTATTTATAATATTAATAGATTCTGAAACTATTTGTTCCATATTCACATTGGTAGTATTATGTGTTAATTGGTGGTTTTTTAAAAAGTATCTACCAAATTCATCAGCTTTTTCTTGATCAGTAATAAGAATATCATTTTCGGTTATTATTGGCGGAATTGTTTTACTACGTTTTTTGAGAATTTTAGTGAGTTTCCAAAAAGGTTTACTGCATTTTTTTAACGATGCGAGATTTGCAGAAAAATTATTATTTGTAATTTTATTAAAATAGTTTTTAATTTTTTTATTCATAAAATTTATTTCACGTTTTATTGATGGGTCACGTGTACGTTGCCATAATCTTGATTTCGAATTTCTAATATTAATCAATACTTGCAGATAATAAGGTATTTTTATGTTTTTCTGCTCACTTTTTACGAATTTTGGGACCGCAATTTCTTTCGCTATATCTAAAATTTCTATAAATTTGTCTATTCCAAAATCAATTTCTACTGAATTTGAAAAGCTTCCAATATTTATATTATGTAAATTTAGATTGGAAGATATAAAATTTTTAAAGTTATTCCAATTAGCTTATGAATACGCATAATAATATGGTTTTGGTTTAAAGGTTGGTTCACCTTTAATGTCAAAATGAACAGGTAAATGATCCGATCTAAAATTTATCGAGGTAACTGGAGCTGAAATAAATTGTGAACAGTTTGTCAGTAGAATATCAATTGTGGATGGGGTACCCCGTACCGAATGAGGGAAATATGTTGGTGTGGGTGTAGACAAGATTTCATAATCATGAATTGCGAGTTTGTTATATAAAATTTGTCCCCAAATATTATTACGCCCGCAATTCCACAAAGTATGTCTACAGTTAAGGTCACCTGCAACAATATATTTATAGGTTAATCTATTTATAATATTTAGGTCATTTATGAAATGATTTTTAACTATTTGGTTAGGATTTCCACCTGCAAAATAAGCACCGATTATAGGAAAACTACCTGCGTTAGTATTTAACTTTATGGCTAAAGTTTCAATAGTTGAAGTATTAATAAATGGAAGTAAACTGTGGTTAATTTTTTTATTAACGATAATTGCTACACCACCGGCATTTTTATGTTGTCTATCTGCTCTATAGCAATAGAAGTTAGAATTATTAAATGAATCATTACTTTTCAACCAGGTTTCAGTTATTATACCAATATCTATACAATTATTTAATAAAAAGTCAAAGAATTCTAATGATTTATCTTTAGAGCGAATACTTTGAGCATTCCAAGCTATTATTTTTAAATTTAAATTATTGACAAAGTTAATATTATTAGTAGTATTAATCATTATATAAATATTTGATTGTTAATTCAGCTAAAACTGAGAATTGCTCTTCTTTCGTTTTACAATTTTTTAATTTTATTAATAATACGTTGGAAAGAGAAATTAATTCGTTCATATTGAATAAGTTGTTATTATTATTTGCTTTGAGTGCATCCGCATAAGAATAGACCGTTTTATTATTATTTGTAAACTGGTTTTGATGATTTTGAGAATTATTGCTTTTAACTACGTTATTTGTATTATTATTGTGGAGTAATGTAGTTGGAAATGATTCTGGTGAGTAATTGAAAACCGTTGAAGTATTAGTTTGAATTTGTTTATTGTTCTTAATTTTGTTTCTTAGAGAATTTTGTAATTCTAAATAAGCAGTTCTTTTCGGGCAGTCAAGTGAGCTGGCTAAATGATTACCTGAACAATTAGTACACTTAAGTAGCGGTGTAATAGATTCATCTTTCGCAATATATTTGTTGAAGTTAGGACAATCCGTAGTTTTGTGATTTGCGGCGCAAATATTGCATTTTGTAACTAAATGACACCATTTAGCACCATGACCGTATGTTTGACAATAGTAGCATCTGGTTGGACCTTTACCTGTAGCTCTGTAAAAATTGAAGTGTACAATAGTGTTAAACAGAGCCTTACAATTTTGCCTTAGTTCATTAAGTTTAATTGATCCCTTTAAAAAATAAAGAAGATATGTAGATTGGTTTTCATACCGTTTCACTTTAATGTTCATGGTTTTAATATCAATACAATTTTTAATATTATTTTTTTCCAATTCACTTTTAAGTTCATCAATTTCAACTGTATGCAATCCGTATAAAACTATTTTTAATTTTTTATTGTTTTCAAAATCGTGACTAAAAAAATTAACATTATGCGTTTTGAGTGATTCAAATAATTTATTATAATCATCAGGAGAGTTGCAAAACACCTGAGTACCGATACTCGTATTTTTTATATTATAATTTTTTATATTTAGTTCATGTAACATTTTATGAATAAATTCATTGGATTTGTTAATAATGTTTATTGGTGGTAACTTTTTAATTTTATTAATGTTTGATACGTTATCTTTTTCACCTGAGTTTAGCTGACTTAATGGAGCAAATCTGTTAGTAAATTCATTACTGGAAAGTATATTGGTTTTCTTATTTTCATTTTTTTTACCCGCCATTATGAGTATACTATTTTCCAAGATGAATTTGATTTTTTTTTGATTTTCATCAATATTATTTTGTTCCTCATCGGATGAGCAAACGCGCTTCCGTGTATTAGGAATTTTTTATTTTTTATTTTTTTAGGTTTTTTTGATTTCTTGTATAAATTTTAATAAAAACAGTACAGAAAAAAAATTTCTGGTATTTTATTTATTTAATTGTTATTTTTCAATTTTAACTGTTTTCAAATTTGTTTAATTTAACGATTGTAGTTGATCTTTATCGTACCGAAGTAGGAGATAATACTAAAACGATATTTTTAGTGTTTTATGAACATTGTATACCCTTTATAATAACAGCGCAAATGTTTTATAAAAGCACAGAAAAAGCTGTCTATCACTTTCTATAAACATTATAGCTCAGTTATAGAAGCTTCAGTGATACATTAATCAAACATTGTTCAAACACTGTTTAAACGTTGAAGTAGGTTATAATATATATAATACTGCCTCTACATGAGTAAAATAAAGCCACATAAACACGATAATTTCGCTAAATTAACTAGGAAAAAACTGAGAAAGAACTCTGTAAGACCGTTTACTTTTTGGTGTAAAGTAGTTAGTTTTATAACTTAACTTTATAGGCTTGATTTCAGTTATTACACGATTAAATTTGCCACTCGTGTTATTATTATTCATTTGTGTTATACTCGTAGGTGGAAATAGAGTTTCTTTTGTTAGAAATACATGAATCACATTTATGTAATATTCCATTTGCTTTCATATATTGCAAATCACTTTGTGTTAATTTAGCACACTCCAAAAATAAAACAAATTATTGCAGTTAACCTTTGTATATAGAATCTAATAGTAATTCCAATTCATTAAATTTCGCCACTAGCGCTATAGCCGGCAGAGTTCTTGTTAGTTTGTGGTGTCTAAATAAATTGGATTGTATCCCTAGTAATATGAATAAAAGAAAATTCAAAATAGATTTATATACTTCTTTTGTTGCTTCTGCTATAGAACTAAAAAATAAAAAAGGGATAAAAAACATGTTGAGAAAGAGGAAAGAAATATCAAATATTTTAAAATATTGAACCATATATGCGTCTTTAACCTTTATTATTTCTTTTTGCATTTTTTGTTTTGTTTTTTTTTTCGCAAGAAATTTTCAAGGCCAAATTTTTCAATTTATTTTTGAACAATTTAATTTTCATATTTCAGAATTTTAAATTTTTATCGAATCAATTAGGAATGTTTTGTGACGGACTTTGAAGTAAAAAATCTACTTCGATTGTTGAGGTTGGCACTCTATGTGTCTACATAGGCCCTGAAATTGTATGGGATTTCTTAGGTAAAAAGGGTAAGGTCTGAAATTTTTAAAAAATCATTAATTTTGGTAATATAAAACAAACATATCTGATATTTCATATGAAAAACTGAAAATGCCATCACTATTTATGTATGTAAATACAAAAGAAATATATATTAATTTATATTTTAAATTTTCTCTTATTCATATTAGTAGGGATACAAACCATTTTATTTAGACACCACAAACTAACAAGAACTCTGCCGAATTTAATGAATTGGAATTACTATTAGATTCTATATACAAAGAGAACACATTTATAAGTTAACTTTATAGATCAGTTCTTTTAACAACAACAAAATTAATAAAAACCGTAATGATCTTATAGTGAGAGATCGCTCAGAAACACTTCTAATTCCTTCAGACTCTGAACTGAAAAGGTGGTGGAAGACATTCTAGAAATGAAAAATAGTTTTATAATAACGAAAGTATGCAAGTTGTTAATGAATATAAATATCTCGGAATAATTCTAACTCCACAACTGAACTTGAAAAAGCACTTGCGGTGCAAACTTAGTACATAAATTTTTGCCATAAATACGTCATGGAGTAAGATAATACGAAATTCTGATATTGCGCATAGTATTAAATTTAAAAATTTTAACGCAATTATGAAATCAATAATGTGCTATGATTTTCAGATATGGGGAAACGAACAATATGAAGGAGTTGAAAAATTGCTGAGATTTTTTATCAATAAACTTTTTTACCTGCCAAAGACAACCCCAAATTATATGATACTGTTAGAATCTGGTTTGCCACCTCTATTTATAGATACACTAAAAATGCATTGTGATTACATTGTTAAAGTATGATGAACACAGAAAACCCAACATAGTAACGAGATACTCTATTGGAAAAAATTATGGTTGGTTTAAACGTTTACAGGATTTAGCACATAATAGTAATATAAACCTAAATCTGTGAGACACGGATGATATTCAAAACAATTGTACAGCATAATTGCGTTTAAAGATAAGCAATTACGTCAAAATTTGATCAGGCAAGCTCAAAACTCGCAGGCTAGGTTCTTGTACCCACATATAGAATATAACCTTCTGGATAATAACTATTTCAATGATAAATATGATAGATTTACGTTTAAGCTTAAATTGACAAATGATGGAATACCATCTATGAAGGACGTCCATTATCAATATATTCAATGCCAATTAGTAGTATAAATATGGGGGTTCCGATGTATGAGAGCAGGATCAGTGAAAAAATGTTGTAAACATGGGCGGAAATCGTGTGTATGGTTTGTGTATTAGGTAAAATTGTGTGTTAATTTTGTGAATGGTCTGTGAATTAGATGCCTCAACGCGGCGAATGGTTTGTGACTTTGGTGCTGTGAAAGTGTTTGACTTTTACGTTTAAACCGATTTGATTTGTATGAAGGGTGCCATCTGTAGGGAAAATATTTTTGTGGAATCTATTGTTGTTCGTGCCAGAAGTTTTTTATGTTTGTGTTTCGTATGGGGATTCCAAGCGGGAACTATTTTTTATTTTGCATTTATGAATTTGTAGAATATGTGTTGATAAAAGTTGTTTTTTGGATTTAATATGAGGGAGGGTCATTGAATTTAATAAAACATATGTTTTTTAAATAAAACATTTATTTGGTATTTATTCAGTATTTCTTACATTAATTAAAATGATTGTAAAACAAAAATTTATTCAGTACTTTATTTTAGTATTACATATTAATATATTATTTAATTAAGTATTTAAATAAGTAAAGCAAAAATTTATCTAGTATTATTTATATTATTACCTAGTATTATTATTATTAATTAATTAAGTGTGGGTATTTCGTAATGACCCCAAGCTAAAGTGTTTTTTCCATTTATTAATATATAACGCTTATTATCTAATGCACTTAAAGATACTTTATTTGAATTTTGGGTGTATATAGAATGTAATTTAGTTCTAAATATTTTCATATTTGTATATAAAACATAATTTTTATGTGATTTTTTCAAATGTAGTTTTAGCTATTGTCCTATGCTTTGTATTTAATTCTATATATTTAAATAACCAATTCGACTGTTAAAACTTAAAATTCTATGGATTTTTGTTAATATTAAACTATGCTCTAAACATGGTTTTAAATTCCGATAGTGAATTACATATTTTGATTTGTTCTGTAAATTTTCTTTTAATTTATTTATTTTTGCACCTGGAGGTGTTTGGTTTTCAACATAAAATGGCAAATCATTATGTAAATCATGTATATTATTTGAATATTCCAGATCTACTTCTAATATATAACCTATATCATTGTCATCAGGTATTGCATAAGTATGTTATTAATTTCACTAGTGTCGACCAATTTAAAATCAGTATACGGTAGGTATGAAGACATACTCCACCCATATAAATTATTAGCATCAAGATAAACAATATACTGCGCTGTGATGGTTTATTAGGATCATAGTCTTTACTCATATATTTATTGTTCGCTGTGGAATGTCTCAGCCACGAATGCCCTTTTCTAAAAAAGTATACATATATATATCGGTCAGCAATTTTAATTCTATGTTTGTGAATTTTAATATTGCTTGCAAAGATAGACCGGGTGCTGCATAGCAATTTGCGTGGTCTGAATTATAAATATTTCTACATATAGCTCGAAAATTTTCAAATACCTCGGCTAATATTAACACATTAGCCTTTAAATAGTTTCAAATAAACTAATAAGTTTTTACATTTAAATGTATTCCATACTTGAATAGCATAATTATAATCTATGTATATCTGAACATAGTGTTTCAGTCAAACGATCAAAAAAATTATCTTTAGAAGGCAATTTTGTTTCATACAAATTTTCTCAACTATCTACATATTCATATGGAAAGACACCTAGTGAACAAATCAAATTCTCTAACATTCGGGAAACCTGTTTTAATTTCTTTTAAACTGGATTTATCAAGTCGTGACAAAGGCTATTTAAACTTGCAGGCATAAAGCGAAAACTATCTAGAAATCGTATTGAAAAATTGGAACCATCAGGATTAAATATTTGCTTACTAAGTGAAATGTATTTTTCTTTATTTAGAGGAATTATCGAAATATTGCCAGGAATTGTATTTAATGATTTAAATAATAGAAGACAATCATAACCTGAGAAGTTATGGAATAAAACAGGGAAAAATATATGTCTACGGAAATTAATATTACATAACCAATGTGCGGGGCCTCAATATACACCAGTAAAATAACAATGATCTCTTACTCTATTATAAAAATCTAGTTTGCTACTGCATATGTGACAAACGCCATCCGTTAGTTAACGAAGCTCTTCATCTAGGGTCAATTGATTCATCGGTATGGTTTTTTGATGATATTCATTGAAAAATTTTCTTTTCTGCAATCACTGGCTAGAGTCTCTATGAATCTTTGCGAACAAACCGTTCCAATAAACTTAACATATTTATTCAAGCTGTCTTCAAAAGAGTATTTAATGTAAAAGGCAAATGCCACTGGAATATGTTCCTTTACATTAGTGGTTGATGAATTTGCAGGATCAGCTAAACATGTTGAAATTAGTTTCAAAATGCTCTCACAATGTGCTTATTTTCAGATTAAATTAGTCTTTTTTCCAAATATTTTAATCATTTTTTAAAATATTAAATAATTTTTCAAACTGAATTAATCGTTTTTCAAAATATTTTAATCATTTTTCATAAATTTTGAATCGTTTTCCAAATAGAATTTATCGGCGTTCAAATAGAAATACTTTGAAAAATGATTAAAAATTGTTGAAACTGTTTAATTTTATTTGAAAAATGATTAAAAATTTTTGAAAAATGATAATTTAATTTTATAAATTTATGAATTTGAAAAATGTTGAATTCAATCTGAAAATGGTACAAAAGGAGTTTTTATCCGCAACTGATAATTGGTGAATATCAAGGTAATATTATTATTTTTATCTGGCATACGTGTTAAATAATTATTGAATGCACTTTTATGATTTATTAAATCATCATTAAGATGAAAATGTTGCAAGCATGAATTACAAATTTAGGCTGAATTGGCATGACTAGTTAGAGAACACCTCAATAATCTTGATAAATTGTAGATGTACACAAAATGAAATCGATCATTTTTTTCCAACAAGAGCAAATTAATGTGATGCTGTTTTTCTTCCTTAGTTATTTAATAGGTCCCCTCTAATTCATAATTTACTTTTTTTTCCAGATTGATTCAAGACAAATAGATTTATGCTTATATTCGGATTTTTCATTTCAAATATATGAATTTTCACAGGAAAATGCATACCGCTGAAATCGAGTAGATGCACATGTTCACAATTTAATACGATAACTTCATTCTCAATTTGCACATTATATGATTTTGCTGATGTAGGATTGGATGTAGGTTGTAAAGCTGATAGGAGGCACCATTTAAAACATAAGTTATCTCTATTATTAACATTTAAGCACGCTTTTTTCTGCTTATATGTAGTTTATATAGCTAGAACCTCTTATTGGCTGATACTTATTTAGATTCACTTTTGACCAATAATTTTAATTAAGGCCCAACCACTATCTTTTACCTGAAAATCTTCTAAAAATTTCAGTATTACACCCAGTAAAGGATGCTTTACCATCTTCAATGTGTAAAACAGGTGTCATACGAGTTTGATTGAAATGATTTGATAGAAATGTTAATTGCCTCAGTATCATCAACTTTTTTCATAAAATCAGCAAAAAATTCATAAATTAATATAATGGAATTATGATTTAAAAGACTTAAATTACGGTAACAACATCATTTACAATAGAATTTATAAATTCAATAGCATCTATTATTTTTTCATTAGTATTTTCAATTAAAAAAGTTTGAATTACGCTTTTAAAATATCCGTTATTATTTTTACACGATCCGTAACTTTTTTAGCTGCATTTTTTTATGCACATTACTTCTAATGTGAGAGGCCCAATTAAGTACATAGAATTTGCAATTTTCACAAAATCGATATTTCATCATATGCTTTTTTAAATTATTTTTGTTGGATAGCTTCTTCTTGCAGATGGTACACAATAATCCTTCCTGATTTTTTGTTATTGGTGGAACCATTTTATTATTTTTAAGCATTGTGTTATTACTATTATTTTTATTATTACGACTTTTATTTGAAATGTACAACTCAAGCAATCACAATTATTACTGACACTGGAATATTAAATTTTCGAATTATATATTAGCTGAAAAAAATCCTTTTGCTACATAAAAAAAAAAAATATAATTCAAAAAATATAAAATAATACACTATAATTATTTTTATTATAATATTAACTTTATTTTCTTATAAAATTTTTACAAATAAATGAACTTTATAATTTTCTATAAGTTTTGGATATTTCGGGGTCTGTGATAATTTCATCCCAGTTTTCTTTATGCTGATCATCAAAAACTTCAATGTACGCTGCCGATCTGGGGATTTCCACAAATTCTATATGAAACATTGATCCTAGTTTGCCCTTATACTTAAGGCCACTTTCACCAATGAGCGATTCAAGAACTTTTTTCGATAAGTTCTTGAATCGCATCGGTAGAAAGATTTCGAATGTACCATCATCTAGGGATAGCACCACCCTCTGACTGTATTTTTTCTGTCACCAATATAAAACATATTATTATCAATATCTACATTTGGTATTGAATTATATGTTTGAAAATCAACTAATCCACACACATAATTTCCTTTTAAATCAACAGCCGTTGAGAGTTACCATTGAGAGTTAATGTTAATGACATGATGGATTAACAACAAATGATTAATTATTAAAACATATCATTCTTTTATTAATTTTTAATATTATACAAATTTTTTTAAACATTTTCAAATAAAAACTTTAAACATAAATGTCCAAATATAAATATGTTAAATTCTTGTTCTTTATTATATGGTTATACAATAAATTATTAACACTTAATATTTCACAACTTTTATTGGAGGTCTCAAATTCCCGAAACTATCAAAATAATGTGCATGTTAATTGTTTTTGTAATATTCTACCCAATGTGATCCCCGTCCACTATAATTATCCAAGTTAATTATACCACATTCACGATTCCGTGGTTAAGAAGGCAGATCATCACGCATTCAAACACCGCGAAAATGTGGTAAATGTTTTCCAAACTTTAATAAATCTATATTAGATAGTGGGCGATTAGCAAGCAACTTTAAAAGTTTTTTGATTGATTTTGCTGTTTAAAAATAGTACCAATTCTATCTTATGTTGTTTTCACCCAATCCTTTTTTTACGCGTTACATTGGTTCCAGTAAGTTGCGCGTAAAAAAAATCGCGTAAAAAAATACAAATCTCTTATGATTTTACTATAGACTGGTTCCAAATATAAAAAAGTCGTGCAAAAATTACATTACGCGATGAAAAATCCTACAAAAAATATAATACAAATTTATTCTTCATTTTAAATTAAAAAAAAACTCCATAAGAAAAATAAAAAATAAATTTAAGATGCATAACAAATTCATAAAATTAATATTGTTTAAAAAAACACAAATGTAAAATTAGATTCATATTAAATTTTTGGAAAAGTCAATCGCTATAAGTATCACTGGAAATGTTGAATATCATTCGATTGGATTCTACACCAATCTCGCTGGAACTCGAATACTTTAGTAGAACCTATTCCTTCATCCATGCCAGATGATCTAAAACTTTTAATTTGGTTTCCAACGAAATTCCTTTGCACTTAGTACCTTGCACTAATTTACTTGTCATTTTGGTTTTTAATTTAATTTTTTTTTTACTTGCCGCTTTGAAAACTTAACTTTGACTGCAATAATAAAAATAGCTGCAAATATTTATTATACTTTACAATGCAAAGTCAAAGGTTAATTTTTAAAAATTAAAAAAAAAAAATGATTTTTCAATTTAAAAAAAAAATCGCGTAAAAGTGAAAAAATCGTGTAAAAATAAGAATTCGTACTTTCAGAAAAACCGCGTAAAAAAAACTCGCGTAAAAAAGAATTGGGTGTACAATCCACCACCATTTTTGGCATTGAGTGTAATAGTTTCCATAATTTTATTATGGCGACGCTTCTCGTCTAGCTCTTTTTTCGCATTACTAGCATCATTTACAGCTTTCGCTATTGTTGCAGCTCCACCTGAAAAAGCACCAACAGCGGAAAGACCAGCGAATAATGGCACTAAAAAATGAAGACCTCCCCGCATTTTTGGTATTGGACTGTAGGTACTTTGATTCTCGTTTGATTTTTACCTTTAGAAGTTTTTTATCAGCATGAAGAGCTAATTTTATTACATCTTTCTGATTTCACGGATTTAAAGTACATATTAACAGCTATTTCAGCAGCTTGTACTGCATCTCTAAATTAATTCATATCTGGAGTTTTTCGTTTTTTTTAATTTTGGTTTTATTTTTTGTTTTAGTTTTCTCATTCATAACACCCATACCAAGTTTAACTTTTACTTTCATAGTGTTTGTTATCAAAAGAGCACAAGCACGGTGACCTAAAGTAGCATCTCTTGCAGTTACTCTACCCTAAGCTTTTTCAGTTAAAATTTTATCTGCAGTATGGCTATTATTTATATCTTTACTCTTAGAATATGGTATATCATGTTCCCGGCAAGCTTGATTTACCCCTATATCGCCACGATTTAATCGTTCTTTAAGTTTAGTTCCTGGTCCACAATAATTATATCCCGGTAAAATTAATTCAAATGGCAAATTATTTATTAGACAGTTTAAAATACCTCCTCCTCTTTTGACACCACTATTAACAGAATTATAATTAAGTATAATTTATATATTTGAACCCTTTGACAGATCTTTTATGATTAACCTCATTTTGAAAATAATTTAGTTATATAATTGGCAATTATTAATATTTTCAAATAGTTTAAAAGATGAAGTTTTTAAAGCAACATGTAAAAATTAAAATACAAAATTTTGATAAAACTTTAGTTCAGGTGTTGAAAAAAGTAAAAATGTAGTTGTAGTGACACCCTGCAATTAAAACTTAATTTTATAGAGAAATTTCAAATAAATAGTTTAGCCATTGTTCGATATCGTACGATCATATTATTATTATTATAAGATCGAAAGATCGATGATAATATCATTTGATTGCATAAAGTAAATTACTTAATGCACAATTGAAATATTCAATTGGGCATGAGCGTAGATTAAAAGTTAATTTTGTAATCAATCGTAAAAGAGATTTCAGGAGCTAAATATTAAAAGCCAAAATTTAAATAATTATTAAAATCTATAAAATAAAATTAATTACAGTGTAGTGTAATAAAAATATAATTTAAAACATTAAATATAATTTAATAAATAAATATTAATTATAAATATATTAATCATAATTAAAATAATAAATATATTAAATATAATAAATACAATAAGTTATAATAAATTAAAATAAATACATTGCTTTTTATTCAATATTTGGAGTGCATAGTTTAAGATAATGTAGGTTAGCCATACTATCGGCTATCCCACAGAGTCTTATTACCTAATAACATACGAGGGTTAATAGTAGTACCTTCAAATTGTGGTAAAACCAATTTCTTATTAAGTATGTTATTAGACCACAATGGATTATGCTTTGAAAATATCTATATATATTCAAAATCATTACATCAGCCTAAATCTGAATATTTAATGAAATTGATAACTTCTAAACCAAATTAATATAAGAGCATATTTTTGAATGTGACGGCATAATGGTGTTGATAGTTTTTATTTATGTCAATCTTATACACATATTCCTAAACATTTAATTTGTGATAATGCTAATTTCATAATCTTATTCAAGCAAGATGATTTAAATCTTCGACATATTTACAATGATCATGTAAACTCTGATATGACATTTAATTAATTCAAAAATGTATGTAAAGAATGCTTGAAAAATGATTATGGATTTTTACTTATTGATAAAAACAGATTGTGTAATAAAGGGGGATTTAGATAGAATTTAGATGAATTTCTATTGATTGAAGAAGAAAAATGAGAGATTTGATTAGGGATCTGTTGCAGATTATAAGCGATCTGATGTAGTCGAATCAGTATCTGTTGCAGTTTATAAGTTATCGCATTAGAGAGGATCGATTCAGTTGATAGGGGTATGTGTCAGCAATCATTAGTGTAATAGATTAATGAATATTAATTTAAAAGTTAATTAGCACATCTTAAAATGAATGAAAAAGTATTTGGAGGGATGATAAAAGCACAAAAAGCTTTGAAACGAAAATATGCTATTTTAAAAACTGAAGAAACTGCTAAAGGAGATGAATTGGCAAATACTTTCCAACCCATAGTAAAACCACTGAAAGAATTAATAAAAGTGGTTGAACATAAAATGCCTAATGATATAACAATAAAACCCGAAATAAAAGAAGAAAAATATGCAATAAAAGGAGAAAAACACGAATATTTTAAACCCAATAATTTGAGTTTTGAAAGCTTTAAAACACCTAGCAAAAAAAAGTAACATTGAAAGTTATTCAGAACAGACTGCTTTAATAAAAAAATTTGGCGTTGATGAAAACCATATACTCAAAATGGAGAAATCGACCTTTAACATTGATGATACAACTGGTAATATACGCATAGATAGTAAAAGGCCCAACCATAATATGCATATGCTGGCTTATGTAAACTCTATGCACGATACGATTATATATAATTCGTATCTTCAAACCATAATGTACATTTGGCAACATTTATTAACTTTCGCTATAATTTTCGTTTCGTTATAATTTTGATTGTCAAATTTCTGTATACAACTACGATCAGTTTCGTAGTTCCGTACAGAAATTGAACACACCAAATAAAATTGTTTATTTTTTTTTTTTTTAATTATATTCAAAAATTAAATAGTTGTACTTTTTTATGTTTACTATAAATTAAATATGGCAGTTTGTCAAAAAAAATAAAAAAATCCGTATGCCTATTATGGGTGAACATATCCAATGACAATGCATAAGGAAGAATATACTATGCATATGCCTATTATGGTTAGGCCTAAAGTTTTTAAAAAAACAGAGGGTTTGTATGAATAGATATTTAACAATAAGCTCTCAGATAGAGCTATATACTGAAGATGATTTCAACGATTATAAAAAAATAGTATTAAATACGAATGCTCATTTAAAAGATCCAAATGACAAATTAAGGGACATAAAGGATTGAAATATGTGAAAATCATTAAAAAACTTATGACACTTAAGTATAATACTCGAAAAAAAATATGGTGCACATACCTATCGAAAACAAAAAGATTGCCATTGGATAATTTTCATCAAAACCTATAGAGTATGTTCATTTGGATGATCCAAATGAACTTGTTGATAGATTGAGACTCTTGATTGCATCGCAAGGAGATGGAAATAATAATCACAATAATGAAGTTATTTCGATAATTGATGAACTTAAAGAGGTAGGTCTAATTGAATAAAAGAACATTTAAAGTTAATTTTTTATCATAAGCAAAATGGTTATCGATCATTCTGGTCGAAGTGAGAATAATGAAACTATCATTATTTGAGGCCCACCAGGGGCAAGATTTAACTTAACATCTAATGGAGACTATGACATACAATTTAAACGTCTTGTTAATATTAATAATCCAACACACCTGAAAGATGCTGCAACAAAGGAATACATAGATAATGAAATATATGAAATTAATAAGAGCAGTATATTACTGCGAAAATCTATTAATGATACCAATATTGATAATTTAATGGAATATATTAATGCTAAGAATTTAAAAATAACCGCTATATTACAAAATTTAGAGCATTCAAAAATTTATTCGGAAGTTTATAATTTTAAAAAGGGACAACAATAATATTCATTCTTCTTTACATACAGCTAAATTATGAACAAGAGAGGAGTTGAGGAGTTACATAAACCTGCTAGAAATAACTTTAAAATACGTCGTGTTATCAAAATTTCGTCGTCTTTCAAAATTTTATTAATCATATAAAATTAATCATTACGCAACTTTTAGCTCATTAAAAGCCTCAAATTGTTGAACATATTAATCGCACAATAAAGGAAATTTTTTGGAAAGAATTCAGTTTTAATGGAAATTATAAATGGATTACATTGATTCAGAAACTTGTACATGATTATAATCATTCTACACATAGAACAACTAAACGAAAACAAAGATGAAGACATATTATTATCTACAGTTTATAATCACATTAAAATAGCACCATTTGCAAAATTTGAAGTTGGTGAATCAGTTCGAACATGTTTTTGAGAAATGTTATACACCCTGTGATGTATGCACACAAAACATATAATGAATTAATCATCATATGTTTTGTGTAGGTCAGGGTTATATTTTATTTCCAAAATATAATTATAGGTGACTAACGTAAGCATACAAATATTTCATACATGTGTTATATAACATTTATGTTATATAATTTATCTTATGTCCTCTTTTGGATTAAATCTTCTAGATGATTACTTCAAATAAAATTCCTTTTTATACTTTTATATGTTTATTTATTATTCTCAAACTATACTTTTTACTTTACTACTTTATCTGTTAATTTTAATTATACTGTTTACTTTCAATCCTTTCTTTTTTATCTAATTAACTCCTTACCACTGGTGGGGGGTAGTTAATTAGTCAAAGCAAGTTAATTGAATGACAAACAATCGATGGATTTGCACCGCTTTTATGGGATTTCATTTCTGCAATTCAGCAAAAACGGCCCTATGCCATATAATTTCAATACCGTTACATTGAAATTATATGGGTTGCAGGTAAAATGCATTAGGTTACATGCAATTCACCAATACAACCTTAATTTGAAAAGCTTTTTGGAGACTAAGTTTAGGCACGTTTAGACTTAAGTATCTAAAGGCCTGATTAAACGCATGGTCTTAAAGGTCTGAATAGACGCATGGTCAACTTAGGTTGAGATAATGCAGTGTATTTATACACAACACCTCCCATTCTCCACTTGAAAAAATATGTTCTTGAAGAGAACATATTTTTTCTAATTTAAGCCATAAGGTTGTATTTGCAATAAAAGCGAGCGAATTGTTTATCATTCACTTAACTTTACCAGTTTCATTAATTTACAAATTTTATTAATTTCAATAATTTTCAACTTAACAATAATTCTCTTTCTACTACATACTTAACGCTTCAATTTTCAACATGTACAAAAACTTTAATATTCCTTTCTAATTAATTTTTTCATATCTATTAATATTTTCAAAACAATAACTTTACATTTTCAGTATATATATATTTTTATATTTATATCTCTTTTACATTTTCATAAACCTTTATTTTATTCTATTTTACAACTCTTTTACATTTTAATAAACCTTTATTTAATTCTTTTATATATATCTCTTTTATATTTATATCTCTTTTTCATTTTCATAAACCTTTATTTTATTCTATTTTACAATTCTTGTACATTTTAATAAACCTTTATTTAATTCTTTTAACATTTTATTTAACTTATATTTTTTTTATTATTACTTAACTGAAAAATGTATATCTTTTAGAATGTATAATTTATTACATCATTAATTAACTTCCTTACTTGATACACAAGTTACTTAATACTAAATAATAAAATTCAACATAAACCCAAAATTCAAAATTAATCTTTTTTTTTTTACAATAATAAAAAATTAACATTTTTTTTTTTTTTTTTTTATAATAAATAATGGAAACAAAATTTTTTTTTTTTTATTTTTAAAACATTAATTTGAAATCATTAATAATAATGATTCACCTTCCCCTTTTTTTTAAAAAAAAAAAAATATATGAAAAGAAAATTAACGCCATCTAGTATATTGCGACAGTACTAAAACAAAATATTCAAAATGGTAGTATTCCCGTGAAACAAAATTGTATTATTTAAAATATCGGATTTTTTACAAGTTCCGAAAAAAAATTTAAAGTTCCGAAAAAAAAAACTATTTATTGGAATGTTAATGTAGGAAGTTTTCGTGGTTCATATTTTATTTTTTCGAGGCGAGCGTGAGACTTATGTTTTGATTTATGCGGTGAATGGACTATACTATGTGGGTTTGTTATAAAATGTGTGTGTATGGGATTTTGTGGTTTTTTAGTAGGTGTTTCTTCTGCAATGTCTGTTTTGTTTTCGTTAGTTATGTGGACGGATTTTGTAAGAGGATTTTCAGGAATTATTTTAGGAAGTGTTAATGTTTGTTCCACTGAATGTTGAACGTTTAATTCGTCAACTTTAATTCTTTCGTCTTTAAATATGATTTCTGTCCTTGTGGTGGGTACTGTGCTTCCTTCAGATGTTGTGTCACTAATTTCAAGGATTTCCCTACGATTACCGATGATACTTTTTAGCAAGTTTAACCTTTTTATATAACAATATAATGTACCCATTACTACAATACAAATGACAAAAAGCAATGCTAAACAACTTGAATTTACGGTGGAATGAGTTGTTGCTGCTTTCACAAGTATCTTCCGTTCTTGTTCCTCTTTGATCTCACTTTGTAATTCTTCTATACTACAACTTCTTTTTTCAAATTCTATTTTCAATTCTTCTGGATTTAAATTTCGAATTAGCTTAGTTGTATGTGGCATTTTTAAAGAAAAATTTGCTGCTAGGATTGATGAAAAATTTAATTTTTCCATCATTACGTCGGATACAATTTTGGAGAACTCAATTCCTTCTGATGATACGTTGTTCTCGATTTGTCTTTTATATCGTAACTCTAAATTTCCCATTGTGAAAACACAATTTTCAGTTAACGATAAAACACCAGTACCTTGTAACAGAACCCTATTGGTTTGTTGTTTTTTACAGTACGTGACCAACTCTTGTGGTTCCGCAAACATGTATAACCATCTATTCTGGTTTTCTAATGGAATTATCATGTTTGGGATGGATTTTAATATGTGATATTTACATCCCTCAAACACAAGTGATATATTTTGGTCTTGGTGAGTAAACAAGTCTAAAACACAATTTCCCGGGGCGAGATTTAAAATTTTTGGATGAAGTGCCTGACAGATAATAGTAATGTTATTTTCTTCGTCTTTTATTTTTTTACAAAAATTTTGATTATATCTGCTGTTAAAATGAATATACTGATTCAGATTGTTTTTTGCTACATAATCCCATTCAGGAGATAATACCGCGTAATGATTATTCCCAATATCCCTTGGTAATGGGTATATTCTGTAACTTTCAAATTCGTCTTTCAGCAATTCTGCTACTCCAATACGTACTCCTATCTCACCCTTATAGTAATTTAATTCTATTTCTGCTAATTGATTAATAACAAATGTTGAATTTAATATGCCATGAGCTTCGCCATTAGTCATATTAAATATTATTTGTGTTAATCTAGATGAATCCATTATTAACGGGTGGATTTTATGCTGCTGTAATGCGGTAACTATTTCTTCTTGTTCTACTAAGAAAGCATAAATCCGTTCTAATTCTGAGAAAATGTACGTGATCAACCGATTTAATTCTAGTTCGGCCCATAACTGGACGGTTTCCGTTTTTAATTGTCCCAATCCGTTAACTAGACCAGCTTGTATACTGTCTAGACGTTCTTCGAATTCTAGTGCTTGGGTTGTCAAATTCACTGTCACTTGTTTCATAAATTCGAAATTTGACGCAACAATGGCAGTTTGTTTTTCTACTGTACCCAATAGTACTCCATCAGTTTTCTCTAATTCCTGGAGTGATTTATAAATTGCCTCAGAATCTTCGTTATCCATAGTACCAAATAGTGCTTTGGATACTGAGCCTATTATATTAATAGCTTCTCGCTTTTGTCGACTAAAAAAATGATTTATACCTTTCACAGTACTAGTTATTTTGCTCTTCCACAAACTTATTTCTTTATTCCAGAAATCACAATTTCTGGCTGCCCTCAATTTCGCGATCTTTTTACAACTCAAAGCTAATTTGTCATCTATTCCAGATATAAATTCTATTACTTCTTCTTCGGAAGTTATTTTAATTCTGCATAGAATTTGATATGAAGTTCTATACTCTAATAATTTTCCTTGATTTTCGTAATATAACCCTACCGAGTTAATTTTTTCGACCTTTTACGGAATTCCCTGTACATTAATTATTAATAATATAATGATAATCCATATTATTTTCCCTAAAAAATAAATTTAATTTTTAATTTAACTACTAAATACAAAAAATAAAGTTTTATATAAAAAAAAAACTACAATCATGGAATTCAGTATAAAAAAAAAACTTGCGCCGAATGTTATTTTCAACTTTTCGCTATATGGTTATGTGGGTTTCTTACTAACCTAAATTGTCAGTACTGTTTTTCGTGCTAATCTGACTTAATTATGCGTGGCTTATTTTTGGGTGTTGGCCATTGTAATAAAAATATTTGTCGTGGCGGTCAACCCAATGGAAACTGGGATATTAGGTAATTTTTAATTATTATATAAAAAAAAACAATGATTCTTTGTGATTTTTTTTTAGCTGTGAAGATAACCTTTGAAAATTTGCTGATAATTCCGGTAAACATGTATTTTGGTAAATTATTTTATTGTTAAATTGTAATTTTTTTTTTTAGTTATATATCTTGAAAAGAAAATAGTAACATCATCAATTCAATGACAATGCAAGCCAGGAATATTTGATAATATAAAGGTTAGTATCATAATTATGATATACAAAAATTTTAAATAATTTTTCTTTGTTTTATAACAGTGCATATTTTCATAAAAAGAAGACTCGGAAACTCATATAATATTGATTTTTTAACAAATTTGATTTAAACTAATATCAAGATTAAATTATTATAAATTACAATTTCATCATGAGAAGTTCACTATGAGATAGCAACAAGTCATCTATAAATTCATGAAAGCAAAGTCAATGCAATCAAATCAATACTGCAGTAATAAGATTCTTCTATGAAAATATACAGAAAAAGTAATTTTTCTTTTTATATATAAAATTGTCATAATTGCATATTATATTTAAAACAACACGGGAAGACTGATAAAATAATAATTTTTAAAATTATGTTTAAAATTTATAAGGTTTACCTATAAAACGTCAAACGGTTCAATATTATATTAAGAAAGGAATTATAAAATTAAAGAAAATGTGTCCTTAGTTTGGTTACCAGATAATAATATGAGTAATTAAAAATAGTTAACAGATTAATGCAGAAAAACAGATTAATGCAATACTTCAAAATTATTTTTATTGCGAAGTTTTATTATAGTTAGTATCATAATTAATTTTTAATATATGAAAATTAAATATTTTTTTTTAGGTAAATACATAACAGGGAATATTAAAACATGAAGTTTCTGCAGGGAATATCAAAACAGAGATTATCAAAACAGCTACCGATGGCGCTTTCAAATTAACAGCATTATCTGGTAAGTGCAGCTTGTCATATGTTTAAAATTGAATAAAATTATAATTTCACTCTTATAAAATTATTTTGGAAAAGAAATATTTAAAAAAAAAAAGAATTCTCATTAAAAATTGAACTTACATAAAATATATTTAATATATTTTTTGTTTGAAATTATAGTTTTTTTTTTTTTTAATTAAAAAATCCATGAATATACAAATTTTTGTATGGAAGAAAACACTACCAAAAAAAAAAAAATTGAAATCAGAATTAGTAACTGCTTGTAAATTCTACAACATTTTTTTTTTTAAAAAAAAAAACCGATCATAAAAATAAAATTTCTTTATCAATTTCATTCTGTTTTCATTTCTTGAATAGAAACAATTTATTATTCGCGGCGATTATTCTCGTATGAATTATTATTCAGTTTTTTTTAAAGAAATTTTGCTTAAAAACAATTACAAGCAACCCCTTGTGATAAATATTCTTTTTTCATAATATTATAAAGGAATAGTGTAATTATATACTGTTTTCAAAATATTTTAATTGTTTTTATTTAGGCTAAATTTCCAGGTAATACTTCACGTTTTACCTGGTAATTACCGAATTTCGCACTTCGAACAGTAAACTGTCGGAAAATTTCACACTACCAGGTTTACTGGCAGGCTCGGTCGTGCTGAATTAAAAACAAACTCAGACATTTATTATATATATATATATATATTTTTTTTTTTAAATTTTTTTGAAACTTTTTTATTATTTATAATTTTTTTTTTAAAAAAAAATCTGTCTCATTTGCACACTTGAATATAGTCTTTTTTATTTATTTTTTTTATACATATATATATATTATATATACCGTGGTTTCTATATAGTTATTATTGAAATTTAAAAAACTTTTATTATATTATTTTCATCTATAATCGTCTTTATTAATGTTATATGTTCTATACTATAACATTACTGTTATATAATTTATTTATTTATTTGAAAACTTTTATTAAAAATATATTTTTTTTTTATTATAATTTTTATTCATGCCATAACTTTAACCGATTTTTATGTACTCTCCTTATTTTATTGCTAATTCTGATTTTAACATTTACAATGTCCACTACTTCTATTATTTCATACGGGCCCTTCCACCCTGTACTTAGCTTATGTGTTTTTATGGGATTTTTTAGTAAAACCTTATCCCCTACTTTGAATTGCGAATCCTTTTGATTTTTATCGTAATATTTTTTAGATTTTATTTTTGCTGTGATTAGTTTTTCTCTCGCTGCTTGGTGTACCCTTTGCATTTTTGCTTTTATTTCTTGTTTCAAATAAAATATTTTATATTAGTCAGCTAAAAATACTGATTTTAGTTAAGTAAATATCAACACGTGTTTTATTTTTTAAACTTGCTCCCCAAGGTAATGTTTTTTTCCTTTATAATATTTCTATTATTATGGGATTATGTTTTTTTTATTCTTCTATATTTTTTATGATTAAAATATCTCTTGTAATTATGTCTTTTAATTTCTTAATAATTAGATGTTTGCGATAATTGGTTATAATAATTTTTTATTGGTTATAATAATTTCCTTTATTATAATTTTTTAATATTGGCATGCTTTGTCAATTTTCTGTGCTTTTTCAAATTTCGTTTTGTTCCAAATAATTGATTAAAATCCCACGGTTCGCAATCTTCTCTTCCTTTTACAGCTATTTATTAATGCTCCTTTTATATCATCTGCCCCTAGTTTCTTTTTAAATATTATTATTGATTTATTTAATTTGAACTGAACGTTTTTTACCGTAATCATTTTACCTGAATCCGTATTATATATTACATTATTTTCTCCTTTTACATCCATATCCATTTTTTGGTTGTTTTTTATTTCATTATCATTATCAACTTTTTTATTATTTAACTTTACATTAAAAATTTCATTACTATCTCCGACTACTATAGCTTCTATATTTTTATTTTCAGTACTACCTTCTTCAATATTTATACATTCTTCCTTAACTTCTTTTATCACTATTTGACTGCCTAAATTATAACAACATTTATTTTTCATTACTATTTTTAATGTATCATTTAACTTATTTTTTCCTTCTGCGTTCTTTTCAAGATTTTTCAACTTAATTATCTCTTCAGCTTTTTCTATAATTATTTCATTCTTTACTTTATTATTTCCCAAACAATGTAACTTTTTAATATTTTCTTTAGAGCATTTTGCTTTTACTGATTCAAATATTACTGCTAATTCTTTTACTTTATTCTCCCTCATCGTTTCTGTTTGAATTAGCGCATGATTAATAATATTTCCTTCTACAATTTTCTCATTTATATAACGTGAATTTTCCATGACTACTGCTGCTGGGTGCGCAATGTAGTTCACGGATGCTGTTGGAATGTTACTTATGCAGTGATCCTTATTATGTCCTAGCAATTTATAGATAGAAGAGAAACTCAAATCTACCTTGTTCTTATTGATGCAAAAACGACTGGTATGACCATGAACACCACAAATAAAACATATTAAATTATTTATATTATCTTTTTGTACGTTTCTCGATATTCTAAAATAATTATTAGAGTATGGTGCATTTTTAGCAGAAAACTTATTTTGCGTGGAATTATAATTTTTTCTGGTGTTTTTCATATAATAATCATAATCTTCCCTTTCATATTTTATCGCTTTCTCAATTGCCATTTTCAAGGATAAACAATTTTGAGATCTAATATAATGTTTCATCGAGTTCGAACGAAGTCCTCCTATAAAAGTTATTTTCGCAACCTTCATTATTTCTTCAATTAATACTTTACCTTCTGAACTATAGTTATATTGAACCATTATAGCGTAAGCATCAACTTTTTGCAATAACCTGTGTCCAAAAGATTGTACAAATTCGTTCGATTCCTGATAACATTCTTCAATCTCTCTGGCTAGTCCCCGTAAATCTTTATATGGCAAAAAATAACTAATTAAAATTTCTTTCACTTCGTCAAAGTTGTTAATTCTTGTATTTTGGAAAAGTGAATTTGCTTTGCCTCGTAATTTACTCCTTACTAAATTTGTTAAAACATGCTTTCTACCCGACTCTTCTGTTATGTAATAAGCTTCTTCAGCTAGAGTTAGAAAGTTCAGTAAATCTAAAACAGGACTATCCCCAGTTCCCGAGAAATTTGGTACGTGTATTAAAAAAGTTTCAAAAGTTTCAATAACAGTTAGAAAACCGTTGTTAGGAACATACTCATTATTTTGACCATCGAAATTAATTGTCTGCCTACGAAACATTTTAACGCGAATAAGACTTTTACTTTCAATACTTAAAAATGCAACTTTGTTTAGTTAATTATTTAAATCATTATATGATATAAATTAATATTATTTTTATAAAAAAAATTGTTTCCATTATTGATACTCTTATTTACTAAATTCTTATTTATATTTTAGTTACCTACGCATTTACCAGATAATTGATGATAAAACCAACTAACTGCGCCTTTCAACAAATAAATCGTCATTTTTTGTGGATAGTGATGACATTGCTGATGTACTGGAGAGTGTACTGATGACGACCGAAATACCATATTTTTTATATTTTATTGTATTGTTATTATAATATTGAACTTGTAATTGATTTTATTTTAATTTTTTGTTTTGTACTTTATAATTACTTTTTCACAATCACAAAAGGAATTTTTAATGTTTTATTTTACTTAATTTTTTCACTTATTGTTTTTTTTTTGTGTATATTTTTTTTTATTTGATCCATTCTCTATATACTGTTATTCTTTTTGATTTTATATATAAAAAAAAATAACCACCTTTTAACCTTCTACCGTATTTTTTTTTTTATTCTTTTTTTTTCATTCTTATTTTTTAAATAATAGTTTTTATTTCTTTAAATTATATTCTTTAATACCGTGTTAATTTTTTTACTATTTGGTTTATTTTTATATATCGTATTTCATTACGACGTTTTCGTACGTGCATTTATAACTTTAAATGCTTTCTTTTGATATTAGTTAATTTTTTCCTTTACTCTGCTGCTTCGTCTTAATCCTTCTCCTTTATCTTCTGCTTCTTATTGTTATTATAGACTGTATACTGTTTCTTGTCCCTGTCCATTGGTAGAAATCAGCGACTAAGTTGAAATTTAGTTCGTTGATTCCGTGCGAAAACGTAGATTCGTACCAGAAAAACGTAGTTTTCTGGATTACCGGCTGCGCCAATGTTATATAACATTAATTTATGTTATATAATTTATCTTATGTCCTCTTTTGGATTAAATCTTCTAGATGATTACTTCAAATAAAATTCCTTTTTATACTTTTATATGTTTATTTATTATTCTCAAACTATACTTTTTACTTTACTACTTTATCTGTTAATTTTAATTATACTGTTTACTTTCAATCCTTTCTTTTTTATCTAATTAACTCCTTACCACTGGTGGGGGGTAGTTAATTAGTCAAAGCAAGTTAATTGAATGACAAACAATCGATGGATTTGCACCGCTTTTATGGGATTTCATTTCTGCAATTCAGCAAAAATGGCAATATGCCATATAATTTCAATACCGTTACATTGAAATTATATGGGTTGCAGGTAAAATGCATTAGGTTACATGCAATTCACCAATACAACCTTAATTTGAAAAGCTTTTTGGAGACTAAGTTTAGGCACGTTTAGACTTAAGTATCTAAAGGCCTGATTAAACGCATGGTCTTAAAGGTCTGAATAGACGCATGGTCAACTTAGGTTGAGATAATGCAGTGTATTTATACACAACACATGCACTGACTGCATGTATATTCTTATTAAATATTATGCATATTTTTATGTAAGCATATATGATAAATGCAATGACCGAAAATAGATGGGTCAATTTACAATATAGAATATTTAAGAAATTCCTAAGAATTCCAATAAGGGATCAATACACTAGCGTTAGCAAATAATTATTCTAATAATTATTTATGTATTAGTTAAATTTTAGGGTATATAAGAAACGAAATCAAATTAATAAAGTTACTTTTAATTTTGAAGTCTAAAGTCATAGTTTGTTCTAATTATACGCTACTCGCTTAAATTACCATAAACTATTCTCCTGACAACCAAATGAACTAAGCTCTTTAGCCAATTCATTTTAAACCAGCGGCTTTATTGCTAAGGTTTTTTGGTTGAGGACATATATATATATATATATCGCTATAGGAGCGTATATATTTACCAACAGATTAGGTTGCAGCTGGACATCGTTGGATGGAACTTTTAAGTAATTCTCCAGCCAACATTACAACCCAACTGGACAGCTGAAATATTCAAGATAAGTAAAAGACAGCTAACAAATCCAACAACTTACATATGATAAGATTGTGAAGGGGGGTTCTATGAATATGAATTACAAAAGGTTAAACATTCTAATATATATTTAGTTGAAAAAATAATCAAAACTAAGATAATCAATGCCTTTGATTTCCTTCTAATCAAAATTCATGGATAAACAAGAATGATGTATCAGTGTGAAATATACTTATAATTGTCAGTGTTAATGCTTACACATTCGAAAAATTATAAATTTGAATGTGAGTTCTTTAAAAAATAAAACTTTTCATTACTTTAGTTCGAATAAATTTATTGAGCACAGTGAATCATAAAATTAGAATGAGTGACAAAAAGCAATTGTTGAATGAGGATGAGAATATGGGTAAAAATAAAGAATATCAGTATAAATTATATTGTAAATCTGCAAAATCTTGTTACACTTGCCCAAAGCAGCAATAATCATCATCAACAATAAAAGCAGCAATAATCATCATCAACTGGAGATAAATCATCAATTTCATATAAAAAACAAAAATAATTGTAAAGTTAAATTCACACAATGATAAATAAAACATAATTTTACTGTTATAAATTTTTTTAAAAAAATGTTTGTATTTCCATCATTTTATAAATTGAATATTTGAAATATATTCATGCTATATGTTTACTACTACAATTTAAAACAACTTTATAAGTGTTCATGCACATATTTATCAACAGATTTACAAAAAAACTCCAATTTCACTACTTCATTTTTTAAAAACGTTATCTGACAACTTATTTCTAACAAATTTTTTATGTAATTTTATTTTATTAAATCCTTCACCTGGTAGACCTCCTCGTAAAGGTTTCCTCTCTCTACACTCACCAGAATGTCCGCATTTGTCTATTGACATTTTAGAATTAATAAAATTATTGTAAAAACTCAAGAATTTGTAATATTATTGAACACCCCTTAAATATATTTTTTTTTAAATTATATAAAGCATGTTTTATATTTAAGCTATATCCATATAATTTTCTTGCTTTAATTTTTTCTAATCAATTATCTGAATATCCGATTTATGGGTTGTGTCATATGCTGTAAACTTCTCAATTTCACCATTGCGTGTAATTCTTTCACTTTAAAATTCCATATATTCAAAACATTATATTTTCAACGATCGTCTTTTAAAATTGCTATCATATGAATATTTCAATTTAATTTCTTTGGTAATATTAAATACAAGTTTAAAATATCTATAAAATATATATTCACTCTCGATAATTCCTGCAATATCTTTTTTTTTTAAATAACTCAAGTCTAAAACCCTAAATCGCATCTTTAACAGTACCATAATCAATTTTTGGTAATTCCTCACTTAATGAACTTGTTTTAACTTGACCATAAAATTCTGGTGTTGATGTGGTTGTTGTTGTTCTTATATTATTATCTTCAATTTCATGTGAATTGATTCGCTTTAGAAGTTTTATAGACAAACGTATATGAATTGTTTCATTATTTATTTATTTATATTTTAACTTTCAATCAGTGCAGAAGTATTTTTAATTCGCTCGTATTTTTAATTATTTACATATTGACTTTAATTATTTACAATTTTTTTTAATTGAATATAATTTTGTCTTTTTTATAATTTTCGCTGACGTATAGTATAATATTATTTACCTAATATAATATTATTTAATAAAACAAATTATAAAAAAAAGTGTAATATAATATATCAAAAATAATTTGAATAATTCTAAGTGTAATTGTTTTGTAATTATAATTACATATATTTGCCAAGAACATTGACCTAGTCTTACAAACTTTTTGCTGGTATATTTGATTTAATTTTTTGTGGTTTGTTACAATATATTAAAGTGTTTTCATTCTAAAAAAAAAACTAAATATAATATGGATAAACAATGTGGTAATACAAACTGTGCAAATATTGGTAATTACAGTGATTGGGTTAAGTGCAATGGCATATGTGGAAAGTTTTTTCACCCCATATGTATTGGTATAGGCCGTAGATTAACACCCCACTTGACCGAGGTTTTTGAAATTTTCACTTTTTTTTGCAATGAATGCAAAGAAATATCACTTGCTCACGTGCTTATGGCCATTAAATGTAATAATGTACATATTAAAAATTTGACAGAGTCAATTAATTCATTGTCAGATACCAATGCAATCCACAGCAGCAAAATAAATAAACTGGCTAGCAACGTTGAAACAGTCAATAAAGGTATTGAAGAAATCATTGTATCGACCGACAAATTTGAGGACTTCAACAAACTGAAATTTAAAAATTTTGAGGAAGAATTATATAGAATGTCATTATTATTATCCAATACTTTGAACACCAATACCAATGATAACCTTCAGGCTAACCTTATGGAAATAAAAAATGAAATTACTTTTATGAAATCTTATGTACAAAACAAAAATTCATCAGAAACCATTATTTTTGAGCACATAAGCACTATTCATGATGACTTAAACTCTAAAATCCAAGAAACAAATAAAATTCTGTCGAATCAACAAGCGAAACTGGATGATATTTCCTGCAGATATTCTGATTTTGGTCGCTATTTTAAATATACCCAAAAAATTTATGATGTGCAGAATAAAATTAACTCCATAAATAGTGATATCAGCAACATAATACATAGATTTAACGAACTTCCTTCCCAAATTAATAAAACAACATCGCATCTTAATAACAGCATTGTTTCTTTACATAATGATATGTCTTTACATGCTGAACTAATGGCCAACAATTCTCATAATTGTAAATAATAATAAAAATATTTACCTAACACTATTTCTAAGGCAATTACTACTAATAATATTGTAAAAAAGCTAAACCCCAAATAAACGCCTTCACAAAATCATACCAACTTTAATAACAAAAAAATTTCATCAAGTAAATGCTTGATTTCCAACAGACCTCATTTTAACCTTGATCCCAGTGATGATATTCCTGGTATACAAACTATAAATTTTACACAAGGTGAAACATTAAACGACCCGGAAAAGACATCAAACGCCTCACATATTAATCCCAGCAATTCTTTTTTGGATCCTCCTTCCCCCTAAATAAAACTGACAGTAAATTCTGCTAACAGTTTTGAAAATAGATATTTATTAGGTCGCTTTAGGGAACTCAGACTTTTCGAGGACGTTCGCCTATTTTTGGCTTATCTTCACAAACAACCACAAGACATTTGTGTGGACGGTAGAACTAAGACTAGCAAATTGGTCTCCATTCAAAAAGAAGGTTTACCTACTGATTTCAATACACTAAAATCATTGTATTATAAATATCATGAACAATTGGGAATCTCGAGCGTTCAGACTGACCAGGATCTAGCTGCATTTGAGTCTCATTTCAATTCAAAGCATACTGCACAACTCCAACATGCGCAAAAATTGCGTGAAAATCAGGATAAACTTTTTCGTGAACCTAAACACAAGTCAGCAAAAAAGTCATTCTACATCCCTTTCGGGTAAGTCCTTTGTAAATTCAAGTCCTCTCAAAATTCTTTATCATAATTGTGGTGGCATTAGAGGCAAAATAAAAAACTTATTTATTGATGCCAACTCGAGCCCATGCGACGTCATAATTATTACCGAAACTTGGCTTAACGATTCTTACAATAATGAAGAAATTCTTAATAGTGATTGGACAATATATAGACATGATAGAGATTATAATTCTTCTGGTCTATCAAGGGGTGGTGGAGTTATGATTGCTGAAATACAATGTCGCACTATAATATATCTACAGTTCAATCGCGTCACTTTAAACATAAATTCATTAATAACGGGTGGTCAACGAATCGTGCTACAATTAAAAAGTACCATAACTTCGTTTCTATTTTTAATTTTTTTAAATTTATTTTTTCTATTAGTTGAGTGATCTTTAAAATTTACGAAAATGGAAAATTGGGATGACGAAAGCAGAATTTGGATAGTGCGCGAGTACCATCGCCTGGAGTCTATAATTGCTGTACAGAGAGCCTTTAGGCAACAGTTTAGTCGTACTGCACCAAGCAGATGGACTATAAATCAGCTTGTTCAAAGTTTTAATGAACGTGGGACAGTCCAAAGAAGGCCCTACCACAGAAATCCAACAGTTAGGACAGAGGCAACGATAGCAGCTGTAGATGTTGCTATACTAAATAATCCCGGTACTTCAACAAGAAAGCTGGCAGCTGAACAAAATATTTCCAGAGGTTCATTAAACACCATATCGCATAATGATTTACATTTATTTGCTAATAAAATCCAATTAATAAGCAAACTGAACCCAACGCACTTGCCCATCCGATTACAGTTTTGTCAAAAGGTCCTTCAACTTGTGGAAGAAGACAATAGCTTCATAAACAACCTTTTTATGTCTGATGAAGCCCATTTTGACCTAAACGGAAATGTAAATAAACGTATATGGGCCACTAACAACCCGCAATACCTTCACGAAGTGAAATTGCATGCAGAGCGTGTTACAGTATGGTGTGCGGTGTCGTCACGATGTATTATCGGGCCGTATTTGTCGGGCCGTATTTTTTTGAAGAAAGCAATCGCACAGTTACTGTAAATGGTGAGCGGTATTTATCAATGTTGGAAGAATTTTTCTTTGCAGAACTGCGCAGGAGACGAATACCATTTATTTCAGTGTGGTTCCAGCAAGATGGGGCTTCATCTCACATCTCCAGAGATGTAATGGCCACGCTGAAACGGAAATTTCCAAATAAATTGATATCACGTAACCATACATTTCTTTGGCCACCAAGATCACCAGATCTTACTGCACCAGATTATTTTTTATAGGGATACACCAAGCAAGAGGTGTATAAAAGCAAGCCAACGAATATTGCAGAGCTAAAACAAGCGATTACCACAATTATTAGGGCTATTCCACGTGCTACTCTACAAGCAGTTATGAATAACTTTGTTTTAAGATGTAGAGAGTGCGTAAATGAGCGTGGAGGGCATTTAAAATCAATAATTTTCAAAAAATGATATAAAACAAAAAAATTATAATAAAATTTTCTATTAAACAAAAATTAAATAAACATAATACATAAATTTGAAAAAAAGTTATTCGAGTTTCTCTTGGTAGCATAATTCATTGACCACCCTTTATACTGATTAATAAAACTAAGTTATATATTGGTGCAGTATATATTCCTCCAAATTCGGACGAAAGTATATATAATGAATTCCTTGAGTAATCACGAAAAATAATCAATAACATTTCGGAAAATGATAAATTTTTTATTTTTGGTGACTTTAATCGCCGTAAACTTCATTTTATAAATGACAATTCGGACAACCACTTGCTGCCAGTTAATTTTACCGATGAAATTGATTTTTCACTTATTGACCTATTTTACAGTAATGATATTCAGCAAATTAATGGTTTTCCAAACAGCAATGGCAAATGGTTAGATTTAGTTTTTACAAATACCTATGACGATGCAATTGTTACTATTGCTGACCCTACTGAGAATTTATTTTCTAACTCTAAACACCACACAGCCATCATTGTTGAAATTCCCACATCTCAGATTATTTTTAATAAGTCGTACAACAAAAAAGTTGTATTTGATTTCAAAAACGCTGACTATGAACAAATAAACAATGCACTGGCTACCATTGACTGGACTGACATACTCTCATCAAACGACCTTGACTACAATTCATCAGTATTCTACAAGGAAATTTTAAATATAATAGAACTAAATGTTACAAAAATAATAAAAAAGGACAAACTTACTGAACCTTGGTTAAACAAGGACCTTAGGGCATTGCGTAATCGCAGAAACAAATTATATCTGAAAATTAAAAATAATCGTAATCCTGATGCTGAATTAATTCAGAATCATCAGAAACTAGCATCTGAATTTTCATCTAAATCCAGAGAATGTTATGATTGTTACATTAGTAATCTTAGTCAAACCATTATTACTAATCCAATTTTTTTTTTTAAATTTTGTAAATTTAAAAAGGAAATGCAATGGTTATCCTTCCACTATGTTTAATGATATTAAAACTTCATCCGAACCAAATGAAATATGTAATATGTTTGCTGCTCGATTTCGTGAAGTTTATCGTTTGCCATCAAAACCAAGCAATGACCTTTCACAACCTACATCTCCAATAATCAACTCTTTATCTTTAACTTATGAAGAGATCTTGAATGAGTTGCATAACTTAGACATTAATAAGGGTCGTGTACCAGATTTAATACCACCTAGTTTGCTTCACTACTGTGAAACAACAATTAACAATACCATTAAACATAATTTTTAATAAATCTCTATCACTTGGTGTTTTCCCGTCTGACTGGAAGTCGTCATTTTTAACACCTATTTATAAAAGTGGTGACAAATGCAATATAGATAATTATAGGGGAATTGCTATTTTATCAGCTATACTGAAGCTTTTTGAAAAATTGGTGTGTGACAAAATTTCCACTATAATTAATCCACTTTTAAATGAACAGCAGCATGGTTTCAGAAAAGGTCTCCTCCACTACCACCAACCTAATGCTGTTTACTTCCGATATTCTATGTAATATGGAAAAGGGCCACCAGATAGATGCTGTGTACACTGACTTTAGCAAAGCTTTCGATAGTGTTGACCACAACATTTTAAAAACTAAAATGAACTCTATTGGAATTACTGGGCCCATATTAAACTGGCTTTTTTCATATCTTAATAATATAACTCAATTCGTGAGATTTCAAGGACTAATATCATCTGCTATTAATGTCACATCAGGAGTTCCTCAAGGTAGTCACTTAGGACCCCTTCTGTTTAACATCTTCATTAAGGATCTTTCGGAAATTCTTGGTGACATAGCACACCTTTTTTATGCAGATGACTTAAAATTATATAAATTTATTGCTAATTTGTCTGACGCTAGCTTCTTTCAAAATAAACTTCAGGACCTAGAAAACTGGTGTATTGCTAATAAATTAAACCTAAATGTTAAAAAATGTCACGTGATTAGTTTCTCTCGTAAAAATACAACTTTGCTGCATAACTACCATATTAATGGTACACTGCTCCATCGTGCTAATCAAATTAGTGACTTAGGTATTTTGTTAGACGTGAAACTTAGCTTAACTAGCCACATAGACCAAATAATTTCTAAAGCAAAAAAAAATGGTTGGGTTCATTAAAAGAAGAGCTAAAGAATTTAATAATGTTTGGGTTACTAAATCATTAATCAGTGCTCTCGTCCGTCCGATTCTTGAATACGCATGTTCTATCTGGAATCCGTTCTGTCAAATACATACTGACAGAATAGAATATATTCTAAAACAATTTTTAGTATTTGCATTGCGTGACTTATATAATCCAAATGATTTTACTAATTTACCAAGTTACTAAGATAGACTTAAAATAATTAATATCATTCCACTTTCTACAAGGCGTATAGTGCTCACCTCATGTTTTACATTTGACGTATTCAAGGGTAATATTGACCTGACTTCTATAGTAAATAGAATCAAATTTAATGATGTAGTCAGACGTACAAGAAACACCAGCCTCTTAAAAACATATCCGCACACGAAAGAATATGCCAAGAATGAACCGATTCAGGTGCTGCATAACTTTCAACACACACTGCAGTAATTACGCCTCTGATATATCAAAAAACATTTTCAAGTCTAATCTTATACGCTCCCTTAGCGTTGGATAATGCTCATATTTATAAATCATTTTGCAATATTATTTATATTATCTTTATATATATATATATAAATTAATTTCTAGTCACAAATAATGTACTTATATTTTATTTTATTAAAGTATTTTTTTTTTATATATGTAGTTATATATTTAAAAATTAATAAATACTCAATGTAATCTATATAGATTTAAGTTTGTACCTTGTTTTGGTGAAATAAATAAATAAATAATCCGAGTTTCATACAATTTAATAAATTTTATTTTCGTTACAATGGATTTTCTTGCGAGGAATTTTTTATGGGTATGAAGTTTTCTTGCGAAGTATTTTCTTGTGATGAATTTTCCTAGTGATTAATTTTGAGCGATGAATTTTTCTAACGATTAATTTTCTGCAATGAATTTTTTATGGGTATGAAGTTTTCTTGCGATGAATTTTTTATGGGTATGAAGTTTTCTTGCGATGAATTTTCCTAGCGATCAATTTTCCGTGATAAAATTTACTTGTACAAATTTTGCTAACGATTAATTTTCTGCTATGATTTTTTATTGGCTATGAATTTTTCTTGCGAAGAATTTTCGTAGCGATTAATTTTCTGCAATGAAATTTCTTGCGATGATTTCTTTCAACGATTAATTTTGTGCGACAAATTTTCCTAGTGATTAATTTTCTGCAATGAATTTTTCTTGGCTATGAATTTTCTCAGCGATTAATTTTCTGCGATGAAATTTTCTGCGGCGAATTTATATTTGATTTTTCAGCATTAATATTTGATTTTTCAGTAATAATGAATTATTACTTGATGAATTAACAAATTTAATTGAGAAAAATAAAATATTTATCTTTAAAATTATTTGTGATAGATTATTAAATTTACGTTAATAATAATTTATTATTACTTAATTAAGAAAATTAACAAAAAATCAGGATTTTAATAAAATATTTATAATGAAATTCTTTGCCGCATCATATTATTGTTCCGATAATAATTAATTTGACAAAAACGAATTCAGTCCCGTTAAATTATAATAAAATCCCGAAAATTGATAGGTTGAAAATTTAAGTAATAACTTATGTCAAATTTAAAAGTGATATTTAATGCACCAATTGTATTTATTGACTCATAAAACTCCTAAAACTTTTGGAAAAGTAAAAAAAAAGAGAACAATTTAGATCATGTTGTAATATATTATTCTTAGCCTGAAGTAAAAAGCAAATTAATGTTACGCTTAAGTATAAATCTCAGACTACGGGGAAAAAGCATTTAATTCAGAATTTCACAAAAAAAAATACTTCGCCTAAGCCAAGTTCAATGACATGACAATCGAATATTTTAGCGAAAACATCTAACTCGATCTGAATGTAATATTTTATACAATTCTACATTGATCAACCAAGCCAAATTACTAAAATTAATTGCAGACAAAAAAAGGGCTGCCAAACACTTAACCTTTTAGTTTCCCAGGAAGTGAAATGTGCAAAAATGAATAAAATGTTCATTATTTTATATGGAGTATACAATTTATTTTCAATATTTCACTCATTTCATTTGACCATTTCAGCTGAATACGAATTAATTGACCCTTAAAATTTCCAAAACTTTTGGTAAAGTAAAAAAACAAATCCATTTAGCTCTTGTTATATATTAACCTTAGCCGGAAATAAAAAAACATTTAAAATTACGTTTAAGTATAAATATTTTTAATCGAAACTTAATGCATATTTTAATCGAAATGTTTATAATTTTGTATTGAGCATGGGATTTATTTTTGCCCATTTTCGAAGAATTACTCATATCATTCATATAAACTATTAAAATGTTTAGAAATAAAGCAAAATGCGCGTTATTTTGTATGGGGCAGGAATTTATTTTCAATATTTTGCCCATTTGCGAAGAATTACTTAATTCATATAAACTATTAAAATGTTCGAAAATGAGCAAAATGCGCATTATATTTTGTATGGGGTATGGGATTTATTTTCAATATTTTGCCCATCTGCGAAGACTTACTTAATTAATTCATATAAACTATTAAAACGTGCGAAAATGACCAAAATGCGCATTTTTTGTATGGGGTATGGGATTTATTTTCAATATTTTGCCCATCTGCGAAGACTTACTTAATTAATTCATATAAACTATTAAAATGTTCGAAAATGAGCAAAATGCGTATTATTTTGTATGGGGTGTGGAATTTATTTTCAATATTTTGCCCATTTGCGAAGAATTACTAATTGCATACAAACTATTATAATGTGCGAAAATGACCAAAATGCCCATTCTTTTGTATGGGGTATGGAATTTATTTCCAGTATTTTGCCCATTTGCGAAGAATTACTAATTCCATATAAACTATTAAAATGTGCGAAAATGACCAAAATGCGCATTATTTTGTATGGGGTATGGGATTTATTTTCAATATTTTGCACATTTGCGAGAATTACTTATTTCATATAAACTATTAAAATGTCCAAAAATGAGCAAAATGTACATTATTTTGTATGGGGTATGGGATTTATTTTCAATATTTTGCCCATCTGCGAAGACTTACTTAATTAATTCATATAAACTATTAAAATGTTCGAAAATGAGCAAAATGCGCATTATTTTGTATGGGGTGTGAAATTTATATTCAATATTTTGCCCATTTGCGAAGAATTACTAATTGCATACAAACTATTATAATGTGCGAAAATGACCAAAATGCCCATTATTTTGTATGGGGTATGGAATTTATTTCCAGTATTTTGCCCATTTGCGAAGAATTACTAATTCCATATAAACTATTAAAATGTGCGAAAATGACCAAAATGCGCATTATTTTGTATGGGGTATGGGATTTATTTTCAATATTTTGCACATTTGCGAGAATTACTTATTTCATATAAACTATTAAAATGTGCAAAAATGAGCAAAATGTACATTATTTTCTATGGGGTATGGGATTTATTTTCAATATTTTGCACATTTGCGAAGAATTACTTATATCATATAAACTATTAAAATGTGCAAAAATGAGCAAAATGTACATTATTTTGTATGGTGTATGGAATTTATTTTCAATATTTTGCACATTTGCGAAGAAATACTTATTTCATAATATAAACTATTAAAATGTGCAAAAATGGGCAAAATGTACATTATTTTGTATGGGACATGGATTTTATTTCCAATATTTTGCACATTTGCGAAGAAATACTTAACTATTAAAATGTGCAAAAATGAGCAAAATGTACATTATGTTGTATGGTGTATGGAATTTATTTTCAATATTTTGCACATTTGCGAAGAAATACTTATTTCATATAAACTATTAAAATGTGCAAAAATGGGCAAAATGTACATTATTTTGTATGGGACAAGGATTTTATTTCCAATATTTTGCCCATTTGCGAAGAAATACTTATTTCATATAAACTATTAAAATGTGCGAAAATGACCAAAATGCGCATTATTTTGTATGGGGTATGGAATTTATTTTCAATATTTTGCACATTTGCGAGAATTACTTATTTCATATAAACTATTAAAATGTGCAAAAATGAGCAAAATGTACATTATTTTCTATGGGGTATGGGATTTATTTTCAATATTTTGCACATTTGCGAAGAATTACTTATTTCATATAAACTATTAAAATGTGCAAAAATGAGCAAAATGTACATTATTTTGTATGGTGTATGGAATTTATTTTCAATATTTTGCCCATTTGTGAAGAATTACTTATTTCATATAAACTATTAAAATGTGCAAAAATGAGGAAAATGTGCATTATTTTGTATGGGACATGGATTTTATTTCCAATATTTTGCCCATTTTAATTAATTATCTGGTTATACTAAATTTTAAAAGTGAGAAAATCGATATTAATGCACGCACATCCGAATTAATTCATTGACCCTTGAAATTACAAAAAGTTTTAGAAAAGTAAATCAATTTAGATTACATTAGTATTCTTGGCCGGAAGTATAAAAAAAATGGAATTATAATTAAGTATAAATATTTTTAATTAAATTAAAGCGGTGTCGAATTTCATTAAGGTGAAAATTGCTTGAAAATGAATGTGCAAAAATGTTTAAAATACTCATTAATTTGTATGCAGTATAGAATGTATTTTAAAAATTTTTGCACATTTTATTTGCACATTTCCTTTGTCCCAGAACCTATATAAATACACTACTGTGTTGGGATATATTACTGGCATGTTCATAATTTTAACTGAACGTTAGAAAAATATTATATGAAAAATTGTTGTTGGTTCGTTGTTACTATTGCGAATTTAATATTATAACAACAATATTTTTTTGTTGGCATTGCGATATATGTATTACTGTTGTGTTCATAATTTTAAATGAACGTTTGAAAAATACTATATGTACATAATAAAAATTACGAAATGTTGGTTTGTTGTTACTATTGTGAATTTAATGTTATAGGAACAATATATTTTTTTCTTGGCATTGCGATATATGTATTACTGTTGCGCTCATAATATTTGCAAATTTATAAATATTATAACGAATTATTTTTTTTTGTTGGGCTTGTTAAATAACATTATAAATAAATCACTGTTGAACCTAAGTTATCTACTCCCCACTGCTGCCACTTTTTTGGTTTTTATTGAACCGATATAAAACCATTAGCTTCGCCACTGAATTTTGGGACGGTTGTTCATATAATCGTCGTGTGATGATACTGATGTTTAGCCGCAATTTTATATTTTAGAAGAATTTGAATGTTTTTAATTCACAATTCTATATTTCATATTCTTTTTTTTAACACAATGTTAATTTAAGAGTATGTAAATTATATTTTAAATATATGTTTTTAAGAAATTGATTTTCTTATGTGTTATTTTTATTTTACATTTTAAAGATATTTTTTTTATTGAATTTTGTAAAAAAAAAATATAAGTTTCGGATAGATTAAATTTTTTTAAAATCACCCCACACCTGACACCAATGTAATATTTGTATCACTCTGCGATAATTATATGTTAAATAAAGCAATAAAACAAAACTTTTTACTATAATTTATTATTAATTGAAAATAAAAAGGTCTATTTAAGCTGAATATTTAATTACGATTGGTGTTGCTAGTAAATTTATTTCTGATCATGATTTAAAAATAACGATATTTGAATATTTTTAAAATCCAACGCGCTTGCAATTCGGCAGAAAATATTTTTGTTTTCTTTAATTATAATTTTTAACTTAATGTACACATGCTTGCAAATCAGCATAAAAATTATATTGTTCAGTACGTACTACTCATTACATTGTTGAGTACGTAGTACTCACTACATTGTTCAGTACACTACGTACTAAATAAAATAGTTATTTTTATTTTAAAAACATTTTTTTTTATTTCTATTATAAAATCTATTGTGCGCTTTAACAATACAATTTCTTATACTATTTTTCATACTCCTGCAACCTGCATTGTTGAATTTGGACTGCAAATTTCCATTTAAATTGTAACTCCACATTGTTTTGAAAATTAAACTACTGATTATTGATAACTCTTTACTTCATTATGAATAATCATTATTATTTCCTAAATGAATATAGTACATTTATTTCCGTAATGAATATAGTACTGAGATCTCAGGGTATAAGTTAAAGTGTGGTAAATATATATGAAAAATATCAATAAATACTTTCGTTTTATCTTGTTACTGAATGTTCAGGGAAGAAGATGCAATATTTCCATCAGTGAGTAGTCAGCAGTAATGCATACGCATTTTTTTCTATCATACACAAAAAATTACTAATACATTTACAAAAATTGTGAATATGTAGTTTTGTAAAGCCTGAATTCAATTTGGCAGTGTGTAAATATCAATAATAGTAATTACATAAGATATATATATAACCAACAAGTAAAAAACCAGCTGATATGACAGCTTCATCAAAAATAATGCGAGTAGCCGTTGAAGTACAACAATTTTGGGCATACCAAACAGAAATATGCTTTGCACAAATAGAGGCACAATTGCCAAAGTGAGGCATTAAAACTGATTTTTCAAAATTGAACAATATGAAACAGAGCTAAATTTCTCACACAACAAGTACAAGATGCGGTTTAGAACCCACCACAAATCGAATAATATGAAAACCTAAAAAAATATATTTTAGGCGGAATTTGTTGGCGGAAATCGATTTAGGTGAAAACAAACTTCTCCATTGTACAACGAATTAAATAGCTTGGCGCAACCATAAATTAAGAGTTTCTAAAACATTTTGATGCAAAGACTTCTACCACAGATACCAGTACTATTAGTAGCATTCAATGACTACAAAATTCGTTAGCTAATACCAGTAGTTGATACTATCATGGAAACTAATGTACTATCAAATTCAGTAACCCGAATTCTACGTACACCGGAACACATGTTATCAGAGCAAAATTCTCATCCCTTAATTGTAATTAAAATCAATTCCATTTTTACGAATTTATATAATTTTTATAATAATACCCTTCAATTAAAAAATAACTCAACAGACTGGAAATGGACACTGGAAATGAAATTGTAAATTTCAAAATTATTTATTACTGATTCTGCGATACCAGTAATAGGTCCAGATTTTTTGAAATATTACGGTCTTTTAATAGATGTCAAATATAATCAGGTCATAGATCAAAAAACAAAATTATGAACTGTTGGAACAGGAACATTACGTAAATTCGAAATCAAAACGTTTAATATTAAAAGCTAAATATAAGGATATAACCACATTAGATAATGTAACAAAACCAACACTATTTCAAACTTGTATTGTAACGTCTGTATTGTCATGACTTAGAAGATTACCATTAGATAAATTAGCAGCGGCAAAAGCTGAATTTGAATACCTTATGCGACCAAGCATTTGGTATCCATCTAAATCCAGCTAGGCGAGTTTATTACATCTCGAAATCTGGATGACTACCGTGCTCTTAATGCTTAAACGCTGCACAATAGATATCTTGTTGCAGATATACACAATTTAACAAGTATGTTAATGGTAAAAAATAAATTCGAAAATTGATTTACAACGAGCATTTCAACAAATACCAGTGCAACGTGCCAAAGACTGCGATCACCACACCATTTGAATTGTTTGAATTGAGATTGAGAATTGCAGCACAAACAATGGAAAGTTATATGCATAAAATTTTAAGAGGAATAGTATTTATATTTTCATATATTGATGACGTTTTTATTGCTTCATCAACACTAAAGGAACACTACACACATCTGAAATCCGTTTTTCAGGAATACCACGAATATCACCTCAACATAATACAATAATAAATCAAGCACTAACAAACGATCGTTGGAAAAAAAACGATACTCCTGAATTAATATGGACAACAGAGACATTGGACGAATTTAAAAAATTCAAAAACCATCTAATAGAAGCGACATGTCTTGCACACCACATTACGGCGATCACCACTTTATCTATATGTTGACGCATCGGACAATGCCCTATAAACAGTTTTTAACCAAGTTCAAACCGGCAGCATGCCCGGCGACCCCAATTAGCGCGTTTGTACCGCTTTGCTACCACTCATACTCATGAGACCAGGTTTAGTTACGTGATGGAAAGAGGCAGTTTAGATCCACCTCGTATTGTTCAAGAAGCGTACCATGTCTTTGGGTTGCTTCGTGGCTAGATCGTTCAGTTCTGTGAGGTATGGGCTGCCGAAAGAGTTGTATCTGGCTCTGGCCAGTACAGGGCACTTGCAGATGAATTGCAGTATAGTTTCTTTCTCATGCGGTATATTGCAGCTTCGGCATGATTGGTTGAATAGAATGCACAATCTGGCCGCATGTTCACTAATCGGCTAGTGCCCCTTGTATACAGCTGTAGTTCTAGCTATATCTTTGCAGGGCAGCTCTAAAAGGTAGATTGTTCTTCTTTTTTCGTAGGACGGCCATGTTTTCCTGGCCGTTCTACACGTTTTTAGGGTATTCCATCTTAGATTAGTTAAGGATAGGAAGTGTAAATGGATGTCTCTTTTTACGGTATTTAAGAGGAGCTCAACTTGCTCAGCAAGTGATGCATCCGAATCGGAGCTACTCCTAGCTAATTCATCTCCTACCTAATTCATCCTACCTGGGATGTTCCTATGGCCCGGAACCAAGAGCAGGGTGACATTGTACTGGCTACCAATATGTACGAGCTCATTCGAGCATTTCTGCACCAGCTTTGATGATATTATGGCTGAGTGAAGAGCCAATATAGCATCTTGGCTGTGCGTAACTATTGTCACGTTGCGTTTAGGGAATGTGTCATTCCTCACTATTTCGCATGCTTTCCAGATTGCTAGCATTTCAGCTAGAAAGACGCTAGGTCTGTCTGGGAGCCTGTATGATTGAATTAAAGCTAAAGTTTGCTAATAAACACCAGCAGCAACACAACAGTCCATTTTTGAACCATCGGTAAATAGTACAGTGTCAATTCCACCCATGGGGTTTCCATCCTTCCAATGCCTTCTTGTTGGTATCTTATTTTCTTGTAGATCTCCAACTTGGGGATGGTGTAGTCTGTGGATTTGGGTACCAGTATCCTGGTGACAGCACTAAAGATATTGCTGTGTCCATAAGGGCTTTCCAGCCAGTACTCATTTACTTTGAGT
Source organism: Rhamphomyia laevipes (assembly GCA_963920725.1). NCBI lineage: Eukaryota > Metazoa > Arthropoda > Insecta > Diptera > Empididae > Rhamphomyia > Rhamphomyia laevipes. The sequence continues at coordinate 67,992,976 of OY987255.1, forward strand.
CTGGATGCACTACAAGTGGCTAAATGTTTGATGTGTATGTCTAATGGGAAAAGATAGAGAATTGCACGTCCATCGGCGTAGATTTTAACGCTCCCGTAACGCTAATACATGCACTCCTCTGAACTCTACCTACCATGGTACGAATGTTTCCTTCCCCACAGCTGCCAACCACACAACTGATCCATATGTGAGGATAGGACATACTATGACAATGTACATCCGCAAAGCTATGTTCGGCTTTAATTCCCACTTCTTTCCAAGCAACTTTTTACAGGAATATAGAGCTATGCAAGCCTTCCTGGCTCTTTCTTCAATATTAGGCCTCCAATTCAGTTTCGGGTCAAGTACTACGCCCAAGTATTTTACTTTAGATGACAGATCAAGCGTTACACCGTCCAGTCTTGGTCAGATGAACGTTGGTATCTTTGTTCTGGTTATAAAAGCATCAGTTCTGTTTTAGCCGGGTTAACGCAGAGGCCACAATCTTTGGCCCATTTGTTAACCATGCCCAAAGCTCTTTCCATAATCTCGCTGATTATGTTGAGATACTTCTCATAAACCAATATGACTAAATCGTCTGCATATTCAACCGCTATAACTCCTTTCTCTTGGATTTTTTTCAAAATTTTGTTCATTACCAGTAACCACAGTAGGGGAGACAGCAAACCGCCTTGTGAGGTTCCTCTACTTACATGTCTGGTAACCTGATTATTGCCAATATCCACCTGGATTTCCCTGGCCAAAAGCATACTAGCTATCCACCGGCTAAGTGTTACTTAGACACCTAATTCGGCCAGCGAGTCTTGGATAGCTGTTACATAGATGTTGTTAAAGGCACCCTCCAATGTTGTCCAAAAAAGTGGCTAAGGAGAATTTTTTATATTGTATAGATTGCTCAACCGTTCGCACTACCTCGCTCAGTGCAGTTTCCGTGGACTTACTTTAACAGGAGTCATGTTGATATGCACAGTGGAGTTCTCTCCAAGGTTTTTCTTAGATCAACCTCGAGTATGCGCTCCAAGGTCTTTAACATGAAAGATGATAGACTTATAAGCTTGAAATATTTGACCATTTCGTGTCCTCTCTTGCCAGCTTTTGGTATAAAGACAACCTTCACCCGTATTTACGGCTGCGGAATATGTCCGAGTGTAAGGCTACCTTTGAAAAACTGCATTATCATAGGAATAGCTAGTTCCTTAGCTTCATGTAACATCTTCGGAAAAAGTCCATCCAAACCAGCAGATTTGTATGGAAGGAAATTGTCAATCGCCCAGGCAATTTTCTTTTCAGTGATAAGTGACCTAGCCCATTCGCCCGAATCCATTTTGTTGTGGTTGTCATGATCACCCGTCTGGGTCATCCTGCCAGCAACATCCGTGTTTCCAGGGAAATGAGTATTTAGCAGTAGATTTAATGTTTCTGAGATCGACTCCGTCAATGTCCTATCTGTTGTCTTTAGGAAAGACGGGTTGGAATGCTCTTTAGATAAGTTTCTGCTCAGTCTGGCAGAGTCTGTAGTGCTCTCGATAGATTCACAGTACTCTTGCCATCCCTGGCTTTTAGCTGACCTGGTGGTTTTTTGTACTCTCTAAGCTGAGCCTTGTAGGGTTGCCAACAGTTCTGTTTATAACAGACATTATATGTTTCTGTAGTCACCTTCCTCAGCTTGGTGAGGTTTTCATTCCACCACACAGGGATTTTTTTTCTTGCTGCGTTTTATAGGACATGACACTTCAAATGAGACCCTCATGGCCATAGTGAACTTGTCCGCCTCTTCTTATAACTCAGTGATTGTTTCTATATCGGTTACGGGGCCACCTATGGCTGCTAGCTTTTGTTTCAGCAGTGCTGTAAATTTCGACCAGTCAGAGCTTTTAGGATTTCTATAAGATTTTGGCTGACCGAACAGAAGGTTAACTTTGAAGAGTATCCAGCTGTGATCCGAGAAGGATCTTCTCTCGGATACTCTCCAATTTTCTACTTTTAGGTTTTCATCATTACCAGAGCATGTAAAGTCTATAACATCTTCCCAGCCCGATAATCTTTCTGAACTGGGAAACCCCTATTGCATATTAGTAGGTTAGTATTTATAATGAAATCAAATAGTGACTCACCTCATTAGTTAGTTTTCGGCTGCCCCACAGGGTGTGCCAAGCATTGGCATCGCATCCAACAAGCAGTCTACTTCCTTTGGCATGGATCAACTGCTGCAAATTTTGGTGGTGTTCTGACACCTTTCAACACTGTTAGATCTTCATAGCTATAATTGGGACAAAGATGTGCATTAACATGTTTTTTAACTGGGGCTGGTTCGTCGTAGACCATACATCTTTACCGTCAGAACACTCCACTTTCACCACTGTTAGATCTTCATAGCTATAATTGGGACAAAAATGTGCATTAATGCGTTTTTTAACTAAAAAACACGTTCTTAGCTTATCTTGATCTGTGTCTACGGTCTTGTTATAATCACTGGTTTTCAAGTGCCTGAAGACTTTTTTGGTCAATTAGAAGAAGGAACGATATGCTATTCTTCGGCTGATCTGACATAACACAGTCCCAGTTATCCATCGGAACCCCCGGGTTGTGCACCCTCAAACACGCAAGGAGCTTCTCCCCTTCCATCCCCATCCTAGGTAACCAAATGCGGGCTCTAGGTATCCTATGGATTTTATTAGCTGGGATGAGGCTAATCTTGGCTTCGTCCCAGGCGTCACTAATTTTAGCGACACAATCCCTAAGGAAATCCATTGAGAACTGATCATCGCATTTAATTACCCGGTAGCCCCTGACTACCTCGGAAGAGGCCCCCTGGCTCTCTATGATGAAATCCATTACGAGTTCCGATAGCTTCACTTCGAGCTGTGCCCACAAATTGGCTGTGACTTGCCGGTTGTTGGATTTTACGTTTACTACAGCAAGTCGTAAGTGATCCTTGGTAATACCACTAAACTGGCGCCTTGTAGGGTAAGTTTTGTTGATGGTATCTATTCTGGCGACCTTTGGTTTCGGCATGACTCCGCAGGACTCTTCTTGAGACCCGTCTTTCTAATTGTTTATGCCTACTTTATCTGAGTTATGCGACTCAAGCTGGCGCACTAACTCAGTGTACTTCTTTTTGTCCGCCTTGTCCCTTTCTACGACCTGGTACTTGCCTTTGTTGCAACACTAGGAGTAGTATGGCTGTTGTTCTAGTGTCGTGTTTTATAGTCTCCTGACTGGAGAGGAGCAGATCATCTTCAGAAGATGATCCAATATGTTGCTGTTGATTGTTGTTTGTATTTGTTGCTAAATTGTTGTTCATTGTTGTTCCCACGAGTATGTCCGGAAAAAACGGTCTGTCCTGGCAGAGCCGACTTACCTAGATAAAGCACTTAATACAACCGACCCTGTCTGGAAATCGAAGGGAGCACGCTAGCGACTGGTTTAACCCCCAGCCTTTCAGTCCTCGGCACGGTGCTCACACCACTTGACATTAGGTTTCGACAGGAAAATGAATATTGGAAAGGAAGTTCGAGGAGGGATGGGAGGAGGTTTCGGAAGGTGTTGCGACTGTTGGCTACGTAGAAACGCATTGCCCAGGACGAACCAGCATGATGGACTTGTCACGCATACGTGGAGGTCGTCGCAACTCGTCCCGAAATAGAGCATATATGATCATGAATTGCTAGCGATTTTCAGGGCGTAAAATATTTTTATTATTTACTGGAAGGGTGAGAATTTATAATATTCACCGATCATAAACCTCTCACATTTTTTTTGCAAAAAAAATAAAAAATATCACCAAGGGAACTCAGAGAGTTGGATTTTATAATCCAATATTCTTCCAACATATTGGAAGAATAGTGAAGCTATCGGAACTCGTAATCCAGACTTACAAAACCATGTTGTTGGTTTTTTATCAAGCTTAAATAAAATTTAAAACACAAATTTGTTATATGATTAAATAGAAAACAGAAGTTATACCACATGAGAAAACTGAGGAACATTTTATACATATAAACGCAAATATCGTCAGACCACTACCCACTGCAAAACTTCTTCGTGTTTCTTGTTACAACCATTATTCGTTTGAACTTATGACCAGTGGTAATACCAATGGAAGCAAAACTTATCATACATTGTTGGATTAGTCAATTTGGTGTACCATTGTTAGTCACAACCGATCTCTGAAGACAGATTGAATCAAAGTTATTCACCGAATTAAATAACTTATTCAGTATAATACACCCTACTACCTGTAAGCAAATGGTATTGTTGAATCGGACATTTAAAGTTGCATTTATATGTAATCAATCTTCAAATTACATAAACATATTACCACTAATAATACTTCCTATACGAACTTCATGGAGATGATATTAAAGGTACTTCAGCAGAAATGGTATACGGAGATAACCAGGATATTTCTTTTCAAGTGGGTCAAATAATTAAAGTGAAAAAGATTTTATAAAAGGTCTTCGGAAAGCAATGGTCAAAAGCAACGAACAGTAATTTCACAAGATGTCACTGCAAAATATTTTATTTAAAAATTGTTTAAGGACTGCACTCACGGTTTTATCAGAGCAGATAAAGTTCGTGCATCAAAAAAGCATTGAAGTCGTAAAAAAATTTAAAAGTATTACACTATTAAATTAAAAAAAAAAACCTTTTTACTGATCAATTGAAATCAGCATTTTAAATATCAACATAAACGTCAACAAATTCGTCAACATTGTTGTGTCTGGTCACGGCACCAATGTTGTGTTTATTTATTGTAATTGTTTTTTCTATTTCATCGTCTAGTAGTTGTTTATATGTATACGGGTGCCAGCGCTACGAGTGCATTAACTTCGGAAGCCCAATCGGCTTGACGAAAAATTAAAAAAATCATTCTATAGGGGGTCTAAAATGCACCATTACCGATATACAGGGTTATTCATTTAAAAAATTTTTTTACATTTTTACATAAATGGAAAAATTTCGCAAACTATTTAATCGAGATTTTTTTTTCAACAGGTAATTGTCGTAGCTTTATTTTGATGTATCATTTGATGATATTAAGTGTTGCCAATGTGCAAATTTAGTATCTCAAAGTTAGATTTGTTTTTATTTTTAGTAAAATCAAAATATCTCAAAAAAGTTACGTAATAAAATATTTTTTTTCAATTACAATTTTTCAATTACAATCGCCATTTGTTTTCTATAAAAAATCTGACGGCTTGAAAACTGTACCTGACATACAAAAAAAATTACAGGTCCAAATATACGTACATATCGCGTAAAAAAAAAAACATAAAATTTATTTTATTACATAAGGAGGATTTTGTGTAATTCAGATCATTATTTGCAGGTACATTTTGACCTGTCACTTTTTTGTGCGTCAGGTACAGGTTTTAAACCTTCTAATTTTTGATAGAGAATTTAATTTAAAATTAAAAATAAATACTTTATTACGTAACTTTTTTCAGATATTTTGATTTTACTAAAAAAAAAAAAAGAATCTTGATTAAATAGTTGCGAGATTTTTCCATTTATGTAATAATGTAAAAAAAAAATTAAAAAAAATGAATCACGTTCTATCTCGGTAACGGTACATTTTAGACCCCCCCTATAAAACATTTTTTTTAAAGTTTTTCGTCATGCCGAATCATCTCCCGAAGTTGGGTACTGTATACTAAAGCAATATCTGTATAGTATGTTGATGTGCTCTGTATTTACTGACTGATATTTGATATTTAGGCAATGGCTGTAAAGTAGACTTGATTGGGTTTTAACTCAATAAAGCTTTGATTTTTTTTTCTATTCCTTCTGAGGCAATGTCTGAACAGAATCTGAGATATAATTGAACTCTCTTAAAACACCAAAAATCCACCCAATTTATTTAGTTTTTATTGCTTCTTTAGCGCTTTATAAATTATTGATTGATTTATTAAAAGAAAATGTGTAGATTATTAATAAGCTTTAATGAAATAAAATACTTTGTATTTCTAACTAACTCTACTTTATTTTAAGTTATTTATATAATGTTCAATGACTTAAATTATTAAGCTAATTTATTTTAATTTAGAAATTCAATTTCTAATATTAATTTACGTTTGAGTATGCAGTATCGTGTGTCACATATAAAATTATTTTTGTACTAGTTAACGTCGGTTGATATAATTATATTAACTGTTAACTGTTGTTTGTAATTTGAATTGCAATATGCAACGCCTATGGTTTTGTGTGTGTGTGTATACAGAGTGGACCCTACATTGCCCTTTTTGTGGATCGGAAACTAGTTTTCGAAATTTATTGACACTGTACCGTAGTAAATAAACAAGGCTGGTTCTAGCTCAATCAAAAGAGTTTTTTCTCTTTCGCACTTATTATAATAGATGGCGCTGCGTTGAAAATCTTTTTCTCTTTCGCGCTTATTATAATAGATGGCGCTGCGTTCAAAAGCTTTTTGTCGCTTTGATTTGGTTTGAAGCTTTGCTAATTGATTGATTTTATTTGTGGTTTGTTGTTGGTGAAAAGCTTTGTTGTGTTGGCAGTAAATGTGTTGTTGTTGAAAAGCTTTGTTGTGATGCCAACACAACAAAGCTTTTCACCAACAACAAACCACAAATAAAATCAATCAATTAGAAAAGCTTCAAACCAAATCAAAGCGACAAAAAGCTTTTGAACGCAGCGCCATCTATTATAATAAGACGAATGGGACTGTCTTTGTCTTTGTTTAGGCTTGAACTAAACAAAAAGCGGGAAAACTTTGCGTACTTTTGTATAGTAAATAAAGCGGGAAAACTTTGTTTACTTTTTGTATGACCTTGAACTATAAAAACTTTGTTTTGATTTGTTTTTTTTTTTGTGGTAAGGTTTTTATCATGAAATATTTTGTTTTAGCTTGATTGAAAATGCGGGAAAATTTTGTTTATTTTTGCATAATCTTATGAAATATTATTTAGGCGAGTGGGATGTGATATTTTTTTGTGATGTATAACAGTTTTTGGTTAAATTAGAATCTATAATCTTAGGATGCATCTGGCGGAAGTCAAAAAACAAGTGCGGAAGTGTTAAATCTATAATCACAGGATGCAGTCCAGGAAATTATTTGAATATGGGCGAATGTCTTTGTTCTCATGGAAACTATATTGATAAGATTTTTCCGTTATTTTAAATTGAAAGAAAATGTAGTGGGGAGTAATTGTATATATATACCAAGTAATTTTTGAATATTAATTATAAGCAATTGAGAATCGTGACTCACTTTCAAGGGATTATAGACAATCCAAATTGAATGCGGCTAAACTATTCACACGGGAAAAGGTTAGCTGGGCAATTAAGTCCTTCAAACCATTTAAATCACCAGGTATAGATGGTATTTACCCAGCCCTCCTGCAATACGCGAATGTAGCACTAATAGACAGATTGTGTAAAATTTACGCCGCATGTCTGGACCTGAGCTACATTCCTAAAATATGGCAAGAGTCAAAGGTAGTTTTCATACCTAAACCCGGCAAAACTAATTATGCTTCAGCAAAAGCATATAGGCCAATTAGTCTGACCTCTTTCCTTTTAAAAACTATGGAAAGAATCATTGAAACGGAATTGAGGAACTCAATCCCAATTTCATCGTTATCTTCTTTTCAACACGCCTACTGTAAAGGCAGGTCTGTTGATTCGGCTCTGCATAGTATAAGATATATTATTGAAAAATCATTCATACAAAAGAACGCCACTTTGGGAATGTTCATTGACATTGAAGGTGCCTTTAATAATGTTAACTCAGAATCAATACTTGGTTGTCTAAGCCGAAAAGGCGCAGACAGTAAAATTGTGAACTGGATAGACTTCATGCTTCGTAATAGATTATTAACTGCAAACTTCGGTGGCTCGTTAAGAAATGCACATGCCGGGAATGGAACTCCGCAAGGAGGCATTCTATCTCCTCTTTTATGGCTACTTGTCATCGATGACCTCTTACACGAGTTGTCGGAAGCAGGATACCATATCATCTGTTATGCAGATGACTTGGCGATTCTAGTCACTGGTAAATATGAGACAACGCTAACCGAGCTTATTCAAAGTGCGATATTCATTGTTGTTAGCTGGGCAACAAAGAACGGACTAAAAGTAAACCCGGATAAAACTGAGCTTTGTCTTTTCACTCGGAAAAGAAGGAGTCCCAGCCTAATACTCTCAAAAATTGGCAATACCACCCTAACTATGGTAGATCAGGTTAAATTTCTTGGTATAATTTTTGATAAAAAACTCCTTTGGAAACAACATTTGAACGAACGTGCTTCCAAAGCCATTAGAATCTTTTGGACATGTAGAAGCGCGATAGGTAAAAAATGGGGTCTAAATTCAAAGATAATCCACTGGATTTACACGTGTGTAATTAGACCAATAGTTACATATGGAGCATTAGTGTGGTGGAAGTCAATGGAAACGGTAACAAAATACAAGATTTATGAAAAGGTACAACGTCAGTGTTGTATGGGTATCACAGGTGCACTGAAAAGTACACCAACAAATGCCCTTGAAGCAATTCTATATATACAACCGATAGATATACATGTGAAAAAATTAGCGGCCAATACCGCTTTACGGCTAAGTCTTAACGGACTCTTGAAAAAAACGAATCCTAACGTTCCGCATTGTGATATTCTCGAGGTAATCAGGTCGGCAGGTTGTCAGCTTGACTCAGAATGTGACAGACAAATAGCGGAACTTACTTTCGGGAATAAATATAAAATAAGAATACCGTCGAGAAGGGAATGGGAAAATTGTAATCCAATCCCAAGGAACGGAACTACGATCTTCACAGATGGGTCTAAAATGATTACAGGCTGTGGTGCGGGTATCTACTCGGCAGACTTAGATATTAATCAAAGCCTAAACCTTGCAGAACATACCTCGATTTTTCAAGCAGAATTAGCTGCAATCAATAAAGCAGTAGAAATTCTAAACGATAAAAACCTTATTGAACACACAGTGGTCATCTGCTCAGACAGTCAAGCTGCGCTGATGGCTCTGGAGAAAAATTCTACCGACTCGAAGCTAGTTAAGATTTGTAAAACAAACCTAAATATACTAGGAAGCCGAAACATAGTAAAACTCCTCTGGTCACCCGGTCATAGATCAATCGAAGGCAACGAAAGGGCGGATGAACTGGCACGTCAAGGAGCCAATTCAAATCCTACTGCCATAAATACTGTAACAATTGGCTACCCACTAAAACTCGCAAAATATTTAATTGCGACCTGGGCACAAGAAACGCAATCTCTTAGATGGCAGAACTCGGTAGGGTGTACACACACCAAACTATTCTGGGGAAACCTAAATTCTAAGAAAACGAATAAAATCCTTTCCATGACCAAATCATCGATTAGACTTTTTACGGGTATTGCAACAGGACATATTCTGCTGAGAAAACATGCCTATCGGTTAGGTCTATCAGCAGAATCCTGTTGCAGAGGGTGTGATGAAGTTGATGAAACTGTAGAACACCTCCTATGCCAATGTCCTGCGATACATAATAAACGGTTAAAACATCTTGATCATCATTTCTTGACAGACTTGATGGAAGCAGGTACCTTTAAGCCGGCTAAGATTAACTCATTCGTAAGAGCTGTCGGATGGGTCGACGTGCTAGAAGCTTAATCGGCCGTCGACAGGGAGGGTACAACGGGCCAATAGGCTCAAGTGCGCGAAGGACCTTGATTCCGTCACCCCTTACAAACCAACCAAACCAACCATAAGCAATTGATGGGTAGTGAAGTGAAATATATAATTGAAACCTCTTAAAGTTTAACAATGTCAATGGCTATAGGAAAAATTAATAATATAAACGAATTAGTAGGAAATATTAAATTAATAACAACAACAGATCAAGAGCCGGAAATATACATCAGGTGGGTTGAAAAATGTGACACAACCATTAAAGAATTACAGCAAATGCTTAGAGAAATCATTGCAAGTGGTGCAAGAAGACACATTGAAAGTGAAATTTCCAAAGTGCTAACGTATCAGCAAATAATTAGAAACAAATTGGTCATAGGTGGAAGCTACAATCTAAATAACATTTCTACTAATGTAGCATGGAATATATTAGAATCAGCATTCAGGACAAAAATACAAACAGGTGTTATTTCTAATTTGAAACATAAGGAACCTAAGCATTTTTTAGAAGATGCCAAAATACTGTTTCGATTAAACGTTGAGAAAATATTGCAACAACATCGTGTTGTGAAAATAAATGCAGCATTTTGTGATCAATTTGTTGCTAATAAGATGGATAAAGTAATAACAGAAGTTAAATATATAAATACTAGAACTCATCAGCTGGATATGAATGATAACATAGAAGAATGGTTTCAAAAAAATATATTGCAGTCAATATTTGTGCAACTGGAAGAATTTCAAGAGAGAGATAGTGGCTGGGCGTTGCAATCAATTATTAATTTAGTTTTAAATATTAATAAGCACACTCTCCTTTTAGCATCATCATACATTAGATTACCAAAAGCAATAAGTGATAAAAAAGCGTGCATAAATATTCAAAATCGGGATGACGCTTGTTTTGCATGGTCTGTAGTCTCAGCCCTTTATCCAAATGTTCAAAACAATACAAGAAGTAGCTCATATCCAAATTATGCGGAAATATTAAATTTAAATGATATTATATTTTCCATGACAATAAAACAAATTCCACAATTTGAACAGCAAAACAGTGAGATTGCAATAAATGTGTTTACTTTGAAAAAGAGTAGACGAAATATATATAGAACAATATCAGCATATCAAAGTAAAAAGGAATCACCATCAAGATAGTAAGATTTAAAATAATAAATTTTATTTTTCAAATAATAATTATTTTTAAATTGTAGCATTAATTTATTGGTATTTAAAGACGATTATGAGAATGAATACAGCTCAGAAGATGATAATGATTATGAGCTACCTGCAAATAGATATCATTATTGTTGGATAAAAGTCTTTCTAGACTTGTTTCATCTCAACTATCCAAACACAGAAAAAAAGCATATTTGCAATCGTTGCCTTCACTATTTTACGACATTGCAACATCTGGAAATGCATCAAATAGATTGTTTTAAAATGAATTCTTGTAGGATTTCTTTGCCAAACAACTCCAATAAAATTGTAAGTTTTAAGAATTTTAATTATAAGACTAAGTGTCCGTGTGTCATTTATGCGGATTTAGAATGTGTATTAAAACCTTATACTGATATAAGTAAATTCCAAGAGCATGTACCATGTAGTGTAGGCTTCATTGTTAAATGCAGTTATGACAATACATTATCATTTTTTAAATCATATCGTGGTGAGGATTGTATTACTTGGTTTGTAAAACAATTGAAAGAATATGCTGAAAACTTAGAAACAGTATTTTTATGTTCACTTCCAATGGATCCGTTAACCAATCAACAAAAATATGATTATGAATTAGCAACAGTATGCCATATTTGCGAAAATATTTTTACTAATGATGATGATGAAAATATAAAGATCAGAGATCATTGTCATCTGACTGGTCTTTATCGAGGTGCTGCCCATTCAAAATGTAATATTAATTTTAAAGATACACATATTGTCCCAATAATTTTCCATAACCTAAGTGGTTATGATTTGCATTTTATTTTAAAAAATATTGCTCAAGATATTCCTGGAGCGTTAGATATATTACCTATAAATAAAGAAAAATATATATCTTTTACAAAAAGTATTTTTGGTAATTTAATAAAATATCGATTTATAGATTCCTATAAAATTATGGCCCAAAGTTTAGATGGTTTAGTATCAAATTCAGATAACTTTTCTGAATTAATATCACAATTTAATAATTTAGAAAATTCCAAACTTCATCTAATAACCCGAAAGGGTATATATCCATATGATTATATTGATTCATTTGATAAATTTTCTGAAACCACACTTCCAAATAAAGATATGTTTTATAATAAACTGAATAGCTCCGATATAAAAGATGAAGATTACTTACATGCACAACAGGTGTGGAGCGAGTTTGGTGTAAGAGATTTAGGCGAATATTCTGATTAATATCTAAAAACTGATGTTTTGCTTTTAGCAGACGTATTTGAGCAATTTCGAATTCAATGCATTCAAGAATATGAACTTGATCCAGCACATTATTTTACTCTACCAGGTTATACTTGGGATGCTATGCTAAAATATACCAAGATAAATCTAGAATTACTTACTGATATCGATATGATATTGTTTGTGGAAAGAGGTATCAGGGGTGGCCTAAGTCAATGCTCTAAATGGTATTCGAAAGCAAATAATAAATATTTACCCGATTATGATCCAAATTTTCCAAATAATTACATTATGTACTTTGATATAAACAATCAATATGGTTGGGCAATGAGCCAGTATATGCCATATACAGATTGCTGTTGGACTGAAAGTGCCGGATTTGATGTTCAAGGAATTAGTGATACATCACCAATAGGATATATTTTAGAAGTTGATTTAAAATATCCCGCTCAACTGCATTATTCGCATCTAGACTTACCTTTTTGTCCAGAGCATATTGCACCTCCAAATTCTAAATTGCCCTACTTTTAGCAACCCAAAACAACAAATCACGATATGTAATACATTATCAAAGTTTGAAACATGCTCTCAGTAATGGACTTGAACTAGTACAAATCCATAGAATATTACAATTTAAACAGGCTCCCTGGCTTAAAAAATATATTGATTTAAATACACGATTGAGAGCAAAGGCTAAAAATGATTTTGAAAAAGATCTATTCAAAATGGTGAATAATGCTGTATTCGGTAAGAATATGGAGAATGTTAGAAAATATAGTATCATAAAGCTAAAAACAAAATGGGATGGTAGATATGGCGCCAAATCACTGATCGCTTCACCAAATTTCAAAAATTCATCTATATTTAGTTGCAATAGAAATGAATAAAGGCGAAATAATGTTTAATAAACCAATATGTGTTGGTATGGCTATTTTAGATATATCCAAAATAAAAATTTATGATTTCCATTATAAATACATGAAACCAATATTCAAGCAAAACTGCACCGCTTTGTATACTGACACAGACAGTTTAATTTATGAGGTTTCCAGCGAGGATATATATCAAACATTAAAAGCTGATTGCCACAAATATTTTGATACTAGCGATTATTCACCCTCAAATATCTGGAATATTCCGTTAGTTAATAAAAAAGTTATAGGCCTGATGAAAAATGAATTGTGTGGGAAAAGCATTTCAGAATTTGTTGGCCTTAGATCAAAGATGTATGCGGTTAGAGTTGAAGGGTAAGATAAAATTAAAAAATCGAAGGGTGTAAAAAAGCATATAGTTGCTAATGATATAACATTTGATGATTATTTAGATTGTTTAAACATTAAACAAAATAAAATAATAATTTCTCAAAATCTAATTCGATCAAAATGTCATAATGTATGTAGCATAAAACAAGCCAAAATTGCATTAAATCCTCACGACGATAAGAGATCATTAATTTTAAACTCGCATAATACATTACCTTGGGGACATTATAGCTTAGGAAATAACAATTAATTTAAGCAATTTAGAAATATTATAAGTTTTTATTGTTATAATTTCTTATTAAACATTACAACTTAAGTATTTAAAACAAATTTTTATAAACAACATTGTATTGAGTTATAATAATAAAAAAAAAAATATTGTATACTAAATTATAAATTGATTGTTTTTAATTATTTTGTAGATATAAAATTTATATCTTTAAAATGAAAAAAATATGCATTTTGGTTTAAATTAGTTTCCTAACTTCACTTGTAAATGGATTGTATTCAATTATTCGATCGTGGAGTAGTAGACAATAAGCTGATGTATTTTGCGGTAAATTTTCAGATGTTTTAAATTCAAGTCGAACATCAACAGGTTTGATGCGAACAATCTATAACTATAATTGGAGCAGTCGATTTGAACTCTGCCCAACTTAAACAAGGTTCACTTTGTCGCCCGTAATATGATTGTTGGAAATTTTTATACATTTCGTAGAGTAAAGCATATCGATATCTAGCAAATTTAATATTCAAATCATCATATGGGTATGTTTCAGAGTTCAAATGGACTTTGATATCAGTTAAATTACAATGATCAAATTTACTAGAATCTTTGGATTTCTGATTTTTCCGATCAGTTTGTAACGCGAAAACTATATATCGTGGTTTCTCCAGTTGAGTTGATGTTTTCACTACCCATGAGTGGTGATTTGTTTGAGGTAAAACGGGGTATTCATACATATCCCAATTTCGAAAGCTCATTTGAATTGGTTGGTTACTTTCTGATATTTTCAATACTCCTAATTTAATATTATCAGCTACAGTTAGATGAGGTATTCGCCATTGTAATTTAAAAAATTGAAACTTATAATCCAATATAGAGGATACAGCATTGTCATCGGTTCTTGCACGATTTAATATCAATTCATGTTTTGCGTTTATGATTATTTTTTTATAATCTTCAGCAAACCCTAACAGCATTTTCAATGGTATACAGAAATTAATGTGTCCACCTGTTGGAGTAATATCATTCTTTGATGACCAGCCTGCATTTAATAAGCTATTGCTTTCGCCATTATCAAATGAAATATAGTTTTTAAGTGTTGAGGTAATCCCAGTATTCCTACACCGATCGATTTCTACACCATTCAACTCATAACGAATTTCATCAAAGAGAAATGCCATAACGTTGTTAACTAATTTCGCTCCCCCAGCAGTTCCATCAGTTTTTGTAATAGCAGCTTCAATATATAAAAAGCTTTCATTAGGTAACAGATAAAGATCTTGATGTTGAACAGAAATTCTAATTTCATCTCCACTGTTATATGACAATTGTGTGACTAAGGGAGTGTTGTTTAACGGATATTTATCCTTAATGGAAAATTACATACTATGATTGTTGTTTTTTCAAATGTAATCTGATTGTTATAGCTTCTCCTCTAAAATTTATTAGATCACTATCCTGGTCAATTATTTTTAATGTGATAGTGGTTATCCTCTTAAAGTTCACAGGTAAATAGGTAACGTTTTGAGGAACTTCTATGATTTTATAGCCAGGTCCTACCTCTGGTGCAAACTCATGCAAAGTGTGCGCTGGTTCATTATTCAAAAAAGACCCCACAATAATATTGAAATCAATTCGAATTGCATTTACTTTATTTATATTTACAGGTAAATCTGATATATGTTTTTTCTTTTTTGCTAATTCTCGTTTACTAAATCCTAACAGTTGTCCAATGGATCACTCCTTATTAAAATATATATCAGCAGTTGCAGTTATTTCCGATTTAAAAGTATTATTATTAGCCACTATTTCAACTTTATATAAACTATTTCTATTTATTAATTCACTATTTATATATCTATAAATATCATCGATTTCATATGAGCCAATCGGAACCTCAATTATCATATCACCTATATGAAATAAATTATTTATTTTGTCTATGTTTGGTATAGAATTATATGTTTGAAAGTCAACGAGGCCGCAAACATAATCTTCAGATAATTCTAATGGTGGAAAATACTCAGTTGATAAGACAGAAGTATTTCCAGTAAAAGTAAGTGTCAACGACATGACTGCTGATAAGAACATAAAAACATTTTTATTGCCACTTCATATATATATACATATGTTATGTATGTAGATAAGAATAAAAAAAAATTTGCTTGCAATTTAAATTATATTTATTTTTCTATGATTTCTTAACACAATTGAACAAAAAATTTAAAAATAATTGATCACATATTACAGTGTCATAGTTTTGATAAACATTATAATTATAGGTAATGTTATTGTTTAGATAATTTACAAGTTCAATTGGTGGCCTTAGATTTCCAAAACTGTCGAAATACTTAGAATTGTTATTGTTTTTGTAGAACGCCACCCAATGAGTCCCAGGACCAGATGAGTCATCCAAATTCAAAATTCCACATTCTATTTTCCAAGGTTTTTTTGGTAGATTATTTCTCATAAATACACCACGAAAGTGAGGTATTTTTGTGGCAAATTTATATAGATCCAATTCAATAAGGTTTTAAATATAATCCATGTCCCTTTTTATATGTTTCAAATATAGCCCACGACCTATAGCAATAGCTTCCATTGTTTTGTTATGACGTTGACTTTCATCGAAATTTTTCTTAGCGTCTTTTACTGCAGTAATTGCTTTAGCTATTCCTGCAGCACCACCTGATAGTGCACCAACTGCTGAAAGTCCAGCAAAAAGCGGTACCAAAAATGGTAAAACACCACATGTTTTTGGTATAGGAATTATTCTCGGTGCTTCAGCTACTGATTTATTAGAAATAATCTTTTTAGTAGTATTAATAGCCATTTTCATTGCATCGTTTACATCATTAGGTTTATGTTTTAATATAGATTTCTTAACATCTCGAACAGCTTTACGAAACAAGCTCTTCTTTTTAAAGCTATTTTTATTTTTTCTAGCTTTATTAATCTTATTTATGCCCATACCAAGCTTAGATTTCATTTTCATAATGTTTGTTATCATTAATGTGTTGGTACGCTCAGATAAATTTGAATCTTTTGCAAGAACACATTGCCAAGCTTTTTCTGCCAATATTTTATCTGCTATATTTCGTTCTGATGAATTACGAAATTTTGAATATGCAATATCGTGTTCTTTACACGCTGAGTCCAACCGATTTATACCCTCGTCACCTCTAGCTAATCTTTCATGAAATTTAGTTCCAGGACCGCAATAGTTATAACCAGGTAGATGTAATTCGAAAAGTAATTTATTAATTGCAGAATTTATTAGTCCTCCTCCAGTGACAGGCCTCTTGCAACTAAAATTTTTATGTAGACATAATTTACGCCACATGTCTGGACCTGAGCTACATTCCTAAAATATGGCAAGAGTCAAAGGTAGTTTTCATACCTAAACCCGGCAAAACTAATTATGCTTCAGCAAAAGCATATAGGCCAATTAGTCTGACCTCTTTCCTTTTAAAAACTATGGAAAGAATCATTGAAACGGAATTGAGGAACTCAATCCCAATTTCATCGTTATCTTCTTTTCAACACGCCTACTGTAAAGGCAGGTCTGTTGATTCGGCTCTGCATAGTATAAGATATATTATTGAAAAATCATTCATACAAAAGAACGCCACTTTGGGAATGTTCATTGACATTGAAGGTGCCTTTAATAATGTTAACTCAGAATCAATACTTGGTTGTCTAAGCCGAAAAGGCGCAGACAGTAAAATTGTGAACTGGATAGACTTCATGCTTCGTAATAGATTATTAACTGCAAACTTCGGTGGCTCGTTAAGAAATGCACATGCCGGGAATGGAACTCCGCAAGGAGGCATTCTATCTCCTCTTTTATGGCTACTTGTCATCGATGACCTCTTACACGAGTTGTCGGAAGCAGGATACCATATCATCTGTTATGCAGATGACTTGGCGATTCTAGTCACTGGTAAATATGAGACAACGCTAACCGAGCTTATGCAAAGTGCGATATTCATTGTTGTTAGCTGGGCAACAAAGAACGGACTAAAAGTAAACCCGGATAAAACTGAGCTTTGTCTTTTCACTCGGAAAAGAAGGAGTCCCAGCCTAATACTCTCAAAAATTGGCAATACCACCCTAACTATGGTAGATCAGGTTAAATTTCTTGGTATAATTTTTGATAAAAAACTCCTTTGGAAACAACATTTGAACGAACGTGCTTCCAAAGCCATTAGAATCTTTTGGACATGTAGAAGCGCGATAGGTAAAAAATGGGGTCTAAATTCAAAGATAATCCACTGGATTTACACGTGTGTAATTAGACCAATAGTTACATATGGAGCATTAGTGTGGTGGAAGTCAATGGAAACGGTAACAAAATACAAGATTTATGAAAAGGTACAACGTCAGTGTTGTATGGGTATCACATGTGCACTGAAAAGTACACCAACAAATGCCCTTGAATCAATTCTATATATACAACCGATAGATATACATGTGAAAAAATTAGCGGCCAATACCGCTTTACGGCTAAGTCTTAACGGACTCTTGAAAAAAACGAATCCTAACGTTCCGCATTGTGATATTCTCGAGGTAATCAGGTCGGCAGGTTGTCAGCTTGACTCAGAATGTGACAGACAAATAGCGGAACTTACTTTCGGGAATAAATATAAAATAAGAATACCGTCGAGAAGGGAATGGGAAAATTGTAATCCAATCCCAAGGAACGGAACTACGATCTTCACAGATGGGTCTAAAATGATTACAGGCTGTGGTGCGGGTATCTACTCGGCAGACTTAGATATTAATCTAAGCCTAAACCTTGCAGAACATACCTCGATTTTTCAAGCAGAATTAGCTGCAATCAATAAAGCAGTAGAAATTCTAAACGATAAAAACCTTATTGAACACACAGTGGTCATCTGCTCAGACAGTCAAGCTGCGCTGATGGCTCTGGAGAAAAATTCTACCGACTCGAAGCTAGTTAAGATTTGTAAAACAAACCTAAATATACTAGGAAGCCGAAACATAGTAAAACTCCTCTGGTCACCCGGTCATAGATCAATCGAAGGCAACGAAAGGGCGGATGAACTGGCACGTCAAGGATCCAATTCAAATCCTACTGCCATAGATACTGTAACAATTGGCTACCCACTAAAACTCGCAAAATATTTAATTGCGACCTGGGCACAAGAAACGCAATCTCTTAGATGGCAGAACTCGGTAGGGTGTACACACACCAAACTATACTGGGGAAACCTAAATTCTAAGAAAACGAATAAAATCCTTTCCATGACCAAATCATCGATTAGACTTTTTACGGGTATTGCAACAGACATATTCTGCTGAGAAAACATGCCTATCGGTTAGGTCTATCAGCAGAATCCTGTTGCAGAGGGTGTGATGAAGTTGATGAAACTGTAGAACACCTCCTATGCCAATGTCCTGCGATACATAATAAACGGTTAAAACATCTTGATCATCATTTCTTGACAGACTTGATGGAAGCAGGTACCTTTAAGCCGGCTAAGATTAACTCATTCGTAAGAGCTGTCGGATGGGTCGACGTGCTAGAAGCTTAATCGGCCGTCGACAGGGGGGTACAACGGGCCAATAGGCTCAAGTGCGCGAAGGAGCTTGATTCCATCACCCCTTACAAACCAACCAAACCAACCATAAGCAATTGATGGGTAGTGAAGTGAAATATATAATTGAAACCTCTTAAAGTTTAACAATGTCAATGGCTATAGGAAAAATTAATAATATAAACGAATTAGTAGGAAATATTAAATTAATAACAACAACAGATCAAGAGCCGGAAATATACATCAGGTGGGTTGAAAAATGTGACACAACCATTAAAGAATTACAGCAAATGCTTAGAGAAATCATTGCAAGTGGTGCAAGAAGACACATTGAAAGTGAAATTTCCAAAGTGCTAACGTATCAGCAAATAATTAGAAACAAATTGGTCATAGGTGGAAGCTACAATCTAAATAACATTTCTACTAATGTAGCATGGAATATATTAGAATCAGCATTCAGGACAAAAATACAAACAGGTGTTATTTCTAATTTGAAACATAAGGAACCTAAGCATTTTTTAGAAGATGCCAAAATACTGTTTCGATTAAACGTTGAGAAAATATTGCAACAACATCGTGTTGTGAAAATAAATGCAGCATTTTGTGGTCAATTTGTTGTTAATAAGATGGATAAAGTAATAACAGAAGTTAAATATATAAATACTAGAACTCATCAGCTGGATATGAATGATAACATAGAAGAATGGTTTCAAAAAAACATATTGCAGTCAATATTTGTGCAACTGGAAGAATTTCAAGAGAGAGATAGTGGCTGGGCGTTGCAATCAATTATTAATTTAGTTTTAAATATTAATAAGCACACTCTCCTTTTAGCATCATCATACATTAGATTACCAAAAGCAATAAGTGATAAAAAAGCGTGCATAAATATTCAAAATCGGGATGACGCTTGTTTTGCATGGTCTGTAGTCTCAGCCCTTTATCCAAATGTTCAAAACAATACAAGAAGTAGCTCATATCCAAATTATGCGGAAATATTAAATTTAAATGATATTATATTTTCCATGACAATAAAACAAATTCCACAATTTGAACAGCAAAACAGTGAGATTGCAATAAATGTGTTTACTTTGAAAAAGAGTAGACGAAATATATATAGAACAATATCAGCATATCAAAGTAAAAAGGAATCACCATCAAGATAGTAAGATTTAAAATAATAAATTTTATTTTTCAAATAATAATTATTTTTAAATTGTAGCATTAATTTATTGGTATTTAAAGACGATTATGAGAATGAATACAGCTCAGAAGAGGAAAGCGATGATAATGATTATGAGCTACCTGCAAATAGATATCATTATTGTTGGATAAAAGTCTTTCTAGACTTGTTTCATCTCAACTATCCAAACACAGAAAAAAAGCATATTTGCAATCGTTGCCTTCACTATTTTACGACATTGCAACATCTGGAAATGCATCAAATAGATTGTTTTAAAATGAATTCTTGTAGGATTTCTTTGCCAAACAACTCCAATAAAATTGTAAGTTTTAAGAATTTTAATTATAAGACTAAGTGTCCGTGTGTCATTTATGCGGATTTAGAATGTGTATTAAAACCTTATACTGATATAAGTAAATTCCAAGAGCATGTACCATGTAGTGTAGGCTTCATTGTTAAATTCAGTTATGACAATACATTATCATTTTTTAAATCATATCGTGGTGAGGATTGTATTACTTGGTTTGTAAAACAATTGAAAGAATATGCTGAAAACTTAGAAACAGTATTTTTATGTTCACTTCCAATGGATCCGTTAACCAATCAACAAAAATATGATTATGAATTAGCAACAGTATGCCATATTTGCGAAAATATTTTTACTAATGATGATGATGAAAATATAAAGATCAGAGATCATTGTCATCTGACTGGTCTTTATCGAGGTGCTGCCCATTCAAAATGTAATATTAATTTTAAAGATACACATATTGTCCCAATAATTTTCCATAACCTAAGTGGTTATGATTTGCATTTTATTTTAAAAAATATTGCTCAAGATATTCCTGGAGCGTTAGATATATTACCTATAAATAAAGAAAAATATATATCTTTTACAAAAAGTATTTTTGGTAATTTAATAAAATATCGATTTATAGATTCCTATAAAATTATGGCCCAAAGTTTAGATGGTTTAGTATCAAATTCAGATAACTTTTCTGAATTAATATCACAATTTAATAATTTAGAAAATTCCAAACTTCATCTAATAACCCGAAAGGGTATATATCCATATGATTATATTGATTCATTTGATAAATTTTCTGAAACCACACTTCCAAATAAAGATATGTTTTATAATAAACTGAATAGCTCCGATATAAAAGATGAAGATTACTTACATGCACAACAGGTGTGGAGCGAGTTTGGTGTAAGAGATTTAGGCGAATATTCTGATTAATATCTAAAAACTGATGTTTTGCTTTTAGCAGACGTATTTGAGCAATTTCGAATTCAATGCATTCAAGAATATGAACTTGATCCAGCACATTATTTTACTCTACCAGGTTATACTTGGGATGCTATGCTAAAATATACCAAGATAAATCTAGAATTACTTACTGATATCGATATGATATTGTTTGTGGAAAGAGGTATCAGGGGTGGCCTAAGTCAATGCTCTAAATGGTATTCGAAAGCAAATAATAAATATTTACCCGACTATGATCCAAATTTTCCAAATAATTACATTATGTACTTTGATATAAACAATCAATATGGTTGGGCAATGAGCCAGTATATGCCATATACAGATTGCTGTTGGACTGAAAGTGCCGGATTTGATGTTCAAGGAATTAGTGATACATCACCAATAGGATATATTTTAGAAGTTGATTTAAAATATCCCGCTCAACTGCATTATTCGCATCTAGACTTACCTTTTTGTCCAGAGCATATTGCACCTCCAAATTCTAAATTGCCCTACTTTTAGCAACCCAAAACAACAAATCACGATATGTAATACATTATCAAAGTTTGAAACATGCTCTCAGTAATGGACTTGAACTAGTACAAATCCATAGAATATTACAATTTAAACAGGCTCCCTGGCTTAAAAAATATATTGATTTAAATACACGATTGAGAGCAAGGGCTAAAAATGATTTTGAAAAAGATCTATTCAAAATGGTGAATAATGCTGTATTCGGTAAGAATATGGAGAATGTTAGAAAATATAGTATCATAAAGCTAAAAACAAAATGGGATGGTAGATATGGCGCCAAATCACTGATCGCTTCACCAAATTTCAAAAATTCATCTATATTTAGTTGCAATAGAAATGAATAAAGGCGAAATAATGTTTAATAAACCAATATGTGTTGGTATGGCTATTTTAGATATATCCAAAATAAAAATTTATGATTTCCATTATAAATACATGAAACCAATATTCAAGCAAAACTGCACCGCTTTGTATACTGACACAGACAGTTTAATTTATGAGGTTTCCAGCGAGGATATATATCAAACATTAAAAGCTGATTGCCACAAATATTTTGATACTAGCGATTATTCACCCTCAAATATCTGGAATATTCCGTTAGTTAATAAAAAAGTTATAGGCCTGATGAAAAATGAATTGTGTGGGAAAAGCATTTCAGAATTTGTTGGCCTTAGATCAAAGATGTATGCGGTTAGAGTTGAAGGGTAAGATAAAATTAAAAAATCGAAGGGTGTAAAAAAGCATATAGTTGCTAATGATATAACATTTGATGATTATTTAGATTGTTTAAACATTAAACAAAATAAAATAATAATTTCTCAAAATCTAATTCGATCAAAATGTCATAATGTATGTAGCATAAAACAAGCCAAAATTGCATTAAATCCTCACGACGATAAGAGATCATTAATTTTAAACTCGCATAATACATTACCTTGGGGACATTATAGCTTAGGAAATAACAATTAATTTAAGCAATTTAGAAATATTATAAGTTTTTATTGTTATAATTTCTTATTAAACATTACAACTTAAGTATTTAAAACAAATTTTTATAAACAACATTGTATTGAGTTATAATAATAAAAAAAAAAATATTGTATACTAAATTATAAATTGATTGTTTTTAATTATTTTGTAGATATAAAATTTGCGGTAAATTTTCAGATGTTTTAAATTCAAGTCGAACATCAACAGGTTTGATGCGAACAATCTATAACTATAATTGGAGCAGTCGATTTGAACTCTGCCCAACTTAAACAAGGTTCACTTTGTCGCCCGTAATATGATTGTTGGAAATTTTTATACATTTCGTAGAGTAAAGCATATCGATATCTAGCAAATTTAATATTCAAATCATCATATGGGTATGTTTCAGAGTTCAAATGGACTTTGATATCAGTTAAATTACAATGATCAAATTTACTAGAATCTTTGGATTTCTGATTTTTCCGATCAGTTTGTAACGCGAAAACTATATATCGTGGTTTCTCCAGTTGAGTTGATGTTTTCACTACCCATGAGTGGTGATTTGTTTGAGGTAAAACGGGGTATTCATACATATCCCAATTTCGAAAGCTCATTTGAATTGGTTGGTTACTTTCTGATATTTTCAATACTCCTAATTTAATATTATCAGCTACAGTTAGATGAGGTATTCGCCATTGTAATTTAAAAATTTGAAACTTATAATCCAATATAGAGGATACAGCATTGTCATCGGTTCTTGTACGATTTAATATCAATTCATGTTTTGCGTTTATGATTATTTTTTTATAATCTTCAGCAAACCCTAACAGCATTTTCAATGGTATACAGAAATTAATGTGTCCACCTGTTGGAGTAATATCATTCTTTGATGACCAGCCTGCATTTAATAAGCTATTGCTTTCGCCATTATCAAATGAAATATAGTTTTTAAGTGTTGAGGTAATCCCAGTATTCCTACACCGATCGATTTCTACACCATTCAACTCATAACGAATTTCATCAAAGAGAAATGCCATAACGTTGTTAACTAATTTCGCTCCCCCAGCAGTTCCATCAGTTTTTGTAATAGCAGCTTCAATATATAAAAAGCTTTCACTAGGTAACAGATAAAGATCTTGATGTTGAACAGAAATTCTAATTTCATCTCCACTGTTATATGACAATTGTGTGACTAAGGGAGTGTTGTTTAACGGATATTTATCCTTATTGTAAATTAACATACTATGATTGTTGTTTTTTCAAATGTAATCTGATTGTTATAGCTTCTCCTCTAAAATTTATTAGATCACTATCCTGGTCAATTATTTTTAATGTGATAGTGGTTATCCTTTTAAAGTTCACAGGTAAATAGATAACGTTTTGAGGAACTTCTATGATTTTATAGCCAGGTCCTACCTCTGGTGCAAACTCATGCAAAGTGTGCGCTGGTTCATTATTCAAAAAAGACCCCACAATAATATTGCAATCAATTCGAATTGCATTTACTTTATTTATATTTACAGGTAAATCTGATATAAGTTTTTTCTTTTTTGCTAATTCTCGTTTACTAAATCCTAACAGTTGTCCAATGGATCACTCCTTATTAAAATATATATCAGCAGTTGCAGTTATTTCCGATTTAAAAGTATTATTATTAGCCACTATTTCAACTTTATATAAACTATTTCTATTTATTAATTCACTATTTATATATCTATAAATATCATCGATTTCATATGAGCCAATCGGAACCTCAATTATCATATCACCTATATGAAATAAATTATTTATTTTGTCTATGTTTGGTATAAAATTATATGTTTGAAAGTCAACGAGGCCGCAAACATAATCTTCAGATAATTCTAATGGTGGAAAATACTCAGTTGATAAGACAGAAGTATTTCCAGTAAAAGTAAGTGTCAACGACATGACTGCTGATAAGAACATAAAAACATTTTTATTGCCACTTCATATATATATACATATGTTATGTATGTAGATAAGAATAAAAAAAAAATTTGCTTGCAATTTAAATTATATTTATTTTTCTATGATTTCTTAACACAATTGAACAAAAAATTTAAACATAATTGATCACATATTACAATGTCATAGTTTTGATAAACATTATAATTATAGGTAATGTTACTGTTTAGATAATTTACAAGTTCAATTGGTGGCCTTAGATTTCCAAAACTGTCGAAATACTTAGAATTGTTATTGTTTTTGTAGAACGCCACCCAATGAGTCCCAGGACCAGATGAGTCATCCAAATTCAAAATGCCACATTCTATTTTCCAAGGTTTTTTTGGTAGATTATTTCTCATAAATACACCACGAAAGTGAGGTGTTTTTGTGGCAAATTTATATAGATCCAATTCAATAAGGTTTTAAATATAATCCATGCCCCTTTTTATATGTTTCAAATATAGCCCACGACCTATAGCAATAGCTTCCATTGTTTTGTTATGACGTTGACTTTCATCGAAATTTTTCTTAGCGTCTTTTACTGCAGTAATTGCTTTAGCTATTCCTGCAGCACCACCTGATAGTGCACCAACTGCTGAAAGTCCAGCAAAAAGCGGTACCAAAAATGGTAAAACACCACATGTTTTTGGTATAGGAATTATTCTCGGTGCTTCAGCTACTGATTTATTAGAAATAATCTTTTTAGTAGTATTAATAGCCATTTTCATTGCATCGTTTACATCATTAGGTTTATGTTTTAATATAGATTTCTTAACATCTCGAACAGCTTTACGAAACAAGTTCTTCTTTTTAAAGCTATTTTTATTTTTTCTAGCTTTATTAATCTTATTTATGCCCATACCAAGCTTAGATTTCATTTTCATAATGTTTGTTATCATTAATGTGTTGGTACGCTCAGATAAATTTGAATCTTTTGCAAGAACACATTGCCAAGCTTTTTCTGCCAATATTTTATCTGCTATATTTCGTTCTGATGAATTACGAAATTTTGAATATGCAATATCGTGTTCTTTACACGCTGAGTCCAACCGATTTATACCCTCGTCACCTCTAGCTAATCTTTCATGAAATTTAGTTCCAGGACCGCAATAGTTATAACCAGGTAGATGTAATTCGAAAAGTAATTTATTAATTGCAGAATTTATTAGTCCTCCTCCAGTGACAGGCCTCTTGCAACTAAAATTTTTATGTAGAGACATTTCAGTGAGGTTGCTAAATTGATTATGAATAAAAGAAACTAAATGCAAATCGTTTTATATGTAAAATCATTAATAAGGATGAGGTTAATAAAACAACACCTTAATTTGCCGATAAGGAATGCCGATGTGAATTGCAATTTTAAGAAAAATATAAAACATGGAATATTATTCCCAAACAGCATAAGGGGAATAATAGCAGGTCCATCAAACTGGGAAAGACTAATGTTATATTAAGCTTACTTGAACACCCCCAATGGATTGAAATTTGAAAATATATATATTTATTCCAAATCATTGTACCAGCCAATATATGAATATTTAAGAAAGATAATAAAACCAATATCTGGAATGGGATATAATACATTTTCTGATGGTAGTGAGGTTATTCCGCCCGAAGATGCCAAACCAAATTTCATTTTTATTTTTGATGATGTAGTTTGTAGAAAACAAGATAACATGCGTTCTTATTTCTGTATGGGTCGTCATTATGAAATTGATAGTTTTTACCTATGCCAAACTTACACGCACATACCGAAACATTTAATACGTGATAATGCCAATTTCATAATCATTTTCAAGCAGGATGATATGAATTTAAAACATTATATAACGATTATGTAAACCCAGATATGTCATTAAATCAATTCCAAAGCATATGCCAAGAATGTTGGAAAGAAAAATATAGTTTTCTAGTTATTGATAAGGATAGTCCCTTGGAGAAGGGGCGATACCGGAAACAATTTGACAACTTTATACTTTTATAAAATCATAATCATTCCTATTGAAGCTGTTGTTTGAGTAAGATGGTGTATTACGTTGATTTACAAGGATTTAAAAATACAGGCAATGATTTTATTCCAAAAGAAATTGCTGCTGCTTTATCATCTGATAGCAAAACACAACATTTTATTATAAAACCACCGTGTAAATTTAATGAGCTATCTGTACCTGAACAAATTCAAGCTAATTGGCTTTATCAAAATCATCATGGAATTAAGTGGTCGGCAGGATTTATTGAATATAAAGAAGTTGAAAAATATTTAATTCAAACACTGAGAAATCAAATTGTTTTTGTTAAAGGTGTTGAAAAACAAATATGGCTCGAAAATATCATTGGGGGTATTGCCTTAATACGTAATATAAGACAGAATAAGTCAGAACACAGAAGTATTTCCAGTAAAAGTAAGTGTCAACGACATGACTGCTGATAAGAACATAAAAACATTTTTATTGCCACTTCATATATATATATACATATGTAATGTATGTAGATAAGAATAAAAAAAAAATTGCTTGCAATTTAAATTATATTTATTTTTCTATGATTTCTTAACACAATTGAACAAAAATTTTAAACATAATTGACCACATATTACAGTGTCATAGTTTTGATAAACATTATAATTATAGGTAATGTTACTGTTTAGATAATTTACAAGTTCAATTGGTGGCCTTAGATTTCCAAAACTGTCGAAATACTTAGAATTGTTATTGTTTTTGTAGAACGCCACCCAATGAGTTCCAGGACCAGATGAGTCATCCAAATTCAAAATGCCACATTCTATTTTCCAAGGTTTTTTTGGTAGATTATTTCTCATAAATACACCACGAAAGTGAGGTATTTTTACGACAAATTTATATAGATCCAATTCATTTAGAGGCCTATTATTGGGTAGCGTCTGTTTCAGTTTTTTGAATAAGGTTTTAAATATAATCCATGCCCCTTTTTATATGGTTTCAAATATAGCCCACGACCTATAGCAATAGCTTCAATTGTTTTGTTATGACGTTGACTTTCATCGAAATTTTTCTTAGCGTCTTTTACTGCAGTAATTGCTTTAGCTATTCCTGCAGCACTACCTGACAGTGCACCAACTGCTGAAAGTCCAGCAAAAAGAGGTACCAAAAATGGTAAAACCCCACCTGTTTTTGGTATAGGAATTATTCTCGGTGCTTCAGCTACTGATTTATTAGAAATAATCTTTTTAGTAGTATTAATAGCCATTTTAATTGCATCGATTACATCATTAGGTTTATGTTTCAATATAGATTTCTTAACATCTCGAACAGCTTTACGAAACAAGCTCTTCTTTTTAAAGCTATTTTTATTTTTTCTAGCTTTATTAATCTTATTTATGCCCATACCAAGCTTAGATTTCATTTTCATAATGTTTGTTATCAATAATGCGTTGGTACGCTCAGATAAATTTGAATCTTTTGCAAGAACACATTGCCAAGATTTTTCTGCCAATATTTGATCTGCTATATTTCGTTCTGATGTATTACGAAATTTTGAATATGCAACACGCTGAGTCCAACCGATTTATACCCTCGTCACCTCTAGCTAATCTTTCATGTAATTTAGTTCCAGGATCGCAATAGTTATAACCAGGTAGATGTAATTCGAAAGGTAATTTATTAATTGCAGAAT
Organism: Rhamphomyia laevipes; assembly: GCA_963920725.1. Classification (NCBI taxonomy): domain Eukaryota; kingdom Metazoa; phylum Arthropoda; class Insecta; order Diptera; family Empididae; genus Rhamphomyia; species Rhamphomyia laevipes. Next base: position 68,021,627 of record OY987255.1, read on the forward strand.
TTATTAGTCCTCCTCCAGTGACAGCCTTTTGCAACTAAAATTTTTATGTAGAGACATTTCAGTGAGGTTGCTAAATTGATTATGAATAAAAGAAACTAAATGCAAATCGTTTTATATGTAAAATCATTAATAAGGATGAGGTTAATAAAACAACACCTTAATTTGCCGATAAGGAATGCTGATGTGAATTGCAATATTAAGAAAAATTTAAAACATGGAATATTATTCCCAACCAGCATAAGGGGAATAATAGCAGGTCCATCAAACTGTGGAAAGACTAATGTTATATTAAGCTTACTTGAACACCCCAATGGATTGAAATTTGAAAATATATATATTTATTCAAAATCATTGTACCAGCCACAATATGAATATTTAAGAAAGATAATAAAACCAATATCTGGAATGGGATATAATACATTTTCTGATGGTAGTGAGGTTATTCCGCCCGAAGATGCCAAACCAAATTCCATTTTTATTTTTGATGATGTAGTTTGTGGAAAACAAGATAACATGCGTTCTTATTTCTGTATGGGTCGTCATTATGAAATTGATAGTTTTTACCTATGCCAAACTTACACGCACATACCGAAACATTTAATACGTGATAATGCCAATTTCATAATCATTTTCAAGCAGGATGATATGAATTTAAAACATATATATAACGATTATGTAAACCCAGATATGTCATTAAATCAATTCCAAAGCATATGGCAAGAATGTTGGAAAGAAAAATATAGTTTTCTAGTTATTGATAAGGATAGTCCCTTGGAGAAGGGGCGATACCGGAAACAATTTGACAACTTTATACTTTTATAAAATCATAATCATTCCAATTGAAGTTGTTGTTTGAGTAAGATGGTGTATTACGTTGATTTACAAGGATTTAAAAATACAGGCAATGATTTTATTCCAAAAGAAATTGCTGTTGCTTTATCATCTGATAGCAAAACACAACATTTTATTATAAAACCACCGTGTAAATTTAATGAGCTATCTGTACCTGAACAAATTCAAGCTTATTGGCTTTATCATAATCATCATGGAATTGGTCGGCAGGATTTATTGAATATAAAGAAGTTGAAAAATTTTTAATTCAAACACTGAGAAATCAAATTGTTTTTGTTAAAGGTGTTGAAAAACAAATGTGGCTCGAAAATATCATTGGGGGTATTGCCTTAATACGTAATATAAGACAGAATAAGACCGAACACAGAAGTATTTCCAATAAAAGTAAGTGTCAACGACATGACTGCTGATAAGAACATAAAAACATTTTTATTGCCGCTTCTTATATATATATACATATGTTATGTATGTAGATAAGAATAAAAAAAAAATTTGCTTGCAATTTAAATTATATTTATTTTTCTATGATTTCTTAACACAATTGAACAAAAATTTTAAACATAATTGACCACATATTACAGTGTCATAGTTTTGATAAACATTATAATTATAGGTAATGTTATTGTTTAGATAATTTACAAGTTCAATTGGTGGCCTTAGATTTCCAAAACTGTCGAAATACTTAGAATTGTTATTGTTTTTGTAGAACGCCACCCAATGAGTTCCAGGACCAGATGAGTCATCCAAATTCAAAATGCCACATTCTTTTTTCCAAGGTTTTTTTTTGGTAAATTATATGTCATAAATACACCACGAAAGTGAGGTATTTTTGCGGCAAATTTATATAGATCCAATTCATTTAGAGGCCTATTATTGGGTAGCGTCTGTTTCAGTTTTTTGAATAAGGTTTTAAATATAATCCATGCCCCTTTTTATATGGTTTCAAATATAGCCCACGACCTATAGCAATAGCTTCCATTGTTTTGTTATGACGTTGACTTTCATCGAAATTTTTCTTAGCGTCTTTTACTGCAGTAATTGCTTTAGCTATTCCTGCAGCACTACCTGATAGTGCACCAACTGCTGAAAGTCCAGCAAAAAGCGGTACCAAAAATGGTAAAACACCACCTGTTTTTGGTATAGGAATTATTCTCGGTGCTTCAGCTACTGATTTATTAGAAATAATCTTTTTAGTAGTATTAATAGCCATTTTAATTGCATCGTTTACATCATTAGGTTTATGTTTTAATATAGATTTCTTAACATCTCGAACAGCTTTACGAAACAAGTTCTTCTTTTTAAAGCTATTTTTATTTTTTCTAGCTTTATTAATCTTATTTATGCCCATACCAAGCTTAGATTTCATTTTCATAATGTTTGTTATCATTAATGTGTTGGTACGCTCAGATAAATTTGAATCTTTTGCAAGAACACATTGCCAAGCTTTTTCTGCCAATATTTTATCTGCTATATTTCGTTCTGATGAATTACGAAATTTTGAATATGCAATATCGTGTTCTTTACACGCTGAGTCCAACCGATTTATACCCTCGTCACCTCTAGCTAATCTTTCATATAATTTAGTTCCAGGACCGCAATAGTTATAACCAGGTAGATGTAATTCGAAAGGTAATTTATTAATTGCAGAATTTATTAGTCCTCCTCCAGTGACAGGCCTCTTGCAACTAAAATTTTTATGTAGAGACATTTCAGTGAGGTTGCTTAATTGATTATGAATAAAAGAAACTAAATGCAAATCGTTTTATATGTAAAATCATTTATAAGGATGAGGTTAATAAAACAACACCTTAATTTGCTGATAAGGAATGCTGATGTGAATTGCAATATTAAGAAAAATTTAAAACATGGAATATTATTCCCAAACAGCATAATGGGAATAATAGCAGGTCCATCAAACTGGGAAAGACTAATGTTATATTAAGCTTACTTGAACACCCCCAATGGATTGAAATTTGAAAATATATATATTTATTCAAAATCATTGTACCAGCCAAAATATGAATATTTAAGAAATATAATAAAACCAATATCTGGCATGGGATATAATATATTTTCTGATGGTAGTGAGGTTATTCCGCCCGAAGATGCCAAACCAAATTCCATTTTTATTTTTGGTGATGTAGCTTGTGGAAAACAAGATAACATGCGTTCTTATTTCTGTATGGGTCGTCATAATGAAATTGATAGTTTTTACCTATGCCAAACTTACATGCACATACCGAAACATTTAATACGTGATAATGCCAATTTCATAATAATTTTCAAGCAGGATGATATGAATTTAAAATATATATATAACGATCATGTAAACCCAGATATGTCATTAAATCAATTCCAAAGCATATGCCAAGAATGTTGGAAAGAAAAATATAGTTTTCTAGTTATTGATAAGGATAGTTCCTTGGAGAAGGGGCGATACCGGAAACAATTTGACTACTTTATACTTTTATAAAATCATAATCATTCCAATTGAAGTTGTTGTTTGAGTAAGATGGTGTATTACCTTGATTTACAAGGATTTAAAAATACAGGCAATGATTTTATTCCAAAAGAAATTGGCTGTTGCTTTATCATCTGATAGCAAAACACAACATTTTATTATAAAACCACCGTGTAAATTTAATGAGCTATCTGTACCTGAACAAATTCAAGCTAATTGGCTTTATCATAATCATCATGGAATTAAGTGGTCGGCAGGATTTATGGAATATAAAGAAGTTAAAAAATATTTAATTCAAACACTGAGAAATCAAATTGTTTTTGTTAAAGGTGTTGAAAAACAAATATGGCTCGAAAATATCATTGGGGGTATTGCCTTAATACGTAATATAAGACAGAATAAGACAGAAGTATTTCCAGTAAAAGTAAGTGTCAACGACATGACTGCTGATAAGAACATAAAAACATTTTTATTGCCACTTCATATATATATATACATATGTTATGTATGTAGATAAGAATAAAAAAAAAATTTGCTTGCAATTTAAATTATATTTATTTTTCTATGATTTCTTAACACAATTGAACAAAAATTTTAAACATAATTGACCACATATTACAGTGTCATAGTTTTGATAAACATTATAATTATAGGTAATGTTACTGTTTAGATAATTTACAAGTTCAATTGGCGGCCTTAGATTTCCAAAACTGTCGAAATACTTAGAATTGTTATTGTTTTTGTAGAACGCCACCCAATGAGTTCCAGGACCAGATGAGTCATCCAAATTCAAAATGCCACATTCTATTTTCCAAGGTTTTTTTGGTAGATTATTTCTCATAAATACACCACGAAAGTGAGGTATTTTTGCGGCAAATTTATATAGATCCAATTCATTTAGAGGCCTATTATTACGTAGCGTCTGTTTCAGCTTTTTGAATAAGGTTTTAAATATAATCCATGCCCCTTTTTATATGGTTTCAAATATAGCCCACGACCTATAGCAATAGCTTCCATTGTTTTGTTATGACGTTGACTTTCATCGAAATTTTTCTTAGCGTCTTTTACTGCAGTAATTGCTTTAGCTATTCCTGCAGCACTACCTGATAGTGCACCAACTGCTGAAAGTCCAGCAAAAAGCGGTACCAAAAATGGTAAAATACCACCTGTTTTTGGTATAGGAATTATTCTCGGTGCTTCAGCTACTGATTTATTAGAAATAATCTTTTTAGTAGTATTAATAGCCATTTTAATTGCATCGTTTACATCATTAGGTTTATGTTTTAATATAGATTTCTTAACATCTCGAACAGCTTTACAAACCAAGCTCTTCTTTTTAAAGCTATTTTTATTTTTTCTAGCTTTATTAATCTTATTTATGCCCATACCAAGCTTAGATTTCATTTTCATAATGTTTGTTATCAATAATGCGTTGGTACGCTCAGATAAATTTGAATCTTTTGCAAGAACACATTGCCAATATTTCGTTCTGATGTATTACGAAATTTTGAATATGCAATATCGTGTTCTTTACACGCTGAGTCCAATCGATTTATACCCCCGTCACCTCTAGCTAATCTTTCATATAATTTAGTTCCAGGACCGCAATAGTTATAACCAGGTAGATGTAATTCGAAAGGTAATTTATTAATTGCAGAATTTATTAGTCCTCCTCCAGTGACAGGCCTCTTGCAACTAAAATTGTTATGTAGAGACATTTCAGTGAGGTTGCTTAATTGATTATGAATAAAAGAAACTAAATGCAAATCGTTTTATATGTAAAATCATTTATAAGGATGAGGTTAATAAAACAACACCTTAATTTGCTGATAAGGAATGCTGATGTGAATTGCAATATTAAGAAAAATTTAAAACATGGAATATTATTCCCAAACAGCATAAGGGGAATAATAGCAGGTCCATCAAACTGGGAAAGACTAATGTTATATTAAGCTTACTTGAACACCCCCAATGGATTGAAATTTGAAAATATATATATTTATTCAAAATCATTGTACCAGCCAAAATATGAATATTTAAGAAAGATAATAAAACCAATATCTGGCATGGGATATAATACATTTTCTGGTGGTAGTGAGGTTATTCCGCCCGAAGATGCCAAACCAAATTCCATTTTTATTTTTGATGATGTAGCTTGTGGAAAACAAGATAACATGCGTTCTTATTTCTGTATGGGTCGTCATAATGAAATTGATAGTTTTTACCTATGCCAAACTTACATGCACATACCGAAACATTTAATACGTGATAATGCCAATTTCATAATAATTTTCAAGCAGGATAATATGAATTTAAAACATATATATAACGATCATGTAAACCCAGATATGTCATTAAATCAATTCCAAAGCATATGCCAAGAATGTTGGAAAGCAAAATATAGTTTTCTAGTTATTGATAAAGATAGTCCCTTGGAGAAGGGGCGATACCGGAAACAATTTGACAACTTTATACTTTTATAAAATCATAATCATTCCAATTGAAGTTGTTGTTTGAGTAAGATGGTGTATTACGTTGATTTACAAGGATTTAAAAATACAGGCAATGATTTTATTCCAAAAGAAATTGCTGTTGCTTTATTATCTGATAGCAAAACACAACATTTTATTATAAAACCACCGTGTAAATTTAATGAGCTATCTGTACCTGAACAAATTCAAGCTAATTGGCTTTATCATAATTTATTTATTTATTTATTTGATCCACTAAATACTAGTTACAAAAAAAATATAATATTTTACTTAATATTTACAATAATCTAATAAACAGATAATAAAATAAATCAATTAATAACAAAATTTGTTAAGAAATAGTAAATTATATGTACGTAAAATTGTATTTAAATTTTTTACATTTAATATTTAAATTTGTCAAATATTTATAATTATTATTATACAACTTACACATAGCTGACATTGGACAAAAAGCGCCATAATTTGTGGTACTAGGAGGAACGAACAATGGACTAAAATTTCTTGTGCTATGTGTGGGAACTTTAAATTTAATGTAAGACAAGAGTCTTTTTGAATCAATCTTTCCATCAATAATATTATGTATGAATGAAAAACAGAAATATTCTCTTCGCTTTTCTAATGTAGGCAAGTCAATTAACCGCAAACGGTCAGTATAAGGAGGTAAACCTAGTGGATTCAACCAGTTAAACTGGCGCAAAGCAAAACGTAAGAATCTTTTCTGCACTGACTCGATTCGATTCACATGAGTAGCGTAAAGGGGGGACCAGACTTGACAGGCATATTCCAAGATTGGACGAACTAAACTAATAAACAACGATTTTAACACATAAGGATCTGAAAACTCACGAGAGTAACGTTTAATTAAACCTAACATAGAATTTGCTTTTTTAGATAAATTATGAATATGATTTATGAATGTGAGTTTAGTATCTAGTATAACGCCCAGGTCCATTAGTGATTCACATTTATTTAAACTAATTCCATTAATATGATAGTCATAATTACACGGATTGTTTTTACGAGGAAATGACATAGATACACATTTGCCAACATTTAGATCTAAACAGTTTCTTTTACACCAAAAAGTGAATGCATTTATATCTGATTGCAACTGAATCGCATCAGTATTTGATTTAATAATTTTAAATATTTTAACATCGTCTGCGTAAATTAAGCATTCTGTGAATTTTAATATAGAGGGCAAGTCATTAATAAATAAAATAAAAAATAAAGGTCCTAAGTGACTACCATGCGGGACGCCACTGTTTACAACAAATCTATTGGATACCACATTATTAAACAATACTCTGTATTCCCTATTAGATAAGTACGATTGAATCCATAAAACAAAATTATCATTTAAACCTAATTTTTTTAATTTCATAAGTAGGATCTTATGATTAAGTTTATCAAACGCTTTAGAAAAGTCAGTGAAGATACAATCAACTTGCGTGTGTTCTTTGAAACTTTCGATACAGAAAGATACATAATCTACTAGATTCGTAGTAGTGGAACGACCCTTACAAAAACCATGTTGACAATTTACGATTAACGATTTAGTGTGAAAATAAAGACATTTACTCACAATTGACTCAAATAACTTAGGTATACATGATAACTTAGCAATAGGACGATAATTTGATATTAACTCTTTTGGACCTTTTTTATGAACCGGAATTATAAATGATACTTTCCATGCGTCAGGAAAACATTGAGTATTAAGAGAACGATTAAATAAATAATGTAACGGTTTACTTAAACAAGGGCCACATTTTTTAACTATTATTTCGAGTACTCCGTTGGGACCACATGCAGTGGATTCTTCGAGTACATTGATGGATTCTAGAACACAGTCCATAGAAATGTCGAAATGAATTTCCTTTAAATGCTGAAAATGTGGAATGTTATCAGCAATATTTTCAGAGTTATTGGAAAACGGGTCACTGAACGAAATTTTAAAAAAATCCACAAACAAATTACCAATTATAATAGGATCACTACTTGAGGTATTATTGAAGCTTAGTAAGTTTGGATATCCAGTCGTCTTGCGTTTGCCATTAACTGACTGCCAAAAGTCTTTAGGTTTTAATTTTAAATTTTTTTGAACTTCAGAAAGATGATTCAAAAATGCTCTTTCTGATTTCATATTGAATTCATCTCTAAAAGAAATATAAACATAATAGTCGCTTAAATTATTTGACCGGCAATATTTTTCACATTTCTTGTTCCTTAGATTACGAAGAGATCTAAGCTCCTTATCATACCACAGCGTTGCGCGTTCAGCTATATGCACATATTGTAAGGGAACATGTTTTATAAATAAATTAAAAATAATATAATAAAATTTTGCAATACATTCATTTAAATTTAAATTATTAAAAATATCAGACCAATTTACAAGTGCTAGATCAATATTCAAGTTATTAAAATCAGTTTTATTAAAATTAAATTTATAGTTATTATTTTGAGCATAACTTGAACAGTCTATAGTATTACAAATAATTTCTAGAGCTGGATGATAGTTTTCTTCATGTACTAGTAAAGAGTCAGATCTATTCACCGCAATATCATATACATTCATAGAGAATACCAGATCAAGTGTCTTACCTTGATGATTAGCAATATCGTTATGTTGCTCAAGATTAAGTTCCGAGAAGCTATCAGCAATGATCATGTCTTGAGTATTAGTAGTTACCGGAATTAACGAGTCATCATCCAGCGACTTAACCCAATTTATATTTGGGCAGTTGAAATCACCAACACATATAATTTCATCCTTAGGTTTAAAGAGACTAGCAATAAAATCCATACATTTTAAAAACGATTCATATTTTTCTGAGGATGAATGAGGTGGTAAATAAACATTTACTAAATAAATAGACGATCCACTAATGACTAGTTTTACACATAAAATTTCAAGATCCATACAGTCAGGAATATTTACAAGCACACATGTAATATTACTTTTAGCTGCTATTAACACAACACCTCCAACAGTTTGTATGTCTGAATTGCAGTGACGATCTCTTCGAAAAACTTGAAATGAAGAATTGAACAATTCAGAGTCATTAATAGATGCAATAAGAGAAGTTTCTGTGAGTGCTATGACATTATATTTCGTATTAGATGAATTGAAAAAAAATTTGTTTGTTTTAGTTCGTAATCCACGAACGTTTTGGTAGTATATGGATAAATTTTTTAATTGCGACGTTTCCGGTTTCTTTGAAGTTTCCGAAAATTCGTCATTTTACGTTGATTAAATTCATGAACTACCATTCCATGCAACCAAAAATTTTTATCGTTAAAAAAATATGAAAACGATCAACAGGAACAAATAATTTAAATGAAGCATATTTATCGTCATTTTTACAGTTAGTCATCTTTTCAATTATTATATTATCAAAATTTAATTTAAATTTGATAAAGTTTGTAAGGTGTTCCGGTGTAAATGACGAATGAAGTTTCGACAGGAATATACATTAAAAATTTTGAACTTCATAATCATCATGGAATTAAGTGGTCGGCAGGATTTATTGAATATAAAGAAGTTGAAAAATATTTAATTCAAACACTGAGAAATCAAATTGTTTTTGTTAAAGGTGTTGAAAAACAAATATGGCTCGAAAATATCATTGGGGGTATTGCCTTAATACGTAATATAGAAGATTTTGGCTGCCCTAACTTGAAATCATTAAAACAAATTCATAAAAATACCCCTAGGTGTTGTCTTCATCAAGGATGCTGCTCAATATAGAATGTTTTATTATATAAAAAGTTCCATTCAAATGTAAACATTCCAATATGCCAGCCGTACGTGGATAGGTGGGCTACATTATCCACAATATCTACATTTGATGATATACCTGTTAGATATTTGTATCAAATAGACCTGTACATTAAACAAGTACATTAAAAAAGTCTGTTCTGTTAGCTGTTTACATCAAACAGATCTGTTACCTGTTAGCTGTTTACATCAAACAGACCTGTTACCTGTTAGCTGTTTACGTCAAACAGACCTGTTATCAGTTTACATCAAATAGACGTGTTAACTGTTTACATCAATCAGACCTGTTGCACTAGCTATTGATAACAGGTTGTTTTAACAACAACCTCAAGGAAATAAAAACAATAGTATGGATAAAAAGTTAATTAAAGATATTATAAAAACTAGGAATGCTATACGCAGAAAATATGAAATTTTAAAAACTGGCAGATTTAAAGCAGATACAGCCTTATAAAAAAACATTTAAATCTATTAGTAAGCCTTTGAAAGATATTTCTGATATTGTAAAACCTGATCAAATTAAGGAAGAACTTGATTCCAATTGTGAGCCAAGATTTAAACAAATTAAGGAAGAACAAGGCTCCAATATTGAACCAAGATTTAAAAAACGGCTGCAAGCATTCCAAAAAATTAAAGCTTCTACACCATTTAAAAAATCATATACAAGCTCGACATATGAAACACCTGAATCACCAAGTTTTGATGTGATACAAGATTCCGATACTATTAAACCCAAATCATTGAGTTTTGATGACACTCCTGACATACATACAGATTTATTTTCAAAATCTAAACAACTATTTAACTCACCTAATACATCTAGTCACGATAAGAAATATGGTCCACGGAGGAATCTATCAACCGGAGGGTGGAATATTGGAAATGCAAATCTAAAAATAGCTCCTAATAATGATATTTTAATTGATGATAAAGTATATAGTGGAACAATTGGGTTATATGAACTACTATTTAAAAAAAAAAACCTACAATCTATACGGAAAATGATTTAGAGCAATGCAAAGAAATTTTAACAAACACCAACGCACATAAACGTAATTTTGATCCAAATCAACAAATAAATGGTAATAGAAGCTTCAAATATCAAAATATCATTGGAAAACTTTTTAAACATAATTATGAAACCAGAACTCAAAACAAAGTGGGTGATGGTATAAGCATGCAACTTTCGTCAAACGAAATTGATTATGTTCACTGGGATGTTCCAAATGAGTTGGTTGACCGGTTGAGGTTATTAATAGCATCACATAGTGCTGGTCATAATAATCATAATAATGAGATTATATCAATTATAGAAGAACTAAGAGAAGCTGATATTATTAATATAAATATAACAACATAACATTATAAAAATGGTCTTAGACAAGTTCGGTCGCAATAATACTAAATCTGGGGCTGGTTTGCGAGGTCCTGCGGGACCATCAGGTGAGGGGTTTAGTTTGTCTTTTAACAGCAATTATGATGTTAAACATAAAAAAATTGTTAATCTCGCACAACCTAATGATGATTATGATGCTGCAACTAAAAAATATATAGATGCCACACTTGATAATTATCAACGGATGATTAATAGTAATTATTTGGAAACTAAACAATATTCAGATACCCAAATAACTTTAATCAAAGATGATCTTAAAGATTTCGAAGAGAATATGAATCATTCATATTTTGAATTGGAATAAATGGTTGATAAATGTAAAAAAAGTAGTGAAGAATCAAAACCATATATAGATAAACGAATAGGTGTACTTCAAGTTGAATATAATGATTTTAAAGAAAATATGAATCAATCTTATATGGAAGTAGAAGAAATGGTTGCTGAATATAAGAAAAGCATTCAGGAATATGTAGATGAAACTGTACTTGCAATGAGAAAATATATAAAAACGAAAATAGATCCGGTATTAGTACCAGATGCCAAAAATCAGAATTAAAGAGCACAGTATTTCATAGTATATTGTAATGAGTATTAGGCAAGTTGTTGATGATGAGCTACATAAGCCAGCTCGCAAAAACTTTAAGCGCCGACGTGTCATTCAAAAAGGTATAGATGATTTATGGCAAGCAGATTTGGTTGAAATGGGTGCTTATGCGAAAAATAAAGGCTATCGCTATATGTGTTTTGTGTAATTAAAGTGTCTTGACGTGTTTTCTTGTTCTAGCTTTACATACTTAAATTTTGTCTTTTTGACTGTTTTTTTAAAAAAAGTTAATTAATTAGAAATTATCTTTTGTAGTTTTGCATTTATGCTAAGAATTAAATATTATTTTAATTTAGTTTTCAAGTGTTAAATTTAATTTTAATATAATATATAAATATAATTTTCTAGCAAAAAAAAAAAAAACTAATATTTTTTGTCTTACGGTTATATTATATTTTTATTATTATTTATTTGTGCAGTGTATTTTAAAATTGTGTTTGTATTATTTTGTGTGCTTTGCCTATGATAAGTATTATTAATTTTTTAAAATTGTTATGTAGAGACATTTCAGTGAGGTTGCTTAATTGATTATGAATAAAAGAAACTAAATGCAAATCGTTTTATATGTAAAATCATTTATAAGGATGAGGTTAATAAAACAACACCTTAATTTGCTGATAAGGAATGCTGATGTGAATTGCAATATTAAGAAAAATTTAAAACATGGAATATTATTCCCAAACAGCATAAGGGGAATAATAGCAGGTCCATCAAACTGGGAAAGACTAATGTTATATTAAGCTTACTTGAACACCCCCAATGGATTGAAATTTGAAAATATATATATTTATTCAAAATCATTGTACCAGCCAAAATATGAATATTTAAGAAATATAATAAAACCAATATCTGGCATGGGATATAATACATTTTCTGGTGGTAGTGAGGTTATTCCGCCCGAAGATGCCAAACCAAATTCCATTTTTATTTTTGATGATGTAGCTTGTGGAAAACAAGATAACATGCGTTCTTATTTCTGTATGGGTCGTCATAATGAAATTGATAGTTTTTACCTATGCCAAACTTACATGCACATACCGAAACATTTAATACGTGATAATGCCAATTTCATAATAATTTTCAAGCAGGATAATATGAATTTAAAACATATATATAACGATCATGTAAACCCAGATATGTCATTAAATCAATTCCAAAGCATATGCCAAGAATGTTGGAAAGCAAAATATAGTTTTCTAGTTATTGATAAAGATAGTCCCTTGGAGAAGGGGCGATACCGGAAACAATTTGACAACTTTATACTTTTATAAAATCATAATCATTCCAATTGAAGTTGTTGTTTGAGTAAGATGGTGTATTACGTTGATTTACAAGGATTTAAAAATACAGGCAATGATTTTATTCCAAAAGAAATTGCTGTTGCTTTATCATCTGATAGCAAAACACAACATTTTATTATAAAACCACCGTGTAAATTTAATGAGCTATCTGTACCTGAACAAATTCAAGCTAATTGGCTTTATCATAATTTATTTATTTATTTATTTGATCCACTAAATACTAGTTACAAAAAAAATATAATATTTTACTTAATATTTACAATAATCTAATAAACAGATAATAAAATAAATCAATTAATAACAAAATTTGTTAAGAAATAGTAAATTATATGTACGTAAAATTGTATTTAAATTTTTTACATTTAATATTTAAATTTGTCAAATATTTATAATTATTATTATACAACTTACACATAGCTGACATTGGACAAAAAGCGCCATAATTTGTGGTACTAGGAGGAACGAACAATGGACTAAAATTTCTTGTGCTATGTGTGGGAACTTTAAATTTAATGTAAGACAAGAGTCTTTTTGAATCAATCTTTCCATCAATAATATTATGTATGAATGAAAAACAGAAATATTCTCTTCGCTTTTCTAATGTAGGCAAGTCAATTAACCGCAAACGGTCAGTATAAGGAGGTAAACCTAGTGGATTCAACCAGTTAAACTGGCGCAAAGCAAAACGTAAGAATCTTTTCTGCACTGACTCGATTCGATTCACATGAGTAGCGTAAAGGGGGGACCAGACTTGACAGGCATATTCCAAGATTGGACGAACTAAACTAATAAACAACGATTTTAACACATAAGGATCTGAAAACTCACGAGAGTAACGTTTAATTAAACCTAACATAGAATTTGCTTTTTTAGATAAATTATGAATATGATTTATGAATGTGAGTTTAGTATCTAGTATAACGCCCAGGTCCATTAGTGATTCACATTTATTTAAACTAATTCCATTAATATGATAGTCATAATTACACGGATTGTTTTTACGAGAAAATGACATAGATACACATTTGCCAACATTTAGATCTAAACAGTTTCTTTTACACCAAAAAGTGAATGCATTTATATCTGATTGCAACTGAATCGCATCAGTATTTGATTTAATAATTTTAAATATTTTAACATCGTCTGCGTAAATTAAGCATTCTGTGAATTTTAATATAGAGGGCAAGTCATTAATAAATAAAATAAAAAATAAAGGTCCTAAGTGACTACCATGCGGGACGCCACTGTTTACAACAAATCTATTAGATACCACATTATTAAACAATACTCTGTATTCCCTATTAGATAAGTACGATTGAATCCATAAAACAAAATTATCATTTAAACCTAATTTTTTTAATTTCATAAGTAGGATCTTATGATTAAGTTTATCAAACGCTTTAGAAAAGTCAGTGAAGATACAATCAACTTGCGTGTGTTCTTTGAAACTTTCGATACAGAAAGATACATAATCTACTAGATTCGTAGTAGTGGAACGACCCTTACAAAAACCATGTTGACAATTTACGATTAACGATTTAGTGTGAAAATAAAGACATTTACTCACAATTGACTCAAATAACTTAGGTATACATGATAACTTAGCAATAGGACGATAATTTGATATTAACTCTTTTTGACCTTTTTTATGAACCGGAATTATAAATGATACTTTCCATGCGTCAGGAAAACATTGAGTATTAAGAGAACGATTAAATAAATAATGTAACGGTTTACTTAAACAAGGGCCACATTTTTTAACTATTATTTCGGGTACTCCGTCGGGACCACATGCAATGGATTCTTCGAGTACATTGATGGATTCTAGAACACAGTCCATAGAAATGTCGAAATGAATTTCCTTTAAATGCTGAAAATGTGGAATGTTATCAGCAATATTTTCAGAGTTATTGGAAAACAGGTCACTGAACGAAATTTTAAAAAAATCCACAAACAAATTACCAATTATAATAGGATCACTACTTGAGGTATTATTGAAGCTTAGTAAGTTTGGATATCCAGTCGTCTTGCGTTTGCCATTAACTGACTGCCAAAAGTCTTTAGGTTTTAACTTTAAATTTTTTTGAACTTCAGAAAGGTGATTCAAAAATGCTCTTTCTGATTTCATATTGAATTCATCTCTAAAAGAAATATAAACATAATAGTCGCTTAAATTATTTGACCGGCAATATTTTTCCCATTTCTTGTTCCTTAGATTACGAAGAGATCTAAGCTCCTTATCATACCACAGCGTTGCGCGTTCAGCTATATGCACATATTGTAAGGGAACATGTTTTATAAATAAATTAAAAATAATATAATAAAATTTTGCAATACATTCATTTAAATTTAAATTATTAAAAATATCAGACCAATTTACAAGTGCTAGATCAATATTCAAGTTATTAAAATCAGTTTTATTAAAATTAAATTTATAGTTATTATTTTGAGCATAACTTGAACAGTCTATAGTATTACAAATAATTTCTAGAGCTGGATGATAGTTTTCTTCATGTACTAGTAAAGAGTCAGATCTATTCACCGCAATATCATATACATTCATAGAGAATACCAGATCAAGTGTCTTACCTTGATGATTAGCAATATCGTTATGTTGCTCAAGATTAAGTTCCGAGAAGCTATCAGCAATGATCATGTCTTGAGTATTAGTAGTTACCGGAATTAACGAGTCATCATCCAGCGACTTAACCCAATTTATATTTGGGCAGTTGAAATCACCAACACATATAATTTCATCCTTAGGTTTAAAGAGACTAGCAATAAAATCCATACATTTTAAAAACGATTCATATTTTTCTGAGGATGAATGAGGTGGTAAATAAACATTTACTAAATAAATAGACGATCCACTAATGACTAGTTTTACACATAAAATTTCAAGATCCATACAGTCAGGAATATTTACAAGCACACATGTAATATTACTTTTAGCTGCTATTAACACACCACCTCCAACAGTTTGTATGTCTGAATTGCAGTGACGATCTCTTCGAAAAACTTGAAATGAAGAATTGAACAATTCAGAGTCATTAATAGATGCAATAAGAGAAGTTTCTGTGAGTGCTATGACATTATATTTCGTATTAGATGAATTGAAAAAAAATTTGTTTGTTTTAGTTCGTAATCCACGAACGTTTTGGTAGTATATGGATAAATTTTTTAATTGCGACGTTTCCGGTTTCTTTGAAGTTTCCGAAAATTCGTCATTTTACGTTGATTAAATTCATGAACTACCATTCCATGCAACCAAAAATTTTTATCGTTAAAAAAATATGAAAACGATCAACAGGAACAAATAATTTAAATGAAGCATATTTATCGTCATTTTTACAGTTAGTCATCTTTTCAATTATTATATTATCAAAATTTAATTTAAATTTGATAAAGTTTGTAAGGTGTTCCGGTGTAAATGACGAATGAAATTTCGACAGGAATATACATTTAAAATTTTGAACTTCATAATCATCATGGAATTAAGTGGTCGGCAGGATTTATTGAATATAAAGAAGATGAAAAATATTTAATTCAAACACTGAGAAATCAAATTGTTTTTGTTAAAGGTGTTGAAAGGTGTTGCCTTAATACGTAATATAGAAGATTTTGGCTGCCCTAACTTGAAATCATTAAAACAAATTCATAAAAATACCCCTAGGTGTTGTCTTCATCAAGGATGCTGCTCAATATAGAATGTTTTATTATATAAAAAGTTCCATTCAAATGTAAACATTCCAATATGCCAGCCGTACGTGGATAGGTGGGCTACATTATCCACAATATCTACATTTGATGATATACCTGTTAGATATTTGTATCAAATAGACCTGTACATTAAACAAGTACATTAAAAAAGTCTGTTCTGTTAGCTGTTTACATCAAACAGATCTGTTACCTGTTAGCTGTTTACATCAAACAGACCTGTTACCTGTTAGCTGTTTACGTCAAACAGACCTGTTATCAGTTTACATCAAATAGACGTGTTAACTGTTTACATCAATCAGACCTGTTGCAATAGCTATTGATAACAGGTTGTTTTAACAACAACCTCAAGGAAATAAAAACAATAGTATGGATAAAAAGTTAATTAAAGATATTATAAAAACTAGGAATGCTATACGCAGAAAATATGAAATTTTAAAAACTGGCAGATTTAAAGCAGATACAGCCTTATAAAAAAACATTTAAATCTATTAGTAAGCCTTTGAAAGATATTTCTGATATTGTAAAACCTGATCAAATTAAGGAAGAACTTGATTCCAATTGTGAGCCAAGATTTAAACAAATTAAGGAAGAACAAGGCTCCAATATTGAACCAAGATTTAAAAAGCGGCTGCAAGCATTCCAAAAAATTAAAGCTTCTACACCATTTAAAAAATCATATACAAGCTCGACATATGAAACACCTGAATCACCAAGTTTTGATGTGATACAAGATTCCGATACTATTAAACCCAAATCATTGAGTTTTGATGACACTCCTGACATACATACAGATTTATTTTCAAAATCTAAACAACTATTTAACTCACCTAATACATCTAGTCACGATAAGAAATATGGTCCACGGAGGAATCTATCAACCGGAGGGTGGAATATTGGAAATGCAAATCTAAAAATAGCTCCTAATAATGATATTTTAATTGATGATAAAGTATATAGTGGAACAATTGGGTTATATGAACTACTATTTAAAAAAAAACCTACAATCTATACGGAAAATGATTTAGAGCAATGCAAAGAAATTTTAACAAACACCAACGCACATAAACGTAATTTTGATCCAAATCAACAAATAAATGGTAATAGAAGCTTCAAATATCAAAATATCATTGGAAAACTTTTTAAACATAATTATGAAACCAGAACTCAAAACAAAGTGGGTGATGGTATAAGCATGCAACTTTCGTCAAACGAAATTGATTATGTTCACTGGGATGTTCCAAATGAGTTGGTTGACCGGTTGAGGTTATTAATAGCATCACATAGTGCTGGTCATAATAATCATAATAATGAGATTATATCAATTATAGAAGAACTAAGAGAAGCTGATATTATTAATATAAATATAACAACATAACATTATAAAAATGGTCTTAGACAAGTTCGGTCGCAATAATACTAAATCTGGGGCTGGTTTGCGAGGTCCTGCGGGACCATCAGGTGAGGGGTTTAGTTTGTCTTTTAACAGCAATTATGATGTTAAACATAAAAAAATTGTTAATCTCGCACAACCTAATGATGATTATGATGCTGCAACTAAAAAATATATAGATGCCACACTTGATAATTGTCAACGGATGATTAATAGTAATTATTTGGAAACTAAACAATATTCAGATACCCAAATAACTTTAATCAAAGATGATCTTAAAGATTTCGAAGAGAATATGAATCATTCATATTTTGAATTGGAATAAATGGTTGATAAATGTAAAAAAAGTAGTGAAGAATCAAAACCATATATAGATAAACGAATAGGTGTACTTCAAGTTGAATATAATGATTTTAAAGAAAATATGAATCAATCTTATATGGAAGTAGAAGAAATGGTTGCTGAATATAAGAAAAGCATTCAGGAATATGTAGATGAAACTGTACTTGCAATGAGAAAATATATAAAAACGAAAATAGATCCGGTATTAGTACCAGATGCCAAAAATCAGAATTAAAGAGCACAGTATTTCATAGTATATTGTAATGAGTATTAGGCAAGTTGTTGATGATGAGCTACATAAGCCAGCTCGCAAAAACTTTAAGCGCCGACGTGTCATTCAAAAAGGTATAGATGATTTATGGCAAGCAGATTTGGTTGAAATGGGTGCTTATGCGAAAAATAAAGGCTATCGCTATATGTGTTTTGTGTAATTAAAGTGTCTTGACGTGTTTTCTTGTTCTAGCTTTAAATACTTAAATTTTGTCTTTTTGACTGTTTTTTTAAAAAAAGTTAATTAATTAGAAATTATCTTTTGTAGTTTTGCATTTATGCTAAGAATTAAATATTATTTTAATTTAGTTTTCAAGTGTTAAATTTAATTTTAATATAATATATAAATATAATTTTCTAGCAAAAAAAAAAAAAATAATATTTTTTGTCTTACGGTTATATTATATTTTTATTATTATTTAATTGTGCAGTGTATTTTAAAATTGTGTTTGTATTATTTTGTGTGCTTTGCCTATGATAAGTATTATTAATTTTTTAAAATTGTTATGTAGAGACATTTCAGTGAGGTTGCTTAATTGATTATGAATAAAAGAAACTAAATGCAAATCGTTTTATATGTAAAATCATTTATAAGGATGAGGTTAATAAAACAACACCTTAATTTGCTGATAAGGAATGCTGATGTGAATTGCAATATTAAGAAAAATTTAAAACATGGAATATTATTCCCAAACAGCATAAGGGGAATAATAGCAGGTCCATCAAACTGGGAAAGACTAATGTTATATTAAGCTTACTTGAACACCCCCAATGGATTGAAATTTGAAAATATATATATTTATTCAAAATCATTGTACCAGCCAAAATATGAATATTTAAGAAAGATAATAAAACCAATATCTGGCATGGGATATAATACATTTTCTGGTGGTAGTGAGGTTATTCCGCCCGAAGATGCCAAACCAAATTCCATTTTTATTTTTGATGATGTAGCTTGTGGAAAACAAGATAACATGCGTTCTTATTTCTGTATGGGTCGTCATAATGAAATTGATAGTTTTTACCTATGCCAAACTTACATGCACATACCGAAACATTTAATACGTGATAATGCCAATTTCATAATAATTTTCAAGCAGGATAATATGAATTTAAAACATATATATAACGATCATGTAAACCCAGATATGTCATTAAATCAATTCCAAAGCATATGCCAAGAATGTTGGAAAGCAAAATATAGTTTTGTAGTTATTGATAAAGATAGTCCCTTAGTAAGGGGCGATACCGGAAACAATTTGACAACTTTATACTTTTATAAAATCATAATCATTCCAATTGAAGTTGTTGTTTGAGTAAGATGGTGTATTACGTTGATTTACAAGGATTTAAAAATACAGGCAATGATTTTATTCCAAAAGAAATTGCTGTTGCTTTATCATCTGATAGCAAAACACAACATTTTATTATAAAACCACCGTGTAAATTTAATGAGCTATCTGTACCTGAACAAATTCAAGCTAATTGGCTTTATCATAATTTATTTATTTATTTATTTGATCCACTAAATACTAGTTACAAAAAAAATATAATATTTTACTTAATATTTACAATAATCTAATAAACAGATAATAAAATAAATCAATTAATAACAAAATTTGTTAAGAAATAGTAAATTATATGTACGTAAAATTGTATTTAAATTTTTTACATTTAATATTTAAATTTGTCAAATATTTATAATTATTATTATACAACTTACACATAGCTGACATTGGACAAAAAGCGCCATAATTTGTGGTACTAGGAGGAACGAACAATGGACTAAAATTTCTTGTGCTATGTGTGGGAAATTTAAATGTAATGTAAGACAAGAGTCTTTTTGAATCAATCTTTCCATCAATAATATTATGTATGAATGAAAAACAGAAATATTCTCTTCGCTTTTCTAATGTAGGCAAGTCAATTAACCGCAAACGGTCAGTATAAGGAGGTAAACCTAGTGGATTCAACCAGTTAAACTGGCGCAAAGCAAAACGTTAGAATCTTTTCTGCACTGACTCGATTCGATTCACATGAGTAGCGTAAAGGGGGGACCAGACTTGACAGGCATATTCCAAGATTGGACGAACTAAACTAATAAACAACGATTTTTTGATATTAACTCTTTTGGACCTTTTTTATGAACCGGAATTATAAATGATACTTTCCATGCGTCAGGAAAACATTGAGTATTAATAGAACGATTAAATAAATAATGTAACGGTTTACTTAAACAAGGGCCACATTTTTTAACTATTATTTCGGGTACTCCGTCGGGACCACATGCAGTGGATTCTTCGAGTACATTGATGGATTCTAGAACACAGTCCATAGAAATGTCGAAATGAATTTCATTTAAATGCTGAAAATGTGGAATGTTATCAGCAATATTTTCAGAGTTATTGGAAAACGGGTCACTGAACGAAATTTTAAAAAAATCCACAAACAAATTACCAATTATAATAGGATCACTACTTGAGGTATTATTGAAGCTTAGTAAGTTTGGATATCCAGTCGTCTTGCGTTTGCCATTAACTGACTGCCAAAAGTCTTTAGGTTTTAATTTTAAATTTTTTTGAACTTCAGAAAGATGATTCAAAAATGCTCTTTCTGATTTCATATTGAATTCATCTCTAAAAGAAATATAAACATAATAGTCGCTTAAATTATTTGACCGGCAATATTTTTCCCATTTCTTGTTCCTTAGATTACGAAGAGATCTAAGCTCCTTATCATACCACAGCGGTGCGCGTTCAGCTATATGCACATATTGTAAGGGAACATGTTTTATAAATAAATTAAAAATAATATAATAAAATTTTGCAATACATTCATTTAAATTTAAATTATTAAAAATATCAGACCAATTTACAAGTGCTAGATCAATATTCAAGTTATTAAAATCAGTTTTATTAAAATTAAATTTATAGTTATTATTTTGAGCATAACTTGAACAGTCTATAGTATTACAAATAATTTCTAGAGCTGGATGATAGTTTTCTTCATGTACTAGTAAAGGGTCAGATCTATTCACCGCAATATCATATACATTCATAGAGAATACCAGATCAAGTGTCTTACCTTGATGATTAGCAATATCGTTATGTTGCTCAAGATTAAGTTCCGAGAAGCTATCAGCAATGATCATGTCTTGAGTATTAGTAGTTACCGGAATTAACGAGTCATCATCCAGCGACTTAACCCAATTTATATTTGGGCAGTTGAAATCACCAACACATATAATTTCATCCTTAGGTTTAAAGAGACTAGCAATAAAATCCATACATTTTAAAAACGATTCATATTTTTCTGAGGATGAATGAGGTGGTAAATAAACATTTACTAAATAAATAGACGATCCACTAATGACTAGTTTTACACATAAAATTTCAAGATCCATACAGTCAGGAATATTTACAAGCACACATGTAATATTACTTTTAGCTGCTATTAACACACCACCTCCAACAGTTTGTATGTCTGAATTGCAGTGACGATCTCTTCGAAAAACTTGAAATGAAGAATTGAACAATTCAGAGTCATTAATAGATGCAATAAGAGAAGTTTCTGTGAGTGCTATGACATTATATTTCGTATTAGATGAATTGAAAAAAAATTTGTTTGTTTTAGTTCGTAATCCACGAACGTTTTGGTAGTATATGGATAAATTTTTTAATTGCGACGTTTCCGGTTTCTTTGAAGTTTCCGAAAATTCGTCATTTTACGTTGATTAAATTCATGAACTACCATTCCATGCAACTAAAAATTTTTATCGTTAAAAAAATATGAAAACGATCAACAGGAACAAATAATTTAAATGAAGCATATTTATCGTCATTTTTACAGTTAGTCATCTTTTCAATTATTATATTATCAAAATTTAATTTAAATTTGATAAAGTTTGTAAGGTGTTCCGGTGTAAATGACGAATGAAGTTTCGACAGGAATATACATTTAAAATTTTGAACTTCATAATCATCATGGAATTAAGTGGTCGGCAGGATTTATTGAATATAAAGAAGTTGAAAAATATTTAATTCAAACACTGAGAAATCAAATTGTTTTTGTTAAAGGTGTTGAAAAACAAATATGGCTCGAAAATATCATTGGGGGTATTGCCTTAATACGTAATATAGAAGATTTTGGCTGCCCTAACTTGAAATCATTAAAACAAATTCATAAAAATACCCCTAGGTGTTGTCTTCATCAAGGATGCTGCTCAATATAGAATGTTTTATTATATAAAAAGTTCCATTCAAATGTAAACATTCCAATATGCCAGCCGTACGTGGATAGGTGGGCTACATTATCCACAATATCTACATTTGATGATATACCTGTTAGATATTTGTATCAAATAGACCTGTACATTAAACAAGTACATTAAAAAAGTCTGTTCTGTTAGCTGTTTACATCAAACAGATCTGTTACCTGTTAGCTGTTTACATCAAACAGACCTGTTACCTGTTAGCTGTTTACGTCAAACAGACCTGTTATCAGTTTACATCAAATAGACGTGTTAACTGTTTACATCAATCAGACCTGTTGCACTAGCTATTGATAACAGGTTGTTTTAACAACAACCTCAAGGAAATAAAAACAATAGTATGGATAAAAAGTTAATTAAAGATATTATAAAAACTAGGAATGCTATACGCAGAAAATATGAAATTTTAAAAACTGGCAGATTTAAAGCAGATACAGCCTTATAAAAAAACATTTAAATCTATTAGTAAGCCTTTGAAAGATATTTCTGATATTGTAAAACCTGATCAAATTAAGGAAGAACTTGATTCCAATTGTGAGCCAAGATTTAAACAAATTAAGGAAGAACAAGGCTCCAATATTGAACCAAGATTTAAAAAGCGGCTGCAAGCATTCCAAAAAATTAAAGCTTCTACACCATTTAAAAAATCATATACAAGCTCGACATATGAAACACCTGAATCACCAAGTTTTGATGTGATACAAGATTCCGATACTATTAAACCCAAATCATTGAGTTTTGATGACACTCCTGACATACATACAGATTTATTTTCAAAATCTAAACAACTATTTAACTCACCTAATACATCTAGTCACGATAAGAAATATGGTCCACGGAGGAATCTATCAACCGGAGGCTGGAATATTGGAAATGCAAATCTAAAAATAGCTCCTAATAATGATATTTTAATTGATGATAAAGTATATAGTGGAACAATTGGGTTATATGAACTACTATTTAAAAAAAAACCTACAATCTATACGGAAAATGATTTAGAGCAATGCAAAGAAATTTTAAGAAACACCAACGCACATAAACGTAATTTTGATCCAAATCAACAAATAAATGGTAATAGAAGCTTCAAATATCAAAATATCATTGGAAAACTTTTTAAACATAATTATGAAACCAGAACTCAAAACAAAGTGGGTGATGGTATAAGCATGCAACTTTCGTCAAACGAAATTGATTATGTTCACTGGGATGTTCCAAATGAGTTGGTTGACCGGTTGAGGTTATTAATAGCATCACATAGTGCTGGTCATAATAATCATAATAATGAGATTATATCAATTATAGAAGAACTAAGAGAAGCTGATATTATTAATATAAATATAACAACATAACATTATAAAAATGGTCTTAGACAAGTTCGGTCGCAATAATACTAAATCTGGGGCTGGTTTGCGAGGTCCTGCGGGACCATCAGGTGAGGGGTTTAGTTTGTCTTTTAACAGCAATTATGATGTTAAACATAAAAAAATTGTTAATCTCGCACAACCTAATGATGATTATGATGCTGCAACTAAAAAATATATAGATGCCACACTTGATAATTGTCAACGGATGATTAATAGTAATTATTTGGAAACTAAACAATATTCAGATACCCAAATAACTTTAATCAAAGATGATCTTAAAGATTTCGAAGAGAATATGAATCATTCATATTTTGAATTGGAATAAATGGTTGATAAATGTAAAAAAAGTAGTGAAGAATCAAAACCATATATAGATAAACGAATAGGTGTACTTCAAGTTGAATATAATGATTTTAAAGAAAATATGAATCAATCTTATATGGAAGTAGAAGAAATGGTTGCTGAATATAAGAAAAGCATTCAGGAATATGTAGATGAAACTGTACTTGCAATGAGAAAATATATAAAAACGAAAATAGATCCGGTATTAGTACCAGATGCCAAAAATCAGAATTAAAGAGCACAGTATTTCATAGTATATTGTAATGAGTATTAGGCAAGTTGTTGATGATGAGCTACATAAGCCAGCTCGCAAAAACTTTAAGCGCCGACGTGTCATTCAAAAAGGTATAGATGATTTATGGCAAGCAGATTTGGTTGAAATGGGTGCTTATGCGAAAAATAAAGGCTATCGCTATATGTGTTTTGTGTAATTAAAGTGTCTTGACGTGTTTTCTTGTTCTAGCTTTAAATACTTAAATTTTGTCTTTTTGACTGTTTTTTTAAAAAAAGTTAATTAATTAGAAATTATCTTTTGTAGTTTTGCATTTATGCTAAGAATTAAATATTATTTTAATTTAGTTTTCAAGTGTTAAATTTAATTTTAATATAATATATAAATATAATTTTCTAGCAAAAAAAAAAAAAATAATATTTTTTGTCTTACGGTTATATTATATTTTTATTATTATTTAATTGTGCAGTGTATTTTAAAATTGTGTTTGTATTATTTTGTGTGCTTTGCCTATGATAAGTATTATTAATTTTTTAAAATTGTTATGTAGAGACATTTCAGTGAGGTTGCTTAATTGATTATGAATAAAAGAAACTAAATGCAAATCGTTTTATATGTAAAATCATTTATAAGGATGAGGTTAATAAAACAACACCTTAATTTGCTGATAAGGAATGCTGATGTGAATTGCAATATTAAGAAAAATTTAAAACATGGAATATTATTCCCAAACAGCATAAGGGGAATAATAGCAGGTCCATCAAACTGGGAAAGACTAATGTTATATTAAGCTTACTTGAACACCCCCAATGGATTGAAATTTGAAAATATATATATTTATTCAAAATCATTGTACCAGCCAAAATATGAATATTTAAGAAAGATAATAAAACCAATATCTGGCATGGGATATAATACATTTTCTGGTGGTAGTGAGGTTATTCCGCCCGAAGATGCCAAACCAAATTCCATTTTTATTTTTGATGATGTAGCTTGTGGAAAACAAGATAACATGCGTTCTTATTTCTGTATGGGTCGTCATAATGAAATTGATAGTTTTTACCTATGCCAAACTTACATGCACATACCGAAACATTTAATACGTGATAATGCCAATTTCATAATAATTTTCAAGCAGGATAATATGAATTTAAAACATATATATAACGATCATGTAAACCCAGATATGTCATTAAATCAATTCCAAAGCATATGCCAAGAATGTTGGAAAGCAAAATATAGTTTTCTAGTTATTGATAAAGATAGTCCCTTGGAGAAGGGGCGATACCGGAAACAATTTGACAACTTTATACTTTTATAAAATCATAATCATTCCAATTGAAGTTGTTGTTTGAGTAAGATGGTGTATTACGTTGATTTACAAGGATTTAAAAATACAGGCAATGATTTTATTCCAAAAGAAATTGCTGTTGCTTTATCATCTGATAGCAAAACACAACATTTTATTATAAAACCACCGTGTAAATTTAATGAGCTATCTGTACCTGAACAAATTCAAGCTAATTGGCTTTATCATAATTTATTTATTTATTTATTTGATCCACTAAATACTAGTTACAAAAAAAATATAATATTTTACTTAATATTTACAATAATCTAATAAACAGATAATAAAATAAATCAATTAATAACAAAATTTGTTAAGAAATAGTAAATTATATGTACGTAAAATTGTATTTAAATTTTTTACATTTAATATTTAAATTTGTCAAATATTTATAATTATTATTATACAACTTACACATAGCTGACATTGGACAAAAAGCGCCATAATTTGTGGTACTAGGAGGAACGAACAATGGACTAAAATTTCTTGTGCTATGTGTGGGAAATTTAAATGTAATGTAAGACAAGAGTCTTTTTGAATCAATCTTTCCATCAATAATATTATGTATGAATGAAAAACAGAAATATTCTCTTCGCTTTTCTAATGTAGGCAAGTCAATTAACCGCAAACGGTCAGTATAAGGAGGTAAACCTAGTGGATTCAACCAGTTAAACTGGCGCAAAGCAAAACGTAAGAATCTTTTCTGCACTGACTCGATTCGATTCACATGAGTAGCGTAAAGGGGGGACCAGACTTGACAGGCATATTCCAAGATTGGACGAACTAAACTAATAAACAACGATTTTAACACATAAGGATCTGAAAACTCACGAGAGTAACGTTTAATTAAACCTAACATAGAATTTGCTTTTTTAGATAAATTATGAATATGATTTATGAATGTGAGTTTAGTATCTAGTATAACGCCCAGGTCCATTAGTGATTCACATTTATTTAAACTAATTCCATTAATATGATAGTCATAATTACAAGGATTGTTTTTACGAGAAAATGACATAGATACACATTTGCCAACATTTAGATCTAAACAGTTTCTTTTACACCAAAAAGTGAATGCATTTATATCTGATTGCAACTGAATCGCATCAGTATTTGATTTAATAATTTTAAATATTTTAACATCGTCTGCGTAAATTAAGCATTCTGTGAATTTTAATATAGAGGGCAAGTCATTAATAAATAAAATAAAAAATAAAGGTCCTAAGTGACTACCATGCGGGACGCCACTGTTTACAACAAAACTATTAGATACCACATTATTAAACAATACTCTGTATTCCCTATTAGATAAGTACGATTGAATCCATAAAACAAAATTATCATTTAAACCTAATTTTTTTAATTTCATAAGTAGGATCTTATGATTAAGTTTATCAAACGCTTTAGAAAAGTCAGTGAAGATACAATCAACTTGCGTGTGTTCTTTGAAACTTTCGATACAGAAAGATACATAATCTACTAGATTCGTAGTAGTGGAACGACCCTTACAAAAACCATGTTGACAATTTACGATTAACGATTTAGTGTGAAAATAAAGACATTTACTCACAATTGACTCAAATAACTTAGGTATACATGATAACTTAGCAATAGGACGATAATTTGATATTAACTCTTTTGGACCTTTTTTATGAACCGGAATTATAAATGATACTTTCCATGCGTCAGGAAAACATTGAGTATTAAGAGAACGATTAAATAAATAATGTAACGGTTTACTTAAACAAGGGCCACATTTTTTAACTATTATTTCGGGTACTCCGTCGGGACCACATGCAGTGGATTCTTCGAGTACATTGATGGATTCTAGAACACAGTCCATAGAAATGTCGAAATGAATTTCATTTAAATGCTGAAAATGTGGAATGTTATCAGCAATATTTTCAGAGTTATTGGAAAACGGGTCACTGAACGAAATTTTAAAAAAATCCACAAACAAATTACCAATTATAATAGGATCACTACTTGAGGTATTATTGAAGCTTAGTAAGTTTGGATATCCAGTCGTCTTGCGTTTGCCATTAACTGACTGCCAAAAGTCTTTAGGTTTTAATTTTAAATTTTTTTGAACTTCAGAAAGATGATTCAAAAATGCTCTTTCTGATTTCATATTGAATTCATCTCTAAAAGAAATATAAACATAATAGTCGCTTAAATTATTTGACCGGCAATATTTTTCCCATTTCTTGTTCCTTAGATTACGAAGAGATCTAAGCTCCTTATCATACCACAGCGGTGCGCGTTCAGCTATATGCACATATTGTAAGGGAACATGTTTTATAAATAAATTAAAAATAATATAATAAAATTTTGCAATACATTCATTTAAATTTAAATTATTAAAAATATCAGACCAATTTACAAGTGCTAGATCAATATTCAAGTTATTAAAATCAGTTTTATTAAAATTAAATTTATAGTTATTATTTTGAGCATAACTTGAACAGTCTATAGTATTACAAATAATTTCTAGAGCTGGATGATAGTTTTCTTCATGTACTAGTAAAGAGTCAGATCTATTCACCGCAATATCATATACATTCATAGAGAATACCAGATCAAGTGTCTTACCTTGATGATTAGCAATATCGTTATGTTGCTCAAGATTAAGTTCCGAGAAGCTATCAGCAATGATCATGTCTTGAGTATTAGTAGTTACCGGAATTAACGAGTCATCATCCAGCGACTTAACCCAATTTATATTTGGGCAGTTGAAATCACCAACACATATAATTTCATCCTTAGGTTTAAAGAGACTAGCAATAAAATCCATACATTTTAAAAAAGATTCATATTTTTCTGAGGATGAATGAGGTGGTAAATAAACATTTACTAAATAAATAGACGATCCACTAATGACTAGTTTTACACATAAAATTTCAAGATCCATACAGTCAGGAATATTTACAAGCACACATGTAATATTACTTTTAGCTGCTATTAACACACCACCTCCAACAGTTTGTATGTCTGAATTGCAGTGACGATCTCTTCGAAAAACTTGAAATGAAAAATTGAACAATTCAGAGTCATTAATAGATGCAATAAGAGAAGTTTCTGTGAGTGCTATGACATTATATTTCGTATTAGATGAATTGAAAAAAAATTTGTTTGTTTTAGTTCGTAATCCACGAACGTTTTGGTAGTATATGGATAAATTTTTTAATTGCGACGTTTCCGGTTTCTTTGAAGTTTCCGAAAATTCGTCATTTTACATTGATTAAATTCATGAACTACCATTCCATGCAACCAAAAATTTTTATCGTTAAAAAAATATGAAAACGATCAACAGGAACAAATAATTTAAATGAAGCATATTTATCGTCATTTTTACAGTTAGTCATCTTTTCAATTATTATATTATCAAAATTTAATTTAAATTTGATAAAGTTTGTAAGGTGTTCCGGTGTAAATGACGAATGAAGTTTCGACAGGAATATACATTTAAAATTTTGAACTTCATAATCATCATGGAATTAAGTGGTCGGCAGGATTTATTGAATATAAAGAAGTTGAAAAATATTTAATTCAAACACTGAGAAATCAAATTGTTTTTGTTAAAGGTGTTGAAAAACAAATATGGCTCGAAAATATCATTGGGGGTATTGCCTTAATACGTAATATAGAAGATTTTGGCTGCCCTAACTTGAAATCATTAAAACAAATTCATAAAAATACCCCTAGGTGTTGTCTTCATCAAGGATGCTGCTCAATATAGAATGTTTTATTATATAAAAAGTTCCATTCAAATGTAAACATTCCAATATGCCAGCCGTACGTGGATAGGTGGGCTACATTATCCACAATATCTACATTTGATGATATACCTGTTAGATATTTGTATCAAATAGACCTGTACATTAAACAAGTACATTAAAAAAGTCTGTTCTGTTAGCTGTTTACATCAAACAGATCTGTTACCTGTTAGCTGTTTACATCAAACAGACCTGTTACCTGTTAGCTGTTTACGTCAAACAGACCTGTTATCAGTTTACATCAAATAGACCTGTTAACTGTTTACATCAATCAGACCTGTTGCACTAGCTATTGATAACAGGTTGTTTTAACAACAACCTCAAGGAAATAAAAACAATAGTATGGATAAAAAGTTAATTAAAGATATTATAAAAACTAGGAATGCTATACGCAGAAAATATGAAATTTTAAAAACTGGCAGATTTAAAGCAGATACAGCCTTATAAAAAAACATTTAAATCTATTAGTAAGCCTTTGAAAGATATTGCTGATATTGTAAAACCTGAACAAATTAAGGAAGAACATGATTCCAATTGTGAGCCAAGATTTAAACAAATTAAGGAAGAACAAGGCTCCAATATTGAACCAAGATTTAAAAAACGGCTGCAAGCATTCCAAAAAAATAAAGCTTCTACACCATTTAAAAAATCATATACAAGCTCGACATATGAAACACCTGAATCACCAAGTTTTGATGTGATACAAGATTCCGATACTATTAAACCCAAATCATTGAGTTTTGATGACACTCCTGACATACATACAGATTTATTTTCAAAATCTAAACAACTATTTAACTCACCTAATACATCTAGTCACGATAAGAAATATGGTCCACGGAGGAATCTATCAACCGGAGGGTGGAATATTGGAAATGCAAATCTAAAAATAGCTCCTAATAATGATATTTTAATTGATGATAAAGTATATAGTGGAACAATTGGGTTATATGAACTACTATTTAAAAAAAAAACCTACAATCTATACGGAAAATGATTTAGAGCAATGCAAAGAAATTTTAACAAACACCAACGCACATAAACGTAATTTTGATCCAAATCAACAAATAAATGGTAATAGAAGCTTCAAATATCAAAATATCATTGGAAAACTTTTTAAACATAATTATGAAACCAGAACTCAAAACTAAGTGGGTGATGGTATAAGCATGCAACTTTCGTCAAACGAAATTGATTATGTTCACTGGGATGTTCCAAATGAGTTGGTTGACCGGTTGAGGTTATTAATAGCATCACATAGTGCTGGTCATAATAATCATAATAATGAGATTATATCAATTATAGAAGAACTAAGAGAAGCTGATATTATTAATATAAATATAACAACATAACATTATAAAAATGGTCTTAGACAAGTTCGGTCGCAATAATACTAAATCTGGGGCTGGTTTGCGAGGTCCTGCGGGACCATCAGGTGAGGGGTTTAGTTTGTCTTTTAACAGCAATTATGATGTTAAACATAAAAAAATTGTTAATCTCGCACAACCTAATGATGATTATGATGCTGCAACTAAAAAATATATAGATGCCACACTTGATAATTATCAACGGATGATTAATAGTAATTATTTGGAAACTAAACAATATTCAGATACCCAAATAACTTTAATCAAAGATGATCTTAAAGATTTCGAAGAGAATATGAATCATTCATATTTTGAATTGGAATAAATGGTTGATAAATGTAAAAAAAGTAGTGAAGAATCAAAACCATATATAGATAAACGAATAGGTGTACTTCAAGTTGAATATAATGATTTTAAAGAAAATATGAATCAATCTTATATGGAAGTAGAAGAAATGGTTGCTGAATATAAGAAAAGCATTCAGGAATATGTAGATGAAACTGTACTTGCAATGAGAAAATATATAAAAACGAAAATAGATCCGGTATTAGTACCAGATGCCAAAAATCAGAATTAAAGAGCACAGTATTTCATAGTATATTGTAATGAGTATTAGGCAAGTTGTTGATGATGAGCTACATAAGCCAGCTCGCAAAAACTTTAAGCGCCGACGTGTCATTCAAAAAGGTATAGATGATTTATGGCAAGCAGATTTGGTTGAAATGGGTGCTTATGCGAAAAATAAAGGCTATCGCTATATGTGTTTTGTGTAATTAAAGTGTCTTGACGTGTTTTCTTGTTCTAGCTTTAAATACTTAAATTTTGTCTTTTTGACTGTTTTTTAAAAAAAAGTTAATTAATTAGAAATTATCTTTTGTAGTTTTACATTTATGCTAAGAATTAAATATTATTTTAATTTAGTTTTCAAGTGTTAAATTTAATTTTAATATAATATATAAATATAATTTTCTAGCAAAAAAAAAAAAAAAACTAATATTTTTTGTCTTACGGTTATATTATATTTTTATTATTATTTAATTTCTCGAGAGAATTCTATAATTCTATATGTATATTTATTTAATTGTGCAGTGTATTTTAAAATTGTGTTTGTATTATTTTGTGTGCTTTGTCTATGATAAGTATTATTAATTTTTATTTAATTATATTCTATTGTTTTGCTTTTATTATATTATTGTACATTAACTCGTGTGCGGTCATTTCTTTATTATCCCTAGTGCGGTCGTTTTGAATTTCGGTTTAAATTTAGTACTTAATTTTTTTTTTTTATTATTATTATTATTATGGATTTGAAGTGTTATTTTTGTGGCATTTCTGCTAGTGGTTCAGTTGAAAACGCTTCCGCAAGGTTAAGAAATGATTTAAGAAATCATTATTTTCTTTGCGTTGAATGTAAAAATAATAATGTTTTTTCACTGTTAAAAATCAATAATGAATTGATTTCAACCCTTCTGGGCAATGTTGATTCGGTTAAGGCTAGTGTAGAGCTTAACTGTAACCGGATTTTTACTATAGAAAATAAAATTTCTCTACTATTAAATCATGTCAGCGATTTAGCAAGCGCATCGTAACAAATTGAAAAAACGGTTGACAACAACACGCGTTCCATTGCCGGTATTGGTTTTGACGTCCATAAAATTTTTACAAAAACTAATAAATTATTGAATAATTACGACGCTTCGTTTCATGAACCTTTAA
Source organism: Rhamphomyia laevipes (assembly GCA_963920725.1). Lineage (NCBI taxonomy): Eukaryota > Metazoa > Arthropoda > Insecta > Diptera > Empididae > Rhamphomyia > Rhamphomyia laevipes. Next base: position 68,054,657 of record OY987255.1, read on the forward strand.
ATAATAAGATAGTACATATTGAAAATAATTTAATTAAAACTTCTACTGAAATTAAAGTAATTTCCGAAAATTTGAACTCAAACGTTAATTGCCTTAATAACATCAATAAAAATCTTGAACAAAATTCTGGAGAAATTTCGTGTTCAGTTCTTAAGTTATTGAACGATTTCGATACCTTTAACTCTAATTGCTTAATTAACTTTAAAGAAATTTTGGACAATTTTTCGGCTAAGCAAAGTAATGAGGCTATTCAGTTTGAAAGAAATTCGGCTGAGGTTTTTGATACTCAAATACCAACACTAATATCTCAAGAAACATTAATAGGTAACGGCGAAACTATAGTTAACGGCGGTGAGAGTATTAATCAAATCTCTCTACATGATGAAATTCTGACAGAATTCCAAAATAAAATTAAGAAAAACTCAAAAAAGAAATCTAGAAAATCTAAAAATAAAAATACTAAGGCACTCACGAAATCTGTCGTTGTTTGCCCCGAATTGTTAGAGTCGTCGGAATTTGTAGGTCCAATTTCACCACTTCCTACATCTTCGTTATTGCCGAATGAAAATGTTCGTCCATCTTTACATATTGTCTGTCCACCTTTAGAGTCTGTGGAGTCTGCTACACCAATTCTCCCACCTCATACTTTACGTGTTATATCTCGTCCTAAAACTATTTTCATCTCGCGTTTTTATCCGGAAACTACGTCCGAGGAAGTCGTTTCATATATCAAGTGCCGTTTTATGGACATGAATATTAACACTATTAAGTGTCAAAAAGTTAGTAATCCAAATTCTCATGTAGCGTCATTTAAAATCAGTGCTCCTGATGTTTATTTTTCTACTCTTATTAATAATAATTCGTGGCCAAATGACATTTTTATTAAGGAATTTATACCGACTAGATCAGCTAATTCTAAAATACATTTACAAACCCCGGTTGCGACTCCAAAAAACTAAAATGCTTGTCCCTTTACTATCAAAATGTAAGGGGACTCCGAACTAAAACTACAGAAGTATATTTAAATTCTCAAATACTTCCTTTTGACGTTTTTGCGTTAACTGAGACTAATCTTACTGATGGTTTTCATGATAATGAGTTGTTTTCGGCTGATTTTAATGTGTTTCGTAAAGATGGTTATAATTGTGGTGGTCGTGGGGTTCTTATTGCGGTACATTATAACTACGATGCTACTTTCGTCGATATTCCTAATACTAGTAATGTTGAATTAATATGTGTTAGGATTTCTGTTGGGCGTAGAAGCATTTACGTTTTGAACTGTTATATACATCCTGTTAGTCTCACTGAATCCTACCAGCTATTCTTGAATGCTGTTGATTTCTTGAATTCTACTATGGAGGGTTTCGATGATTTATTAATTGTTGGCGATTTTAACTTACCTCGGCTGATTTGGGTTCAATCGGATGAAGATTTATATTATGTTGCATCCAATGCAACGTCTTTAACTGAAACTATATTTATAGATAATTTATGTGATTGCAGCCTATTTCAGATTAGTAATATAAAAAATAATTTAAATCGTCAACTTGATCTTATTTTTACAACAGACTTTAACAACTGTGTTGTAGATGAATGTTCTCAATGTCTGTCCGTTATTGATTCTTATCATCCTCCTTTGCCTTAATTATTTTTGAATGCATCGAACAATCAGTTCCGACTTCTATCATTAGAAATTCTTCTTCATCACCTCCTTGGTACAATAAGGAACTTCGTACCTTAAGGAATAATAGAAATAAATTATGGCGTAGGTTTTTGTTAAATAAATGTGATTTTGTTTTTGCTGCATATATTAAGGTATCAAATGAATTCTCTGAGTTATCTAAATGTCTTTATGTCAACTTCTTAAGTCAAATGCAATTTGATATTATTTCAGATCCGAAAAATTTCTGGAAATTTATTAATTGTAAAAGGAAAACTGACGGTTATCCATCAACGTTGAAATGCGGAAATCATTCATCAAACGATCCTAAAGTTGTGTCAAATTTCTTTGCGGATTTTTTCAAACAAGCATTTACTGATAATGATTTTATACCTGACCAAAACTACTTCTCTTATTTAAATAATTACGCTCAGACCTCTCTAGTTTCTGTAAATATTAATTTAGATAGTGTTGTCGAAAAAATTGGTAAATTGAAAGATGATTACTCATCTGGTCCTGATGGACTGCCTGCCATTATTCTAAAGAATTGTATTGGTAGCCTAGCGCAGCCTCTTACAACGCTTTTTCAAAAATCTCTGGCCCTGGGGATTTTTCCAAGTTTCTGGAAGGATTCATTTATTATCCCCTTCATAAAAAGGGCTGCAAAGCGGAAATTAGTAACTATAGGCCAATTGCTAAGCTATCATGCATTCCTAAACTTTTTGAGAGTATTGTTTATGATACCCTCTACTTTCACTGTAAATCCTTGATCTCACCAAAACAATACGGGTTTTTGAAAGGCAGATCGACGACTACCAATTTAACTGAATTTGTTTCTAGTAGTATGAATGCGTTGGAGGGTGGTCATGATGTCGATGCAATTACTACTGATTTTAGTAAAGCATTCGATAAACTTTCGCACAGTGTTATTTTGTTTAAATTTCGAGCTCTTGGTTTTCCACAAACTTTTTTGTGCTGGTTGAGGTCTTATTTAAATAATCGTCAGTACAGGGTGTTATTTAGGTCCGTTCCGTCCGATATTTTTATGGCCAAATCTGGTGTACCTCAGGGTAGCCATCTTGGCCCATTAATTTTTAATTTATCTATTAATGATGTTGCCTTAATTATTAAACAATCAGAAAGTAATATCTATGCTGACGACATGAAAATTTCTAAACTTATTTCTTCTCGCTTTGATAGTTACGTCCTTCAGGATGACTTAAATAACTTTACGCTTTGGTGCTTAAGAACCATCTGGAGCTTAACGTTAATAAATGCCAAAGTATTACATTTTCTCGTAAACGCATACGTCAACCACCTCGTCATTATTATTTAAACGGGGAACTGGTTCCTAGAGTTGAGGCTATTCGGGATTTAGTTGTTCTTTGTGATAGTGAATTAAACTTTCACTCACATTTTGATAATTTAGTTAGTAGGGCTAACTCTATGCTAGGTTTCGTTAAACGTTGGTCAAAAGAGTTTTCTGACCCTTATGTCACTAGGACGCTTTATATGACGTTTGTAAGACCAATTCTTGAATATGCCTGCCAGGTCTGGTCTCCATATCAACAGGTACATATCCAAAGGATTGAATCGGTCCAGCGAAGATTTGTAAGGTTTGCTCTTCGTGGGCTTCCTTGGGTCGATTCATACAACTTACCGCCATATGTCGACCGCCTCAAACTTATTGATCTTCAAACTCTAGAAAGGCGACGGGAAATAGCTGACTTGGTATTTGTACATCAAGTTATTTCCGGCATGATCGAATCTCCTTTTATTTTAGATCGTATGAGTTTTAATATTAATGTACATTCACTGAGATCTGTAGCGCTGTTTAAGTCACAATTTCATCGTACCGATTACGGGAAAAAGGAGCCCATTACCAGAATGCTCGTGCAGTTAATAATAGTGCTGACAAGTTTGATTTTAACTATAGCAAACTTCAACTTAAAAAGTTATTAAAGCGTGAATGAGATATTTATGTATATTTTTTGTATTTTATGTAAATTTATATTTGTGTTGGATGGATGGATTGAGAGAGGGGAGTCCGTGAAGGACTCAAGCACTCAGGCCAGAACTAGGCCCATTGTACCCCTCGGTGCGAAGAACCTTCATGTCACTCCCGCCGTGGCGGTTGTGAGCCATCCGCTATCTTTTCCGAATTTACAGATTTGTTGCCATCCATGAACCCCCGCTTCGCTCAGTTCGTTCAGGAGATAGGCACCAAAGCATTTATAACGTAGGTGCATGAGGCAGGGACAATGACACAGGAAGTGTTCAGTAGTCTCTCTATCCTCACCGCACCCCCTACAGACGTGCACTTCAGAGCGCCGGATTTTGTAGGCATGATCCCGCAACATAGAGTGACCTGTTAAGATCGCAGTGCCCAGGTATACCGAGCTCTTGTTGAGCCGCAGGTATTTCTTGGTTACTTTCTCCTTCGGGATGCCCCAGAGACACCGCGTGGTGTGGCCGATATCACTAGCTAGCCAGATTTGTTGATGAGATTCGTCGGCCCATCGTTTTAGGTTCGCTTTAAGAGTCTGCAGTGCTACCCCAACTGTGGTCGTGATGACCTCCAGTTGCGATCCCTTTCTTGCTAGCTCGTCTGCTTTTTCGTTTTTCGGTATATTGCTATGTCCAGGAACCCATTTCAGTGTGACTCTATTCGACCGCGCCAGGTTGTTAAGACTGTGTTTACATTTTTGGACCAGCTTGGATTTGGTTGTATAGGATGTCACCGCTTTTAACGCAGCCTGACTATCTGAGAAGATTGTCAGGTCCCTATCTGTGGTTCCTTCTAATAGAAGGTGGTTACAGATTTCTTTAATTGCCACCACCTCTGCTTGGAAGACTGTGGCGTGGTCTTCCAAGCGAATAGACCTTTCTAGATTTAATTCCTCACAGTACATACCCGCGCCAGTCAGGTTTCCCATTTTGGAGCCGTCGGTATATGCTGTTAACAGGCCAGCTGTTTGAGACACTATGTCAGTGTTCCAATCAGCTCTAGAAGGGATACTGAGTTTTACGTTTGATTCCAGGAAGGTTTCTTTCTGGGAATCGCTAGGTTTCTCAACATTGGGTATGATGGATTTCACAAATCCCAGGATAGACTCATGAGGTACAGAAGAACCTGCATGAGTCCATGCCTGGTTTAAGTGAAGTCTCAGTGCAGCCCCCGCAGCAACTTTTTTGATGTGGATCCCAATTGGGTGGATAGCCGTAATGGTTTCCAGTGCTGCTGTTGATGCTGTTCTCATTGCGCCAGTAATACTGAGGCAACAAGAACGTTGAACTTTTTCCAACAACTTAAGATTGGAGAGTTTCTCAATCGCCTTCCACCAGACGAGAGATCCATAGGAAAGAGTAGGGCGGACGACACTGGTGTAGAGCCAGCGAATCATATCCGGTTGTAGTCCCCATTTCTTTCCCATCGCGCCCCGACACATGCCAAAAATCCTATAGGCTTTTTTAGCTCGTTCTTCTAGGTGCGATCTCCAGTTCAATTTTTTGTCTAAAATAACGCCCAGATATTTAACATTTGCTTTTAGTGTTAGCCGGGTGCCTTTTATAACGGGAAGACTCAATAGTTGAGTTTTCCTTCTCAATGAGAATAAACAGATATCGGTTTTTAGCGGGTTGATGTTCAGCCCACAGTTGTCTGCCCATTGACTAACAATATTCAGTGCAGGTTGCATTAACCCAGAGAGTTCCGATTCAAATTTGCTTGTGACGAGAATGACCAGGTCGTCTGCGTAGCATACGACGAGGTATCCCTGCCTTGTGAGTTCGAATAGGAGGTCATTCACGACTAGTATCCAAAGCAAGGGTGACAGAATGCCGCCCTGTGGTGTACCTTTGTGAACTTTCCCTGCCCGTTCTTGGTCCCCAAGGTTCGCATAAATTCTCCTATGTGCTAACATGTGTTCAATCCACTTGGAGATTTGTGGGTTGATGTTTTGTTTATGTAGCACTTCATTAATTTTTAATCTGGCTAAGGATGGCTGGTACAGGTTTAGGCGGACCTATCACTTCAACCGTTACCCTCCTTAGCTTTGGAATGTCATCTTTGCTTACCATCTGTAAGCGGATGTCATCCCAAGGCAACTTTATTTCGCTAATTAATTTCTCTAGGAAGTCTACCGAGAACTTGTCTAGACAGACTGCCCAGAAGAAATCGCCACGAAAGCCACTCCAACGGATACGAACCGGCAGAACATCACTGGTTGACATAAAAGCAGCGTCTATAGCTGATTCTAATGCCTCCCTGATAATAGACTGTCTGTCCCGAGCGATCCTGCCCCCAGGTGCTGCAGAGTTGATGACAGCCATCTCGAAAGATGTTTTGTCAACTCCTCTGACCACCTGAGAATAGGAACCCAGGGTTCGTTTACCCGTAGGAATGACCTTCGGTCTTGCGACAGGTTTAGATCTACGATCTAAGCCTGATTTGGGAGCAGGTCCTTCCCTATAAGTTGATAGCTCAAAGACTACCTTCTTATTGGTTGGTCCTGCTTCTCCCGAATCATCCGAGCGGATTCTCTTTTTTGCTGCTTCTGTTGCAACAAGAGCCCGTGCAGGATCAGTTGTCCCCATTTTCCAACCTAATGTGGTTGACATGGCAACGCCTGACACTGCACGGCCCCCTGCCGCAGCAGGAGCAATACAAGTAGTTGCTGGTTTGGCCGGGTGGACCGATGTGGAACCTGGCAATGCACTAGCGGCTCCCGCGGTGTTACCACCTTTGGGATTCGCCCGTGCACCACCCGATTCTCCACCTTTCACGCCCTGTACCGCGCCGCGCAACTTCTCGCTTCTCTGTTTCCGCTTCTGCCCGACAGACAGTGGTTTCCCATCACCTGGTATAACCCCCTTCCGCGCAGACGGACTTCCAAGGTTGAGCCTTTCCAGCGCAGCCCTTGCCCGCTGTCGTTTGCGCTGTTGCGCACCCGACAGTTTATTTTTCTTTTTCTTTTTAACCAGGACCACACCTCCTGTCGTGTGGGAGGGGGTCGAGGTTTGGGTCGAGTTTTTAATCGTATCGGCCCTATCTACTCTTGCTACTGGCGACTTAGTTGTTACATTAGTAGCAACCAAGCCCTCGCCGGAAGTCGTAGCCTCTTCCGACACTTGTGGTAATATCCTACCACGAATTTTTCTAGATTCGGACATTCAAATCATGAAGGTGGATTCTCTTGGTTTTCGGTCTTCGCCCTTCGCCGTTCCAGCATGGTTGCACCTACTGGCATCGCCTCAGGGTTCCTCAGACTTACTTAAGCCCCACCACCGTGACAAGGTGGAATCCGACGGGGGGATAACTTGACAAGTGGTTTTTGCATGATTTATGACTAACTGCTTTTAGCATGCTTTAATTTGAATTTTTTTTATTTCTTCGAATTAACAGGTGACAGCAGAAGGAAAGTAACGTTCTTTTCAGAACTGTGAAGCCTAAAGCTAGTGGTAACCTGTTAATTACGTATTTATGTATTTGTCTTTTATGTGTTATATGAAAATCTATATTATATGTTTACTTAAATTGTAAGTATGTTTATGTTATTTTTATGTTTAAAATAAAAAGATAAATATATAGTAAATAAATAGATTTCCGATTTCATGAATTTCGATTTTTATAACTAAATGCTGTTTGCAATTCGCATGATTTATTATTATATATTTAATTGATAATTTTTTTCACGCCACAGTCTTCCAAGCAGAGGTGGTGGCAATTAAAGATATCTGTAACCACCTTCTATTAGAAGGAACCACAGATAGGGACCTGACAATCTTCTCAGATAGTCAGGCTGCGTTAAAAGCGGTGACATCCTATACAACCAATTCCAAGCTGGTCCAAGAGTGTAAACACAGTCTTAACAACCTGGCGCGGTCGAATAGAGTCACACTGAAATGGGTTCCTGGACATAGCAATATACCGGGAAACGAAAAAGCAGACGAGCTAGCAAGAAAGGGATCGCAACTGGAGGTCATCACGACCACAGTTGGGGTAGCACTGCAGACTCTTAAAGCGAACCTAAAACGATGGGCCGACGAATCTCATCAACAAATCTGGCTAGCTAGTGATATCGGCCACACCACGCGGTGTCTCTGGGGCATCCCGAAGGAGAAAGTAACCAAGAAATACCTGCGGCTCAACAAGAGCTCGGTATACCTGGGCACTGCGATCTTAACAGGTCACTCTATGTTGCGGGATCATGCCTACAAAATCCGGCGCTCTGAAGTGCACGTCTGTAGGGGGTGCGGTGAGGATAGAGAGACTACTGAACACTTCCTGTGTCATTGTCCCTGCCTCATGCACCTACGTTATAAATGCTTTGGTGCCTATCTCCTGAACGAACTGAGCGAAGCGGGGGTTCATGGATGGCAACAAATCTGTAAATTCGGAAAAGATAGCGGATGGCTCACAACCGCCACGGCGGGAGTGACATGAAGGTTCTTCGCACCGAGGGGTACAATGGGCCTAGTTCTGGCCTGAGTGCTTGAGTCCTTCACGGACTCCCCTCTCTCAATCCATCCATCCATCCAATTGATAATTTTTAAAGCCTCAAATTAATGGGTGACAGTGGAGGGAAGTAGTAGCGTTCTTCCTAGATCGATGAAGCCTGAAGCTAGTGGTAACCTTTTTAATTTGTTTGTTTTTATACATTTATTTAATATTTATTTTGACGAATGGTTTTTTTCATGATTTTTGATTATTAGAAACTGCTAATTGCAATCTAGCACGCTTTTTTTTATTTTTTATTTTAAATTTTAAGCCCCAAATTATCAGTTGACAGTGGAGGGAAGTAGTAGCGTTCTTTACAGAATTGCGAAGCCTAAAGCTAGTGGTAACTTGTTAATTTTGTTTGGTTTTTGACGCTGGTACGATATTTCAGTTCTTCTTTAGCGAATTATTTTTATTTTTATTTTTATATACTTATAGTTTTAGAACTACTTTAGTTCTAACAATTTTACTTTTTTTAATTTTTTTATGATTTGAATTAGCAGGTGACGAAATAGAGAAGTAGTAGCTTTTTTTCAGAATTGTGAAGCCCTATGTAAGTGGTAGCTTGTTAATTCAAATTTTAATGTTTTGTTGCTTTAATTTTTATATATTTATTTTTTATTTTATTTATTTAATTTATTTAACTGTTTGTATTAAGCAGTAAGTGTCTAATCTAGTAATATCTGCTTTGTTTTCGGTGGTGGAAACATCAGAGCTTAATCCATTGCGGATAGTAAAATATTTCTCAGCATGTGAGAAAGTGCAAGAAATCAAGCTTAAGGATAAAAAGATAATTTCTCTCTATATATATGTTTCTCTTTAACATAAAATACTAACATTATCTCTCCTTATGCTTGTTTTCGCTGATCCAAACAAATTATCGGTCACTTTTTCGGGCCCCATTTTCTTGGTTACGAGAAGATGGAGCTTGGGTCTGAGATTGATAAGGATTAGATACTCGATTACTAATTATATGTTAACAATAATTGATACATTTTCGAAATTTGGTTAGGCAATACCAATAAAGGATAAAACTGAATTGAATGTAAGAAGGGCGTTTCAATCTGTATTATCCGAAGGTCGCATTCCTAAAAATCTTCAAACTGATGATGGAACTGAATTTTACAATAAGACTTTTCAATCACTCATAGCAAAATAGGAAATTAATCACTATTCAACATATAGTGTATTAAAAGCATCAATAGTTGAAAGATTCAATAGAACTTTAAAAGCAAAAATGTGGAAAGAATTTAGTATGAATGGTTCTTATCGCTGGCTTGCTATACTAAAAAAATTTGTATATGAATATAATCATAGTAAACATAGTACTATTAAAATGAAACCTTGTGATGTTAATACAGACAAGGAAAAACATTTGCTTTCAAAAATATATTCCAACATTAAAATATTTTATAAAGAGAAATTAAAGGTTGAAGATTTTGTACGTATTAGCAAGTACAAACATGTCTTTGAAAAGGGATATACACCGTACTGGACAACAGAGATTTTCAAAATTAACAAAATTCAGATAACGAATCCTACAGCATATCTTTTAGAAGACTATCAAGGTCATCCTATAAAAGAAGCATTTTATGGACTCGAACTAAATAAAGTTAAATATCCAAATGTTTATCTGGTTGAGAAAATAATAAAAACAAAAGGTAATCTGGTGTTTGTTAAATGGCTTGGATTTCCTTCTCATCATAATTCATGGATAAATAAAACAGATGTATTATAATTTATTTATATGTATTTAAAAATAAAAAAACTTATTACATAACATTGCGTTATTATTAGTCATAATAAAATGTACTTCACAATTTTGTTTTATGATATATTCATTTTATATGTCTGCTTCATCTGCTTATAATTGATAATTTTCAAATCAGACTTATAATCTGGATCATATTTCTTAACAATTTCAACTTCACCATTACTCAAAATCCTTTCCGTTTTAAACTCGTGGTATTCATAACAGGAGATTGATAGTGTTCTATTATAAAAATTACTATTATAAGTACAACGCACTGTTAAGGCTTGATCTTCAAATTCCATTTTAAAGTGTCTGTAAAAAACATTTTCACTTTCAATAATTCCAGCTATTTCAGATTCTTTTCTAATTAGATCTTGGCTAAACACCTCTATAGCCTCTTCTGCTATAACAGGTATGCTTTCGCTTCCAAAGCCAAAACTTTGTGTGCTCAAAATTCCACTTCCAACATTAGTAGTAGCAGTAGTAAATGTTTTTTCTGTACTATTTATTAAGATTTTGAATACAATTTCAACACCTACAGTTTCATTGTTTGGTAAAAGCAATGAAAACTCCATATTGGCATTACTATTTCTATCAAGAATAAGTGGTATCACACCACCAAAACTTACGGTACCCAAAGTCATTACTAATAATAATGATATTAAATGCTTTAATGTCTCCATTGTTTAAAATAGTTATTTTTAATGTTGAGAACTCACTTCCTTCTACTTCACCTTCACGTTAATGACTGATAATTATTTCGCATCTACATATACATTTAAATAGTAAAACGTAAATAAAATTTCATAAGTTTTAAGCAGCATCGCTCAATGTAACTGAAAGTAATACATGAATATGTATCTGGTCCTGATGTTACACTATCAGAGGCCCATAGACAACTTGAAAATTGATGGCCATTAGATGAATTCCCTGACCTTACCCAACGCAGAATATATTTTTCTCATGTATACTACAGAGAAAAAATCTTATCAACATTTCTTATTCTAACTACAAACATACCATATGTTTTTCCATTTTTATTTTTAGTGTATTAAAGTGGTAAAAAAAAATATTTCCATGTTCTTATCAGCAACAAATATGTCTGACGTTAGAGGAATTCCCTGACGTCACTCAATCAGAGTGAAACCATATTATCTGAAAGTGTAAAATTTCTGTATTTTTTAAATTAAAAAAAAAAAAAAACGTTCATTTGTTTTTATATTAATATAAATTTTTATTGCTAATATGTATATATATATATATATATATATATATATAAATAAAAATTAAATTAAAATATATATATATATAAAGTTTATTTTCTAATAATACATTCTACTTCTTCCTCTTCCTCCTGAGGTCCCCTAATGTTCGCAAAATCTTCATTTAATAAATTATTAAAATTTTGCCGATGCTCGCTACAGCTCAACCTCTTGGTTTTTGTGAAGAGGGGTGAACCGTATCCGAAATAATACAGGTAGTAGTTGACCGTATTATTATTTGACGCTTATGCTACCTTCAGATGATCGTGTTGCACAGATGTAAGGCACGATGCTAAGCAATCTGCAACAAAATAGAATTCATACAGAATGATATTTTTGCAGTCATCGAATATGTCAAATCGTTGTGGAAGACGAAATCCTCTTCCATTCTGAATTCTATTGCCTTCTTCTCCAGTATTCTTGTCATTCGAAATAAATTACTGTCAAATATGTAAACTTCTACATATGGACAGTGTTTATTTCCCCATATTAGTTCGTTTACAAATTGACCTGGAAAAAAAAAAGAAAAAAAAAAGTTATTATTTAAATAATATTTTTTTTTATATATAAATTACTTACCAACGATTAAAAATCTGATGTCATTCATTAGATTTTTGAGCGTGTTGTTAATACTTGCTGTTATTTCAATAAACATGATTATTATATAATTAAATAAAAATAGAAAAATTTATTCCTTTTATAGCCAAAATTTCTAAGTTTTTATAAAACTTTATAGTGGTGGGGGACCACTAGAATTTATAATTTCTTATCATGAATAATGTGAGAAGTATTTTTTTTTTTGCTTTTTAAAAAACTACAAAAATAAAAAAATTGTATCAAAAATTAGTAAAGAATTTAAAAGAAAGAAACAATTTTTTTTTTGTTTTTTATTTTAAATTCATCTGAATATTATAAATTCATCTGATTATCTTAAATTTATATTTTACTTAAAACTAGTTTAAATGATTGTCCCATAGCCCCTCATTTCTGATGCTATATCCTCGAGTATTCAGTTCTTCAAGCATTTGATTTGTCAATATTTTATTATACCTTACTGGTAGGAACATTTCTGCATTCTCAAACTCTGCAACTAATTGGTCACCATGTTTTGTTTTTACCCTTTTGATTAAAAGGATTTCATATTCCACATTTGGTAGCATATCCCTACATGCTAATTTAGATTTATATTCTAAATTGTTGAACACATTTAGAAGCTTATTAGATTCTTCATCTAACTCTGGACCAAACATTTGCTATGGTTCAATGTACTCCTATATAAAAAAAGATAAATTAATATAATAATTTTATAAAAAATTTATATTTACAGCGTAATACATTTTCCGGTTGCTTATTTTTTATATTTCACTTCACTGAATATGAATTAGATATAATTAATATTCAAAAATTATTTATTTATTTATTTATTTACCAAGCAAGGTACATTTAATTATACAAATAAAATTATTATATTATATTAACATTTACAAAAATGATAATAATAAAAAAAATTATAAATTATTTACTTATTACTATTAACAAAAAATAATGTTTCTTAATTATAAACTTAAAATTAATTTAATTATTTATTTATTTAACAATACAAAATCTAAGATTATAAAATACTTAGACAAAATAAATTGTAATAAACTAGGGTTGATATGTATTAGAAGGGATGTAAAAAAAAATAGGGATATTAAGGGATATAATAGTAATTTGATTATTTCAAGATGTTGCGAAGCCTGGATTTGTAGGCAAATTTAGATATAGTTGGGGAATAGCAGGAACTATATTGGTTGAAAATCATACAACATCTATTGATAGGTTCATTTTTACCATATTCCGTACGATGAGCAGAAACCTTAAGTAGGGACGTATGTCTTGTTTGTCTTATGTCATTGTTAAGTATTATCCTGTTAGATATAAAACTAACGTTTATGTTGTTATTCAAGACATCGAGAGTATAACAAGCTACTAGTAGGTCGCGTCTAGAGGAAAGTGAAGTCAGTTCAAGTAATTTAAGTCTAGAAAGGTACGTTGGTAAATTATTATAGTCGTGTGGGTCGTGCAGGTCCCGAAGAGCGAAAAGAAGAATTTTTTTTTGAATAGACTCTATTCTATCACTGTGCACCTGGAAATATGGTAACCAAATCGGACAGGCATATTCAAGAATTGATCGTACTAAGGTGCAATATAAGGATTTAGTCACCCACACATTTTTAAACTCTTTGGCTCTTCTTTTAATAAAACCCAGCATTTTATTGGCTTTGGAAATGATTCTGTCATAATGAAGATTAAAATTCAGTTTACAGTCCAACAAAACCCCGAGGTCATTAATTTGAGTTACACGGTTAAGTTGAGTACCATTTAAATCGTAGGCGTGTATAATAGTAGTTTTCTTTCTTGAAAAACTAATGACGTGACATTTACTAACATTAAGGTCCAACTTGTTAACTCTACACCAGCTCTCAAGTATTT